>CM053626.1:204005999-204081862 GCA_028646595.1 Phalanger gymnotis | reverse complement strand
ATATATATATATACAGAGGGCACAGGGTGAATTGAATATGAAGGGATGATATCTAAAAAAAATGAAATAAATTTAAGGGTGAAAGAGGAATATATTGAGAGAGGGAGAAAGGGAGAGACAGATTGGGGTAAATTATCTCACATAAAAGTGGCAAGAAAAAGCAGTTCTGTTAGAAGGGAAGAGGGGCAGGTGAGAGGGAATGAGTGAATCTTACTTTCATCAGATTCAACTTGAGGAGGGAATAACATACACACTCAATTGGGTATCTTACTCCACAGGAAAGTATGGGGAAGGGGATGAAAAATGGGGGGATGATAGAAGGGAGGGCAGATAAGGGGAGGAGGTAAGCAAAAGCAAACACTTTTGAAAAGGGACAGGGTCAAGGGAGAAAATTGAATAAAGGGGGACAGGATAGGATGGAATGAAATATAGTTAGCCTTTCACAACATGAGCACTGTGGAAGTGTTTTATATAATGATACTTGTGTGATCTATGTTGAATTCCTTGGGAGAGAATGTGGAACTCAAAGTTTTAAAAGTAGATGGTCAAAAAAAAAAGTTGTTTTTTGCATGCAGCTGGGAAACAAGATATACAGGGAATGGGGCATAGAAATCTATCCTGCCCTACAAGAAAGTAAGGAGAAAGGGGATGGGGTGGGGGGAGTGAGGTGACAGGAGGGAGGGCTGACTGGGGAACGAGGCAATCAGAAAATATGCCATCTTGGAATAGGGGGAGGGTAGAAATGGGTAGCAAATTTGTAACTCAAAATCTTGTGGAAACCAATGTTGAAAACTAAAAGATTAAATAAAAATGATAAAAAATTTTTAAAATGCTCTAGATCACTACTGATTAAGAGAAATGCAAATTAAAACAACTCTGAGGTACCACATCACATCTATCAGATTGGCTGACATGACAAAACAGGAAAATGATAAATATTGGAGAAGATGTGGGAAAATTGAAACACTAATGCATTGTTGGTGGAGTTGTGAACTGATCCAACCACTCTGGAGAATAATCAGGAACATGTCCAAAGGGTTATAAAACTGTGCATACCCTTTGATCCAGCAATACCACTACTAGGTCTGTATCCCAAAGAGAACACAACAAAAGGAAAAGGATCCATGTGTATAAAAATATTTGTAGCAGCTCTTTTTGTGGTGGACAAGAATTGGAAATTGAGGGGAAACCCATCAACTGGGGAATGGATGAGCAAGTTTTAGCATAGGAATGTAATGAAATACTATTATTCCATAACAAATGGTGAGGAGGCCGATTTCAGAAAAACGCAGAAAGACTTGCTTGAACTGATGCTGAGTGAAGTGAGCTGAAGTGAAGTGAAGGAGAACATTGTATGTAGTAACAGCAACATTGGGTGATGACTGACTTTGTTAGACTTAGCTCTTCTGAGCAACGTAATGATCTAAGACAATTCCAAAAGGCTCATGATAGAAAATGCTGTCCACATCCAGAGAAAGAACTATAGAGTCTGAATGCAGATTGAAGCATACTATTTTCTCTCCTTTTTTCTTTGTTATTTTTTGTTTTCTTTCTCATGATTTTTTCCCTTTTTCTTCTTTCACAGCATGACTAATGTGGAAATATGTTTAATATGATTGTACATGTATAGCCTATATCAGATTGCATGCCATCTTTGGGAGGAGGGAGTTTAGGGAAAGGGAAAAAATTTAGAACTCAAAATCTTATAAAAGCGAATGTTGAAAACTAAAAATTAATTAATTAATTAAGATTTTAAAAAATAAAGAATGAAGGCAGAATGTGACCAAAAATAAGGAGGAGTTTTTCAGGAAAAATTCCATTTTGTCCTGCAATGGAGTCAGAGGAACACTTGTTCTAGGCACAAGACATTTCTCATTCTAAGCTCAAGTCACTTCTTTTCCTTTAGCTACCAAAGTGATCATTAGTTCAGAATAAACCTGTTAACATAAATAAGACAAAGCTATATAGCCTCGCCTCAATGTCTTTGTCAGTCATAAATAATCCAGAGGTTCTTTAGATGGAGATATATGACTTTTATAATAGGGTGCTCTCTATAAGTTGGGAAGAAAAGCAAAGCGAACAAATCAAAGGCCTACAAATGGGAAATACTGACATCTTGCCGGGTGTCTTCAAAGGGCCTGTAAGCGGAAACACGCCTCAGCTCCCATAAATATACAGAACATTTGTTTTTCTCAAGCCTCAGAATAAAAGGCGGAGGGCCCCAAAACCACACCACCAACTGCACCAACGTAAAGGGTTTGGATGATAATGAATCTGACTAACCCAATTCAGCACTGGCATTTCATTTGATATTGGGTGCCTTTATGACATTCTTGGTCTTAGAGATTTATTTGGGGGGAATTTTCTCCCTTCATAAGCACAAAATGTGGCTGCTTCTATATTGAACTAACTTGCTGTGGTTGAGCTGTTTTCCCAGATTTGGGAAGTCACTTTGTTAGATTTCACAGTTTTTTGAGTACAAACAATTGGAGGCTCTAGATAGGATGAGCTAGTGTGATGCTGCCATCTACAGCCAAAAGCTGCCATTTCCTTTGATACAATTAGGAAGAAGTGTGCAACCCTTGGCCTAAGCGTCTAGCATGTATTCTTTGGTTGTTTTTGTTTCTAGAATGGACTACAGCCCCCATCCTCACCCTCAATAATCAATGTCTGCCTGTTGAAGTCCCTCCTTTTTTGCAAGGCTTAATTCAGGAGCCACCTCCTCTACGAAGTCTTCCTTGATACTCCCCATCCCCAGATGAAAATGATCATCCTTCACAAAATTAGTATCAGAGCACTTTGCCTGGATTTGTCTCTCGTGCTTCTTTGTCATGCTTTCTATGATACAGGTAATAATGATTTGGGCACATGTCTATTCCCTTCTTTAGGTGGCCATGGACTGCATGTATAGCCATCATCTGGAACCCAGGTTAACTAAGTTAGGAGAAGCTCATCACCAGGTTGTCCCAAGAGTGATACATTTTCCAGCAACTGCAGCTCTCAGAGGCCATTTATCCAGCTCTAGAGGGCTGGTGCCCACACCAATACATAGATCATGGATTCTGAAATGCTGAACAGTTAACAAATACAGAGGCTTATTTTCGACAATTCGATTCAGTAAACATTAAGCACCTACTAACTGCAAGGTTCAAGGCATAAAAAGACAAAAACTTAAAAACCAGTACCTGCCCTGAGGTAGCTTATATTTTCCTGGGACATATCAATAGATATGTAGAGGTAGTATAGAGTTGTGGATAGAGCTCTGGACTTGGAGTATGGAAGACCTGGATTGAAATCTTGCTTCAGACACTTACTAGCTATGTGACCTTAGGCAAGTCATTTAACCACACTGTACCTCAGTTTCCTCATCTGTAAATGAGAGGGTTGCATTCAGTGGTCTCTAAATCTGTGATCCCATAGGAAAATATGTCAATTTAAGGTGTTAGCGTATACTATCAGCTAGAGAAATTAGGAGAGGCTTTCTGTTGGATGTGGCACCTGAATTCAGACCTGGAGGAATCTAAGGATTCTAAGAAGTGAAAGTGAGGAGAGAATGAATATAAGTAGCATGGGCAGAGAGGTGGGAGAGGGAAGGCCAAGTGCCAGGAGCATAAAGTAAGATAGTTTGGCTGCAAAATAGAATAAATGAAGGGGGGAAAAAGGAAATAATTCTGGAAAGGCAATCTGGAGCCAGGTTGTGAAGAGATTTAAATGAGAAGTTTATATTTTTTATAATAGTAATAGGGAGCCACTTAAGATTCTTGAATTGCATGACCAGATCTGTGCTTTAGGAAGATTATTCTGGCAATTATTGGAGAAAGAAGACCCTGGAGGCAAGGAGACCAATTAAGAATTTACTGAAATTGTCTAGGGGCCGCTAGGTAGTACAGTGGATGGAGTGCTGGGTCTGAAGTTAGGAAGACTCATTTTCCTGAGCTCAAATCTGGCCTCAGACACTAGCTATCTGAGTAGCTGTCCCTGGGCACATCACTTAACCCTATTTGCCTCAGTTTCCTTATCTGTAAAATGAGCTGGAGAAGGAAATGGCAAACCACACCGGTATCTTTGCTGAGAAAACCCCAAATGGGGTCACAAACAGTTGGGTATGACCGAAATGACTGAACTATAACAACAGTGAAGCAATAGTCCAAGCAAGAGGTCCTGAATGAGAGTGGTGATCATGTGAGTGGTGGGAACAAGGTGGGATATGAGAGATGTTGTGGAAGTAAAACTGAAAAGACTGGAAAACTGATTGGATATGGAAGGTGAGGGAGAATGGAGAGTTGAGAATGATGCCAAGGTTGCAAATGTGGGTAACTGGAAGAACAGCGGTACCCATGATAGAAATAGGGAAGTCTGGAGAAGAAGAGGGTTTGGGACAGGGAGGGGGAAACAATGGTTTCCATTTTGGATGTGACAGTGAGTGGCTTGATGGCCAATGAAAGATCTTTGAATTCTCTTGACTCCTTTTGTCTCTACCAGTGGCCACATTTTAGCCACTGGGATAGCAGTAAGGCCAGAATCCTACAGAATCTGTTTTCTTTTATAGATTTGTTCTCTTAGTCCCTGTGCTTCTACCCTGGCACTGGACAGAACCTGGATGGTGGCAAAGAACAAAGGTTTTCTCTAAGGTTATTCCATTCACTATAAGTGAATACTTTAAAACATGATTTGTAAACACCAGAAAATTTCTAGTAATAACCAACTTTTGAGCAAATAAAAAATCCAGGTGGTGCTCATATAATTTTTCATCTGCAAACACTTTTGTCAGTGTGTCATCTCTTTGTTTAGTTGGGGTTCTCTCCTTATTTAGTTGGGATTATGTCCCCATACGATTATTTTGGCTTTTCCAATTTCATTCAGGTATCTCATTTTCATTTTTACTAAGTGCTCAGTGTGTGAGACAACGAGGGATATAACAAAGTTTAAACAGGACAGTGTCACTACTGTCAAACATCTTCCATTATAGTAAAGGATAGGAAATACACACAAATAACTATTACAAAACTATGTACCAGAAGTGTATGGAGGAGAGATTCAAAGTGCTATGTGAGGCCTGGGATAGGAAGGATCATTTTCCTTCAGTTAGTTCACTTGGAGGCCACACAGTATAGTAGAAATGGTTAGATGGATCAAGGAGGGAATGAGGTACAAATTCCATCTGTAACACATAGTAGTTATGTTAGCAAGGCAGCTCACTTTGAGTCTGAGTCTCAGTTTCCTTCTCTATAAAACAAGGATAGTAATACTTGTGCTACATACCTAACAGTTATCATGGGGGTCAAATGAGGTAATATATGGAAAGTTTTGCAAACCTTAAAGCATTGCATCAAGTTAGTTGTTACCATTACTGTCACCTTGGTGACCTTGGCCAAGTCTCTTGACCCTCTTGGATGTCTACTGGTTCTAGATTTATGATCCTCTGATTTATGGGGCAGCCAAGGTGAGACTCACACAAGGAAAAGAAAGTCTGGAGGAACTGTCATCTGTATAAATGGAAGGGTACCCGCATGGATGAAACTACCCATCTGTCCACATCAAATGAGGTCGCATACTTTGGGGTAAGCCACTCTCTTTCCTGATTTCCTCCCTTAGAAGAATCTAACCAATTTGGCATTTTAGATCAACACCTTCTTTTGAGGAGTCTTACCTTGTTATTCTGAGACACTAATGAACATTTGCAACAACCATTTGGCTAGCAGCAGCTGTTGAGCTGTAAGGCCCAACAAGACAAGCAACAAGAGCTGCCAGCACAGGTCCTTTTGATCTGCTTTACTAAGGAAAGTAACTTTAAGGGGTTAACAACCAGTTTAATCATACATACAAACATCATTCACTTAGTTTGGGGGAAAGGATCAGCCTCCTGAACTTCAAGGCAAATACAAACAAATTACAAACATCAACAGACAGACCTCGTCTGATTCAAATCTCAATTCATAGTTACCAGAGAAGAACCAATGGGTCTGGGTTAGCAAAGCCGGGGGCGGGGGGCGCTGCAGTTACAACGGCTTGCCCAGAGTCTCAACACTCTTCCCATGAGTGAGTCCAAAGTCAAACACCAGTCTCAGATCTCATATACCTGTCTCGGGGCCCTGGGGCACTTGATGACCTCAGTGCTGAGAAGCACTCAGACAAAGAACAATGAAAAGTCCCCTTTTTCTGACCATTACATTTGAAAGGCAGGACTCATCAAAGGTACTTAATCACCTCAGCATTCCAAAGGAGAAGACAACCAAAAGTCTTAGTGCTGAGAAACAACCCAAGACAAGAAGATCCCATTTTACCTGCCCCATTCATAAAAAGGCCAGAAGCATTAAAGGCACTTAAGAGAAGAATGGCAAAAGGTACCACCCTGATTACCACTGCAACACTCTAGAGTCAATTTACAGCTTGTGTGGGCCATGGTCTAGTGAGTGACAGGCTTTGTACACCTATGAAGCATTTCTATGTGTAGCACTTCTGGATTTCCTCCCACTTGAAGTACCACTCAGCTAACCCACTTTTTAACCCTATTTGACAAGATGAAGAAAATAATAAAATAAAGGGTGACTTAGTGAAGGTTATAGTGGAAATTTGGGTGAGGGCTCTAGGGTCTTTTCTGTCCAACCTTTCCTCTATTCCGTAAGATATGCCTCATTTTCCCATCCTAATAACTTATTTTAAATTGTAAATGACTTTGGCTAGTTTTCCCCTCAATTATATATAGACAAAATTTTTTTTAACATTCATTTTTAAAAATTTTCAGTTCCAAATTTTCTCCCTCCCTCTCTCCCCTATTGCCTCCTTGAGAAGGTAAGTAATTTGATAAAGATTATACATGTGCAGCCATGCAAAACATTTCTGCATTATTGGCTAACTTTTGAAGAAAAAAATTTGCAAAAATTTATTTTGTTATTTTGGTGGTGTACTTCGTTGGAAGTAGACATTACTATGTAGACATGTAGATATTACTATGAATTTAGTAAAAGTGGCAAACCATTTCATCTGCTAAAACAAAATACTCCTGATGCCTACCACCTCTCTGCCCCAAAAGCTAACCCCAAACCCTACACAACTCAATATTATCAAAAGTGATTTTGAAAAGCATTTACTGTTTTATTATATGGGCCAACTTGGGAAAGAGCTAGTTAACTTTTCCATAATAAATCTTTTGATATATTTCTAGTAAAAGGTAAATGCTGCCATCATTAATGGTTACCTGTCACCATGGACTATGCCTATATTTTCTCAAGGCCACAGATAATATTTCCCAGATTTAAGAGAAAAGATAAGAGCACCGCAATATCACTTCAGCTATTATTCTCTGGACATGTTTTGAAATACCCACTAGAATCAATGGAAGTGGACTGAATTTTTTAATGCCCCTACATATTCAAAACAAATACTCACACTGAGTATATGAACTCTTCCCAACCTCTCATACATCACCGAAAGGTGAAACGTTCTTAATTAATCTACATTGTACAAATAAAGATTGCCTGGGAGGGATTGGTACATGGTGGACTTCCAAATTAAACTGGGAATCTTTCTGCAAAAAGGCTATCAAGCAATTTAACTTGAATCCTCTATTCCTGTGGAAGATTTAAATGTTTACAACTAAACAAGATTTAAGAAACTACTTTAATGTGCAGTGAAATCTAACAAACAGAAGCAAGCAGTTGGCATATGATCCAGACATTTTAATTTTATGTTTTGAAACACAGCTGACCAAAGTCCAAGTAGGAAAAGCTTCTTGGGAACTAACAACTGATTTATTGGCCTTTCTTCCTCCTTCTTTTGCCAGTACCCACATTTGTAAGTATATATACAAAATGAAATAAACAAGCTGCATGTTATTTGCAGCCCAGATAAGGGGATGCTATTTAGGGTGGGCTATCTCTTATGTTACTGGGCCAAGTTCTGAGCTCACTAGTTTGTGTGAAACTCCCCCACAAAGCCAGTGGGGGTTATGGGACACAGCTGAGGGCAGAATCTCGCCCAGCCTGCGTATATTTATAACTTGTAAAGAATTCCTTACATAGAATCATAGAATGTTAGAGCTGAATCCTGCCTTACTTAAAATTTTATCTGCTTTTATTTTATTGTTGAAAGAGGTTAGTGAAGACACTCTTACTTCCATGAAGCAAAACCAAATCTAGATAAAATATCTTAAAAATATATTGATGTCACCCTAATGTAGCAATACAGAGAGATTCACAAAAAGAGCACAGAAATAAATGCTGAGGATTATTTTGAATTGTAGCTAAGAAAGGTAGGTCTAGGGATAGCTCTCTTTGGAAAAAGTGGTTCTGTTATTTAGGATCATCAGATTATAAGCTTAAAGAAAACAAATAATTTAGTTGAGTCCCCTTATTTTACCAATGAAAAAAAAGAGATCCTAAAAAGCTTCAGTGACCTGTTCCAGGGCACAGAGCTAGTTAGTGAGTGAGTGGCATATCCCCACAAGGGCTCAAGGTCTAATCTAGGCTCCCAGTTCGATATTTTTCTTCTCTTTCCCAAGAGTTCCGTCGCCTGGGAAAAGAAAACTACTATTGAGCTTTTTTTTCCCCTTTACATTATATTCTGGTCTTCTATGGAATTCAAAGCCTAATTCCCTGTCATGGTATGGAGGTGACATAGTATTCTCTTTGTTTTGTTTGTTTGGTTTTTTTTTTGGTAGGGCATTTGGGGTTAAGTGACTTGCCCAAGGTCACACAGCTAGTACATGTGTCAAGTGTCTGAGGCTGGATTTGAACTCAGCTCCTCCTGACTCCAGGGCTGGTGCTCTACTCACTGCACCACCTAACTGCCCCCATGACATAGAATTCTTGAAAGAGATGACAGTTGGAGGCAGGCTTTCACAAGGGCCAAGTTGGAAAGGTTTTGAGTTTAAGCCCAGAGATAGAATCTGTGCCTTTTGTCCCCAGGATTAGGCTGGCTAAATTCATAGGGATTCATAATCAGAAGGTTATGACCACCAGAGGATGAATTTTTTGGGCCACAGTAACTCATGAAACTTGAGTTTCATGCTGAGGTTGTGGAAGAAATGCAAATCCTGGAAGGATATTTGTACTGAACTTCATGCCATGTACAAATACATGGTTAATAAATGTTTTGAATGATTTTTATAGTTATTGTTACAAATTACTCTTCAAAATAGCCCTGTGCAGTGATTTTGCTACTTCTTCCCATGATGGGGAAAATATTAAGAACAAATAATCCCACTACTGAAGTGTGGTACACTGGAAGGATCACAGGGTTAGGGTCAGAGGACATGGGTTCACATCTTGGTTCTACTACTTACCATTGGTGGGACCCTCAGGCAAGTCACTTCACTCTTCTGGGACCCAGTTTCCTCATCTGTAAAATGAGCAAATTGGCCTAGATGGTGATCCCTTTCAGCTCTAATTCCCATGTTCTCTTCTTTCTCAAGTGATCTGAGGAAGCTTTTTTAAAAAGAGACAAAACCCCCCAAGCCTCAGAATTTATGTTCTTTATTGGAATAAAGATGAATTTGGATGCCTTTGTACACTACATCACACTGTCTACCCTTTGGCTTCTTATGTTACTGCCAAGAACTTTGCTTTACAGCATCACGCGTGTTTAGCATGCAACATAATCTACAGCTTTTGGGGATACTAAAGAATAGCACTCACTCCAAAGCTTATAAATACTTCACTCTTTTCCTTTTCTTATCAAACTGTACCAGTCCAAACCAAAACTACACATGCCTCCCAGACTTAGTACAGGTGGAAAGGGCTTCTCTGGCTTCCCTGATTCAATGCAACCTGGTCTTTCTTTGCACATGGCAGAGTCATGTTCACTCTCTATTCTGTAACAATATCCCCAATTGAGCTGAAAAAAAAGGGGGGAAGCCACAGTTCCTCAACTTCACCGTGACCTTATTCCCTTAACCAAAACACTGAAGTGAACCAAAGCTGTACCACTGGAGTCTGGGAGGGAGGCAAATAAACCATATTGCATACAATAAGAGGACACAGAAGTAAGGTGCTCTTCCTGTCCTGTAAGAGCTTAGTTATTAAGTGAAAATGTTCTGTGAATAAGAAAAAAGGAACCTGATGATTCCTAAGACTCCCTCCTTGAGAAGCTATACCAGCTGGTTCATGAAGCACCATTCCAGACAAGAAAACTGAACCGATATACATTTACTCAATCATTTATTCATTCAACAAATATTTATTAAGTGTGTAAGATATGCAAGATGTTTGCTGAAGTTTCACCCTGATGCCTCTAGTTTCTCAGTCTATACTGGGGTGGGGAAAATGTGGCCTCAAGGCCGCATATAACTTTCTGGGTCCTTGAGTGCAGCACTTTGACTGAGTCCAAGTTTTATAGAACAAATCTTTTGTTAAGGGGATTTGTTCTGTGAAGTTTGGATTCAGTCAGAGGACTGCACTTGAAGACCTAGAGGACCACATGTCCTCAAGTATAGGCCTTTGACTGAATACAAACTTCACAGAACAAATCCCCTTAATAAAAAGATTTGTTCTGTAAAACTTGGACTCAGTCAAAATGCTGCACTCAAAGACCTAGAAGGCCATATGTGGCCTTGAGGCCACATTTACCCTACCCCTGGTCTATACCAGTGGACCATGATCTCTAGTAGGTCCTACCAAAGTGGAAAAGCCTTGAGTATGAGCCTGGCAGTGGACTGTGCATCTATCTGTCCCTCCAAAACCATTTTAGCCAAGATAGGAGAGGTTTATCACAGGACAGTTAGCCACCAGGTGATGAATGAAGCCCCCCTGGATCATTTCCTAGTTGTGGCAGAATTCCAGAGAATAGCAAGGAGAGATAAGAAGGATTTCTCAAATGAGCAATGCAAAGAAATACAAGAAAACAATAGAATGGGAAAGAAAGATCTTTTTAAGAACATTAGATATATCAAGGGAAAGTTTCATGAAAAAAATGGAGATGATAAAAGACAAAAATGGTATTAATTTAACAGAAGTAGAAGAGATAGGAGGAGGCAAGAATATACAAAAGAACTATACAAGAGAGATCTTAACATCATTAATAACCACAATTGTGTGGTTACTGATCTAGAGCCAGACATCCTGGAGAATAAAGTCAAGTGGGCCTTGGGAAGCATTGCCATCAATAAGACTAGTGGAGGTGATAGAATTCCAGCTGAGCTATTTAAAACCTTAAAATATATTGTTAAAGTGCTGCACTCAATATATCAGCAACTTTGGTAAACACAGCAGTGGCTGCTGGATTGGAAAAGATCCATTTATATCACAATCCTAAAGAAGGACAATGCTAAGGAATGTTCAAATTATCGAACAATTGCGTTCATTTCACACACCAGCAAGGTTATGCTTAAGACTCTGCAAGCTAGGCATCAGCAATATATGAACCAAGAATGAAGAGGCGGAGGAACTAGAGAACAAATTGGCAACATTCGCTAGATTATGGAGAAAGCATGAGAGTTCCAGAAAAAAATATCTACTTCTGCTTCATCGACTATGCTAAAGCCTTTGATTGTGTGGATCACAACAAAATGCGACAAGTCCTCAAAAAAATGAGAGTACCAGATCATCTTACTTGTTTACTGAGGAACCTGTATGTGAGCCAAGAAGCAACCATTAGAACTGAACATGGAACAACTGATTGGTTTAAGAATGGAAAAGGAGTATGATAAGACTGTATATTGTTACTTCATTTATTTAACTTACATGCAGAATATATCACGTGGGATGCCAGGCTAGATGATTCAAAAGCTGGAATTAAGGTTGCTGGAAGAAATAACAACAATCTCAGATATGCAGAGAGTGAAGAGGAATTAAGACAGCTCTTGATGAGGGTGAAAGAGGAGAGTGTAAAATCTGGCTTGAAGCCCAACATAAAAAAAAAATGACCCAAGATCTTGGCAACTGCTCTCATCACTTCCTGGCAAACGGAGGGAGAAGAAATAGAAGCAGTATCATATTTTATATTCTTCAGATCAAAGATCACTACAGATGGACTGTCATTAAATTAAAATTAAAACACTCGCTCTTGGAAAGGAAAGCTATGGCAAATAGGGACAAATTACTAAAAAGAAGAGACATCACCTTACCAACAAAGGTTTGTATATTCAAAGCTATGGTTTTCTAGTAGCAACATATGGCTGTGAGAGTTGGACCACAAGGGAAAGCTGAGCACCATAGAATCAATGCTTTCATATTGGGGTCCTGGAGAAGACTTTTGAGAGTCCCTTGGACAGCAAGGAGGTCAAATCAGTCAACACTTGAGGAAATTAATTCAGGCTATTCACTAGGTCAAATACTGAAGCTGAAGCTTATATACTTTGGCCAAATAATGAGAAGATAAGACTCAGGAAAGGACCCTGATGTTGGGAAAGATTGAAGGTGAAAGGAAAAGGGCACGGCAGAGGATGAGACAGATAGATAGTATCATGGAGACAACAAACATGAACCTGGACAGACTTTGAGAGGTAGGGGAGGATAGAAGGGCCTTATGTGCTATGGTCCTTGGGGTCACAAAGACTTGAACACGACTGAATGACTGAACAACAACAAAAACTCATGAAGACTTTCCACCAACATTTCTTAAGAGGAACTATGCTTCCACATTTCACCCAACTCATCTTGCCATCTTCTCTGCCTTCATTGCTGCCCCACTTCTCCCTACCCAGACCAGCACCCCAGGCACCACAGAATCCATGTCTCCAGTCCCTGGGGAGAGCTTTGGAATTTCCATTCTGCAAATGAGCTGTCTTCCTTGGTGACTGAGTGAATACAAACTCGTTTGGCCCACTGCATCTGGCCAATCCCAGATCAGCCCAGACTGAGTTTCACATCCCATCTAGCTATCCACCCAAGCCATCCTGCCACCTGCCCTGCCACTGTGCACAAAGCCCTGCTCCTTCTACCTCTTGTTCTGGGCATAGAAATCAAATAAATAGTACCGTTAGTTTTAGAAAGGGTTGTTCAATTGACCGCCCTATGGATCAACTTGCTATCCCTGTTAAATCCCAGACCAAAATTCCCTTCCCTGGCTACAACTGTCCTATATGTGTCATTTTCTCCTATTAAACCTTGGGGGCAGAGACTGTCTTACTTTTTGTATTTGTATTCTTAGAGCTTAGCACAGTGCCTAATAAATGTTTTTTTCATTCACTCATTCATTTAATTATTCACAGATTAAATGAAGAATTCTTTAAAGTATAGCATCAATGTGTTTACCTAAGAAATTTGGTTCTTCATCCCCAGCTCATAGAAGAGAGATGACTTTGGACTCACAAAAGTCTCTGTGCCCTGTGAGGTCCAGACTTTAGAGGCCCAGCTAAGTAACCCACCCTGGAGGTTGTATCCTGGGCAGAGGGTTATGAAGATTCTACATGAAGCGAAGGACTTTAAGGCAGCCCTAGGGGAACCTTTGGCCACATGTGTTCCCTTGATGTGTGCCTCACTACCATCATATTCTAAATTTTACACACTCTTCCCACAGATGTTGTGCATATTAGTGAAGACTGTACCCCAAGTTACTTGAGGGGATTTTTTTCAAGTACTATTTTTACTATACCTTTACCAAGAGCTTGGTTCTAACGGCTGATGATTAATGGGAAGCACATTGGTTAGGGCTGTTGAATTATCCTGTTAGATATGCATCCTAGAACCCATGGTAACAGCTGCTCTCTGGGGACTGAAGGTGCAAGGTGGGGAAGTATTCCAGAGAGTGCACGATAAGAGAAATAACATATTGTCCTCAATTTCTAGGAACTTAGTATGGTAAGAGTTACTACATAAAAATGTTCTGTTCTGTGATTAAAAAAAGAGAAAGATTTCAAAACTCCTGAGAATCTTCTTTTGAGTCCTGTTCATGCTTTTATCTTTCTTAATTTGAGTACTGGGATATTTCAGGTAGGATATTTCTTTATTCCCCTGTCAGTGTGACTCCTTTGCTAACATCTGAGAAACTGGGGATTCTCTCACGGTCAGATCTCAAAGATACAGCCATATGAACAAAATGACAACCTGGTTTTCTGCTGTCAAGAGATTTGCATGTCAATCAGTGAGAATCCATCTGGCATCTGTTTTTGGTGCTCATGTCACTTAGCATCAACATCAAATTAAATCCTTGATGGTAAAAATGGAATCTCTTTCCCATACTCACAAGCAGATGATCAGCTCTGATTTCATCCCCTGGCCTCTCACATTGGAAAGAATATGACCTTACGATAATCAGGGGCTCATGCTATGCATGAGGGTGGTGACAAGGGCACATGGAGGACCTCTTCTTAATGAAAGACAATGAAGATTTCATCTTCTGCAGGACCTTTGTTTTTCCAGGCAGGCTTTGCCCTTATGTTCTTTCAAGCTGTAAACGAATTTCTCGTTGCAGCTCGGAACATGTGAGAACACCACTATCCCTGGAATTGTCATTAGGATTGGTCTATCATTAAGTAGCTTCTGTGTCTTTTGGCTCTTCATATGTTACCTTCCTCTCTTCCCTTCTCCTGTTCCCAAGATTGTTAGCGGAACCTTGCAGAACAATTGTATCAACAGAAAGACCTGAATTTTAGATGGCTAGAGAGAAAATTCTTGGTGTCGGGATACATCCTCATTGTTTCACAGATTTGGCATTGTATTTGGTGGGAAATTTTTCTGGCCCAGTGCCACTGAAACCCACACAGATTCAGGTTGGTTTTTTATATTATTATTATTGTTATTTCAGATCCTTGATGGGAGAAAAATGTATGTCTGGGAGCAATCACACTCAGGCATATATCTTTCTCCGATGCAATTTTGAGAAGCCAAAGCGATAAAAAGAAGTTGTGACTTTTGACATTACCAAATAAATTCTGGGTGCTGTTTGAATCAATCAGGTTACTTCTTCTCCTGAAATAAATCCAGTATGTTTACACTCTAACCACATGCCAAAAGAATGCATTTGGATTGTCTCATGCATAGGCTCCCTTGTGTTCTTCTTTAAAAAAAAAAAAGATTCAGAAGACTGCAGAACAGCTAGCTGATATTTTTTTGATTTTCAGTTTCTGGGTCGCTTCTTTGATTGCTTGGACTCTCTCTGGGGAAATGGACATTTTATCGTCTCTGCAGATGATTATTAGGTTTTGAGGACCTGAAAAGCAAGTCTGTACCCAGCTTAGATGCTGAATTCAGTCCTGCAAGTGCAAAGGGTAGCAGGCTATCCCCAGGGCCAGACTTGGCTCCAGGAGAATGGTGATTACTGGCCCTGGTCTCTTAGTCATTGGCTCAAAGTAAATTATGAACTAGTCAATGTAGAAGATAGGACAGTAATGTCTCCCAGCCAGAAAGGTCTTGTTTTCCCATTTCCCTACTCTGACCTCGTATAGTATACATCTCCTGCACCACACACACACCTTGGCATTTATTTAATCATAACTCATCTTGTATTGTTTGCTAATTCTTTCATGTCTTGCCTCTCCACTAAGATTTTAAACTCGTCAGGGGCAAGTCTTAAGCCTCTATTTTATGTCTTCCCATTTATTTTCCCTAGTGCCTAATGCAATGCTAGACACACAGTAAGGACTCATCCAATATATTTGCTCTGGGCAAAGCCTTCAACTTTTCTTTGCCCCAGGAAGCTCAAGGATAAAACAGGGATGATAATACCAACATGCCTCATGGGAGTGAGGATCAATTAGTCAACATTTAGACAGCACTTCAGAGATCCAAAGCATCATTATGGGGAGTAATTTAATAAGGTAATTAACTAACCCTTTCTAAGTTCAGCCATTATAAGTCTGGACATGTTTTGCTTCTAAATCTATTACTCTTTCTTCCTTTTATTGGCTTAAGTATAATACCGAACACACAGATGACTCAATTTTAGGGAAAGAAAGAGATGCATTTTTAGTTTGGATAAGAATTATCTTATTTAGTGGCGTCAAGTTTTTTTTTTTCATAGTACATAGAATGCTTTTTCATTTTAACTCAACACTTATTGTGAGCTGAGTAGACAGACTGAGTAAGGTAAACACCTGAGCTAATCTCTAGGTAGGAAGGCATTTGATCACTAGCTTTGTTCTGTATTTGAACTGGGACACACTTTTACAAGTTAGCTGGCCCCTCCCAGGGTGGGATAGTACCACCCATCCCTGCTGCCAGGACACATACACTTAAACCTTTCATTGTGTGTCCTATCAATAATTATATTTGCTTTTATCTCATGGACTAGCTCCTGATCTGCGAGCTCATATTCACCATATTCCTCACTCAAGTTCCCTTACCCATGAATCTTGCCATGAGCCTTAACTTACCATTTCTCTCTCCCTCATGGACAATAAAAATTCCAAAACAGGTATCGAAGTAAAAACTAGAAACCTGGAATAGCTAGGGGCCAAAAGTAATGTTAGGTCTTAAGTATGAGTTAGACTAGATGGACACTGAGGTCCTTTGGAACTGTATTTCTGATACTTTTACAAGGCAAGGTCAACCAGGGGAAAAGCACTGACCTGGGAATTAGAGGACTTGGCTTTAAATACTGCCTCTGTTACTTACTACCTGTGTGACTGTGGCAAGCCACTATATCTCTGGGCCTCAATGTCTTCATCTGTGAAGTGAGAGAGTTGGCCTTGATGACCTCTGGGGGTCCCTTTCAGCTCTAAATCTATGATTTTATGGATATGAAATCCAGTTATTTGGCAAGACTTCTTACAATTGTTCTTCCATGTTTTTACTGCTACTACTGGCTAAGACAGAGTACCTAGCAGAACTATGACTTGATATTCTGGGACAGTGTTGTACTTATTCTATCTCCTAGCCCTGTCTATTGAATCCCTACCATTTCCAAAAACACAGAAATCTCAACTCAAATACTGCCTCCATTAGAAAGTCTCTGAATTCTCTAGCATAATTCCTTCATATGGTACTTTGGTTGTACTTATACCTTCATTCTGTAGTACTTTGTGTTCTAATTCTATGCATGTGTATGCCCTCACTAGACTGTAAGCTTCATGAGGGCAGGGGAAGGTGTTTTTACCTAAACTTTGTACCTCCCCCAGCCTAGCACAGTGTTCTGTACACAGTAGTTGACTGAATTAAATCTAATCTTTGCCAGCAAGATGCAAAGTGCTAAAACCAAGACAAAAACAGCAAAGAAGAAAATGAATAGAATGATACTTTTAAAACAGTGATAGAAAAATCATTAGAACTAAAGGTTTCTTAGAGGAATAATCTACATTAGCTTTGGTGTTTAACATTGGACATTCAATGGTACTACCTTGAAATGTGCATTTGATTCTTAAATATAAACTATGGTTTCTAAATAAGTTTGGGTCCTAGCACTGAGGTCAGGACACAAGCATGTATGGAACCAAGATCTAGATAAATATACAGTCATGTCAAGCACTTCCTCCTCAGAATCCTTGAAACAAGATTTAGAACCCAGTTGTCTTAGAGGACAGCATATGAAAAAAGTGTATTAGGGACAAGGGAGGTGGGGACAGAACTGGACGTCTCCAGGCAGACTTTTAAGAGACTAGGTGATATTCATAGATCAGAGGATATTGCAGCTGGGAGGGACTTTGAAAATCATCTATTCCAATACCATCATTTGTCAGAGAAGGAAAATGAGGTCCAGAGAGGTAAAATTATTTCACATTGCTCAGTGGCAGAGCTAGGAATAAAATTCTAGTCCTATGATTCCTAACTCAGTACTTTCTATTATCCAGATAGTAGTGCAGTGGGTTTGGAGTTAGGAAGATCTGAGTTCAACTCAGGTCTCAGATACTTGCTAGCTATGCGACCCTCGACCCTTGGCAATCAATCAATAAACACCTACTATGTGTCGGGCATTGTGCTAAGTGCTGGAGATATTAAAAAAAAAAAAGAGGCAAAATCTTCCTCATACAGCTTTGTTTTTAAATAAATAACCAACCGGTCAATCAGTCCATTAATTAATTAATCCTGCCCTCAAACAGTTTACATTCAAATGAGGGAGAGAACATGCAAACAAATATATGCAGAGCAAGATATAGGAAGTAATTATCTCAACTACAAATTGGGGACAATAATAGCACCTACTTCACAGGGTTGTTGTAAGGATCAAATGAAATAATATCTATAAAGTTCTTAGCACAATGCTTTCCACATAGTAGGCACTTAATAATTTTTCCTTTTCTTCCTTCTTTTTTTCTTTCTTCTTTTCTCTACTTCCTCTCTTCATCTATTGGATATGGGAATAGCAATAATTTACATTTGTTATCATGCTCTGAGGATGATTTTCTCATAATTACCCTGCAAGGCAAAGTAGTACATATCGCTATGATCCTCATTTTGCAGATGAAGGGACCAAGGAGTAGGGATATTAAATGGCTCATCACACTATCGGCAAGGACCAGAACAGACACAAACCTAGGTCTCTTGATCCCAGCTCCAACACTTTTCACCAACCTGTGCTGTTTCACTGAACAGGAGAAAGCCATGGAAGCTTTTGCATTTGTCTGATGGGGAAATAGGTTTAGATACCTTAGAAACCACCAGGTCTCACTGGGGTCAGGGTCAAGTATGAACCTAGAAAGGCGCTTGTCGAGGATGATAAAGAAAAGCTCGGCATATGCTGTCAATTTGGGAACAAGTATATGTGTTCGCAAGGACATCAGGCAGTTTGTTAGACCTCAGTGCTAAGGTTCTAAGTGATATACAAATAGGACAAAAAAAACCACCAGAAGGCAGCTTTAAAAATTCATTCAATCCTGAAAACCACCACTCTTAACTAGTTTATACATAAAACACACCACCTTGTGGAATAAATGATAAATGCTGTACTATGTTCTGCCACTTGTGAATGATGTCATCACTGTAATTACATGAACAAGAAATTTCTTAGATCCAGATGGTCACCATTCCCGCTCTCTGGCAGCCCCAGGACTCACAGATCAGTAGTTCTCCTGTTCAATTTGATTGTATCAAAACAGCACCTTTTATCATTGCATCAGGCAGATGAAACCTCTGCTTCATCTTGCTACTCTCTGCCTGTCGGTGTATTTGTCTTGGGATTTCTTCTTTTAGTAAAATGACCAGTTGATTTATTTGGGTAATCAAAACAGGATCTGTTGCTACCTTCTGTTCTCCTTGCTCAGATTTCCTTATATTTACTTAGCTGTGTGTATGTAGTATATTCCCCTAGGAGAATGTATGCCCCTCGAGGGTAGCAATTGTTTCTGTTGTTGCCTTTGAATCCCCAGCATCTAACACGGTGATTTCTACTTAAGAGATATTTAATAAATATTTGTTGAACTGAGACTGGGGGCAGTGTTCTTTTTTTAGTTTTCTGGATGACTTTTGATTTTCCACCATAGTCATTTCCTGTTATGTTCTACCTCCCCAAAGCCGAATCTCTCACTTTTAACAAAGAAAACCAGTTGAGGAAAAACAGCAATTACTTCTGATAGCGTATACAACATTTTGTATCCTCAGTCCTCTGCCCTTTTACAGAAAGGAAGGGAGAGAATATGTTTTTTTTTTCACATGCATATCATTATGTATAACCCTTCCACAATACTCATGTTGTGAAAGACTAACTATATTTTGCTTCTTCCTAATCTATCCCCCTTTACAAGAATATGTTTTTTAACATCTTTTCTCCTGGACCCGAATCAGTCATTACAAATAATCAAAGTTCCAATGCCTTTAAGTGTTGTTTTCATTAAATTATTTTGTTGTATGTAAATTGTTTTCCTGGTTCTGCTCACTTCGTGCCACATCAGTTCACGCTTCCCATGCCTTTCTGAGCTCCTCACTTCTGACGCTGCAATTGTATTTCATTACATTCGAATTCCACGTTTGGTTTAACCGCTCCACTGTTCTTTTCTCTAGATATTACAAGTCTAGGAATCCATCAATCTAATTGTGCCAGAAAACATGCTCATGTGCTTAAAATGTGCAAACTAGAAAAATGTCGAAAACATCGCCTTCCCTTTGGCATTACAGAATTATAGAATGTCATACTGGAAAGAGCCAGAGACCATCCAGTCCAAGCCTCTCATTTTATGAAGGAGGTGACCCAGATTCAGAGAGATGCGCCCAAAATTACACAGCACATTAGTTGTGGGCAATGAGGTGGTGCAGAGCCTGGAATCAGGAAAATCTGAGTTCAAATCCAGCCTGAGCCTCTTACTAGATGTGCGACCTAGGCAAGTCTCAACCTCAGTTTCCTCACTTATAAATAGGGATTAAATGAGATAATAAGTGTAAAGCACTTAGCACAGTGCCTGACTTGCAGTTATAAATGTTGATTATTATTATTATTTAGTTGAAGAGCTAAGGCTTCTAATTCAGATCTCCTGACTCTCAGTCCTGAGACTACGACATGCTGCCTTACTTAGAACTGGAATGAGCCTGAGTTTTGGAAATGCTTGCCAGGTGGTAGAAATCATAGCACTTAGCAACTGTGCAACTTATTCTAGGAGGTAACATTCCATGTGATTTTTATACCGCGTGTCTTAAAAGTGATGGCAAAGTTTCACGCTGATGAAAATGAAGTTATTTTGTTTGCTTGCAGACCACCCTGGTGCTGTGTGTTTTATACTTTGAGGCTTTTTGGTGTTATTAAAAAAAAACCCAAGATGGAAGCACACCTCCATTTCCTCTGATAGCTGCAAAAGTAATGTTTATTTTTTTTTACTTCAAGATGAGAAAACAATGTCAGGATTTAATCTGATGCACAAATGGACTTGGCCAGATGCCTTGCTAGGCCACATTACATCAGTTTGATGACAGCTACCTTGCAATTTCTAATTGAGGAAGCTTTAAGTAATTGTGTTGAAGCCATGTTCTGTGTATGTAACAATGAAGAAGCCCAGATCCAGGAGAGGAATCTTCCACTGGAGCTGTAAATTGAATCCAAATTCCAGTTTGTAAAGCAGCCAGCTGCAACCCACAAGAACTTGTGATCTACCATATGAAGAGGAACAGATGATGTAGCTGCAAAGTTTTCTGTCGGGGGGTAGGGGGGAAGGAGTTGGAGGGGGCTGAAAACTGCTAGTTTAAATTCACACTGGGCAAATACATTTTGCAAAGGCAAAGGAATTCCTGCTTTTGTAGCCGCATGCTGAAATAAACAATAGCAAGAAACTCAAGTAAAATGCTTCTACCTCTTAAGAGTGTGCAATGAGTGCTTCTCAATCCAGATTCCCTCACCAAATTCTTTCAAATAGCCTTTAAAAAATGGAATCTGAATGCCATTTGTTACCATTTCCTCTGTTAAAAAAAATCTTATAAGACATTCAAAAAATATGTGTCATGTGTGGTTCAAAGCTCCAGGAAGCAAAGGGCTCTGAGTTCCCAGATGAGCCTTATAATAAAATATGGAAGCAAGCCCACTAGGTTGTTTTCAAAGAAAATGTGTACTTTTATAGGGAAAAAAGTAGCATTTCATTAGAATGGGGTTCCCCTTCTTCCTACCTCCTCCCTCTTATCATTAGATACCTCTACTACTAAGCTCAGCTT
Organism: Phalanger gymnotis; assembly: GCA_028646595.1. NCBI lineage: Eukaryota > Metazoa > Chordata > Mammalia > Diprotodontia > Phalangeridae > Phalanger > Phalanger gymnotis. The sequence goes on along the minus strand of CM053626.1, from coordinate 204,060,422 downwards.
GGAATATATTATTTACTGATTATTTTCTTTTTTATACTCCTTTTATAGTTTGGGGGCAGTTTAAAGTAAGAAGTAAGGAAATTGCTGCTATTTCTCTTTAGCTTTGGGAACATTTGTGCTTTTGGAGGGGGGCGGTGTATCTCATGATTAACATTTGGTTCTACCTGTTGTCTCCTTCTATAATAACTTTTTCATGCATGAAGCCCTGTGGGTGGAAGAGGTATACAGAAAAAACAACTTGGAAATGAAAATGTGGCCAAAATCTTCCTCATACAGCTTTATTTTTAAAAGAATAACCAACCAGTCGATCAGTCCATTAACTAAGAAGTGTTTGTTAGGCACCTACAATATGCCACATACTCTACTAAGCGCTGGGGATATAAAGAAAAGCAAAAGACAGTCCTTGTTCTCATGACATGCTCATAACTAGGGGATCCAAATTCTATTCTTGGAATGTTTTATGACCTCGGGAAAGTTTCCCCATCAACACAAGAGGGGTCATAATTCTTGATTTCAAACTGTTTCCCAAGAAGCCTGAAAAATTAATTGTACAACACCTCACAACACCTTGAGCCTCACCACAATTTAAAAAAAATTAGGCAAATAAAAATCAAATAAATATAGGGATTGGGAAGGGTAGCAGTGTGGCGATTTTAAACCTTATTCAGTCCATCCTCACACTGGACATTTTCTTCCTGACCATTACTTACATCCATAATTTTTTTCTTATTGGCAAGGTGTGTGTGTGTGTGTGTGCATGCACGCATGTGCGTGTGCACACATGTATGTTTTCCTTACGTGTAGAATTTTCCTATTGCAATATAGGGAATTCCTTGACATTGGAGAGCCCGTCACGTGATCTGTACAGATAAATTTCCTTCTGAGCACAGCTCAGGGGCTGCTTCCTGCAGGAAGTCTTTGCTGATCCCTCTAGTAACTATGTCCCCTCTCTTTCTTGAAATTATTCTATATTTATTTGTTTTTGTACGCATTGCATCCCTGAATTAGAAAATAGGTTCCTTCATGGTAGAGTTGGTTTTTTTTTGTCGTTATGTCCCAAGTATCTAGCACTGCGCTTAATAAATGATTGTGGAATTGAAAAAAGAAGAGCTAAAATTTGTGATGAAGATTGAAAACAGATTCTTCTGATCTTAAAATTCTGTAAGATTCATCTAAAGTACAGGCAAAAAGAGTGCCTAGAAGTATGGAGGGAAGGGTAAAGTGATATCTTAACTTTAGGTATAGAGAATAGTCTTATATTTTGGTTAGTAATATTTGTAGGTGTAATTGATTTGGGAGTCCTGGGCTATACTAACTTGCTCAGTTTCCTCAAACATTGTCTTTGTCTTTGGGGCAATAAGTATGTTTTTACAACTACGTTCCTGTTTTAAACCGGTTGATTATAAACCCTTGATGGATAATGAATCAACTGACCTACCCAAGGCAAACTACACTCGGATCCTAAGAGTTCAGAGTTAAAAGCAAACCCAGCCACATTATCTGTGTTAGAAGCACCCTATATAATGGCACTGTAGAGATAGGAAGATAACAAAGAACCTTATGAAAGCTGGGACATTGATGAGCTAAATCTGACAGCAAACTCCAGACCCCAATTTGGAGTCTATACATGGATAAGTGACAGATACTCCATCTGGGTATCTGACAAATTCTATCAATGCCCTATGTGTACTAGAGATCACATCAAGCAAGAAACACTCCCAATAGACAAGCATAGTGACCCCCCAGGAGTTAAAGAAATCATGGGAAATCGCTCTGTGGGGCAAGTCAACAGAGAACAGTTAGTACTCAGTAATACTTGAACCCTAGTAATAGGTTAGTAATAAGTAATAAGTAATAGTAATAAGGTAACCTGAAGGAAGGTAGCTGTGCTTAAAATGATTTGACAGGATATCAGGACTCCTCTGTTTATCATTTAAACCCTTTCACAATCTCTTTCCAGCCTTATCCTATATAATTTCCTTTCACAAACTCTATGATTCAGTCGAACTAGCCACGCTATCCTCACATATAGTGTTGAAGGGGTGGGGGATTCCTCAGGTGAGGCTGTTCTTGAAGTCCCCAATGATACTACTCTATGTGAAACTTATCTTGTCCAGACTTGCTTTTTCCTCAAGGCAGGACAGGAAGCAGTTCCAGTTACTAATGTTCAGCAACAGTGGTTCATGAAAGTTTTGGAGGAGGCCAACAGTCACCCAGACATCAGATGGTCCACTCTACCCTGACCACCTCACTTCCTTCTGGGTGGTGCCAACACAGACAAACTCTCTCATCTTCCTCGTCTTCCCAGAATGCTCTCTCACAAGGTCCATGTCACCAAACTGGTGAACTCTAGAGCAGTCTGTTGAATAGACTCTATTCTCCATTTCTGGAGTCTGAGATTATTATGGCTATGCTCTCTACGAGAGAGCTGAAGAAATAAGTATTACACGCCCAAAGCTTAGATCAAATTCCAACTTCTACATAATGTCTGCCCTCATTTAGCATTTATATAGCTTGCAAAGCACTTTACAAATATTATCTCCCTTTAACCTCACAACGATTCCGGGACATAGGCAATTTTATTTTCATTATTTTACAGATGAGGAAACAGAGGTAGAAAGAAGTTACTTGCTCAGGGTCACATAGCTATTAAGTATCTGAGGCTAGATTTGAACTCAGGTCTTCCCGACTTGCTGTCCAATGCTCTATCCACTGCACTTCCTAAGCTGCTAGCATCTACCGCCACCCAAAAAATTATTTTGTATTTATTTTGCACATACACATATATATATATGTATATGCATACATATATGTATATCTGTACAAAATATATATATGCATATATATATATAAATCTATCTATCTATCAATGCAGTTAGGTACACAGTAAATAGAATTCTGGGCCTGGAGTTAGGAAGACTCATCTTCTTGAGTTCAAATCTGGCCTTGGATACTAGCTTTGTAAGCCTGGGCCAGTCATTTAACCCTGTCTGCCTCAGTTTCCTCATATGTAAAATGAGCTGGAGAAGGAAATGGCAAACCAGTATCTCTGCTAAAAAAAAAAAACCCAAAATGGACATGATTGAAAAATGACTGGACAACAACATACACATATATCCATATATGTGTGTATATATCCATATGTATGTGTATATCTATATAAATATATCTATATACACATATGTATATTTAGAGAGAGAGATGTTGCCCCCCCATATAGGTTCCTTGAGGGCAGGGACTATTTGTGTCATTTTTGTCTTTTTATCCCTTGTTAGCATCTCACACAGTGCCTGCTATACGGTAGATATTTAATAAATGCTTATTGACTGACTGATTGGACCTACCAGCCAGAAACCATGTACTTGGGAAACAAAAGAATTCCAACAGGAAATCCTAATGTATTAGAAGAAGGTGATTGCTGAAGAAGTGCTGAAGGCAGAGAATGGGCCTTTCAGGGTAAGACAGTAGGCACTCACAGGCCACACAGTTAAGGTGGTAGAATTGGACTTTGGGGATGGTTGTAGGACAGGCCTGATTCAGGGTGGTCTGGAGCTCCTGGTTCAGAGCTGGAAGAGAGTGAGGCACTTGCAGACCATCTAATGGCAGACAAAAGAAGGTTTACTTAGCCATGAAACAGAATAGATGCTTGGCAAGCATATAACATTGACTCAGTTGAATGGCAGCTTCCTTGTTTCTCAGTTGGCTATGCCAGTAGAGGTGGAGCAAGAGCACCTCCTGCTTCTTCTTGAGCTGGCTTTTGTACTTAGGCCACCAGGAAGCTACATCAAAACATCAAGAGTCCCTCTGGGTCAATTAAGTCTCAAGGATGGTTTTGATGCCTTTTAAGGAAAAACTGAGTAATTAGGTAGTACAGTGGATAGAGCATGGGGCTTGGAAGGAGGAAGACTCATCTTCTTGAGTTCAAATCTGGTCTCAGACACTCGCTAGCTGTGTGACCCTGGGCAAGTCACTTAATCCTGTTTGCCTCAGTTTCCTCATCTGTAAAATGAGCTGGAGAAGGACATCTTTGCCAAGAAAACCCCAGATGTGGGGTCATGGAGTATCAGAACAACAAGAAGGGAAAAACTAGCTTGGCCTACATGAAAATATTGCTCCTACTAGAGGGCCACACTTAAAACATGGAGAAACTTGTTATCAGTAGGATCTTGGCTATGGAAGTGTTTCTCTAGTAGTAGGGATGGATTTACTCCCATCCAGGTACACTCTGGTGTCAAATGACAAGTAGGATGTGCTTTTGAGATGTATACCCCAGTTAGAGGTGTATCCTCTGGCAGCAGAGCATCATGCTTCAACCACCTGAGTAAACCCTGCTTTATAAGGTTGGAACTTGTCAGGGATAGCATCTTTGTTAGCAATGGATTACTTTTCATATTCTATGCTTTCATTTGCGGGGGAAGGCGTGGCAGAGGGAGATAACAAAAGGAATTGCACTAAAACTCTTAATTTGTGAGTAAAAATTATTAGCATGGTTAATATATAAGTATAGAGTACTTCGAGACATTTAATTAAACATTATTTTATTAAATATCTACTATGTGAAAGGCATTGTCGTAGATACGAGGGATACAAAAATGAAGAAATGCATTGTCCCTGTTAAGGAGCTTACAATTACAATTTATATAATCCAATACAAATAAGTGTTGTTCCCTGCAAAATAGTTATCTTGTGAGACCATATTCATTTCAGTCCTACGTCAAGTATTGTTAACATGTTTTAACTGTGAATCACACCAGAAAAATCATTACATTACAGTCACTGCTAATTTTCACATAACCTCCGGTTTCAGCACTCACCTAATACCTGAGATTTGTATTCATTTCCCCTTTTGTTTCATGTGATATGACTCACATACTCTCTACTCTAGTCAAACAGGCCTAGAAGCTATTTCCCATTCCATAGCAATCCAACTGTAACTTCCATTCACTTGTGTATGTGGCCTCCCATGCCTGGAATGTACTTCTCACATTTGCTTCCTAGAATCCCTAACTTACCTCAAAACACAAGCTAGGCTGCACTCATACAAGGCCCTTTGTAATCACCCCAGTTATCAGTGTAATGGGGGGCCTGCCTAAAGATCCAGTCATTAGGGTCTATGTGGATTTGCCATTCCCGATGGGATATGCAGAACATATGCAATCAGTGTTCCACCAATCAGTGTTTCCAATCCAAGTAGTCTAGATGAGTGTATTAATGGCCATGACTGCCTGAAGTGCTGGAACAGTGGTGAAGAATCTTTTAATTGGCCGAGGAGCCACAACTGAGGGTTTGTACAAAAGGTTTGAGTGTATGATCTCTGACTATGATTTGTTGTGAGTCATCAGGTATCCTTTAGTACATGGTGCTTATTTCTTTTGTGTTAATCTTTACTGATCTTAGGTGAATGGGAATCGGGGAAAGAACTAACCATGTTATGACACTGCAAACTTTGAAAGATTGGAAGAGCCATTAGAAGTTCCCTCAGCTACCAAAATCAGCAGCAGAGATCACTAGAGCTGGTAGCAGCAACAGCCAAGTCTGGTGAGGTCTCAGTGCTGCAGTAAAGTGCCCAGCTTGACCTAACCACACTGTGGATTTAGCCATCAGCCAAGACACCATATCCTGGAAGGAGCCAGCTCAGCTGGAGGGTACAACTTATCAATTCCCTGAAGTGAATTTGGTGGGAATTCTATAGAGAGAAAAGGACTCCTAGGCCAGAAGTTAAGAGGTGCCACTTAGCCCCACATGTTCCCTACATGTGTGCCTTACAATCTTTATTTGTGCCTTAAGATTGAACTCACGCTCCCTAAGGACCAAGTGTGATGACGGGAGGGCACATCCCTCCTGCCCACTTAGCTTAATATTTTGTAACTTGTCTTTGATATACCTTTCCAGTAAATACTCTCTTGTAAAAGCTAATTGATGTCAACTGACTGATACTAGGGGGAGCACATCAGATTGGGGTTTGTGAACTATTGTGTCAGAAGCTACAACCTCCCAGGGTTATGCCTAGAACCCTGAGTGGATAAGTGGCCATTGCTCTCTGGAAACTCAACCTGCCAGTTTGAGTGACTGTTGGGAGAGTGAGCCCAACAGGGGAAGTGCTACATTATCATTCAATCCCTCTTGAAATTACATTGTACTACTTTGTACATATTTTGTATTTATTTCCTAGTGTATTCATCATATCCCTTTAGTAAACTCCCCGAGGGCAGGGAGGGTGTCTTTGTCTTCTCTACATCCTCAACATCTAACACAATGTCTTGGACAATAGTAGGCGATCAATAAATGTTTGTGGAATTGAAATTAGTTTGGATTCAAATGACTTTGAGGAGTTTCCAAAAAATCAAAGACAAAGACAAAGATTATCTTGATTGATGGTATTTAAAAGTGAGTATGATCTAAAGAATATCATAAAATTGTAGATTTGGAGTTGAGGAGTTAGTTTGAAACATGTTCTGAGCAATGGCAAAAATTATTGGAATAAATGTATCAGTTCCCTAAACTATTACTTTCCAGGCATCAATACCACGTGAATACAATTCAATCAAACAAATCCTTAGTAAGTGTCTGCTTGTTCCAGGCACTATGATAGGCACTAGGAATAAGAAGGTAAAAACAGTCTATACATACATGTCTAAATTGTTACATATCTTTAAAAATCTATTTTGTTAATTTATGATCACATAACATACATATACATTATATATGTATATATTATATATAATGCATGTATATATTCACATCTCATATATATCACGAATGTCTATGTCATTTCATGCATACATGCATACATACATTAGTACAATGAATTGGAAGAAGAGAACAGGCTGGATTATACATAGAAAATTGTGCAGCACCTTCAACAATCCCAAGAATTTCCCTGACACAAACAATGGTATTTTTCTGGTGATTATGATTATGGTTGATAATCATGAAAGCCATCAAAGAATCAAAACTGTTAGGCAATGGAGAAATGCATGGTGGGTGTAACTAGGCTCTAGCAAACCACCAACAATGACTTACATACGCAATAAATGGCATAAAAGTTATTATTCAAAACACAGTCAATCAGAAAGGAAGTGGTTCAGCTATAGCATATGGACAATCTGGTTAAAAAAATCCAGAGGAAGGTCTCCAACACATTGAGTAGAACCTCTATGTAAGATTTATGGGAGAAAATGGACAAGAAACATACAAGATAAGAATGCATGCACGGGCTACAATCTGCAATGTTAGAGGGAGTACTCATAGCAATGAGAGCACACTGTGAAAGTAGCACTAGCTCTGGAGTTAAAAGAACCAGGGTTCAAATCCCTCCTCTGACAAGTATTATTTTTGATGACCTTAGGTGAGTAACTTAACCTCCCAGGGCCTCAGTTTTATCATCTGTAAAATGAGGCGGTTGGACTAGATGGATGCTCTATATCTATGATCTTACGATTGGTGATTAAAATACCAAATGCACTAGGATTTTTGACTAAGAGTAACCGCAAGATAACAGCTCCATTAAAGTATTGAAGCATATATGTATACATTCTTTCTCCATTATATGTACATACATATACATATATGTTTAAAATTACATTTATATATATACACACACATATATGATAAATATGAAGGGAAAGAAACAATAAATGAATCTAAAACCATATTTGCAGCACCTTTCTAGTTAGAGATATCCAGATCAAATGAATTTTCCACTTTGACTCCATCAACTCTTTTCATGAATTTCAGGAGCCAAGAACCGTCTGGCATCATCAACTTTGAGATGTGGTCATTTCTTTTGCTGGAATTCCAATTTTAACAGAAAATCACATAGTTGATAGGTATAGGTGAATTTCTTGTCATTTAGACTTAATGAATTCAGGTTGGCCCATATCAGAAACAGAGTAATTCCGGATAAAATATAAATGTGTTCTGCAAGTGAAATGAAGTATGCCAACTTCATTGAGCAATAAAGGATGATTAATTTTGTGTGCCAAGTAAAGAATTGTATGAGGCCCTGAAGACTTGAGGGTCAGGGAAAATATGGAATGTTTATTCAACATGATCACTGAACAAGGAATGATTCCTGGATTCTCTATAACCTCTGTGATTTCCCAATGGACCATGCCCTCCAGTTCCTTATGGTCCCATTACCATCTTCATCAGCCTTTGCAGAACTCTTTCAGATTAAAACTTCCTGGTAAAGGATTTTCTTTTCCTTTATTAAAACTCATGTCATTACTTTGGAACCCTCAACCCTAGTTTATAAAACTTGAGTTTATTAACATCTAAAGAGGTCTCTTCACCACAACCTCCCCCCCTTCCCCTCGCCCCTGCATTGCACCATCTTTTTCCTTTCTTATTAACCAATTGAGAAAGACAAAGAGTAAGTATTAACCAGGGATGGTTTGTATTTAGAGATGTCTCATTTAAGGAAATATCCGTTTCTCTATTCTCGGTAGAGTTTTGGTTCTCTGGAGTGGCTGCAGATGGGAAGCCTATTTAGTCTATCCCTGTAACAGACTATGATTACACTGGGACTTAGAAACTCTCCAGTAGACCAATTTTCTCCTTTCATCAGCCTTCCAAAGATGTTATAGATGCATCAATTTTCCAAGGAGAAAGAAAGCAAAGCAGAAGGAAAAGTGCAGTGTCAGGCTTCTGTTCACTCCAATTTTTATTATGGCTTTTCTGAATTGGCCTTTTAGCTCTTTTAAATATGTATTAATATTCCATCTCAACATTATAATCAGTTTAGATCTGAAGATTAAATTGGATCTATGCCCTCCCTTGGAGCCACCCTAGCTAAATACATTTTCTGCATAGTTCAGAGTTGGGGACAGGTGTCAGGAGGATGCAGCATATCACACAATTTCCGTACTCTGAATCGAACAGTTATTATAATGGGTACTTCCACCCCTTCGTCTCTTTCATCATTCTCATTCAGCTGGAATGCTTCTCTTCCAAGACTCATGATTACATTTGGCCAGAAAATGTGGAAGGCAAAAATGCTAAGCATTTAAGTGTGGAGCAGACGATACTATATGGAGATGCTAGATTCACAGTGATTCTGGCTCCTATCCATAAGAATTCAAAATGAAAGATGTGCCTAATGACGGCTTATTCAGAACTTCTGGGAAACCACTCTGGATTTTTTGTGTGTTGTTTTTTAATTCAACTCTATTATTTATCTCACAGCAGTAGTCCCAAAGCGATCCCCATAAGTGGACAGCTTTAATTTATGCACCATGGGGATTCACAAGACTGTTATGGATGGGTTTCAATGACTGCTTGCCCAGTTACAGGCAAAATACAGTAGTTCTGAATTAACTAAGTGAATAAAGGCACACATTTTATCAACATGTAGGGTTGCAGAATAGGCCACAGAGTGTAATTAAAGATTTCTGAACTATCCCATCTCTAATGCATGCTAGTTGTATGAGCACAGGCAGACCCCAGTTTCTGTCCTGAGTATACCTTTTATACAGAGCAGCTTCCCTCTTGCCCCAGGGGTCTCCCATTCATGGGGACAAGAGAGATTTACCCAATTCCTCTCAGTGTGTGTCTGCTACATTTGCCTGTCCTGACAGTTAAAATTTTGTCATCTCTGCAAATTACTTAGCCTCTCTAAGCCTCAGTTTCCTTAACTGTTAAATGGGGATAATAATTATATGTGTGATTAGGGTTATTGTGAGGTTTAGTGAAATAATGTATGTAAAGTACTTTTCAAAACTTGAAGCAATGTGTAGATATCAGTCATTATTCTGTTGATTATATTTTGCTTATAATTGGGCAGCAGTTACATTATTGCTTCCTATATGCTACGGTCATATTCTAGTCCCTTCCTCCCTAGGGTATTTTGGAGAGAATGCCCCTCTCCCCCAAACTATGATAATGCAATAATAAATGTTGGCTTCTCTTACACATCTGCCCTTATAAGAATCTAGGTTTGTCTCATTTTAAGTCTATATACTATATCCAACTCCTAGACTTCCCTTCTATAGGAAGTAAGGATATAATCCAGACTCAGCTTTCTTATCATTTGGATTTTCACTTGAATCTTCCCTGAATTTGTAATTCTTATTCTTTGGCACAAAGTGTCTAGCTACAGAGAATGGCTGGGGTCCTATGAAGGCAATGCATTGCAATATATATATATATATATATATATATATATATATATATATATATATTGCCAATAGGGGACCTAAATAGACTTCCCAGTGAGCGAGAGGGCAAAAGCACTAGAAAGTCTAGGAAGAGGACTCCACAGAAGCTCTATCCACTAACTATAGTTGGAGAAGTAGTATGAGCATAGCCCATATATGGAGAATCTAGGTTAGAATCCAGATAAAGAAGATCTAAAGTTTGGCTACAGCATTGTAGAATAGGAAAGCTACTAGGGCTGCCTTGATCTGCTTGGACAGGAGAAAAGGAATGGATGTCTGCTCCTATAATGCTAGCCACTGAGGCCTGAGCCCTTTGGGGTTAGCTCCATTTGTTCTAAGGCACCCATGGTCAGAAATGGGGCTGCAAATCAGTGATCCCAAGAACAACTACTCCCCAACAGAGAATGAGGAGACTGAATGTTCAGAAGTGACAATGAGTCACCACAAATGTGCTCAGATTATCTGGCCAGTGACCAGACTCATGTATAATGCTCCCAGAGTGATAAGTCATTTTATCACCCAAGTAGCTCATCTGTATTTGGTGGGATAAGGCAAGGTACTGCAATCAGAAGATAACATACAGATGATAGTGTATATATAAGGTCTACCATACGTAACCCTATTATCAATAACCAATGGATGCCATGTAATATGAAATTGGGTGTGACCTATGATCTTGGTGTAGTTACGTGTAACTTCTATGTGTGAGCCATGAATTTTATATAATATGTACCTAAAGAAAGCACATTGGTAACTGATATAATTTTTAGGGACTAAACATTTTTAACCAGGGAAGAATGTGGTGGAAATGCCAAGAGGAACTGTGTAAGCCTCTATACCCTTCTACATAGAAGACTCCCGAAGTGCATGTGCAAGAAATGAGATGTTTCTATATCAAAAAGACCATAGGATATGCCCAAAGAAGATATACCTTGGAAGAAACAGCAGTAGACCTGGAGGCAGATCTGAAGGCATGTGCTGACTAATCCAGAGGCGGACTCCAATACCTGACATAGACGGTGATGCCAATGGGGCAGGAAATTGGGGGGCACACAAATGAAGAAAGGAGGAGGAAAAGAGGAGAAGGAAAGGAAGGAGGGAAAGGACAGAGAGACAGAGAGAGATGCAGAAAGACAGACTGACAGAGATAGAGAGAGAGCAGCAGCATGGCAAGGAAGCACGTTCACTGGAGAGTGACATGGCAGGGAGCTGGAATGGAGAAAGGGAGAGGGAGATGAATAAGGAGGGAGGGAAGAAGGCAGAGAGAGGGGGAAACAGAGGAGACACACAGACTGCTCCAACAATCTTTACCTCTCTTCCTCCCCCTAAATCTTACTCAGGCCTTCATATCGGGAGATATATTATGACAACAGGGTTATATTGGTAAATATGGCCCTAGTGACCCAGACTCTAATCAGACCCATGCCTTAGAAAACAGAGAAAAGAGTACAGTGTGATACAATGCCAAGAACACTGGCTGTGGAGTCTGAGGACCTGAGTTCAAATCTCACCCGTCCTACTACTTATGTGACCTTGGGCAAATTACTTAATCCCTCTGGGTCTTAGTTTCTTCATCTGTAAAATGAAGGGTTTGGCCTATCTGGGTTCTAAGTTCCTACCAGCTCTAAATCTATGATCCTATGACTTGGAGTCCAAAGATCTTAGTTTGATCCTATTTTTACCGCTTCCTCTCTGCAATAAGCTGCTGACTATGAGCAAGTCACTTCTCCTTCACAGACTTCAGTGTTCAATTCTGTTAAATGAGAGATGTCTAAGGTTTCTTCTGGTTCGAGCGGTCTCTAGGGTGCTGTGATTTACTGAGACTGAGACCAGGATTTGTATTCTGGTTCTAACACTTAGAAATAACTTGGTCAAGTTATTTCATGTCTACTTAATACTATTTACTCTTAGAGGAAAATGCTTTGTCAACTCTACAAGGCAATATACATGTAAGTTATTGTTGTTATGGCCTCTAAGCGGTGGCACTCCAACACTTGCAGCTAGGGAATCCAATGCCACTGAATTACATGACTTTGCTGCAGGCACCAGTTGAAGTGAATGTGCCTTATGCTGATTTTGGCCAAAGTCAATACCCGGCTTTAAGATAAGCTTACCAAGACAGTCAACCTGACTGGATTGTAGGGATTTCAAGTGAACAAATTAATCAGGAACTAACTAATGAGTAAACCCTTAAGAATTAGAGGGGGATGGTGCTGGAGCTTTCTACCTCCAACAAACACCATATTCTAAACCCTTACACTACTGATAGTGGATTAATAATATCATCGACCTGATTTGGCAGGACCTACTTGGGAACTGTGACCCAGCAAGGGGCTGTCCCAAATTCAACTACCTATAGAATAAACAGACTGCATGAACATTTCCAAGAAGTCATTCCCTCTGTATTGGTCTTATGACTGACTCAAAGGCATACAACATGAGTGGCAGTCCCTTTGGGACAAATAAACTACATTTCTAGTCCAGACCTGAGAATTCTGAGGTTCTACTTACAGGATAATTTATAAAGGGTACTTCTATATCCCACTACTTCTCCTATTATTGTTCTAATCTTTTTTATGGAAGAAGAAAGATGGGAGCTTAAGATTCTTCATATAACTTAAATAAAGTATAGTAGAAAGAGCTCTTGACTTGAATTCTAGTCTTGACTCTTCTACTAACTAGCTGTGTGACCTTAGGTAAATAGCTTAACCTCTCTGGGTCTCAGATTCTGTATTAAAATGAAGGGGCTGGATTAAATGAGTTTTAAGGTCTCTGCCAATAAGAACACTAAGCATCTGTGATTTTATTGGTATAGGTGAACCCTCTGTTACTTAGTAGAACTAAATGAGAGAACTCTACCTACAGATTGCAAGCATTCTAAGACTTAGGAGATAAATCCTAGAGAGTTGTTTGAGGTACATAGAGATTACGTAACTTGCCTGGCATTATGGACCCAATAAATATTACAAGTAGGATTTGAACTCTAGTTTTTCTGACCCCCAGAACAACGTTCTACTTGCTATATCATACTATCCTGAACTATTTACGTCTATAAAAAAAGTATTGATTGAAAAGGAAGATGGCTTGATTTAGAAGAAGAATGCGTTGAAAGCTGGTTATTCTTATACATTTGATGATTTCTGTTGCTTGGGGAAAACTTCATTTTCAGCTTTCAAATAATTCCTTTTTAGAAATTACTCACTTTTGACAGAAAGATACTGAAAGGCCAGGCCACATTCAGTGAGTGATACTTTGGGTACCATTCTTAGTGGTGAATTACATGACCTCAAATAGCTCCATGGATATAATCTTCTGGGGCTGGGGGATACAAACCCCTCAGCTCAGTTATTTTTTTCATGCATAACAACAGAAGAGTCCTAAATGCACGTGCGTGAAAACACACACACACACACACAGAGGTATCTAAGATTTAAACTTGAGATTGTGTCACATTTCATCAGTATCATATTTACACAGTCCTTGCCAAACACAAATAAAAGTTTTACTGTAAACTAACTTTGCATGTTCTGCTATTAATCCACATAAAATCTGTTGGGGTCAGCCCCAAGGTACAATAGGTGTTAAAATGTTGGGAAGAGTGTGTTTAAAACTGAGGTTAAATGTGTTTGCTAAGAGATGGCTTTTGTCTTGTGACAAGTGTTACAGCTTCCAACTTTAAATAAGACAGGCAGGGAAGGCTATAGCAAGGAATACCATGACTAGACACACAGACCATGAGGGTAGCACATTTTCAATTTACACCTCCTTTTGCCCCCAAATCAGAGCTATGACATGGGAATTTGTGGGTGACCACAAAATGAAGGAGGCATGTAGGAACTACATTCAAATATGTTGCACAAAACTGAACTTTTTTAAAGCCACAAACTTCCTAGTATATTAGGAATAAAATATGTTTGTTTTTAGGGAGCTTTCCAAGGGAAAGTATGATTTATACTGTTCAGATTCCTACAGATATTCTTCATTTCTATAAAGCAGAAATCAATTTTCATGGCACATCTTAAACTTCTGAAGGTTGACCTTCTACTCTTATATGACAGAAATATCTGAAAAGCTCTAACATCTGAAGGGGAGGATGGAAAGGTAAGAGCGATAGAGAGAAAGAAGAAATTGGACGACCTCACTGGGTAGCATGGCTTCTAGGAAGATGTTACGTCTTGTTCCCATTTTTAGGTGCAATGAAGGCAGACTTTGGAGTTTCTCATCTAAAGGCAAAATCCTGACTACGTCTGTGCCATTCAGATGCGTTTAATACCCGTTACAGTGGGTTTGTCTTTATGAGTCTTCTTTCCAAGTGGTGCTGTGCCCTATTTCAGAGATTATGGATGGGAAAGACTTGAAATGTTTGGGATAGTTCTTTTTATCTCTGCCCTATTTGGGGAAGATGGAAGGGAGCTCCTTAGTTTAGCTAAATCATTAGGTAGGAATGTGGGTGGAACAAAAAATAAATCTTGTCATGTACTCAGAAGGCTTACTGACTAGTTTAGAGGAAACCTGGGATTACAGAAGGGTCGAATGACCTTGAGAGCACCCAGGAGGGACTGAATGGACTGGTCAAACTAGAATGGAATGGTCTGTGGTAGAAACAGACATTCTCCTCAAGGCTAAACAGGCCTAGGAAATTGTTGTTCAAGATTAGGTCAGAAACCTTAGGCACTATTCAGTCAACATGCATTCATTACACACATACTACCAGTGCACCATGAGAGGCAGTGAGGCTTAGAGGATAGAGAAACAACTTCAGAGACTGAAAGCCTGGGCTCAAGGCCTGCCTGAATTACGTACTGGCTGTGTGTGACTCAGTGAAATTTAACTTCCCAGTATCCCAGACAACTTTCCAGGCCTATGAGTTGCAGAACAGTTTCTGACCTGCATTAGAAAAGGAGATTTCCTCCCTGGGAGTCCTCTTCACCAGTCAAATCATAGGCCCAGGGATGGGGACAAAGGAGACAATCAGACAAAATGATCTAACTGAGCTCGCTTTCAGCCAGAGGGATCAAAGAAAGCTCCCTGAAGGAGGAGGTGGTAGCTGGGCTCAGCACTGAAGAATTCTGAGAGCCTAGACACTACCGAACACAATTCTAGCCAAAGGGCATGAAGGAGGGTAATGTGAAACGAGGCTGAAATGGTAGGTCTGAACCAGATTACAAGGGGTTTAAATATCAGGCAAAAGGGTTCGTGTTTTATTCTTGAGGTTCTGTTGATGGTTTCTGAGCAGGTAAGTGATATGGTCTAAAACCTGCCCTTTTTTGGTGTCTGTGTGGAGAACGTACCGGAGAAGGGAAAGACTAGGGGTAGGGAACCAGTTACGAGGTAGTAATGATAGTCCAAGTGAGAAGATGTCAATCAATCAGTAAGCATTTATCAAGCACCTACTATGCATCAGGGTCTGAACTAGGATGGTGGGTTTGTGAGTGGAAAGAAGAGAATGCATACAAGAAGTACTGAGGCAATAGAATTGACAGGACTTAGCAACTGATTGCATGTGGAAGGCAACGGAGAGCAAAGAGTCAGAGCTGACTCAGTTTTTGAATCTGGATTGGTAGGAACTTGGTTTTACCAAAAGAAACAGGAGAGTTGGTGGGAAGGCCTGGTTTGAGTGAAGGAAGGAGGTGATGAGCGCAACAGTGGATCTGTTGAGTTTGAAATGTGACCTAGGACACTGAGGCAGAGAGAACTAACAAGCAGCTGGAAATGTGGGGCTACAGTTCAGGGAAAAGATTAGAGTCAGATGTATAGATTTGAGAGTCTTTTCTGCAGAGGTATAATTGAATCCATTGAAGCATATTAGATGCTGAGAGAGAGAGAGAGAAAAGAGGGAGGGAGGGAGGGAGGGAGGGAGGGAGAGAGAGAGAGAGAGAGAGAGAGAGAGAGAGAGAGAGAGAGAGAGAGAATAGAGAAAAAAGCCAGAATAGAATATAGAACAGAGGAAGAAGTTTGCTTTAATATATACTTTCTAAATTCTTTATCCTTGTATATATTTTTATGCATATAAATATATTTTTCTCCTGTGAACAAATCTCTCAAAACGTATCTTGGGGTCTGGAGTGTGGGCAGACAGGGATGATAAAATAAGGTAGGAGAGACCAGAATGGGCAAGAACAAGCCAGGGCAGAAGAATCAGGAAAAGGTATTTAGGGATCTGGTATACCAGATTTCTGAAAGCATGGAACCAATCCAGGTAAGAGGCTAAAAAATCCTGGAAGCTCAGTGTCTTGAAGAGTGATTCAGTGATCAATGAAGATTGGATCAGTAAAAAGTAAAAACCTTAGGGCAAGGCCTTAAGATTGGTTCCAAGAGGTGCTGGGATCCTCAGAAAGCTGCCTAAGATCAGTAAGGCTTAACGGCCAAGGCATCAAGGGTGCTTTGAAACCAGCCAAAATGCAATTAAAAGTGGAGCGGATGATGTATTTTGGACAGTGATGAATGAATGCACTAGTAAATTG
Source organism: Phalanger gymnotis (assembly GCA_028646595.1). Taxonomy (NCBI): domain Eukaryota; kingdom Metazoa; phylum Chordata; class Mammalia; order Diprotodontia; family Phalangeridae; genus Phalanger; species Phalanger gymnotis. The sequence goes on along the minus strand of CM053626.1, from coordinate 204,043,801 downwards.
CAAGACAAACTAGAGACTGAGAGTAGTTAACCCAAGGCATTGTAATAATAGGACAGAACTGATAGGTTGCTTAATCAAAAAGATAACATAAAAGTCAAGAGCATGCTAGATCATTATGGCCAAATCAATCGTGTTTACTTATGATTACTCTATTTTTACTCTTCTGAATTAGAATAAGCTTTTAAAAATCTTTTTTGCAGCTGGTTTCAGTGATGTTTGAGTCCTACAGTAAAATTTTTGCTGAAAAAAAACCTGAACTTTGTTTAGCTATATATTTTTAAAAGGCATAAAGAACAGTAGCAGACTAGTCCTTTTAATTACTGCATGTCCCTTAAGGAGAAATTTTGATTTTCTGGATGTTTCTTCTTGGGATTACTGGATCATGTTGGAGCTAAAAGCTCTGATTTAGTCTGATTGACCTCCCTTACACCTATGGGTCTACCTTAACAGAAATCGATTTTCCACTAGTCTAGTAGAGCAAGAGTCAGGAAAACCTGGGAAGTCCTTGGACTTGAGTTTTGCTGCCTCCAAACTAGCCAGACAATCCATGGGCAACTGACTCAATCCTTAACGCCTCAATCAACTCTCTAAGACTAGGACAGTTCATTGCTAATCAGGGGTTGATCTGCATTGGTACCAGGAAGTTTCCACATGTGGAGTTCCTTATAATGATAAAATCACAGATCCCATCTAAAAAAAAATAAACAAAAGAATGTCTAAAGCTCTCTTTCTGGTTAGAACTGCAGATAAATGCAAGTCTTGACTTAAGTTGGAAGGGCCCGAAGAATAAGATATTATTGTTATTGTCCAACCCTATGTGACCCCAGAGACTTTGTCCATGGGGTTTTCTTGGCAAAGGTACTGGAATGGTATGCCATTTCCTTCTCCAGAGTGTCCCTATTTTACAGATGAGGAATAGAGGCAAATAGGGGTTAAGTGACTTGCCCAAAGTCACACAGCTAGTAAGTATCTGAGGCCAGATTTTAGCTCAGGAGGACCTGACTCTAGGCCTGGTGCTCTATCCACTGCACCACTTAGCTGCCCCAAGAATAAGAGGTAGATCCTGGATAATAATAGCACGTACTCGTTTTAAGGTTTGCAAAGCATTTTATGAATATTATGGGGGCAGCTAGGTGGTGCAGCGAGTAGAGCACCAGCCCTGGAGTTGGGAGGACCTGAGTTCAAATATGACCTCAGACACATGACACACTTACTAGCTGTGTGACCTTGGGCAAGTCACTTAACCCCAACTGTCCTGCCCTCCCCCTGCAAAAAAATTAAAATATTATGAATATTATGCTCACAGCCACCCTGGCAGGTAGGTGCTAGTATTATCTCCATTTTATAGATATGGGCACTGAGTGACGTGCCCAGGGTAACACAGCTAGTGAGTGTAGAAGGCCAGCTCAAGTCTTCCTGACTCCAGGTGCAGCTTACTATCCCCTGCACCACCTAGCAGCCTTTACCGACTGAATCAGACCAAAAATGTCAAATCCCTGCACTCTCCCTTCTCTCCACTCCTAACTTATAACCATCCTGCAAGACCCAGCACCCAGCTCCTCTCCTCCATGAAGCCTTCCCCAAATACTCTAGACCACACTGGCCTCTTTCTGTACACTTATAGCCAGGATCCCTCAAAATAGCACCTAATTATATTAACCTGTATTGCTTTGAAATTGTTTTATACATGTTAGTCTTTTGCCATACTAGATTTTCACCTGATTAAAGGCAAAAAGGTTCTATCACATTTCTTTTTTATTCTTCAAGTAATGTTTAAGAGTCCTATTCTAGGACCATGCCTGTGATAGAACAGACACGAATCCTGGGTTTGGAGCTAGAGGGAAATTTCAAGACCATCTTTAGCCACCTCTTCGCTTTACAAATGAGGCAGCCAAGGCCATGAAAGTTAAAATGACTGACCTGATATCCCCCAAGTGGCAAACAGAAGGGCTAGGATTTGAACTAGTGTGTTTTGAGCCATTACCATATTAACTATACCTCATTGTATCTGGATGAAAAGTTTAAAATTCAGTTCATTATCTGTATCTTTTTAAGTATCTGAATGCCTTTTGTCACAAATGTATGAACCATTTAGAATAAATAAATTGAATTTTTTCACTTTTAGTTGGAGTTTGGCATTAGACAGCCTATGATTTGACATTTGAAATAACTTAAATAGCCCCATGTTGGGCAGAAAAAAGGCAAAATTCAGAAACTGTTTTGCTAGAGTCTTATAGAACATATAATCATTGAGAAAATGCAATCCCACCCAGACTTATTAATGCTTTGATTGTTTATATTAAGCTGTGTTTTAGTGCTTCTGTTAAAGGAGTACCAATAATTGCCTCACATTGTGACATAAAGCATTTATAGGCAATGGTTCATAACAAAGTAGCTTCAAGCACAGAAAATACATGATATTGGACTTGTATAACTGGCACTGGGTGAAAGACATCTCTCATCGCTTTCTGAGATAGGTTCCCACTAAACAAACACTTGGACTATGAGAATGACTGGATGAGCAGAGATTGCAAGCCTGGGCTACATTCATATTTACTGGATTAGTTTTGATCCACACCATTATTTCTTGTTGAAAAGTATTCCTTTTAAATATTTTCAAAGCCCTTTATACAACATATTGCCACATTTTAACACACAGTATGAATACTCTGGATCATGCTACCCCAAAATTATCAAACATTGGTGATTTTTGAAATGACTAAATCTTTTATAATATTTATGTGCATTGTATATTTTTATGTCAAAATAAGTTACTCTGTGAAAACTTTTTTGGGCATTTAACTTCAGGGGAATCTTTATATCCTCCTTAAATTTAAAAAAATGGCATTTAAATTAAGGGAATCAAGGCACAATAAGGGAAGAAATAAGTTATATACTAACTCTAAAGTTGGGCAACTTAACTCTGAACCAAATTTTGTCACTGTTGTCTATGATGAAAACTTTCTAAAGTCAAATACCTGATAAATCATAGACCCATGAACACACTTGAACATAAACACATACCAGGTACACAAGCAAATGGAAATTGTAAGGGAGATTTATTAGTCAGTGGATGTTCCTAATTATTTGAAAACCTCGTCATGTCCAATGGCAGTAGCCATTGAGAGCAAGTTTTAGTCTCAAGAAAAAATAGTCAAATCATTGCAGATGTAAAAATAACCAAAGATGTGAATTAAGCCTGAACTACCATGTGAAGCAATCTTTTGGTTGGTGTTGGGTGGATGGATTCTGGTACACACTTGTATCAATCCTTTACCTATGTCCCTAGCAAGAAGGTTCACAATGTAAAGAGATAAAATGCAGAAAGCATACTTGGGTGGAGGTAATAGAATGGAAGGGGCCAAGATTTATTACATTCAATTATTTTTGTTAAAACTTTCCTCTAGGGCACAGGCACATAATATATTGTACTTTCCATTACTTGGTGTAAACGTAAAACATATCTGAAAAACACATTTCATCCTCATAACATATTAAAATAACAAGTAAGATGTCATGACATCCACTTGATAGATGGACTGTCATTTACCAATGTTGTACTACATTAGTTAACAGCAAATTAATATCATCAGACCCAATTTTTCTTCACATCCAGAAAATACTGGAATGGAAAAAGGGATCCATATGCCTTCTTAGCAAGGAATATTTGATTTGTTGCATTAATTTACCATGGCAAAATGTGTAACTGAAAATATACAATAACTTGCGAATATAACCCAGATAATTAAAAATAGCTAATTCAGCCACCACTTGAGATTTTTAAACAAGAGGCGATATAATCTCAAAACTCTGACCTTGAAGACCCAACTGTTTTTTCTCCACTCTGATATTGATTCTTTTTGACAAGCTCACTTGTATGTTATGAATTGGCTCGTAAAAAGTTTCAGCGTATTGTATTGGGTTTGCTAAAACTGTTCATACTATAAATTAAAGCTAGTATCTTTTCATCAACACCAGCTGTTAAATAAACTCAAGTGACAAAGTAGATTCATGATTAGCTCATTGCACAGAGAGCAAGAATATGGTGGCATAAATTTTATTTCATCACATCTTTTAGGTCCTTATGCCTCTAAACTAAGCAAGAATGACTTCTTTATTATAATACAATCTTGATCTCAGAGGTCAATGTCACTTGCCCACTTAGGGACTCAATAGATGCAAATTCTTCATGTTCTATCTGGACATCTGATTTTTTTTCTATTTTATCTTTTTTGATAATCCTCTGATGTCTCTTCGTGGAATGGAGGTCACCTTAAGTTCTCAGAAAAGTGCAGAATCTGGCAGGCCCCTTAATACTGGGAAAGACTTTGAGTATGGGTCCAATAATGGACTGTATATAGGCCATGCAAGCACCTGCCTAACTAGGTTTGGAGAGGCTTAACTATAGAGAAGTTAACTAGTGGAGAAATAAGCATCTTCTGGCTACAGAGTTCCATCAACTTGGGAAGGTCTCTAAAGATTTACTTTTGCAATACCAGTTAAATCAGTTAGAAGTCCCAGATAGGGACAGTCTTTTGTTCCCTTTTATAAGATGAAGAGTTCTGTATACTTTGGCCCAGAAAGATGAATTCCCTTTGTAGACAATTCTCCAGTGGAAGTCAGCAAAGAGAGGGAGAAATTCCTAAAAGGAATTTGGTGAACTGGATCTATGCCACCCCCTCTACTGCCCAACCACTATGACTAGCCTTTCAGGAGCAATTAAGACCTGCCTTTTGGGTAGAGCCCTACCTGAGTGATATCAAGTTTTAGCTACAGGCCTCCCTCATCACATTGCCATATAGATCTGGGCAGATCAACTCATTAAGTTTGAGAGACAGAGTGGAACATTGGCTCCAGCAGCTGCCCAGCCAAATACAATTTCCTAAACAAATAGATGCTCTGGGGGTGATGGAAATAAGTACTATGCCTGCTGCCATGTTAAGTGGGCAAAGAGTACCCATGCCCTCTCTCTTAAGGAGTTTTGTGTGTTATTCTTAAAATATGGAGTCAAAAAAGATGATTGATTATCAGCCCATGGACTGGTAAAACTATATCAAGGTATCTGGGACTGGGGCAATTAGTGACCTTATGCTTTGCCCAAATGCAGAACATCCCCCGATTTGGCCAATCTAAACCACCCAAGCCTTTGTATCAAGATTTGAGGGGCTCTTGGAATGAATTCTCTTAAGGGAGGGCTAAGGTTCCCTGAGCCCATATGCCCAAGTCCCAGTGGCTTGGAGAGGGAGTGGGCCAGCAAATACACAAGGGGATAGTAGCAGCCAGGTTACCACTATACCAGGGAATCTTCAACAAATCCACAGGAGCACCTCAGGTACCATCATGAGCTTCGGGGGAAAGACCACCAAGGGAAGGTACATCTCTATTCAGGTAAAGATAGATAAGAGAACCCCTGTCTGGGTCACAGTTTTGGTGGCTACTCAGGGTGAATGCTTTTGGCAGAATGCATATTCTTAGGAATTGGTACCTATATGGGTATTTTATGGCAACTTTTATGCTGGTTATTGTGGGTACAATTAAGTGGAAACTCTTGGAGTTGCCTGAAACATCCTATGCAGTTTATGCTTTAAAATGCTATATAAATCTTTCTCTTTCTCTCTCTCTCTCTCTCTCTCTCTCTCTCTCTCTCTCTCACACACACACACACACACACACACACACACACACACACACAAATAGAAGGGGATAGCAGGATGGATTAGACAACAGAATTCATCAATATGCTATTTACATGAAGCTCACTTGAAACATGCAGAGTTAAAATAAAGGGTTGGAGCAAAATCTGTCATTCCTCAGCTGAATTTTTAAAAAAAAGCAGGAGTAGCAATCACGATTTTAGACAAGGCAATAGCAAAACTACACTTGATTAAAGGAAAAGCTAATGAGTCAGAGGGGAAAATTGGCAGTAAAATTAGAAACTTGGAGAACCTCAATAAAACTCTTTCTGAGTCAAATTTAATCAAAAAATAAATAAGAAGAGACACGAATAAAATTAATTGAAATAACAACTTTGGTAAAGTTGCAGGATATAAAATAAATTCACATAAATCATAATTTCTTGTATTAGAAATAAAACCCAGCAAGAAGAGATAAAAAGAAAAATCCCATTTAAAAATAGCCTCGGAACATACAAAATATTTGAGAGTTTACCTACCAAGATACATATAGAAGCTATATGAATACAACTACAAAACATTATGGAAATAAAAATATGCTTTGATAATTGTAGAAATATGAATTGCTCAGGGGTAGGCCGAGTCTCAGGTCTCAGTGCTTTTCTTTTGCCAAGAGTTGAGATTTCTAGTCCTAGCCCCGGTGCTATGCCTGTTCCACTAGTCATATTCCCTCGGATAAACTGAATCATCAAGTCAACATTCTTCTACAAAGAGCAAAAGGACAATCTAACATAATAATCTCACCTTAATAGCTGTGTGACCTTGGGCAAATCACTTAATTTCTGTCTGCCTCAGTTTCCTCATCGGTAAGATGAGAATAATAGTAGTATCTACCTCCCAGAGGTTGTTGAGAGGATAAAATGATATTTGAAAAACACTTTGAAAACCTTAATGACCAATATAGATGATAGCGATTAAGAGCAGAAATTGGGGACTGATTCTATCATCAATATAGACATGGGGAGTGTGATATTACATTATTGTGGACATGGACCATCCTTAACTAAGGATGAGAGTGCTATTTCTCTTCAAAGACTTTCCTTATGCCAATTGGAATATCCATTTTGATGGATCATAATTGTATAATCTTGTGTAGTTCTTGACCTGCATCCAACTGGCAAAAAGATTGTATTCCCCCCCCCAGGGCAAATAGCAACTGCAATTGATACTTGTTCAGGGTATGACATTATAGTCCAGTTAAGTATGACAAAGTGGCAGCCCTGATTAGAGCTGTCCTCTAGAACAAATCATTCTTCCTTATGGGCTCCCCTATGCCATTTTCCTCTGATAATGGCACCCATTTTATTTCAGATCCCAGAGATGTTTTGAATCTTACATTTCTATTGCTTATGGATCCTGCAGAACTCCCTAGTATAGGATATGAGTAAAGGTTAAGATCTCACAGACTATGACACCTCCATCCATTCAGGTAGGTACATGGAGAGATTCATGTGCCACACACCCATGGGAAGACTAACTAAAAATCAAACTCCATCTTCACCTCTCTCTTCTAGCAGATATGCAATTAATTAGTGGTGATTCTTGGAAATTCCATTTATTGAAGATATTTCCTTCCTTACACTCAGATCCAAGAAGTGCTTGGTTGATATTTCTGAACTAAGACTGCCTAAAGGGAAGACATTAAAATGGGCCAATAGGTTGGTGTTCCCTAAACTGGCCTTTATGCTATGCTGTGGTTGTAGAGCCGAATACATTGAAAAGATGGAGGAAAAGGGAGCCAGGTGATACTTAAAAGAGCAGAGCAGTGAAGCTCTGGAGTATTGGGTTACCTAGGCAACATACCTTGTATTTGTATTTCTCTGTGTTGTGTGTGTCTCTGGGAAAATTCTTGTTCCTAAAATTCTTCCTTCCTATTGTCAGTGTCTTCTCCCTCCTCAATTTTCCTTTTACTGTACTTATTTATGTAAATGTCACATATGTCCTCCTAGTAAAATGTAAGCTCCTCGAGGGCAGGGACTATTTGTTTGTACTCAGAACTAAGCCAGTGCTTTATACATAGTAGGTGTCTAATAAATGTTTGTTGACTTCTAATGCACTGGCCTGTGCTTTAAGCTGCCTGAGGTCTTTAGGCACAGAATATACCAAAAGTCTGGGTGCTGATGACTCTTTGCCACTAGTTCAATTATAGCTGTATCCTGGACAACACTTTCTGAACCTTTCTCTATTATCTCAGGTATGCCTGTGGCAGAAGTCTAAAGATTCTTATATCAGTATCAGCAATTGTGGGACCATGACAGTAACACTAGTACCATATACTCTATCCTGGTCATTTAATCATAGAGGGTCTGATGAAAATTATTCACTTAGAGGTGTAGAACTACAGTAAGGTAGTAACTCATGTTGTAGCATAGCAGGAGTGTCCCATACAGGTGAATATGGCAGCTCCACCAATATACCAGCTGTATAAGCATTGCTGCTGCTTAAATCTGCCTTTGTTTCCCTACCTGTGTTTTGTGGGGCAGCATACCCATGTGATACAACCATGAACATTTTCAAAAGACCTGGAAAAGTTGGCTTATATTGTATGCAGATTTCTTTTCAGAGTGGGGTGGTACTCTCTGGATTAGGTCACTCCTTTTGGGGAATGGCCTAATAGGGAAGCCCTGTTAGTTTAAAGTGGGATTTCTGGACATTTGGAAGTATCATCCCTATTGCAGATGGCATGCAGCTGACAATAGCACTTCTACAAGGATATGCTTTGGTAACACATATGAAGGGATTCCATCCACTGTGAGCCATTTATCCACTAGGAAGGGGGATTACTGAAGGAAATAAACATTCCACATCACAACTCTACCCATAGTGGCTTTCTTTTATTTTTATTATTATTTTTTATTTTTAGTGTACAACATTCGGTTCTACTTAATTTTGAGTTCCAGATTTTCTTCCTTCCCTCCCCCCACTCCCTCTCCAAGATGGCATGGAATCCCATATAGCTTCCACGTATAACTTCGCATTGAATTAATTTGCACACTAGTCAAGTTATGGAGAACTGTGATCAATGAAATGAATCATGCGAAAGAAGAAACATGACCAAAAAAAAAACCAACCCAAAAACAAAAACAAAAGAGAGAAAAGGAATAAAAAGAGGGGGAGGAAGACTAGCATGAAGCCATAGTGGCTTTCTATATATCATGGGTCAGCATAAGAAATTAAATAGGAATTTTTGGGGAGTTTTGCAGAAGCTGCAGATGACATTTGAAGGCTAGTAGGAGACACAGAAAAAGTTTAAAAACTCAGAAATGCATGAAATATATGTATAGTATTGTATAACATTAACATATTTTATCTTTTAATGTCATAATAATATATACTTCTTCTCTGGTATGAAGGGAGGGCCAAAAAATTTTAAACAGATTTTCCACACGGCGGGTGTGCCACGCCACTAACCCCCAAGATGCAGAAAGGATAACTGTACTTAAAAATAACTTGGATAAGAACTTAAAGTACTACTTACAAGGCATCCCATACCTGGGTAATTGGCAGCTTCAAGGTCACAGAGTCAGACATGACTGAAACTACTGAATAACAACAATAATTCAGAGACCAATACACTTGAATGACCATCTAGTGTAACAACGGCATCAAAAGCTTCTCTCATAGAGATTATAGATACTGTTACTGCATTTATAACAGCTAACGGAATCTCGAGAAACTGGCAAACTTTGATCCTGGAGAGACTGCTGTCTGTGATTTGGGAAGAGGGGGTAGGCTGGATACTAAGCAGGCTGTATGGAGTCACAAGAGTGGCAGGAGAGCTTGGAACCCATAGAGCTAGGGGTCAGCTAGCAAGTTCAGTACCCCAGCAGCAGTGCATAGTTTATCACAGTCTATACTCCCAGTTTGGCCCCCTCTAATCACCTAGCTGTCAGTCAGTGGGTTCTAGATTAGGACCACGGGGAAAATTGAAGGCAGGGGAACCCTAACACTGAAAGGTTAGGAGAGGCTAGCCAAAGAATGATCTCTCGGAATTTATTCACAGACCAGGTTTACTTGAATTGGTACTTCCAGTGTGGAGGACCCAGGCGAAGGAGACCAGGGGCAGGGAAAGAAGTACGGAGAGTATAAAAAAGGCATTCCCCTCCCCCTACATGTTCCAGGAAGTCAGGGGCTAGGCAAATCAAACAGTTGCAAATGCTGACTGATTGTGAGACCTCAGAATGTACTATATGTCAGAAGAAGACATCTCTGATATAGAGGTGTCACTACTGAAAGGAGAAATCCTGGGGAGCAGGAATGGTATTTTAAGAAACCATTCTGCTAAACTGGTATAGGTTTGGTATTTTTAGGGATGGTCAACATAGCTTTAGTAGGGATAGTGCTGGGGTACCATATCTTAGGCAGCATAAGCCCTGCTTCTGATTGGAGAACAGGTTGGAGCATTTTCCCTGAACCTTTCTAATGGGCATCTATCTCTGCCTCTTCTAAGATTCTACTGTAGTGACTGAATTCTTGAGTTAAGATAACCTAGGGAAAGAGCCTACTATATTATTCATTACAAGGACATCAGCCTAGGGAACCTTGTTTACAGGAGCAAGGAGAGGCTCCTTAGGAATATAACTTTTAAATTCAAGGCTTTGGTCCAGATTGAGGGGTCTCTTGATGACTGTTTGTCTTTCCTGGCAGAACACTGAAGGTAAAAGACATTGGGAATAACTGAAATGGTCATTAAGACAAGCAAATCCTTTGAGACGACGGGAAAAAACTACAAGGAGACCTGGGCTGCACATGGGAGCACTGTGATGGTTGAACAGCTGACTAGGGGGAAGGTGACTGGCCAGCCACAGTCAGCTGGAGAGGTTCTGACAACTATAATGCCCACTAGCAGATTCATTAGATTCTGAGCTCAAGATGTCAAGGGTGTAAGAGAGTCTCTGCTTCCAGGCACTCAGAGATTAGGAGGTGAGTGCTTCCTCTATAATGGGGTATTTTCTGGGTATACTTCAGCCCCCTCCATCTTAGGAAGAGGATATGGAGCTGGCACTAAGTATGTGTTCAATTCTAAGGAGGGTCTCTAAATACCAAGCATTTACTAACACAGATACCTAAAAAAACCTCAGTATCTCCATCCAACATCCATTCCCTAATGTCTGGAAGGACAAGTCATGGCAGTTGACATCGCTATCTCCATACCTTTGCTGTACTTATCCTGGGGCATGGGGTCTTCAATTCACTAGTTCACTGACTAGCAAACTCTCTGATTCAGAATCTGTAGGCTGGGGCAAAAAGTCTCTTCCTCCTGCTACCTCTCCTTTTATGCTCAAGCCTATCCCTCTATTCTATAGTTTTTGCTATCATCTCATTCCATTGAGCCCTCTGGAATTACTGCTTCCCTGTTAACAAACTCCCCTTCAACTCACATTTTTTCCATATTCTAGTTCTCACAGAAACCTGGCTCCCTTTAGAAGACACTGCATCTCGGGACACTTTCTCCAGTACTGGGTATTCCTTCTCTCATGCCCAGTTACTCCTGGATCTTATGTTTCTCTTAATGCAACATAAGATTGAATTAATTTGGAGAGCTTCCATGTCACATTCAACCCCTTAAGGTTTCTTCTAGCTCTAAATCTATGTATGATCCTATGTCATACTTGATTCACTGTGTAATATACTAAAACCCTTTTTTTCCTCACTAGAAAATATAAGAGACATGAAAGAGATCTAGGAAAGATGTTTTAGAGGAGGAAACTCAAAAGAAAAAAACGATGGAGATTTTGAAGATAAAGTTATTTGGGGCACAAAGGGTCAATTTTAGGGTAAGGAAAGGTTATGTAAGTCAGAGTGGGTTGCTTGGGAAAAGATTTATCAAATACATGTTTATAATAAAAAACTTTTGGTTATATTATTTATATCCACTTGAATATAGCTCTTTTATGCTTTAAAAAATCTTCAGTTGCTCTTGTCTTTAGGATTAGATACAAAATCCTAGGGCTGCGTTTAAAGCTTCCTAAAATCTGGGTCCCACTTACCTTTATAACCCTGTTTCACCTAACTCCCCATGATATGGTCTAGCCAAACCAGCCTATTATATTCCTTAGCATTCCATCTCCTATCTTCATGTTTGAAATGCTCTCCTTTTACTTAAAATCCCTAGCTTCTTTTAAGGTTCAATTAGGTGCCATTTCCTATAGGAAACTTTTCATGATCCTCCTCTATTGTTAATACCCTCTCTTTGCCCAAATTATCTTGTATTTACATGTCTGTATACATATCGTACAGTGTGTTTTCAGTAGAATGTAACAGACTTGAGAGCAGTCAGTAGGGTTTTTGTTTGTTTGTTTGTTTTTAGTATCCTTGGGGCCAGATGTGATGCCTTGAATAAAGCAGATCAATAAATACTTGTTGAATGGAGGTAACAAGATATAAGCTCCTCTCCTACTCCAGGACTGCCTGTGTATAGCATATAAAAATAGAAAGCATCCAGCTCCCAGAGCAGCAATTTTTTAAACTGGTCTTTATACTATGACTAGATTGCTGAGTGTGACAGGGGTGGGAGCAAGAGGGTTTGGTGAGACCTCCTTGTTGCTAAAGAATGAATCTTGAGGTGTACTTGAGCAGTTTTTAGGGTTATCTGCATTTGTGTTTCCCTCTGTTGTTATGTGTCCCTGAGGAAAGCTTGTACATTGGGCTGGCTTGTAAGCTGAGGTCTGAGGCATAGATTATACCCAAAGCCTAGATGATGATGACTCTGTCACATAAGGTCAGTGGCAGCCATATCCTTTACATACTTTCTTGGCCCTTCTTTGTTCTCTCACATGTCCCTGTGTCAAAGGTTGCAGGACCCTTGTAGTCAATATATGAGGTTCCCTCACATAACATGATATGTCATGAAGTATTTTGTAATTATTCATTGCATTTATTAAAGAGTTTTAGATTCTACATCATTAATTTAAAAAATGGTTGAGGACATTGTGTGTTTCCCTCTTGTTTGCATTTTAAATATCCAGAAAAGTAGATTATTGTACATTGCCTTTTGCTTATGAGGCCCTCAACTGATTTTTTCCCCTGTGGGTACCTCTTGATTAAAAATTATTTTCTCCCCTTCATATGATAGCTTCTTTAACATTATATTATCTCAGAATATATCAAATACATTCCTTTACATTTTCTTGAGATTTGGGAGTATCTAATAGGAGTTTAGAGGTCTGAGGTCTAATTCCAGCTTCTCCCATATAACAAATAGCATGGAGACCCACACGTGCACATACACATCTAGTGAGCCCTGGGGAGCTAGACTACTGTGGGCTTATGCCATACCAGTCAACCAATCAACAGGCATTTCCTTACTGTGTGTGAGGCATTTTGCTGGGCACTGGGGCTATGAATACAAAGAATGAAATGATCTCTGTGACATTCTAAGGGGAGACACGTACATATATAAGTATATAAAGACTAAATACAAATGCAAAGTAGTTAACTATACGGTAGTTTAGGAAAGAGAGTTGGGGAGGATCTGGAAAGGTTTCACATAGAAGGTGGTTCTTTAGCTATCTCCTGAAGGAAAAGAGGGATTCAATGAGGTAGAGGTGAGGGGAGAGGACACTCCAAGAATGAGGGACAACCAGTAAAAAGACATGATGATGAGAAATGGAATTTCGTGTGGGAAGCAGAGAAAAGCCACTTTTGCTGGATCATGGAGTACAGGAAGGTAAGCAATGTATAATAGGCATGGAAAGAAAAGAGGTCAGTTTGTGAAGAGCTTTAAAAAAACAGGTTGTATTTTATCCGAGAGGCAATAGGAGCTTGTTGAGTAGGGGAATGATATGGTTAGACTTGTACATAAGGAAAATCACTTTGGCACCAGTGTGGAGGATTACTGACATGGAGATGGACTTGTGGCAGGGGGACCAATTAGAAAGCAGTTATAATAACCACAATAGAGGTGATGAGGGCCTGAACTAAGGTTGTGGCTATGTACAAGATGTGGTCATATGCAACAAAGGTCAAACTAGAAAAAGCAAAAGCTGGCAACTGATTGTATATGCAGGAGTAAAAGACAGAAATCAAGGACAATGCTGAGATCATAAACTTTGGAGATTAGAATTGACAGTGGGTACAATTGAAAGAACTACAAAACACTTGGAAGAGGGTTGGGGGAGAAAGAGAATAGGTTCTGTTTTGGACATGATGAATTTGAGATGTCTTCAGGATATCCAATCTGAAATGTTCAATAGACAATTGGTGATGATCTTAAGCTCAGAGCTTAAGCACTGGTGCTAAATATAAAGATTTGTGAATCATCTACAAAGGATACTTATGAGAGCTGATGAGGTCACTAAATGACAGAATGTAGAGAGAAAAAAGATGGCCTAGGACTGCCTCTGTGTGACATGGATGCATGATATGGATGATGAACCAGTAAAGGAGAATAAGAAGAAACAACTGGACAGATAGGAGAACCAGGAGAAAGTAGTGTCTCAAAAATCCAGAGTAGAAAGAATATTCAGGATTAGAGAGTTGTCAACAATTTCATAAGCAGTAGTTAGATTGAGAAGGAAGAAGACTGAGAAAAACCATTGGATCTGGCAATTAAGAGATCATTGGTAATTTTGAAAAGAGATTTAGTCATGTGATTCAGTTGGAAGCGAGTTTGCAAAGGGTTGAGGAGTGAGGAAAGAATTTGAGACATTGAATGTAGGAAGCTTTAAGAGTTTGGCTGAGAAAGAGAAGAGGGGGATAGAACGATAGCTTGAGGGGATGGTGGGGCCCAGTGAAGATTTTTTAAGGAGACTAGATATCTAATATCCTTCTAAAGCTTATCATTACAGCTCCCAAAATTCTTGGTAAAGATGAGCTCTAAGACCCAGGCTACAAAATTTCTGGTTCTACACACCTTGGAGATGGTTGCTTCTGCCATGCTCTAAAACCCACTGTCCCCTGCACTTCCAACTCAAGACTTACTCTGAAACAAGAATTTCCTTCATAGGTCCACATATAAAAATGTCTACCTTCACTCAGTCGTGGACCACTCACTGACAACGCACTGACTCATCCTCCTTTAGTTTCTATACAATTGTGGCACACAGTAAGGGCTTCATAAATGCTTGTTGATTGTCTGATCACCTTAAATCACTCTCCTGGCTTCCCCAGCTACTCAAACCCAGCACTAACTCTCCATCTTCTGCACTTCCAAACTCCACTCTACTATTCAGTTTTATTCAATAATCATTTATTAAGGGACTTCTATATGAAAGTCACCATTCTATACGAGGCAAATGTGAAAAAGTTTCTGACATTCTATTGGAGGGAGGAAAGGATACCACATGTATGTACATAAGTAAACAAAAGGTAATTTGAGGAAGGAGGGAGTATTAATAACTGGGGATGGATGGACAGGTAGGGGGAACAGGAAAATCCTTCTGTAGGAAGGTCACCCTTGAACAGAACTCGAACGAAGATAAGGATTCTGGGAAGAAGAGATGGATGAGGAAGGAGAGCATTCCAGGGATGGGGGATAGTGCATGGAAACTTCACATTTAGGGACTGCTTCTTAGCAGGCCTATTTTACCAATCGCCAGCATGGCAGTAGGGGTAATTCACACATCTAACTATGAGTCCTCACAGCTGCCACCTCTTCAAAAGCTATCAAAATAGTGGCAGCTGTGGTGCAGCTAGAAAGATCCTAGGTTTAGACCCAGAAGACCTGGGTTCAAAATCTGGTGTGGCTTTTTACCATCTCAATGACCATAATCAAGTTGCCTCATTTCTCTAGCCCTCAGTTTCATCATATGTAAATTGGGGATAATAATAGTCTACCTGACAGGACTGTCATGGAGGTCAAATAAAATGATGTATGTAAAGTGCCTTAAGAACTTTAAAATTATGTGTTCTTTTTTTCCTTCATAATTTCCTATCATAGTTAAACTAGTTATCTCATAGGGTTGGTGAGAAAGAAGCACTTTGTGAACTTTAAAGCATTATATAAAAATATTTTTACTTTTACCCTGTGTGTGGTATAGTGGAAGGAGCACTGGACTTGGGATCAGGGGTCAGGGTTTGAATCTCAGTTCCAATACATTCATGCTTTGTGACCAGGGGCAAGTCATTTAACCCTTCAACTGAGTTTTCTCGCCTATAAAATGAGTATAATTAAGCTTACAGTATCTACCTTATTGTGTTGTCCTGAAGGGAAAATGCTTTATCAACTTTAAAGCATAATATGTGAGCAGATGCTAATATCATCTATAATAATCATATTAATGATGATAATAGTAATGTATTCCAGAAACACCATTGTTAATGTGTGTTATGTGCTCAATAGAACATAGGTATATTTAAAAAAAAATTTCCATAGCAGAATATAGAAGGATACAGCATGTTGTATGTGTAATAGTCAGCAGAATTCTGGGTTCGAATTCATTCTCTGGTCATGGATACTAAGCAGAGGCAATGCTACTTTCTCAGTTTCATCTGTGAAAGCATGTTACTGACTTCAGATGAGATCATTAGTCAATTACATCTGTAAAGAACTTAGAGTCATATCTTTAACAGGCAGGGATTATATCTATTTTAAGTACATGATATCTGACCTAGTACATTCACTTGGTCCCCTATGTAAATTTTTGTTGTTGCTATTAATGATGATGAAAAACATAAGATTCTACATATATGTAGCAGGGAATATTAGCATTCACAATGCTATTTCTCTAAAGGGGACATCCATCACTGTTCACTTACATATATGTGTAGAATTAGAAAATATTTCGACTTACCACAATTAGGAAAATATTACAATATGATTGATGTTAATTTAGTATCATTGCCATATGTAACATTTTATCAAAATGATTTGTTTACGGATCTGTTTGCATTTTACCCTTCCCCCAGCATGTATCTGTAACTGTATCTATTGTATGGAATAACAAGGGCTTTTATCTTTGGAATTTGGTCCCCCCTCTCTCCCTAAGTGTTACTGTAAACACAATTGAAACTGCCTTTAAAGAAAAGCAGTCTGAGAGTGGTATCCCAGTCATTTCTCTGGTTGATTTATGATTTTACTTTCATCCTAAATCATAAAATGAGCCCCAATATAGACTAATAATAAAAAATTGCCTACTAGTAAGCATGCAGATTGCATAGAATGTAGAGAACATGGGAAGAAAGGCTACAGTGTACAGATTCAATGTTCTTTATTACAGTGATTTTTACTGAGGTCAAAAGTGAAGGCCAATAGACTATGATATAATGGAAAAGGAAGAGATAAAATGCCCCCAACCTGAAACACGAGAAATTAAAAATATAAAATATATTGCAGTTGGACCTTTTTGTTTCATGAATGTCTTTGTAAAGTGTCTTTGTTTAACTATAAAATGTCAATTCTGCTTTTTATAGAATTTACATTAAATTCTAGATAAAAAGCATTCTGCTAATTTTCGTTTTTACAATAAAAGATGCACAGCAATAAAAAAGATTGGATTACCGATTAAGAGGGCCCTTTAACACACAGGGTACACTGAGAGTTAGAATTTTTGTAAACACTGCTGAATGCCCCGCGTCCCAAGGAATTACCCTCTTTAGAGGCTGACAAGAAGCAGACTAGATCCACAGGAGAATTGCCACAAGGACCAGGCAACAGCCCGGGCCACCAGTTTCACAAATCCTCCACAGGCAGCAGAAATGAAACTGGATGAAATTTGCCATTTGTGCTTCCCAGATTTGGAGGGATACAGGGAATGAAAGAGAGAGGTGGGGGATACAAGAGGAAAAGGGTAGGAGAGAACGAAGTGGGGAGAGAGTGAGAGAGACAAAGACACAGAGAAACAGTGAAAGAGATTAGAGAGGGACAGAAAGCAATGATGAAATTGCATGATAGAAAAAAAAATTCAAGGTCATTTTCTTTAAGACAAAATGTACTTGACAATTAAAATAATTCCTTCAGCAGTAAAATCTAAAAATACATTTTCCAGCACACCTCATCCACTTATCATCACTGTATAGGAAAATAAGTGGATTTGAGTTTGGCGATTGAGCCCCCGGCCTCAGCTATTCAATAAACAAGCTTGAAATTCCAAACTCTAATAAGGAAAGGGCCCTAAGTGAAATGATGTCAACCTTGGATATGAATCTCTTAGCGACATGATGAAAGCCCCACTTGTAGAGCTGCACTTCTGGTCGGCAGCTGCATTTTTGTTTTAATAAAAGGGGAAGGGGTGCCAGCCCTCACTCCAGTGCGATCCAAGGCATGGCTGTTACATATGCGGCAGAATTAATCGCTTTTCCAGAAAGCCGGAATGAGTTCTCCCACCACTGTCCCATCAGGCTCAGCTTCCATAAAATGAGTGTAATAAGATAATGTATTACATACTCCAGTAATTCCTACTTGCAGTATTTTGCTGAACAAAGCCATACATATTTATATCAATCAATAAAAACCTTCATTGGCTGCATACATTTCAGACATTGTGTTTTAAAGCAATGTCCTTAAGGTGGAGATTATTAAGGTGGGAAGGCTATATCAAAGGAGTGGAAGATCATTTCTTTAGTTCCTGTGGGGATCTATCTAGCCTACTTCTTTAAGATCTTCTTGCCTAATAACAAAAGGTAAATTTGTGCTTGAAATGTTGGTAATGTAGGAATATCAACAAGAAGGTGCTGATTGTAAAAGTGAGAACTACAAAAATGTCACTGAGCAGTAAAAAGCTCACAGCGCTATGCATGCACTGTGAACATACCAGGATCAAATGTCAACTCAATAAGCATTGATTATTCAAGGCACTGAAGATACAAAGACAAAATAGTTCCTGCCTTCAAGAAGCATACATTGTGCTCACCCTTAAAGGACCTACATCATCTCTGTGATCTAAGTAGGAAAATCAGTGATCCATTTTAAGAACAGGGATTCACAGGCATAATCACAAGACAGATAATGACCAAGGGGAACAAAATCACACTCAAGGCTATAACTCCACCAGAGAAATATAAAAATAAACCTTAGCTCCCTCAAATCACAACCTAGATATCTATCCACCAACTCACATGGTCTTTCCAGGCTACATCTGAAATGATTTAGTTTGTGGATATGGGCTTTGTTCCGAATGGCTTAAGACATTCACCTATCTGAAGACAGGAGATGGGACCACATCTCTCTCTCTCTCTCTCTCTCTCTCTTCCCTTCCCTCCCCCCTCCATTCTCTCTCTCCTTCCCTCCCTACTTCCTGCCTCCCTTTAAGGTCCTATTTAGCTCTGTTATACGTGTTCTTATTCTAATAAACTTCAGGAGAGGTTGAAGGCCTAAAGGGCCATAGCTACATTTCAAAGTTATACAAAATCTAGCAGACTCTGTGATTATGAAAATAATCCATTGTACTATATTTCCCTCCTTTCCAGAAGAGTAGTTAGGACTATTGTGGCCTAGTGAATTCTAGACAAGATCTAGAATAACCTCATTAATCAGAAGGGCTATCTAATGAAAAGCTATGGAGCAGAAAGAGCCCTAGATTTCAAATGAGGAAACATGATTTTGAGATCCAGATCTGCCATTTAATAACCCTGTGACTTTCAGCAAGTCAATTAACTTAATTTCCTCATATAAAGGAAATATTGCCTATACTACCTGTGTCATAATTTAAAAAGATAAAATGAAGTAATATATGTAAAGGGTTTTGTACATAATGAAGTGGAAAGTGGTTTTAGACTTTTTTTTGTGTATAAGGCTGGGATGGCTCTTAACCTGTGACGATTAGCATAGGAAGCTAAAAAACTCACTCTACCAACGTAGATCACAACTGTTCTGAAACCTGTCATGTTAGAGAGTTGCCTGGGGGCATTGAGAAGTTAAGTGACTGCTCCAGGGTCACACAGCTAGGACATATCAAAGGTAGGTCCTGAACCTACATTGTTCTGACTTAAAGGCCAGCGCTCTATGGACTATATCATGCCATTGTTACCTAAGATGTTATTGTTAACATTGAAAAGTATCGTGTTGTAGTGGGAAAAGCACTGGCCTTGTAGGCAGAAGATGGGAGTTCAAGTCTACCTCAAATCAGCTGTTTGACTTTTAGCAAGTCACTTAACCTCTGTGGTGTTTCTTTATCTGTAAAATGGTGACAATAATATGACTTCCCTGAGTTTTTCTAAGGCAAACTCTTGGCAAGTCTTACAGTATTTTAGAAATATGGGCTATAATTATTACAATAAAAAGAATAATGTGTAAGTCCTCTCCTCACCCCCACTTTACACCAGACCAAAGGAGATAATCATATTCATGGCAAGGAAAGGCCTTTTAAAATCTATTTGAAAGAGACAAGTTATCTCTCAGATAGTCATCAGTTCATCAAAAAGTTGATAAACAGAGCAAAAGGAAGGAAACGTCCTTTATATGAATCCCAAAGGATACAGAAGCCAGAAGCCATTGGAATGTACTTATCAGTGAGTAAGCTGAAAGCAAACTATTCATGCAACAAGGACACAGGAGGAATTGGACAATGGAAAGTTTGGCTACAACAAAAGCGCCATCCTCTTATCTGCATCTTTATCCCAGAAAGCCAAAACTCATTTCTGTTTCTTTACTGTGTTGCTATATTCCCAATAATAAAACCAAGGTAGCGCAGGTATGTCAAGAATTTCCAACTTAGAATGAAAATTAATTGGAAAGTAACAAAAGTTAAACCCATCTCTACATCTTGAAAATTTTTTTAGTTGGCATATAATAGCTACAACATAGGAATGAAATTTGGAATAAGGCAGAAACTTTTAATTTACCTTAGTGATGTTTCATAGACGGATAAATCAAGTGTTAGGCTAATATTCATGATATAGTGAAGAAAAAAAAACAGGTCTGCTCACAAGTTCATTGAGTAGATCCAACAGTTTTTCATTCATTCATTCAACAAGCATTTATTAAGCACCTACTATGTACAAGGTACTGGGCTAAAAACTAAGGATACAAAGACCTAAGGAGCCTCCATTCTACAGGAGGAAAAATATATACACAGGAAAAGTACATACAAAATATAAACAAAGTAAATGTGTAAATTTTAGGTTGGGTTAGGAAGATTACTAACAATGGGAGATCAAAAAAGGCCTCTTGAGGGAGAATGTAGCACTTGAGGAGAACCCTCAAATGAGTGAGGGACTCTACCTCGTGGAAGAGAGAGAAAGAATGAAGGCATTCCAGGCATGGGGAACAGCTTGTGCAAAAAGCATGGAGGCAGGAGACGGAATGCTATGTCTAGGGAACATCAAGAAGGCCAGTTTGATTGGAAGGTACAATTAGTGTGTGTGTGTGTGTGTGTGTGTGTGTGTGTGTGTGTGTGTATATGTGTATGCGTGTTTGTGTGTATATTTATTTGTGTTCACATGTGTATGTGCATGAATATATGGATATGTATTGCATTGCACTTGTATGTACATGTGAGTATGTGTATTGTATGTGTGTGTTTATGTCTATATGTGTATATTTATGTATGTGTGTTGGGTAAGTGAGGTGTCTCATATGAAATAAGCCCAGAAGGGTAGGCTGGAGCCAGATTATGAATGGTTTTAAATGTAGAAAATCATGGACAAGGACTACACAGGATTAGAAATCATGGATGGGTTGCCATTGTGAATCCACCAAAGTATGGATGCGTCACAATACTATAATACATAGTGAAGCATTATCTTTGGATGTAGCAATACACAGTTGTTTCCATTTCCAAAGAACAAACTTCATACTAGGCTTGCTCAAAACTTAAAATGTTTAACAATACCAAGTTGTCCTTTTTTCAATAACTCCAATACTTCCACCTTCGTTCCAAACTTTACCTACACTGAGAAAGAACATACAACACTATCATCCCCTATTATGATTTCTCTGATGATTTCCAAATGTTTCTTTGCTATGCAGCACGAGTATACAGTTTCTGATCCAGATGCTTAAAAGAGCAAGTCTAACAAAGAAACTTAATCCGAGCTGAACTTGGCACAGATTCCAAAAAAACCTATAGGACGATGTTTTGGAAGCGGCTCAAACAAAAGCTGAAACAGAAATATGCATCTACCACACTCTCCCTGGCTGTGAGCAGAAATGAAAGCCGCAGACGGTTTCCATAAGCATGAGTGAATGGGAGCTGATGTTTATAAGACACAGTTTAAGTGTCAAAGCAGCATTTGAGATCTGTGCTTCCTTTTCAAGAGTATGATCATCTGTTTAATTCACAAGGAGTAAAAGAAAGAAATATAGTATTTACTCCGAAAGTAAGTCAGTAACAGAATAACTTCTGAGATAAAGTAAATTATTACCCACGCCTCAAAAAAATGTTTGTGCCTTAAGAGAATTTTTTTTCTTTCTTCTGTGTGATAAGACACGTTCATAGCATAGCAGCCTTGGAAAGTTGTGGTGATGAATGTTTTGAGTATCTTGGGCCATATCCTTCCAGAGAGCTACCTACTGGGAATAAGTTGAGCACTTGAGGTGATGTATTAGGTTTCTGCGTCTACTAAGGGACTATTCTAATGGGTGCATGCATATTTGTGTTCCTAAATATGTTTTCTAAAGCATTACCTTTTTTCTCCCTCCCAAGCATGCTCGAAGAATAATGTACAAAGTGGAACTACAGGGGCCTCAAAAATTAACATACTTTCCAACAGTGCCAAATATATGCAATAATTTGTCTCCTCGATCTTAGTCTGAATTGCTGGGTGTTCTCAAGAAAATCATTGAACCTATCTGTGCATAAGTATTCTCTCTTGGCAAAGGGAGTAAATGCATTACATGGATTAAAAAACAGCAGAGTCAAGTCAAAGATGTGAAGATTAGAGAAGATATGAAAAGATTTGTTGGATTACCTTCAGTTATCTGGCAATTTCACTTATTTAGACCTCTCCCAATTCTCACTTCCTTGACCATACTTGATATATGAGACACGACTATATTAAGTACTTTGTTCATATTAAAGAATTCTCAAAATATTTCAAAGGTGTATTCTTTACCAATATTAAGTAAAAAGCTATGGAGAAATGTAATCTTCTCTGAGAAAGATGCAAAATAGTATTCAATGAAAAATGAAGTAGTTTGGTATTCATGCAAATATACAAAGGACCTGCAAGTTCATATTATCAGGGACTCTTTCCACCAATATGGATCATGACTCAGTAGAGACGTCCTAGGGAGTTGATTGAGGCAAAAAGAGTTTAAGTGATTTGCCCGGGGTCACATGGCTAGGAAACAGCACAGGTAGGATTTGAACTCAGGTCTTACTGAATTTCTAATCCCAACAGTCTATTAAACCAAACCACAGTGGCTTTAAAGTTTGCCATCTGATCATATTTTTAAAATTGTTTTTATGACTCAGGGTTGGCAACTGCAATTTACTAAAATTTTAAATTTGATTTTCAACAAGATTTTTTGAGCTATTTTATTCTCCACTAACATGATCTGTAGAATATGGTAAATCCCAATTTACACTTAT
This sequence comes from Phalanger gymnotis, assembly GCA_028646595.1. NCBI lineage: Eukaryota > Metazoa > Chordata > Mammalia > Diprotodontia > Phalangeridae > Phalanger > Phalanger gymnotis. The sequence goes on along the minus strand of CM053626.1, from coordinate 204,020,697 downwards.
TTGAATTATTTAATACTCACTAACCATACTGATTGTCTGGCAAGTCACTTAACATCTCATTGCCTTAGATAACTCTTGAAGACTATAAACCTCATTAGTAGAGAGAATTTCCTCATCTGGGAATTCTCTATGTCAGCAAAACCGGATCCCTAGATTATCATTTGATAATCTATTATTGTTGATGTATTAGCCATCAAGTTTCCTTATCCTCTGGGAGTTTTTGATGAACCATGAAAATATCTTATGGGTAACATTAGTTGTACTTATTAAGAAATCCAAATTATTGCTAGTACCTGTCATTTTTTCTTCTAGTAAGTGGATGACACAGACCCTGAACTTGGTTTTATTTATTTATTTATTTATTTATTTATAGCCTTTAAGACTATCGAACATTTAATCAGTGGTATCTAAATAGTTCAAAGGCTATGATATTTAAATGTATTTAAAAATCAAATTGGATAATATGTAATATTTTCTGCAAATCTCTATGTAAACATTAGCCATTATTATTAAATTAAACAACTCAATTTAATATTTATACAAGTTTCAATGTAGGAAACAAATAGGCCTCTGAGTTTTCTTCTGTTGATTGTTGTCTTGTTTTGAATTCACACCCACAACGGCCAAGCTATTTCCCATACTGTTCACAAAGAACAGTTTTGTTACTTTGTATTGAGGCCAGAGGCAGCTGTATCCTGCATCCATGACACAATCAACATGAAGTACTGGCTATTACAATGGCTGCTCATTAGGAGATAAAACAATTGCAATGTTTAATTCTTGGTTTCAGCAGCTGCTGTTTTTTTCAGGCTTTCAAAGCAACCTGTTCAGGGCTATCTTTTTTCTTTTTTCTTTTCCTTTTCAGGACTATTTTCTGATGAGTCCTGCATGTTTTAATTCAGTAAGACGAGGAAACATTAAATGATGGCAGGCCATACCATATGCACACTTGATTACTTAAATCCCACACAAATGACAAAATTTTGAAACTAATTAAAAAAAAATAACATGCATCACACTTTATCTTGACTGGTAATTATTACAAGGCAGAGTATGGTAGCCTCACTGTTGCATGAAAATTGTGTTGTTGTGATGGGGAAATTGTGTAAGTTGTGATGGGGAAAGCTTTATGGTAGTCCAAAGATAAATACTTCTTCATCATCAGACAACACAGTTATGCATAGTCCCCTAGGACATTTATTCAATGTATAACACAAATAGTAAAAAAAAAAACTGTATAGACACTGATGAGTTTGGTCTAAAACCTTTCTGTAGGGCTCAGTTTTGTCATCTATAAAATCAGGAATCTGGACTAAATGACTTTGAAGTTCCCTTTCAACTCTAAATTCATGAACTTGCAATCTCATTTGACTGGCTGTCCCAAAGAAATCCTATCCTTAAATGATTTAAATAACTTGTCAGGACTCCATCTGATGGCTAATGTTACATTATTGCTTATGTTTCTATTGTAGAGTTTGCATATTTCTCTTTTCAGAATTTAAAAAATTTTTATTTTCAGTTCCAAATTCTCTCCATCCCCCACCCATTGGGAAGGCAAGAAATATTATGCCTATTATACAGGTGAAGTCATGCAAAACATATTTCCACATTAGCCATTTTGAAAAAAAAAGAGCAAGAAAAACAAACTGAAAAAAGTTTCAATCTGTACTCAGAGTTCATCAGTTCTCTCTCTAGAGGTGAATAGCATTTATTAAGTCCTTTGGCATTATTCTGGATTATTGTATCTGTCAGAGTAACTAAGTCTTGCACAGTTGATTATTGTTACAATACTGCTGTTACTGCGTACAATGTTCTAGTTCCACTCGCTTCACTTTTTAAGTCTGCTCATTTTAAATCATTAATATTTCTATCAGGGATGTCAATATTTTAATTTCAGTATTTATTATTAGCAACTATCATTTAATTAATGAAAATTTATAAATGTTTTCAATTTATTTAGATGTGGAAAAATTTGATAGATTATTCAAAAAACAAAGTAAATATAGCAACATCATAATTATCTGGTCTGGATGGGAAATGGAGATTTCTGGGTAACTAAATTTCTAAATAATTGAAGGCTAGTATTTTTTAGATATTGAAATTTTTTCACTCAAACTTTTTTAAAAATAACAATATTCCTAAAAGCTAACATATCAAAGCTAAAGGAAGACAAGCACATTAATACACTGTTGGTAGAGGTATAAACTGATCTGATGACTCTAGAAAAGAATTTGGAATTATGCAAGAAAAGTCCCTGAATTTTTCCAAACCTCGTGATCTAATAATCCCTTCATATACTGGGCATATATCAATGTTATGTAATCAAAATTTCCCATTTTATCTTTTATGATCATCACTATCCCTTTTTAAGTAAGTTTTTTAAAATTGATTTTTCTGGAATTTTTATTTACATCATCATAGTTATCTCAAGTATTCCTCCTCCTCCCAGACATTCTATATGACAAATAGTATTTTTAGAGAGGAAAAAAATCAGCTTAGCTGATCATTACATTGAAAAAGTCCAAAAACATGTGCAATGTGTAACACCTGTGGACCTCCCACTTCCAAAAAGGAGTGGGTTGGTGGAGTGTCTTCTCATCTCTATCCTTTATTCAGTAAAAAAACCAAAAAAACCAAAAACAAACTTCTCCCTTCAGCCAGTGTTGTGAAGGGTGCTTCCTTCTAATCTCCCATAATTTATGATATGAGCTTTTATATTTGGGTCATATATCCATTTGAAGCTTACTGGCCTATAATAGGGAGTTGGTTATTGAGAGTCCAGTTTCCAGAGCTCCCCCAGGTAGAGCTCTGCTTGTGGACCAACCATGTGTGAGGTTTGTTGCTAGAATTTCCTGATGAGGTGGAATGTAAGGGCATAGCTATCTACTTCAGGTATGCTGGGGCTGTTTCCTTTCTGCTTACTGAAAAAAAGAAAAGCCTTTTAATTGGCTGAGCCAAGTTCTCTTCCTCTGCAGCAAGTAAGGCAAGCACTACTTTAGGTCTCCTGTGGGTGGGAGGGAGGAGGGGCCTTTCTCTTCTTAGGTGAAGAAGCATTAGAAGCTGAATGAATTTGTGAGCTCTAAAATGTCTGAAGAGCTAGAAGTTTGCTAGAAACAATACCTGCTAAGGTCTGAGGAGGGACCTGTTCCACTCTAGCCCAGCAGTGGGCTGATCTGGGTAGCTGAGATGCTGTGTCCTGCAAAGAAAAAGAGTGACTCACCTAAACACCTATGCTGCAACGAGAAGTGAACTTGGTGGTGGGAGGAATGTTTCTAGCTACTATTTTAAGTTTGAGCTCACTTTTCCAAGGAACTAAAGTATTAAAGGAAGAATGTACTTGGGGTCAGGGAGACATTTTTGTATTTTGGTTTTTGCTATTTTTCCCTGATAAATAACCCTTTGCAAATCTAATTGATATAAACTGTTTAATTAATATTGAAGAGATATGAATTGGCATATGTTGGGGAGAACACACAGGAATGGGGGCTCAAGCTGACAGTATTAGAATGATACTCCAACCCCTCAGGAGTATCACTAAGAACTCTGGTGTAGGTAGCTGAGCTTTGGCAACCTGACTTGCATGTGGGTGTGTGTGTGTGGGGGGGGGGGGGGTTGGGAAAATATATCCACAGTAAGACTAGAGTGTTATATGGTGTTATATAGTGGTACGTGCTGGTCTCAACCCAATTTCTACAAGACTGCTTTCAATAGTTTTCCCAACAGTTTTTGTCAAACAGGGAGTCATAATTTACCTCAGTAATTAGCATCCTTGGGCTTACTGAATACTATGTTACTATGTTTGATTGTGCCATTTTTTTCTCCTGCACAATTCTCTACTGCTGTAGTCTACTCATACAAACTATGTAACTCTTTACTTACGTTGAGTGATTTTCAGCTTTGGTTGCCCTTCATCTCTACTTTTTTGGAATCTGTGGCATTCCATGTGGGGAATAAAAGAGAGAGAGAGGGAGGGAGAGAGAAATCTTCTCTATAATCTTTGTCCTCAAGGGAGTGATGTCTGATTGGAGATGTAAGACCTGAACACATTAAGGAATTAGAGAATATAAGGCAGTAGGTTTAAATTCCAAAAGATGTGGTACATTATGCTACAGGAAATGATGAATGTGAAGAATTCAGGAAGGTATAGAAAGAACCATGACAATATAAATGGAAAGAACAAAAGGAAACTAAATGTTGTGTAATTAGAAGGAATAAAAGAATACATCTCCCTCTTTTCCTTATACAGGTGGGTGACTGGGCATGGAACACAGCTTATTCTGTTAAAATCAGTTGACATATTGGTTAGTTTTGCTAAATTGTCTTCTTTTCTCTTTCTTATTCATTCTTTGTCACGAAGAAATGTATACATAAATACATTCTTTGTATGGGTAGAGGAGGGGAAAGGGATATATCTGGAAATGAAGGTAGTATGAAAACAAAATATAACAATACAATTTTTTAAAACAAGAAAAAAAACTAAAACAAAACCAAAACAAGTGGTACAGATGGAAAGTATTTTCAGAGAAAGGAGAGATTAACATAGACCAGAATAGTTAGGAAGGCTATCTGGAGGAGGTAGTGCATCAGTTGGGCTTTGAAGGATGTATATAAGCAGAGAAGAGAGACATAAAAGGAAGAAGGTTGAATTTGATGATCATTAAAGTCCCTTTTATCTCTAGATTCCTACAATTTTAGGTACTGAAAGTTCATAGAGTCTCAGAATTAGAAGGGATTTTAGAAGTCATATATTAAAACTTATTGAGTGAGTATCCTCTACAATATTCTTTGACCAATGGTTTACCCACCTTTGCTTATCCCCAGTGAGGGGGTAACTCACTAACTCCAGGGGCAATATATTCTCTTTTTGCATAGCTCTAACTGTTATGAGGTTTTTCTTTTCTGCCCTCTGGCAGACTAGGAGGGATGGTAATAGGATATAATAGAGTAGGGGACCAATGAAGTGATAAGTGAAATCACCTTAAAATGATTTCTCTTGGCATTTTAGTAATGAAATCCTCTTGGATGGGGTACAAGATGGGCCTGATTTATGCCAAATTCTGTTCCAAAGTAAATAATGTCATAAGAAGGTTCTGGTGTAGGTACTGTTGAAAATTTTCCCCTTTAGACACAAATATTTGGGTTAAAATCGCACAATATAAACCATTTATGTGAGGCAAATGCTTTATTTAGAAAATGCTTGCTAGTTTTGATGTAGCCTGTGTGAGAATCCAATCTTCTGATAAGCTAAAAACAACACCACAAATTCCTTTCCTTAAAACTACTGACCAGTACATGATATCACAAATGTTTTTTAAAAATTTAAATGAAAGGAAAGATTGTGTAAAACACAATGAAACTCTTGGTAGAAGCCCAGAAAATTTAAGCTGACTGAAAGATTCTGAGTTTATCTTTTTAAAAACAATGTTTGTCTCTCCATGTACATCTACTGAAAACTTCTAAACCAGATTATGAAGCTAAATCCACTCAAACCCTTAATGGATGAGGATTTCAATTCTAGGACTGCAAAAACTTCATTTGTGGCCAAGTCTTATCAGCTCCAGTGGCAGACAGATTACAGAAGATGTGCTGTGGATCAGTGGGAAGCACAACCAGCTTAAACCAATTATACACTGATGGCCAAATTGCTGAACCACAGATGAAGGCCAAATACATGAATTTCATTATCTACTGTACTTGCATATAAAGAATGATACTGTAAATTTAACAAAAAAAAGTCTAATCATTAAAATCACTTCCAAGTGAAATCAACATTCAAAACTGGTATTTAAAAAGCAATATGTTTGAGTATATATAACTGATGAAATTCACTGAATATTTCAAGAAAAAAGAATAATGTGAGGAAAAAATGGATTGTTTCTTAAATCTGTTTTCAGGTACTTTACTTTCTGCCTATAGCTAAATTTTAAAGAGGAAACTGATAGGTAAGTTTGGTTTAAATACTCTATTTCTAGTTCTTGTATAATTTTGATTAGGAAAAAAGATAACAAAACGTACCTAGGAGGAAGACATACTTAATGTCCACTTTTTTTGGTTTTAAATACTACTTTAGCCTTTGGCCTATAAATAGGGTTATACAATATACTTAAAACATATTGAAAAGAAACAGGAAGGAGAGCATTGTGCAATCTGGTACATTCAATTAGCAATTATTTCATGCATCCTTCAGTATAAAAAGTCTGCTATGAACTAAGGGGAAGAAACCATAATGAGCTACTTCTAAGGCTGCTTTCTGGGCCACGTTTGCATAATAATGAGGTCCAATCTGCTGGAAAACAAATAAAGGACAAATTGATAAGGTTGTCATTTTTGTCTAATGATGCTTAATGCAGTTTTAGCAATCTGCTCAAGACAAAGGGCAGTCTCTCAGACATAGCCAATTATGCATTCGCGTGGCAGATGAAATCTTTAATGATGAATCTGATTAACATGCGACAACAAACATCCAGTCTGCAAAAATTACCATGTCACCTCCTGCAAGCATCTCTCTCATCTCTACTATTAGGGCTTTACTCAGATTGAGGTCAGACTGGTATTCTCAAAAGGCGCATTAAGATAAAAGTTTGCCAAATGTGGCAACCTCAAGAAAAACAACATCCTATTATGCAAAGTCCAATTTCTTAACAGCAGATTGTCTAACAGGTTATGAAAATAAAAGCCTAATAAGTTTTTAAAGGGTATTTAAAGGATTTAACATTTTTGTGAAGATTTAAAAAATCAACTGTGCTTCATCTGTAAGCACCCAGAGTATTGTATAGTTATAGAAGAGGTCTATTAGAATCTTAGAATGTGATCCTAGCACAAGCTGGTCATTAGGACATAAAATTCTCTGGATTTCTTTCAGGAGTAAAATAATTACTACAAATATGGGTATCATCCTCGGTAAGCAATCTCTATGACAGGGAGATAGATTGTAAACTCCTGGAAGGCAAAGGGTCTTCTACATTTTTGTCTGCCCCACAGTACCTAGCATAGTGCCTTGTACGAGATAGTATTCATATGTGCAATGAATGAATGTTTTACTCATTCATTCATATGCCAATGAATGGTTTGTAAAAAAAAATCACACCAGGATGGCATACACTATATTTTGAATTAAACTGTTGCTTTTCTTTAACAAAAAACCTCATTATTATGAATTTAACAATTATGAATTTATTATGAATTATTATGAATTTAACAAACAAACCTTTTGATATAGAAAGAATAAAAAAGAGTATTCTCATTTTAAAATGCATTAAGAAAATTACTCTCTTTGTACACAGTGCAGCATGCCTTTTTGTTTCTTCCTGTGCACTTAAAAAAATTAAACCGCTACTTCTGAGTTTGATTATAAACTGTGGAGAAAATCAGATTTAAGACTGAGTTACTTCTGAGTTTGATCATAAACTGTGGAGAAAAATCAGATCAGAAAACTGAGTTCCAAAATAAGATTTTAGAAATCTATCATACTCCACCCATCCATAACCCTAATTTTGTGGCTTAGATGCCCCATAAAATCTGCTATTTGGACGCTATAGAACACTTTGAAGATATTAAGTTCTGATATTGGAATTTTCACTTTAACTATAAAATTAAATTCAATACAATTTGGAAATGAGGTCCTTTTCATTGTTAAAAGATTTCTATGCAAACATTTTAAGATCTGAAGTCTTTCACAGAACTTTAACTCAAAAAATACTGCCATGATTTAAAAATTCTTTCATTTTCAATATCAAATTTGATAAGCAAAGTTGTAGATGATACAAGTACGGGAAGGATAATTACCATATCAGCCAGCAGGCATTAATTAAATACCTACCATGTGCCAAGTACTATGCTAAGGGTGGGAAGATTCAAAGACAAAACTGAAACAAACAATTCCTGTTCTGGAACAGCTTACATTCAAAGTTAGGGAAAGGGGAGTGAGTGGGAGGTGGCAGCAGAGACTATTTTACATACGCACCATGATACATATGCATATACACATGTATATAATTTACTAATAATATATACAAAATTAATTATGAAGTAAGGAGAGAGGTGGTGCATCGAGAGGTTTTGTGTAGAAGATGATGCTTGGGCCACCAAGGATTCCAGAGGTGGAGGTAAGAAACATGCATTCCAGGCATGAGGGGTCAGCCATGCAAAAGGATAGTGGTAAAGAATGGAATTTTGTGCATGAAGGACAGCTAGTGAAGCAGTTTAACTGGAATTGAGAGTGCCTCAAGTGGAGTAACATGAAGTCAGACTAGAAAAGGAGATGGAAGCTAGACTATGCAAAGCTTCAAATGTCAGACTGCAGCCTTATAATTGATCCTAGAGGTAATGGGAAATTAATGTAGATTTCTGATTAAGGTAATGACAAGATCAGATCTAGGTTTTAAGAATATCGATTTGTAGCTGTGTGGAAGAGAGAGAGGAAAGAGATAAGGCTATTGCAATATTCCAACTGAAAGGCTATGGGAGCTGTGGGAATGGAGATGAGGGGGTGGATGTGAGACGTTGTGTAAGTAACTGGTTAGTTATGGGGACCAAGGGAGAGAAAAGAGTCAAGGATGACTTTGGGGTAGTGAACCTTCGTGACTGCAAGTATGATGATATTCTTAATAGAAGCAGAAAGTGGAATAGGGTTAGGGGGAAATAGAATAATATATGTTTTGGACATGATGAGTTAGAAATGCCCAGAGGATATTCAGGAAGACAGTGTGCTGGTTCTGATCACCAGAAGTGAGAGGAAGAAGTTGTGAAAAGGCAAAGTTAGGCTTGAGGTCAGGAAAAAGGTAATAATCAGAGCTATCCCAAAATGAAAAGGCTGTCTTATGAGGGGTGAGGAGGCTCCCACCCGCCCTAGTCTGTTTAGGGCCTTCATAAGAATAATCAGGTTTGCATTGCACTAGATGGCTTCTGAAAACCTTCAAACTCTGAGATTCTGTGAAACTTTCTTCAATTTATGTATTAATATTATATATAGATATATGTGTGTGTACATACATATATAGTAACATGATATAATTCACTACAAGATCTGATTTTTCAAATTGATTATGCATACAAAAACAAAAGAGTAGGTTACATTGTCTAATACAATATAATGTTGATAAACCACTTCAACAATGTGATACTATCAACACGTGATCCTGTTACTAGAAATATTTAAAGCTCCCTAGTGACTTGAGGTGAAGAATTGCATGATTTCCCTCACTTTTAAAAAATTCTATCTAAGACACCACCTTCTCAATATCCTTACAAATTCAATTCAATTCAACAAATATCTGTTATTGTAAAAGTGGCATTTATCTTAAATATTGACCATTTGTTCTTTTATTCTGTACAGATTAAATTCTTATTCATTCATTCAAAAAAAAAACCATTAACTGAATCCTTACTATGTGTTATGCAAGGAATCCTATTCATTCAAAGATGAATAAAAATGGTCCTGCTTATAAGGAATTTGAAATGATGATGATGATGATGGTTAATATTTATATGGTGCTTTAAGTACCAAAATACTCTGAGTACATTCTCTGATCTGATTCATGACAACCATGTGAGGCAGGTGCTACTATTAAATAATCTCTTTTTACCAAGGAGGACACAAGTTCTTAACAAGAGAAGTTAAGTGCCCTGACCGTGGACACACAACTGGTAAGAGTCAAAGATGGAATCTGAACTGGTCTTTGTGACTGCAAGTCTAGAACTCTGTGAACTACGCCAGGATGCCTCTCAACGGCTTCCTTCACGTTCCAGCTAAAATCCTACCTTTTACAAGAAATCTTTCTTGATCCCCCTTAATTCTAGTTCCCTTTCCTCTATCAGTTATGTCCAACTTATCTTGTTTATAGCTTGTTTGTCTAAAGTTGTTTGCATATTGTCTCCCTGAAAGCACTGTGAGCTCCTTGAAGGCAGGGGCTGTCTTTCCCCTTTCTATCATCAGCATTTAGAACAGTGCCTGGCATATGGTAGGCACTTAAATGTTTATTGAATGACTGACTGAATATAGTCTAGTATGTATTAAAAAAAACTCAGGCAAATACTTATAAGTTTGAATGTGGTATGAGAGATACAATGCTATGAGAGTTTAGAACAAAGAAACAATACATCTAGCTGGAGGAATCAGGGAAGGCTCTGTAGAGGAAGTGGCAGGTTTTACTAAAAATGTGAAAGGGCCTTATAAAAGTGCTGAAAAATACTAAGAAGCGTTATACAAATCTTAAATCTGAAAGGATAAGAGTGAAGCTGACTGAGAGGTGTCCTAAATAGATGACTACAGATTGGTAAATATTCTAAAAATGAATTTGCTGAAGAAAACAACAAAAAAAACCGAGTTTGATGGGGTTTCTTAAAATAATTTTTGTTGCTATCTTTTGTTTTTACATCAGCTACACTTCCTGATGTAGTCCCCCCTACTCTTCCTCCTAGAGAGCAATTGCTTATAACAAAGAATAAAAAAGGGGAAAAATCAGTTCAACAAAACTAATTAAATTATTGGAAAAGTTTGATATCATAAACATTATTCAATACCCTGGTCTCCCACTTCTGCAAAGAAACACAAGAGGTACTGGAAGGGTTATTTTAAAGAAACACTGAAAGTATTAGCTACTAACAGTGCTTATAGCCAGTTTCCTATTGAGATGAACAGTTAGAAAAAAATACATAATTACATCTTTTATAAACTCTTTCCCTGTAATGTAGTGGCAAGAGCACTAGTTTGGGAGCTAGAGTACCCAGGTTTGAGTCTTGGCTCTGTATGATCTTGGGCAAGCTCCTTAATTTCTCTTCCTCAGTTTCCTCATCTGTAAAATAAGGGGGTTAGAATACATGCCTTAGGGATCCCGTTTATCGCTGAGATTCTGTGAAATCTCCTCAAATTTACATAGTGGGTAATAGGGCCATGATGTGATTCAAGATGACATATGATAGCTCGAATTGACAATGAATATGAAAACAAAAGAGTGGGTTATATTGTTCAATACATGTATATGGCCCACACACTATACGTTTTGATTTTCAGTGAGAAATTATTTCTCAGTCTATGACATGGTCCTATCAAGTGTATAACTCTTTTTCTTAATTGTGTTGTTAAAAAAATAACAAGTAGAAGTTAATAAAAAGAAACGAGTGGCAAAAAACCCTTTTCTGGAGGCATGAGAGGCACTAAGAATGGAGAATGAATAAAAATAATCCTTTAAAAACTTTTTAGAGATAATATATTCATATTCTCTCTCCTCTTCCCTCTCTCTTCCTCCTCCTCCTTCTTTTTCTCCCCCTATTCCTCTATTCCTCTTCTTCACTCTCTCTCTCTCTCTCTCTCTCTCTCTCTCTCTCTCTCTCTCTCTCTCTCTCTCTCTCTCCCCCTCCTCCCCCCTCCTCTAAAAATGGAAGGAGAAAAGCGTTCGTGTTTCTCGATGGAACACTAAGCTTGGATGTGTCCCAGGATTCTTAGCTCACTCATCATGCTTCTTCAAAGACTGCTGTGGCAGTCACAAAGGATCCCAGGGTATGTTTCAGCTTCTTAAACAGAAGTGCTGCTCCAACTGAAAAGTATTTGTATGTTTGTGGTCAACACTTTTGTTCTCTGTACAAACCCACACAAACCAAAGATTCTCTTATTAGCTGCCAGGCTGGGTGTTACCTCCCAATTGACAGTACTCTCTGCTTTTTCTGAAAAATTCCCTCAGATCTCAAGATCAACTTGTTTTGATCTCTACCCCAGCCTTGATCTTCCCTCCTCTCTCACTTATTTCCTTCCATCCCCTTCTTTTCAAATAATGTGATCCTTGTTGTGACATAGTGATTCTTCATTCACTACTCTCTGCTTTTAAGTACAGGCTTCACATCAAGATATACATATGAAACTTCAGTATACTGGTTTGCAAAAAAGACAAAAATTTCCCAATCGAGGAACCACATTTTTGTTAATGTTCTCATGACCTAATATTAAGGAATGAGAGTAAGCAAGCAATTATTTTTAGTATGGACAGTGGCAAAAGCCAGTTTTGAATAGAAGTGATGAGACAGATGCAACATCAGGAAAGAAACAGACCCATATTATGTGAAAATCCTAAAATATCATTTAATGGGTGTGTTTGCAGTCAAAAGAAAAAAAAAAGGGAGCGGTTAAGACCGGCAAGTGGGTGAAAAAAATGTAGATTGTTTACACCATAATAAAAACATTAAGTATGTAAATCTTAGAGCAGCTGATTATACAGGAATACATGATGCACCTGGGTTTAAAAAAATCAACACCTTCTGAACACATGTTTTTCTGTACTGTATCAATGGGACTGCTGACATTAGCTGAACAAACTAAGCCCAGGAAAAATAGAAACTGCAGAAAGAGTCTCTTTCATTTGCACGTACTAGATTTCGGGACATCTGCATCAATTAAAATAATCATTACTTTGAAAACAAACCAAACTCCACTATTTGCATTTTGGTACAGCCGTAACAAGACAGGACATAGGAATAAGATGATGTTCCTAACGTGACCTTCTATTTCTTACTAATGTAGGTGAGTCATTTTCACTTACTATGTGTGGTGAGTAATCATTTCAAATATCCATAGTTCACAAAAAGTGTTGTTCAGTCACTTTCGCCTCTTTGCGACCCTGTGGTCCATACTACCCATGGGGTTTTCTTGGCAAAGATACTGGCATGGTTTACCATTTCTTTCTCCGGTGGATTAAGGCAAACAGAGGTTGAATGACTTGCCCAGGGTCACACAATTAGTAAGTGTCTGAGGCTGGATTTGAACTCAGATCTTCTTGACTCCAGGCCCAGAGCTCTCTCCACTGAGCCACCTAGCTGCCTCCTTCATAAAAAGTAGTTGTATTTATATCAGAGAACAGTATGAAGGCAAGCGAATATTATATGTGGGGAGTTACAAAAGGGAAAGACATATCTGAAAGGTAATGCTCACTAATTTGCTCTTACTATAGAATTATGTTACAAAGTTGTGGCATAGAGACAACTTCTGATGTTTGAATTTTTTATTTAATTCAATCATTGGAACCAAATCTATTCACGACTGTATTTTCAAATTAAAAAAAATGCAATTTAGCCAAAACTATTCAATGTTTCTATACTGCTAATTCTACTTCCTTGAAAAGACAAAAAAAAAAAATTCCCTTCTTCCCACAATGAAGTCTTAATTGCAGAGCATAATTCACCATCCCATGGAGGAACAGGGCTTAACTACACCCTTCCTGCATGCAGTCAATTAACTGTATGCTTATAAATAGCATTCTACTGAATGGACAGTGAAACTCACCTTATAAAATCCTCAGCAGCAGAGCATTTCTTGTCGCTTAGGGACTATGACATTATTCCATGATGCAAAAACAGAAGCATTATATAACCTGTCCATACGCTCAGCAATGGTCAGAATTTAAAAATCTTAAGTGCAAACGGTTGTAGGCTATCCACTATGCCGCAGGTAGGAGCCTTAGCATTTACCTTTATAATTAGCCACTAGCTTGGTCTGAAGGTGCGTCAATGAAACATTAAATAAATGCCATAACAACTCATCAACTGAGTGAGAGCTAGTAATTTCCTGTAAGATAAAATTAACCACAGAACCCTTCAGGTAACACATTCCCCTCCCCCCTAGCCCCGGGCCATCTTAGAACTCATCTGGGACAAGTGGGGAGGAGGTGTTGGGCTCTACTCTTTTTGCCTTCATCCTTGCCTGGGCTTCTTGACTGTCCACAGGGTTTGAATGAGATGGAAGTCAACGACCCTATTCCTTTTATTAAAAAGGAAGATCACTGTGCCTTACCATCTGCCCTGTGTCTACGCTCTGCAATCTCCTGGCACTGTCCATCTAACTACTTAAGTAACCTAAGGATCTCTGAGCCTTGCTGTCCACCCCACCTCTATGTCCCCAACTGCCCAGAAACTGTTCTTTTATTTCCTGTGTCCATCAGCTAGAGTGTATGACCTCCTTGAGAGAAGGGACTGTCCAGCCTTTTCTCTTTTTATCTTAAGCACTTAGTAAGCACTTAATAAATGCTTTTTAATTTGTAATTCTCACCCCCATTACTTCAACTGACAACAGTCTTCTGTCACTGCTGTCATAACCAAGTTGTTTAAACAACTATTCTAAGCCTGATCCTCTTTGGTAGCCTAGTTTGAGGAAGTGGGCTGACAGCTGGCATTGAGTTTGAAAAATTCGGAGTCATATTTTTTTTCCCAGTGTTCACTGATTCAGCCCCAATGGTGTTCAAATAATTGAGTTAAAAACATAAAAAGAAATGGGACTGTCCAGATGCAATGTAGAACACTGTAATTTAACTGTGGTATGAAAGTCTCAAATCAAAATATGTGCATCTTTTCTCTATGATGCCAAGTCTCAAGGCAAATGATGTTCATAAATGCCCTTTCAATTCCCTCTTTGAAAATAACTTTAAATGTTTCAGAACAAGTTTACAAAGGTGACAAAAATGTAAGTGCTAGCTGAGACTCACTAATTCCTAACTATACATTGTACTGTGTATCAGATTATTGCTCACGATGGAAACTAGGCCTTTTTTGGACCTATTCATATTCCACAAAGTACATTATTTCACATCTTTGATTACAAATCATGTAGCTATGCAGGTGCACCCTGACTTTCAAAGACAATTGATATGCAGCATAAACTTACCCTTGACTCAGCACTCTTTCTAGGGTCAGTTATTTCAGCCCCTATTAAAGGACA
>CM053626.1:203917318-204005499 GCA_028646595.1 Phalanger gymnotis | reverse complement strand
ATCCAGGCTGTCCTGGGCTAGAGCCCAGCTTCCCTCCACCACTTTGTGGGCTCTGCAGTTCTTCTCTGTTGTCTTTGGGTTGAGAAGTCTGGTAACTACCACAGCTCACTGATTCAGGGTGCTAGGGCACGCCCCGCCCAGCTCCTGGTCTGGCTGGTCCATGCCACCCACGCTGGGCTCTGCTCCACTCCCAGCTCTGTGTGTGAAAGACCTTACCCAGAGACCATCCAGGCTGTCCTGGGCTGGAGCCCTGCTTCCCTCTGCTATTTTGTGGGTTCTGCAGTTCTAGAATTAGTTCAGAGCCATTTTTTAATAGGTTTTTGGAGGGATTTGGCGGGGAGCTCACGCCAGTCCCTGCTTTCCAGCCGCCATCTTCTTGAGTGTGTTTTATTGCAGCAAAATACCATATAAGAACAATGCTGTTGGAGAAGCCTTATAATAATAATGTCTTATAAATTAATGGGCAAGTGTAGAATAAAATTCTTAGGGAAGATTTAAAAGTAAAGCTTAATTCTGATGACAGTTAAAAACAAAACAATCAAACCCTTGATAATCAAATATATTTAGTAGGAACAAAAGGAAAAGAACAGTTATTTATTTTAGACACATCCTAAAAAATTTGGTGTAAAGTTTTATGCTAAGATTCCAACACTAAGACATCTAACCTTTACTCTACAGTTGTACCTTCCTTCCACGAATGAAGCCCTTTCTCCAATGGATAGCTTTCCGGGTTCTTTTTCTGTATGCTCTAAGTACTTTCAGGCCTTGAATAAATTCAGGATCAGATGGTTACTTTATACATAATGAGAATATAGAGTGCAAGTTATCTGAAAAACTATTTTATCTTATATATCCCCTATAACGCTCTAAAATAAATCAGCCTGTCTTCCAATAGTAATAATTTAATGCAGTTTACAAAGCAATTAGTTATCCTCAATAAAAGCTATTCTTTCTTTTATTGTAGGTTAGGTAGCATTTGCTTTTTTGGTGTTCTTTAAAGAGTAAAAGAATACCCTTTTCTAGTATACTTGGCTAACTGCTTTCTTTCAACCAGTGAATTTTTCAGTTTTAATCTTTTATCTCTATAGAAGATGGCAAGAAGGATCCTCAGGACTGTACAAAAAAGGTAAATATAGGTTTACTAGTATAAACTGTATATGCCTGATAACACTTATATAAGATATTGTCGTAACATATATGTGTGTATAAAATAACAATATCTTATTTAAGCATTTGGGGACCTAAAAATTGTACTTAATACCACAAAAACTAACTCCCCCATCCCCTCCCCTCCCCCACCCCACCCCCCGCCAAAGGCAGCATCCTAAATAGTAGAAATAGCTCCAAGAAGTATCAGGACAGAGGAGTGGCACAGTTTACCAACATGTGGAATTTTTTTTGTTAACCACATTTCACAAAAACCATTACAACATGCCAGATTGTAGAGCAGTGAATAATAAATAAGGAACAAGTGAGATTTGTGACTGTTGCTTTTATTTGGCATGGAACATCAAATAACAGGCCGGTTATTAAGGAATAGTTGAGGTCTTTAAGCAAAGACGGGATGATCACAGATCTGTGCTGGAAGTGGCCTTACAGGTCATCTGGTCCAGTCTACTCACTCATTTTATAGATGAAGAAGGTAAGGGCCAGAGATGATAGGTAGCTAGCTGAAGGTAACTCACACATAGGTACTCTGTAGCAGAACTGTGATTTGACCTTAGGAACTGAGACTTTCAAGTTTAGTGCTCTTTCCACTGTAAAAAGTCTATTTCACTTTGTTTAACATTTATTTGTACAAGTTGCACACAAATCAAATTCTTGTTATCTGAATCATGTTTTAAATATTCACTTTTAAAGGAACCCTGTGTAATTCTATCTGAAAGTTGAGAGTCCTTTAGAATGGCAAATAATCTGAGACTAATTTAGCAGTTTTGAAAGTCCATATATTTCATATACTGAGTTTTAGATAAGTGAGGACATGCGATCAGTAGCAAGGCCTCTTCCAAGTCCAAATTCTAAGACTCCATGAATGGTGATGACATTTTTACAGGCAAGCTATAGATGCCCTCACTATGATCTTCATGCAGCATGGGGCAGTACGAGTGCACTGGGCTCAGTAAGGAGGCTTGGGTTCTCATTCCAGCTCAGCTAGGGACTCACCCTCGATCACATCCCTGGGCCTTTCTTTCTTCCTCTGTAAAGTGAGGAGTTGGTACTAGTTGACTTTCAAGATCGCTTCTTTCCCTAATTTCCATGACTTAATGATCATTATAAGGCATAACTACGAAGCAATGTAATTGTTTTTCAATAAGGACACCTGCATTATACTTCCAAAACAGTGATGTCCCGGCTAAAGGAGTCACCTTAGGAACCAGTACAGACACTGGTTCCCAGAAGGCCTTTCTTGCTCCACAAATAGACATAACTTCTCTTTTGGAACTGCCTTAATAGCCTTTAGGCATCTGAGTAATCTCTAAGATAGAAAATTTTCATTTTTGGGGAGAAGAACAGCCTTAAATCACTCAATCATCTGTTAAAGGAGATAAGTGATTAAATTTTTGCTTGAGGTCAAGAATGAGCACTGCTTATAATCTAATGGGATTGATTTTGTGTGCCTCATAAACCAGCTCAAAGGCAATTCCCAGAGAGGAGATCCAAGCAAACTTTGAGCAAAGGAAAAATAGATAAGGGACAGTTTACCTCAGGGTGTGTTCTGACTGGGACAGGATTAATGCGGATTACAAGTTTGAGTATATTTGTTTTTTAAGAAGAATCTGTCAAAATCCAATTCCAATTGACTCCTAGTGGAATACCAACAAACATGGGATTTTTTTGCACCCAGTATGCACTAAGTGTCTGCTGAATTGATTATGACAGCTAGAAAAAAACCATAGAGATAACTGAGTCCAAATCCCTCATTTTACAAATGTGGAAAAGAGCTCAAAGAGAAATGACTTGTGCTTTAAGTTTTTCAAAGCTTAACATTTTTCAACTTACTCAGTAGAGTGAAAAGATTACAAGGTTTTGAGTCAGTTCAAATCTCATCTCTGCTATTTACTTCCTGTATGACCTAGGCAAGTCACTTAATTTCTGTGTCTCAGGGTCCTCATCGGTAAAATGATGAGACTGGATTAGGTCTGAGGATCCTTCCAGTTCTAAAAATTATGATTGTATGATTATAAAAATTTCTTTCAATTTATTGTTTATAGTCAATTGCTAATGATAAACATAAGGAAAAGATGGCGCACCAAGGGGAATTATTTTGGGAATCCAAAGCCTTTAATTGGTGAATAATAAAACTAAATCTTTTTGAGCTGTGTTTAAAGCTGTTATGTGCAACTTCGTATAAGAAATTTACTGGTTTCTTGCTCTGTAAACTGTCAGAAAACACAAACATGATCTGAAAGGCACTTTCAATTTCAACGATGAGAGGTATAATATAGTATAATGGAGAAAACTCAGTGGATTTGGAAACTAAAGAACCGAGTCTGTATCCCAGCTCTGGTACTTAACACTTGTGCGGTCTTGGGTTGATCACTTACGGTGGCTACTCCTCAGTTCCTTATCTTTAAAATGAAGGGGCCTGGACCAGACAATCTTTATGGTCCTGATGCAATCCAAATCCTGTGATCAACATCTATCCAATGGAAGAATACTTCTTAGAAAAAAAGTCAATGCGTGATGATGGGGCAAAGCACATTTTTGAATAACTATTTTTGATGAGGAATAAATGTTCATTCACATATGTTTTTGGACTATTGGAAATGAGGGCAGCAACAAGTAACAGACTATATGCTGATCTGGCCACAAGGGGGCACATTTCAATTGTAGTCTTATCTTGAGGCTCATTTCTCAGCCTGCCTGAACATGTTAGGGTAGGTCATTTGGCTCTATGTGACTTTACAGAAGTTTGTTTACAAATTCTATTGGTTTCAGCTTATCATGCAAAAAGGATAAATTAAGTTTTAATTAAAAGTACATGCAGCATCTTCACTGCTGTTTTAAATTTATCACAAGCCGGCAAAAGTATTTGATATGAACTTTAAAGAGAGAAGACGCTGCTCAAGGGGACACTAGATTACTATCACATGATGTGTGGTAAAATTAACAAGTGAATCAGGACTGACATCCACCATAGAGGTACTCTATGCTTTGAATGTAAATATCAAATAAGACAAGGACAGGATTACCAGATTTCAGTGCTAAAGTAAAACTGGAGGCTGTCTAAGACAGCCCACAAATTCTTTCCCACGTTAAATATGGAATCTGTTTTGACAAGAGAGATTTTCTAGAAGAAACTATTTTGAGTGCATCACCTCAAAAAACAAACTGGAGAATAGCATAATATGCACTTTCTGATAGAAAATAAGTTTATAAAATTGGATGCCATTTTAAATAGTGACAAAAACTTAGCTTGAAAATGAGGCTGCCTACTGTTTTTGGAAGCATCTGTATCATTTATCAGAGGAAGAGTAATCATTTAAACTGAAATTTGGCATAGAAACCTTAAACAGCATGGTGGTCATGTGCTGATATTACCTATGGTATCCATTTCTTGAGTTCTTTTCAGCTCCTGTTCATGTTCATTAGCTGCCTTTACATTATTACTAATGTTGTCAACTTTATGCTCTTCATTTTGCATGATTCTATTCAACTTCATGTCTGTGTAATCTGAACACATTCCTTCTGTACTACCAATTTCCAAAAGGTTTTCTGCTATAATGTAATTTGAATTCTCAGTCCTTTGATTTATTCCACCAGTTTCTAGTAGCTCTTCATTTTCGTCTGTATCTGATTCTGTATCATCATAAAGTTCCGGTGTGAAATAGATAGATTCATCTTCTTCTGTTGTTTCAATATCTACATTTACATTGGAAAATTCAGCTTCCACACGTACAGGGCTCAGATCAATGTCTCGATGCAGGGCTTCTTTGGGGTAGAGCAGCTGTTCAGCAGGATCTTTTATACTAACAGCATTGGTCCTTTTTATCGATGAAGTAATGGTTTCTGATTGTGGGCCTGGGCCAAATGGTGTGTTTCCTGACAGGGATGAGGACTGGTCTCTATTAGTGAGAGACATACCAACTGTACTTTCTCTCTTTTCATTTGTGGAAGGGAAAGTACTGATGTCATGGTTCTCTGAAAATCTGTGCACAGGTGTGGAAGTCAGTGACTTAGGGGTAAAATATTTCTTCACAGAGTCAGAGTCAAGACAGCTATTCCTTTCCGTTTGTTTGCTGAAGGTTGGACTTGTGGATCTTGATAATAAAATTTTTTCCCTCTTCATTTTCTGGGGAGAATATTCCAACAATAATGAATCATCTGTGAACATTAAGGAAAAAAGATCACTTTAATTTCTTCCCTTTGCTTATCTTGACCATTACTATATTAAGATGATTGCATTTTAAATGTAGATAATGAAAAGCTACATAGTAAAACAGAGAATCAAAAGCAGATAACATTAAAGACCAGCTATTCACCTTCTAGAGGTCCAGAGAAAAAGAAGTGTCCTGCCTAATTTCATAGTTTATCACTATGAGAGTAAGGGCAATCCAATGTTTTCTATTTAGGATGGAAGTAAAACATATGAAATAAATATCCTAATTTACTAAGTTTAGTTAGTAGGCTATATTAACAACAATAAAGATTACACGAATAACTATAATACAAGGCAGAATTTGGGATGCCCAAAGCAGAGGTAAAAAGAATCATAAAATTTAAGCTGGAAAGCACCTTAAAGATGATCTAGCATAACCCTTTCACTTTCCAGATTAGGAAACAGAGGCCCAGAGGTTAAGTGACATTTCCAAGGTCATATGGATAGTAAGTGGCAAAGATGAGATTTAAACTTAGGTCCTACAACTACAAGCTCAGCATTCTGCCCATATACCACACTGTTTGCCACATAGAGTGTCATAAGAAATTTGAAGAGTGAAAAGATCAGGGAAGGCTTCAAAAAGGAGGAAAAATCCTGAAGAGGGGTGTTTCGATAGGCAGAGATGGTGGGAAATGGAGAGAGGAAACACTTCTCCTGTGTAAGAGGGTAGAGAGTAAAGGCACAAAGACAGCAGAAGACAGGTGGATAAATAGTATTCTTTGGGTGAAATACAGAAAACATGAAGGGGAATGGCATAAATTCAAGATGGAAAGGTAGGCTGGAGCCAAATTGTAGAAGGCTTTGAATGTTGGGAAGAGTGATGCGCTTTATTTTGTAGGTGGTAAGCAGCCCCTGAAGGTTTCTTAAAGAGAGTTATGTGATCAGAGTAGTACAGTAGGAAGATTACTTAGGTATGGTGGGAAGGATGGATAAGAGACTAATTAGTAGGCTACTGCTATAATCTAGGCAAAGGGTAATGAGGGCCCGAAATGGGGTCTTTGTAGTGGCAATGGAAAGGAAGGACAGAAAGGAAGGACTTGACAGTATCAGTTAAGAACCATGTTACAGAAAGTGGTTACAAAGATAAGTCCCATTATTTTTCTAAATTAGTCTTTAAGGTATGACTTTTGTCAACTGGAACAATTCACAACTCAGAATCCATGTGTCATGGAATTTTAGAGCTGGTAGGGATCTCAATGGCTATGTAGTCTAACCTATGCCCAGAAATGAATCTTCCCCACCTTCCACTCCCCCAGATCATTCCCAACAAGAAGTCATTCAGCTTTTGTCTGATGACCTCTAATGAAGGAGTGTCCCCTATCTTCTTCAGTAGGTGTTCTACTTTTGAACAAGTCTAATTGCTAGAAAGGTTTTTCTTGATATCAAGCCTAAATTTATTTCTTTGCAACATACACCTATTATCCCTGGTTCTGAACTCTGGGATCAAAAGGAGTAAGTCTAATCCCTTTTCCATATAAGAGCCCTTCAAATACTTGAAAATAGCTCTTGAGTTCTCTCTGAGTCTTCTCTCTCCAGGCTAAGCATCTTCACTGCCTTCAATTCATCCTCATATGATAAGGGCACTCATGGCCCTTTACCCTCCTAGTTACCCTCCTCTAGTTTATTTCTACTCTCTAGTTTATCTAATATCCTTCCTAAACTGTAGCGCTAAGAACTGAACATAATGCTGAAGCTACGGTCTGACCAGGGCGGAGGACGTGATCATCTCTTTATTCCTAGAAGCTATGAGGCTCTAGATCACATTTGGTTTTTTGGCTGTCATTTTACACTAATTATTCAAAATAAACTTGCAGTCCATTAAAATCCTTGTATCATTTTTAGATAAGCTGTTGTCTAATTGGTCCCTCTCTAATTAAGATGAAATAGATGTTTCTCTTTAGAATTAGCATCGTCCTAGAGTGTGGAAAGACTAATGGACTAGGGGTCAAAAGACTTGGCTTCACTCTTGACTCTTGACTCTGTCAGGTACTAGCTGTGTGACCTTAAGGCAAGGCCCTCAATCTTTCAGGGCCTCATTCTTGATTTACAAAATTAAAGTGTTGGACTGGCTGACCTCCAAGCTTTAATGCTATGAATCCACGACACATACTCTTATTCTTGGCTGTGATGATGTTCCTTGGATGACTCTGTGGATTGATCTTCACAGCCATCATTGTAGGAGCCTGAAGTTCCTGGACAAAAGGCTTCCTTTCATCTTCTTCAAGAACATTTGGTGATAGGTGAATTGTTGATTCTAATAAAGATGTCAAGGACTCATCCTTTGAACAGGCCACTTCTTGTGCAGATCCATTACTATTTGGGGATGACACGTCAATGACTTTTTGATGCTTTTTGGAAAATGCAGCCAAGGACGCCAACGCATTCTCAAAGGTTTCATGGTGCTTAATCTGTTGCCGAACCCATTTGGAAAGTCCTAGGAAAAAGCAAACCCAGGGAAGATAACCATGTTGTGATATCAAATTGTTTAGATGCCTTGATTATATTTTCAGAAGAAACATAAAATGAACTCTTCAATTCTTTAAAAGTAGCATGTTTTGCTTTATAGGAGTTCAGAATGTTTTATTTCAGAAAAGATAAGTTATTACACAGATAAAAGCTGCCTCTCATTACTTGGAGAAACTGGGGGTGGGAAGAGAGGAACAAGGTCAACAATGTCTCCTACACCAAGTAAGTAAATTGAATTAATTGTTATTGTTGTTAATCACTTATATAATGCTTCAATGTTTGTGAAACATTTTACATATGCTATTTCATTTTATCCTCATAAAAACCCTGTAAGACAAGTGGTGTTATGATCTCTGTTATACATAGAAAGAAACTGAGGCTGAGAGAAGTTGTGAATTGTCCAGGATTATACAGCTACTAAGTGACTGAAGCAGGATTTGAACTCAGGACTTCCTAGCTCCAAGTCCAACACTATGTCCATTGGAGTATCTATCTAATTCACAGAGATCAAATTGACATTCCATATTTTCATTAGTTTTGTCACTAATTTTTCTTCCAAATACAATTGAACACCTTTAAAATTCTGTAGAAATGTCAAAATTAACATAACTTTATGGGCCATCCATTTTATATCAAAAATTTCTGCCGAGTATGGACAGTTTGGGGAGAAGTGATTTAGCCAGTGCTATGTCCAAATCCCTGTAATAAACATGAATGTATATTGT
This sequence comes from Phalanger gymnotis, assembly GCA_028646595.1. Classification (NCBI taxonomy): domain Eukaryota; kingdom Metazoa; phylum Chordata; class Mammalia; order Diprotodontia; family Phalangeridae; genus Phalanger; species Phalanger gymnotis. The sequence continues at coordinate 203,996,928 of CM053626.1, read as the reverse complement.
CACAAGAGAAGTTTATCAAGGTGATATTTCATACAGAATTACACATTGGGATATGTAAAAAAGACATCAATACTGCTTTTAGGATAAGGTCTTTTGAAAGTCACTATGATGTTCCAAGTCCAGGGGAAGATTAAACCAATCTTACTAAAAGATGGTCTAGCTATATATTATTCCATTTTCCTTTGGCTTCAAATTTTTCTTCAATTTTTAAAAAAAATTTTTTTTGCTTTAACTTTTCTATCAATGCTTAATGCACTACGAAAACTGAACTCAAACATCAATTAGCCAGCGCAGAGAATTTGTTTCAAGTTGGCCAGGTGGCTCAGTGGATAGAGAGCTGGCTCTGAAGTCAGAAAGATCAGAGTTCAAATCCGGACTCAGACACTTACTAGTTGTATGACCTTAGGTAAGTCACTTAACCTCTGTTTGCCTCAATTTCTTCCACTGTAAAATAGGGTTAATAATAGCACCCACCTCACAGGATTGCTAGGAAGATCAAATAAGACAGTGTTTCATAAAGTACTTAGCAGTGTCTAGCACATGTTCAGTTGGTGAGTCATGTCTGACTCTCTGACCCTATAGATAAAGATATGGGAGTGGTTTGCCATTTCCTTCTCCAGTGTACTTTTGCACTTTTGCAGATAAGGAACTGAGGCAGATAGGGGTTAAGTGACTTGCCCAGAGTCACACAGCCAGTAAGTATGTGAGGCTGCATCTGAACTCAGATCTCCTTGACTTCAAGCCCAGTTTTCTATCCACTGTACCACCTAGCTGCCTCTAGCACATAGTAAGCACTACATAAATTCTAGCTATTAATATTGTTATTATCACTGTGTCGACAAAAGAAAACAAAGGTGTTGTGACATAGTAGAAAAGTAATGTCTGGTTCTGCCATTATTACTCTAGAAATGTGTAAGTTAGTCATCCACCAGTACCATCTGTGTTGCTTTGAGTAAATAATAACCTTTTAGCATCAGTTTCCTCATGTATAAAAGATAGTGGGATTGGGGGATGGTTGACTAGATGACCTCTCAGGTCCCTGACAGCTCTCAATCTGTGTATGTATGACCCTCTACACACCAAACAGTTTTCCAACAGGCTTTCTGTGTCTGAGAAAGGTTAAAAAAAAAAAACCAAAGCAATACTCTTAGAGATAATATAAAATGATGCAATTCAATTTTCGTTATGATAAACCTAAGCCATATGCTAAAAATTTAAGTTGATCTTATATTTTAAATAAAGAAATTTGTAAGGCTAAATAGGAGAGTTTCCTTTAGTTTTTATTTATAGAAAGAACAGCACTGTGGAGATATTTTAAATTCTCCCCACTTAAATGCATTTGAATATTACAGTTGCTTCTTCTACAGCTACAGCTACAGTTGCTGCAGCTATCTGTAAGCAGAGCTTGGTCTTCTGCTTGTATAAAGCTCTTGTTTACTATTAGAAATATAAAAGGATCTGAGCTCCACCTGCTGACGAGATACTGGCATTTAACAGCTATTTATCTGCCTTTAGTTATCTATTTCTCAGACTGAAATTAAATGTGGTTACTTTTTAGACCATCATGGGCAACAACCTTATAAAAGAAATAAATTCAACTTTAATACTGTTAGTTAAATTTTTGTGTCGGTTTGAATGTTAATTAAAAATACTGTGACTACACTGTTGACAGACCTGTAAGCCCCTCCAATCATATTAGAAAGCAATTAAAATTATGCTTTAAAAAAAATGATTTGAATGCTCTTTGACCCAGACATTCCACAGCCAGGCATGTGCCTCCAAGGAGGCCAAACAGAAATAAAAGCCTCATATTTACCAAAATATTCACAGTAGCACTTTTGTGATTTAACAAAGAACTAGAAATAAAGTAGGTCTCCATTGATGGGTGACTGGCTGAACAAATGGTAGTACATGAATGTAATGAATTATCACTTCACTGTGAGAAGCAATGAACATGAAGAATTCAGAAACAGAGGTTAAGACTTATTTGAAATGCTGTGGAGTTGAAGTAAGAAAAATCAGGAAAACACAACTATGTTTGGAGAATTTGGAGAAGAAAATGGAAAGCCGATCCAGCATCTCTGCCAAGAAAACCCCAACTTGGGTCATGAAGAGTCAAACATGACTGAAAAATAACTTAACAATTTGGCTGAAGTTGGGCAGCTAGGGATTGCAATGGATAGAATTCCAGGCCTGGGGTGTGGAAGAGCTGAGTTCAAATCCAGCCTCAAACATGTACTAGCTGTGTGACCCTGGGCACATCACTTAACCCTGTTTGCCTCAGTTTCCTCATCTATAAAATTAACCAGAGAAGGAAATGGCAAACCACTCCAGTACCTTTGCCAAGAAAATGTAGAGTTGGACATGATTGAATGACTGAACAACAACAACAATCACTGATGTGTGGGAAAAGAAAAATTAAGTCTACACTTACAATTACAAATACGAAATAAGCTCAAAACTAGATATCTTGGGGCAGCTAGGTGGCGCAGTGAGTAGAGCACTGGCCCTAGAGTCAGGAGGATCTGAGTTCAAATCCAGCCTTAGACACTTGACACATGTACTAGCTGTGTGACCCCAATTGCCCTGCCTTCCCCCCTCAAAAAACAAACAAACAAAAGCTAGGTATCTTGATGATATAGAATAAGTCTAAAGTGAAATATTAAGTTTTAATGGCAATAAAAAAATACAAAGTTTTTCCCTCATTTCTTGCTTGAACTCAACTTTTATCTTCTCAGCATTAAGTTGAATGAGATTATGTTGGTGATACATTGGGAAGATGAATTTAATAACTTGAGCTTAAACAAAAACAGTTATCTACTTTCTCTGTGTAGCTCTACACTCTCTTTCTCTCTCTCTCTCTCTCTGGCAATAGAGGTTAAGTGACTTATCCAGAGTCATACAACTAGTAAGTATATGAGGCCACATCTGAGCTCAGGTCCTCCTGATTCCAGAGCTGGTGCTCTATCCACTGTACCACCTAGCTGCCCTGTGTAGCTCTACTCTCAAAACAAACAAAACAAAACACTTGTCTTCCATCCAATTAGATCCTGCCTCCTGGACACATATAGCACATTTTATAACTATAGTTATACCTCACTTAACCAAAGGTCACCTTCTCAGCAATTTTATTACACAGAATGTTCTGTAAATCGCAGAAAGGAATGCAGATCTTCATTGAGTAGATAAAATATGTCACAGTCTGTGCCTGTGTACTTTATCCAAGGGTTCCTCAGATCATCACTTGTTTTATACATAATTTTACCAGATCCTTTTATCTGTTTCCTATCCTATAAGCAGATTAGGCAAATTAGGAGGAGAAGGTGCTAGAAGGAAGCACACTATCAACAGTTAGAAGTGACACTAACAGTTTGACAGTACACAAGCACATATAAGAACTGAAAGAAATCATAGCAGCCTGCAGTCATTTTGTATAGTGGCCAGTATTTGCCCAACACCTCTCAGTAGCCTCAGATATCTCAGTGAAGCATAATAACTTATGTTTACAATTGGGTTAAGAACTGTGTTTGTTTTGTGAAGGCCCCAAGTGCAAGACATTGGGGGCTATAGCAGGAGAGGGGCCTCTGAGGCTTCTGCTTGCGATTCAATACAGGTGTTTCCCCCTATGTTTCCCTTTCTCCTCTTCCATCTTACTGCCCTTCTGCTTTGGAAGTCTTGATCCATTGATGACCTGTATCTAGGGTATGGCTTTTGGCTGGTAACTTAAGTGGGGTACTCAGTAGGCCTTTTTACTTTCTGACTTATAAGAGGCCAAGCCCAGGGAGGAATTGTTTCAGAGGTTATAACTGAACTGTTCAAAGGGGACCTTCTTCCTGGGTTACTGACCTGGTGACTAAAGAATGAGGAGAATATCATTTCTAATCCTTTTTGATTAGAAGTTGTGTGCTTTTGATTGTTTATAATCACTAAAATTGTTTTTATTGCATTTTATGGTCCATAAGTGTGCCTCATTATATTTTAACTCTTTAGTCTAAGTTACTGCACTGGCCTTGGTTAGGCCTGATCCATAATAATAATCATGACCCTAAGTCATTAAAAAAAAAAGGTTAAATTATATGTTTAGTATATTGTATACCTGGGACCTATCAATCTCGTATGAGTTTAGCATATCTCTCAGATACTGAAAAGCTCTAGAGAGATGACCTGATTAAAGGTGTGTTGACAAGTACTTAATAGTCTCCTCATAAAGATGTTTTCAGAAATAGATTATGTCTAGAAGACTGGATTTTCTTTTTCACAGAAAACATATTTCCCTATTAGCTGTGTTGCAAAAAAACTAACAAGAAAAAGCAAGAAACATAACGAAAGCAAAAACAGCTTTAATCTGCACTCACAGTTCATCAGTTCTCTCTCTGGAGCTGAATAAAAGTTTTCATCATGGATCCTTTGTAACTATTTTTGACCACTGTCTTGATCACAGTAGCTAAGTCTTTCAGAGTTGATTAATGTTACAAGATTGCTGTTACTGTGTAAAATATTATCCTGATTGCTCGGTTCACCTTGCATCAGTTAATATAAATCTTCCCAGGTTTTTCTGAAACCATCCTGCTCTTCATTTCATATGCCACAACTTGTTCAGCCATTCCTCAGCTTATGGGCATCCCCTCAATTTCTAATTCTTTGCCACCACAAAAGGAGATGTTATAAACATTTTTGGACATACAGAATCCTTTCCCTTTTCTTTGTTTTTTCTGGGATACAGACCTAGTTGTATTATTGTTGGGTGGAAGAGTATGAAAACTTTTATAGCCCTTTAGGCATAGTTCCAAATCGTTCTCCAGAAAGCTTGGACCAGTTCAAAACTTCACTAAACACATATTAGTGTCTATTTTTTCAAAACCCTTTAGTATTTATCATTTTCCTTTTCTGTCATGTTAGTCAATCTGATAGATGTGAACTGCTACCTCAGAGTTGTTTCAATTTGCATTTCTCTAATCAAAAGTGATTTAGAGCATTTTTCCTTGTAACTATTGATAGCTTTAATTTCTTTTTCTGAAAACTGCCCATTCATATCCTTTCATAATTTATCAATTGGGAAATGGCTCTTATTTTTATAAATTTGGCTCAGTTTCATATATTTTTGAGAAATGAGCCCTTTATCGGGGAAACTTGCTGTTTATCCTCCCTCCCCAAGTTTCTTGCTTTCCTTCTAATTTTGGCTGCATTAATTTTGTTTGTGCAAAACCTTTTTTTAATTTCATGTAATTAAAATTACCTATTTTACTTCATGTGATCCTCTCTGTCTTTTGTTTAGTCATAAACTCTTCCCTTATTCACAGATTTTACAGGCAAAATTTTCCATACTCATCTAATTTACTTATATCAACCTTTACGAAAAGACTGGATTTTCACATATTTTTATATTTTATACATTTTAATATTTGATCTAGAAGTTCCAACCTCAAGAAATGTTTCTTTAAACAGACACCCTTAAATAACAAACATTATTATTAATTCCATTATACTGTCAACTGAGCCTCTTACCAGATACATATTGACCTGGGTCTCTCCTGAAGCGATCATCAACTAAAATAAGAGCTCCCCAATCATTTTTGTGACGAATACACCTATGAGAAAACAGTGAAAAAGAAAATATTTGAGTTAAATTATGTGATAAAACAAAACAAAAATTTTAGTTGGATAGCTGGAAACATGGAGATGGTCCAAATATGTCAGCTACGCATCCCTATAATGGAAGCTGGCTGTTAGAAGAGGGATATAAAAGTTACCCAGAAATTAAATGTACCCTATTTTTTAAAACTCTCTCCTGTTGATTTCTGCTATCACTAAACTAAGTGAAATAGTTTTTTTGCATACAACAAAAGAATGAAATTATTGGAAATTTTTTTTCACAAAACTACACTCCAATTCCACAGTTTTAAAAAATCTACCTATTTATGTATGTTCTTTTAAATAATAGCTATGCTTAAATGAAGTCTGGCCTGCCTATTTGTGGGTCATAAGATTATGGATTCCAAGATCTGGAGATGGAAGAGCTTGCAGAGACCCCTATTTCAACACCCAAATTTTGCAGAAGAAAGTGAGGTCCAGAGAGGCCAAGATGACCAGCCAGGATGCCATGAAAAATTTAAAATCTTGGTTTAGCCAGTCAGAAAATGATTAACTTATGAGTGTCATACAGTGGGGTGGAGGTTTTCAAGAAGAAGTTGGATCACTACTTATTGGGAACATGGTAGAGAAGATTTCTGTTCAGGTAAAAGTTGAAGTCAATCATCTCTGTGATTCAGTCACAAGGTCATGACAGTAGTCTTTTCTTAACTAGATTTCTTTGCTTTTAATAATTTTAATGTTTTATGCCCATTCTATGTTTCTAGGTTTTTCTTCAATTTCTATCATTTGTATGAATATAAAATATAATTTTTAAAACAATTTCTAATTATTATAGCACTCAAATTGGTTTTATTTTAACCTCTAATAGAAAAATGAAGTTTAGACTCGTTTTATGTTAAGTGAAATTCTGATTGACCAGAATGTTTCAGGAAAGGAATAATCTAAAGGAATCTTATAATTTAATGTTGGTTAATCCTTTAAGCACTACACATCTTTTTTTTTTTTGAACTTTCAAACCTTCTTAAAAGACTATAGTAAAATATACTAGTATACTTTCCTGCCTTAAAAATTACTGTGCACTGAACATTAATTGATCTTTCTTTTCTGATGATTCAGCATTTTGCTAAACACAAGGTCTCAAGGTTATGCTCATGAACATCAATTCTCATTATATAGCATTAATGCTATTCAGATAGATGGTGTAGAAGATTGGGTTGCATGTGAACTGATCTCAAGATATATTTTGGAAGATATTTTTATATATGTGTGTTTGTTGCATTTTAATGTACATTTTTTTAAAAAGAAATATCTTCATCCTTTTAAGTGTAATTTTTTAAAAAAGTGTTCAACTGATCAACTTTGTAGACTATATAATATTGTTACTTTTATGTAAAATTAATTATTGAATCCAAGAATTTATTCCATCCACCCTAAGATTTTCCCTGGGTATTTTTCTTCTCTTCTTAAAACTTGTTTCTCTCTTGTGGCTTTTCTATATAACCCTGACACCATCTTCTTTCTCTACCTGCTATTTTTCTTCTCTCCTGCATAGCTATCTCCTGTAATCTGGTACTGTCAGGATTCACCTTTTATGGTTTTTCACTTGGTCTGATCAACCAGTGTACTTCCTGCAGCTTCACTGAATTTTTTTTGAACTTGCCTTTCAAATGCTACATGTTAACAGACATCCTATTACTGTCAAGGGAAATACCATCCTGCTAGTCACCCAGAATCTCAACCTCAGTGTCATGCTAACTTCTTACTTGTACTCACTCTACATAACTAGTCTGGTGTGAAATCTTATTGTTTCTGCCTTTACAACCTACTTCAAATGTTCCCCCATTTCTCTACTCATTCGGCCACCACCCTCATGCATTACCTCATGGATGCTTCAGTGCCTAGCCTGCTGGTTGGTTTCTCCCTCAAGTCTCTCCCCACCCTAAGCCATTCTATACTTAACCGGCAAGATGATTTTCCTAGGACGCATCTGACCATGGCACCTTCCCCTTTCTCTGACTCAAATTCCCATGGGTCCCTGTTACCCCCCCAAATTAAATAGAAAATGATCTATTTAAAGCCCTTCAGAAAATGATTCCTTCCTACCTTTCTACTCTTACACTTTACTCTTCTCCACGTACTCTTATGATCCAGTCACAATGGCCTTCTTGCTATTCCTCTTACAGGATCTTCCATCTCCCACCTCTATACATTTTCAGTGGCTATACCTTCTGCTTTGAATTCTCTCCCTCCTCATCCCTGCCTCCTGATTTCTTTCAAGACTCTGCTCCAATGCTACCTTCTGTGCAAAGCTTTTTGTGATCCCCATCACCCTCAGCACCAGTCCCAGCAATGCCATCGCTTTCCCTGCAGAGTTCCGCTTCCATTTGCATTGTATGTATCTTGGTTGTTTTGTATGTTGTTCTTCCCATTAGAATGTGAGTTTCTTGAGAGCAGAGGCTGTGGTTTTGCCTTTCTTTGTACCCTCCAGTGCTGAGTATAGGGCCTGGTACATATGAAGTGCTCAATGAATATTTGTTGACTGACTGACTTTGGGTTTTTGCCAGTAATGTCAGCATTCCAAAACTTTTACCTTGCAAAATATATATTAATTGGGTTCTAAAGATATTAAGATTTTATTGTATCTATATATTACAAAGCTTGGAGTAATATGACTAAACTTCCAAATAGTCTTAGTGACAGCTCATCATTCTATACTTTACATTCCATCACCCCACTTACCTGCCAAGTGCCTGGTTCAGGGCCCTATAAGCTTGAATTTCATACCACTGGCGGCCAGGTAAAAGACCTCTTAGTTTTGAATGTTGGTCATTGTATTTTTTCTTTAATTCAACCTAAAGGTAGGATGGTATATGTTGTTGTTATATTATTATTACTTTGTAATAAAGGCTAAAAGGGAAAAATAAACCAGTTAGTCTTTAAATTACCTAGGTATAATTTTTAGCTTTCTCAAGATGTTAATATGGGCATGTATCTCATAATTTAGATCCAGTTGTGTCAATCAGTATCAATCAAACAATATATAAAAAGTTATATTAAAACACTGCACTGTATCAAAGGGATTCCAAAGTCTCCCAGTTCATCTGCCCTAAAAAAATATATCAGTCTCTTAAAAGTGAAATTCACAAATCCTTTGCTATAAATATATCATTCTGAGTGGATTTTTGTTTTATATATACATATTTTGCCTCTCTAAAGAGATTATATGTTCTCAGCAGTTAAAAGCAACATCTTATTCTTCTGGCTTTTATTACAGAACATTTTGCACAAGTAGGTGCTCAGGGTTTGTTGGATTGCGTTCTAATTGTGAAATTGTGACTGGTACTACTTTTAAAATCAATAAATCACCCATCTGTAACAACAACGTTGCTTGCAGCTTCTGTGGAGGTATAAGGCCAATAACACCAGCACGCAGGATGGCTGCTAGTACAGGTTCTTTGACCTGCTTTTCTAAAGGAAACAACTTTAAGGGGTTAACAATCTTACATTAATTAAACATACATATATCATTCACTTAGTTCAGGAGGAAAAGTCAGCACCCTGAACTTCAGAGAAAATACAGAAACAGAAATTACAAGCAGAAATTATAAACAGAGAAAATAACACAAATCAATAGACAGGCTTCTAACTGTCTGACCAAGACAATACATATATAGTTACCAGAGAGAGAGAGAAGAACCAACATCTTGGTTTTCAAAGTTGGGGGGCTCCTTAATGGCTACCCAAAGTCTCATCTGGCTATACCACACGAACACTCTTCCCACAAGTGAGCCCCAAAGCAAAATGCTAACCTCAGAGTATATATATACTTCTTCAGGGTCAGAGGGCAGCACAACCCTCCTGACGCAGGCTCATGTGACTCAAACTCATGTGACTAAGGCTTTCTTGTGACTTAAGCAGGTCATCAAAGACTCTTGATTCAATCAAAGGCACTTGATTGCCTTAGTGCTGAGAAGAACTAGATCTCCAAAAGAAAAAACAGCAAAAAGTTCTACTTCGCTTGCCCTTACACTACCCTTTCAGAAATTCTGATATAAGCAATAAAAAGTACTCTTAAAAAGCATGAAACATTTCTATCCTAAGAAAGTTCTCTCTATTCTTTTCAGTTGTATCTAAAAACAGTGACATATCTATGCTTTCTGGATATTGGAGGGTTTTTTCCTTAATTTTAAATAAGAATAACATGGAGGTCTCTCCTCAAATTTACTAAACTTTGGTTACAATGCAGTGGTAGGAGTAACAATCATGACATTAGGTTCCAGAGGCACCTGGAAATTGCCCTAAGTTTCCTTAAAAGGCAAATGGACCTGTCTTCAAGACTAGATTAGTCTAAGGGAATTAGGTTTGAGCAACAGTTTATTGACATAATTTCCCTGTCATCTAAAACCCAACACACAAGTAATCAGGACTCAACCTTGATGGATTCCCCACTGCTGTGAGAATGAAGACACCCTTCAGGCTGGATGCTCCCCTGTGAGGAACTGGGCTAAGATGGAGAGAAAGGAAGCTTTGTATGAATGAACCTGTTCTGTCTTCCTGTTGAGTATCCTTTCCATGCTATTACTGAGCAAACTTCCTTTGTTAAATGTTATATTGGCTACAAGTATCTTATCTCATTCAAATCCCTCGCTAGAACAACTAGACTGGCCTGAATCAAGCTTGGCTTCAAACATTTGACATAGCTGCCAGGATTGGTTTAGAATGACCTCATGGCAGGAGTAGGGAAAGAGTGATATGCTGGCTTCGGTTGGACTCAGCCTTCAAGGTCAAGCCAGGAGACATAAACTCCTCATTTCAGGGGTGTATTGGCCCCCAACAAGGGAAGATCATGAAAGTTAAAATTAAACTAAATAATTAGACTCTTACAACTCCAACAAAACAGGAGCTGAATTTCTTACAAGGCATAAGATGTTATGAAACTTTTTCTTTCAATTTTTATTGGCTACAGAAGATGGGTTTTCCAAGCTTGCTCTGCAAGCTGCCCTGACCTTCAACAAGACCAACAAGATGCCAATTATAAGCCTCCATAACAAATATCTTCTTGGTCTGTAAACATTGTGGGGTCACTGTGGCACCCAGGCAGACTGAACCCAGATGAAAAATCAACCACATTTTAGAGAGATGTGTTTTTCCACACTAGAATAACAAGGCAATCTAATAAGAAAAAGGCAAAGAATGCAACTGCAATAAATCATTGGTAATATATACACTGAATGCTTTGAGGGAAAGAGAAGTGATTTAAACAAAGACACTATGAAATTCAAGCAGAATTGGTTTCACTACTAGGAGGAAAAGTAATACCTGGTTAAAACATATGGCATAGTACATTTCTGAAATGGACACAGGCATCGTCTAAATATTGCACAGCACTCTACCTCAATTTTCAATTCAACAAGCATTTATTAAGCACTTACTATGTGCCAAATACTATGCTCCTTCCAGAAAGATATGACTCAGCTACCAAAATAACTCATGATATAGGGTTTTGTGGACTATGAAACATACAAAGCCATAATCATAAAGAATTGTGGCTTTTCCACCTGACTTACAGACCATTCCATTTAAACTGATGAAAAATTTTATATACAATAAGAGATCTCAATACAATATTGACTTAACTGTTGGTAGTAAGTAGTAATTTATGATAAGTTACAGTAAGTCACAATCTATATGCCTATGTTGAGTCTGTAGGAGTGATAATTTAATTCAAGGCTACATGGAATATTTGGGAAGTTATCAAATGTAATGTTTAAATTACAAATTGAAATAATTTTATGGAATAAATTCATTCAGTTTTCACATGTTACTCATGCAATATAGTGCTGAACTCTAAGGGAAAGTTACAGAACAGGTTACTACAATTGCTTTCCTTACTTAAATAAATAGCAAAGGCAAACTTTTTAGATGCAATGTCAAACACAAATATGATTAATTTGTAGTTCGATTTTAAATGTAACAGACAAAATTAGAAATGTGAGGAGTAACCTATCTAGTTGTTGTTTGTTATCATTCAGTTGATTTAGTCGTGACCGACTCTTTGTGACCCCATTAGGGGATTTCTTGGTAAAGATTCTGGAATGGTTTGCCATTTCCTTTTCCGGCTCATTTTACAAAGGAGGAAACTGAGGCAAACAGGGTTAAGTGACTCGCCCATGGTCACACAGAAAGGAAGTGTCTGAGGCCATATCTGAACTCTTGTCCTTCTGACTCTAGACCTCGTAGCCTACCTACTGTGCCACCTAGCTGCTCCAAACCTACCTAGTACTCTCAACATTTTAAAAAAAGGTTTGGATGGATTAAACCCAAGTGACAAAATTTGCAATGAATAGGTGTTCATTTAAACTCCCTGCAGTGGAATTTGTTTTAAATGAACCACTAGAGAGGTATGAAATAGCTCCCAGGATTCTATCAATGAGCAAGTGAATTAAGATGTAAACTATTTTACCTGCAAAAGACTTACAGTCTAGCTGGTGAGATAAAAAATACGCAATCAATGAGCAAAACAGCAACGAAGACTAAATATGTAAGTGCCAAGAGGGCACTTATAAAGACTTATGCAAAAAAAATTCTCAGTGGTAATGGGATTGGTCTATTCATGGAGGAGATCAAAGTTGCTGGGTCTTAAAGTAGGGATGGATATGAAATGGCATTAATAAAAGATCTGTTAAGTCAGTGACAGCAAAGGATTTGGATCATAACTAGACATGCTGACATCCACAAATGGTACACAAAACATTATCATGTGTTACAACAAATAAGGTGCTAAGTATTATTGAAGAAAATAAAGACATCACCTCTCATAAAGTTAGCTTTCAGTGGCCAAAGAAGGTGCTTAATAAATGTTTGTTTTATTTAAGTGGAACCGAGGGAAGTGATTGTGTGGCTAAGTGGGCTGAGTCATAACTAGGTGGTACATAGTGCACAGAGTGCTGAACCTGCAGGCAGACCTGAGTTCAAATCTGGCCTCAGCTACTTACTCGCTGTGTGTCCCTGGGCAAGTAACTTAACCTGCATCTGTCTCAGTTTCCTCTCTATCTGTAAAGTGGTGACAGTAACAGCACTTATCTCAATAGGCTGTGAGCATCAAATGAGAGAGTGCATGTAAAGCACTTTGCAAACCTTAAAATGCTATGTAAGTGCTAGCTATTATTTAGTGTTGCTGTTATTATTCATATTGTTACTATGGGAAGGTCAAGGAGAATGGTATTAAATCTAGGGTGAGTCAGTGAACAGTGGTGTGACTTACTTTCCCTATTTGCAAAATAGCAAGAACTATTATTCCTGCAAATAAGAGTCAGAAAGGTTGCGAAGTTTAATTAGAAAATTTCCAATTTCAAAATGCCACATAAGATATCAATAATAACAAATGACAACTCATTTCATAGACTATGCTTACCCTCAAGCAACCTCTGAGTAAAACAACCTGCCTCAAGATACAGCCTTCAGTTTCTTGGCCCTTGTTGAGACTCCCACAAACACGAGCCCCAAGAAAACTTTTTTGTTACGGTCAGCTGTATCAGAGCCTCCCTTGCTTATCACACTGGATCACCCCAGAAAATAAGACTAATTACAGATGCGAAAGAACTGCTTCCTTGCAAAAATTTTTCCAGTTTTGATGTGAATCACTGGAATCAATTGTTTTTAACAAGACACAAAACTACTCAAAAAAAAAAAAAAGAGAGGCATGTCAATGTTCTTTGGTACCGTGTTAACCTTTTTAAACTGACAATCAAAAGAACATGCTTCAAGAGAGAAAACAGAAGACTCTTAACTGCTTCTGACAGGTAACTTTCAACTTGAATTTGGGTAAGAAATTTTATATTATGTTCTTATGCCCTTTAAAAAACAGTCTGTCAAATTTACCAATTCAAACTTTGTAACCAGAAAATAAATTTACTTTGATTTCATAGATCTAAAATTTGTTTAGTCACAAGTCAACTACTCAATGAAGAAACATGTCCCCTTACGTGCTATCAAGGAGCTTCCCTGCAATATCGTGCAAATGTTGCATGATATGGTGCTTTAGAAAACCAAAAACTCTAAACTACATATTAGAGAATGTACACAAATGAGTATTCAGCAATAAGAACTATGAGGGAATGTTAAACGATTAGAGACTGTGTGTATGTGTGTTTTTGTGTGCACGTACACACACACATGAAAGATTCTATTGCATTTGTAAAAATCTCCTATGTTGAACTACAGTTGTTTTGAAGACATTTCCTGACTTCCTCTCACAATGTAATTTAGGTGGTTTCTCAAATGAGATTTTCCTTGGAGTTTGGCATCAATAAGTCTTTTGCTTAAGAGTTTTCAAAGTGTCCTGCCACTCTGACGGACCAGGTATGACACTACCAAACATGATAAGAGTCACTTTCCCTTTGATAACAGTTACTGCTTGAAGTATATGATTATAAAGTAGCCAGAGATTATATAGCAGTTACTGAAACAAATAAAGGAATTTACATTTTCCCAGCTTTTCCTTTTACATTAGACTATAATCTCTTGCCCATAACTGGCTATATTTTGTTTCTCGAATATTTTCAAATACCTTTTGTAAATCAGACTCCACTAAACCTCACCTTGGAGTGGAGTGAATTGTCTGGGTTTTCAAAGGTAATGTCAATAGTGCATACGCTCTAGTAGGTCCACTGAATCTGGAAAAGGTTTAGTGATGGGGTTGGTGACAGAGCAGCCTAGCTAAAGTGGGAAAGGTTCTAGAAATATACAAAAGAAATCCTCACTCCCACCCCACCTCACCCCAGAAAAGATGTTATTCTCTCATTTCCCCATCTTCTTCCTCTTCTTCGACACCTCTGATGTAAATGACATTATTGCACCTTATTAAAACTTCACCAAGGTGTCCAGACAATGCACCATCTATGTAGATGGCCAGTAGACTGGCCAAGAGGTGGGTTTATTTTGTTTTGCGGTTTTTTTTTTGTTGGCTACAGCAACTCATGAAGACTATCTTGTCTTCAAAAAGAAACCTTTTAAAGCAACTAAAATATAAATTTTTCATTCTCATAAAAACAATGGAATAATTTAAAATAAAGCATAAAAACTAGTTATCCTTAAGGGTCATGTTTCCATTGGAGGTGACTGACAAGTCACGTGAAGGTTAAACAGAGCGTCATCGTTTAGACTAGGTAAGGTGAAAGGCCAGCGCATCTCATTTTAATGGAAACAGAATCCATTTCATAGTTTAACTATGCTATATCAGGCATCAAAATCCACGCCCAATTCAAAATGGCATGTTGCATATGTGAAAAAGCCAGTTTTTCCTGCTAGCAAATCTTTTAAATGTGCAGTAAACCATAGGCTATAAGGGATTAGTTAAAATGTCAAAAGACAGCCTTTTACTTTTACCTGCTCATCCTTAAAAATATATTCTTAGCTATCAGGCATGCTTTCTAGACAAATACCTTTGGCAAGCAGAAGCAGAAGGCCCATGGCAAGCTCTGCCATCTTGTAGCTGTCAGAGAAATTAGTCTTTGATCTGTCTGGGAGGTCACAGTCACATTTACATTAGCTACATAGTCTAACAACATCATACCTGTTAACCACTTAATGAGACAGAC
This sequence comes from Phalanger gymnotis, assembly GCA_028646595.1. Classification (NCBI taxonomy): domain Eukaryota; kingdom Metazoa; phylum Chordata; class Mammalia; order Diprotodontia; family Phalangeridae; genus Phalanger; species Phalanger gymnotis. The sequence goes on along the minus strand of CM053626.1, from coordinate 203,981,737 downwards.
ATTCTCTACTATGGGAAGTTAACTGTGAATGTTTTTTCTAAGTTCTGACAGAAAGTAAACACCATAAACTTTACCTGACAGTTAATATTACATTGCAAACACATTTGATAAGTCCTGTCTAAAATAAACGGTTATTTTTAAGTATAACTCTACAGAAGGGATTTAACCCCAAAATAAAACTACCAAGTGAGGATTTTTGGAAGGGTGTTGGAACAGCCCAGGAGGAATAAGGATTAGGTGATACATTCTTTCATAAAATTGTTTTCCTTCTGATGACCAGTTAGATGTTGATGAGAGGTGAAAAGCAAACTGAATTTGGTGGTCTCTAGACAGCAGTGAAAATGTGTCCACATCTAAAGTCCACATGACTGACACGAGCAGAAGTGAAGCTCCTGAGAACAGCAAAAGTCGAGCAAGTCAAGGTAGGTAGTATTTACAGAATTATGTATGAGACAGCCAAACTAAGGGCAAAGCAGTCAAAATATAAATTAAGAGATATCGGTTCCATGTAGCTGAGTAGAAAGAATGCCAAATCTAAAGTTAAAAGATCTGGATTCAAGCCCTACTTGCTGGCATGTACTGTCAGTGGAATCTCAGGCAAGTCACTTAACCTCTCTAGAACTGAGTTTCTTCATTTGTGAAATGAGGGAGATGGGCTAGATGACCTTTAAAGTCCCTTCCAGATATGAATGTATGAGTTATGAGGCATAATTTAACCTGTAATATTGTTCATATCACATAAAAAAAAATCTTGAGCCTAAAATGTATCATCTATGAACTTGGAGCAATGATAGTAACCAACATCAGAGCTGTAATGGGTGGAATGAGAGAAGTAACTAACAGGCTAGGATGGATATAATGTCAACAAATTTCAGTAACAGCACGATTCCTACACTGGACCTTTTTAACTTGGTCACGACCAGTTTTATGCCCAATAGTAGCTTCGTATAAGAACAGTCTTTTATACATTTAATTAATAGCTTCTAAAGAGAAACAAATGGTGTGACAAATACAGGCTAGGACTATAAACCCATCACTTCATTTTATGAGCCACCTCATCGTGAAAGACAATAGATTTTGTCCTTATTCATATATATATGCACTATGATTTCAGTAATAAATGTCTTCCTGTAAAACCGCCACATAAGCAGTATAATGCTTTAATCATAAGTAAGACTTTAAGACAAGAGTTCAATGCTCCAAATAAGACAAAAAACAAATCAGTTAAACCTACCAATTAAAAGTATTAAGAAAACTTTGCTTTAGTAAAAATAAACACATTGTCTAACAGACACTCATGAAGAACAGTTTTATCTTTCGCCAAAGTACAGGGCCTGAAACCCAAACATTTATAGCAATCCCAAACTGGAAGACAGAGAACGTGCATTAGGAGCATTTACTGCTCCATATCGCCATAGTGTAAACACATTTATCAGCGCAACTATCACAATATAAATTCCAATGGTTAGAGGCATAACTCAGTACAAGAGCTTATATGTGGAATAATTTAAATAGATAAAAAGAATATGACTGGTTTTATTTCATCTGGCATATTTTCAAGATTTCTCCGGCACCACTTTAACCAAATACAGTACAATATTTTGCTAAAATGGAAAAAAAAAAACCTCTTGGGTTTCTGCCAAGAGTTAACAAGCCAGGCTCCCTTTTAAATAAAAAAGCACTTCAGGAACGGTTTTTCAATTGTTACTTACTTTCTCTGTTAGATTAGGCCCTGACTTATGATACTATGACCAGCATATTGCAGCAGAATATTGCAGGCCAAGCAGTGACATTACTACACAGCTCATGTGTACACAGGCTGCTTTGGATGAAAAGCAGCCTTTGCTAGAAAAACTAGCAGAATCAACTTTATACTGTATCTCTATAGTGCTGAGTTAGCAAAAAAAAAAATTCAAGTTTAATGGCTAGAATATAACACTATCCCCTCAAAAGAAGCATCTCCAATTCTGAACATGGTCAATCCCAACTAATATGCAATTAGTTACTTGGAACACAGCTGGTGCCCAATATTATTTCTTGTTGCCAAGAAACAAAAAGCTTAAGAATAAATGCTTTTGTATGATATTGGTAGAAAAGTGCCTCTCTGTTCCTACCTTCTTTATTAGTACTGTTTTTGTTAATATTAAAAATAGTTTATTTACACAGCACTGGTTACCAAGCACTTCATATACATTAACTCATTTGATGAAGTAGGTAGGAAAAAAAAAACCATTAAAATGTTGGGAGGGGAGAACCATTAAAATGTCTTTAGAGCAAAAGATCCAACAGAACTGGACATTTCAAATCAAATGAAGAAAATGTGATGGGAAGCTGATCCTATATGACATATATTAAACAGTGACTGTTTTCAGCAGTGCAAAAAGCCAAGTAAAAAGCACATGCAAACACACTGTGGCAATTCAATCAAGTTATCCAGGATAAAATAGGGATGGTCCAGATCCAGATGAACTTTAATCAGTTCTTGTAACTTGATCTTCAAACACACGTAGGTATTCATATTACATACAGTCTGTGGGGGCTGACTGGTCCTCAGAACAGGTCTCACATCTATTCCATTATTATCTCTACTTATAAAGCTACCAGCCTAGTACTGGGAGGTCCTCATTATCTCTTGCCATACTCAAGTCACATTTCTTTCACTAAAAAAAAAATATAATACATTCATATAACCATGCAATATGATTTCAGTAATGAAAGCCTTTTTTGTAAAGCTGCCACTTAAGCAGTAGAATGCAATCATTTTAAAGTCATAAGCAAGATTTTAAGGCAAGAGTTTTTGTAACATTAATACAAAAATCAAATTTAAAATATTAATTCATTTTATCTTATTCTCTTAAATTTCTCATTGGTCTTCCCATGCCCACCTCATCTTCACAAGACTGCCAAATTGCTATCCCTAAAAGCACAGATCTGAGTATGTCACTCTCATTTAAGAAGTTTCAGTTACTATATAGTTCTTCCAGGACAAAATACAAACCTCTCTATTTGGTATTTAAAGCCCTTCACAATCTGGCTCGAACCTACCTTTCCAGACTTCTTTCACATAACTCCTCTCACAGATTCTAAGCTCTATCCACACTGATCTACCTGCTATTCTCTACACAAAACATCTGTCTCTTGCCTCTACCTTTCCATGGTCTTTCTCCCCACACCTGAAATGCTCTCCCTCCTCACCTTGGCTCCTTAGAATTTCTAGAGCTATTCAAGGGTCAGCTCAAGCTCTGTCTTCTGCACAATGCCTTACTTAATTCCCCTGGTTATTAATGATCCCCCCCTCCCAAAATTACTTTGTATTTTCTTTGTGTTTATTTTGCACTTACTAATCTGTGTACATAGTCTTCTCTAGTAAAACACAAGCTGCTCGAGGGCAAGAATGATTTTCATTTTTATAGCAAACAATTAATATTCACTGGATTTAGGTGACGATAATTTCCCCTCTACATTTCTAAATCCAACCCATCCTATGTCAGTGTCAGTGGCTACTTAGAGGTGGGCTACAGACCTCGACATCCTTTCAGACTGAGCTTTGTGTTTGGGCAATTAAGGTCTACAGACCTACAGAGACCAGCTAGTTAGAGCAGCTCATCTAATAAATAGCATGCCTAGAACAAAGAAAAAACCCTTTCTAAAACAGCTTTTGCCATGCTGATCGAGATGTATGTGGGACATTGAGTAGCTTATAAAATCAGTTTCAATGTATCTCATGCAGTGGTTGCTTTTTATGATACCAATAAAAATCTGTATGCTGGAAATCTATCCAGAGAACCTTGTTTTAATCATTTTGAAACCTGACTTTTTCTATGTGACTTTCATATAGTGATCTGACATTTATTGAGCAATATAATAGGTCTGTACCTCAAAGAGGGTCAGAACTTAATAAACTTTTTCAAAATTCTTTCCGTGTTAGCATTATTAGCATCTGTTAGATTGTGATCTCCTTGAGGGCAAGGGCTGTCTTTTGCTTCTTTTTGCATCCCAGTGCTTAGCACAGTGCCTGGCTATAGTAGGCACTTAATAAATGTTTACTGACTATTTATTGACTGACTAGTATATTTATGACTCTATACTTTTGGCAAGTGTATTCTAAATACACTTGCTTTCAGAAATACCAGCGTTAGAATCACTTGTTTGAAGTAGTGGCTCCCTCTCAACTCGCCCCCTCCTAAGGTTTTTGTTTTGCTTTTAAAGCACAGATGCTGTTGTGGTCCAGGACTGACTCAGGTAACTCTGGTAGCCCAGGATAAAAATTGGAACAAAATAAGATGCTACCAGACCATTTAACGATTAACAAAATGAAGTTTATTTAGCAGTAGTCTGAAAAGGATACTCTGCAAGCATATATTACTCTCCTGAATTCATTTGGGTGCAGCTTTCCTACCTTTGTGTTGGCCACATGGGTGTGCTAGTCAGAAGCCTGAGGAGCTTCTGACTCCTTGTGCTCTGGCTTTTGTACCTTCACCACCAGGAACCCAATCAGTGGATTGAGCATTAGTGCCCTGGACCATTTAAATCTCAAAGATGGTTTCAATATCTTTTAAAGAAAAACTACCCTAGCCTGCATGGGATATATAGCCTTAGCATATTCATTGCTCCTTCCACAGAGGCATATAAATATGAGTTAGAAAAATAAGTACAATTATCTCAGATAGTGAATCTATCACCCAGTAGGGGTCTCAACATCATTCTATTCAAATATCTCCCCCTTTGGACGTCCATTGGCTAAGCATGTGTGCCAGCTTTTGAACAGACTTTTCCACACAGACAAATTACCAAAATGAAACCAGCTTGAGGGAGAAAGACCAACAAAGCTATAATGAAGTCATGGAGAATTGGTGGAAGAAGGGAATTTTAGGAGAAAGTACAAGGGAGAAAGGACAGGGTGCCCAGCTTGGGGATATGAAATAGCCACTGGAAACACTTCTTCCATAAGTCATCAAGTGAGATTATGTCTCCCTTTGCCATTTAGATTTCTGTTATTTCCGAAAGCATCTTTCCAGCAACAGTTAAAAAAATACCTTATACAAGGCCATCTTTTCCCCTCAACTATGTAGTCTCTGAGCATTATTGTTCAAGAGCACTTAATTCACCCCCAAAGCAATCCAACCCTTAGTCCCAATGACAAAGAGTAAGAAAAGGCTTATATAAGTCACAAACCCTGAACACTTTCAGTGATGTCAACTATAGCTTGTGGTATCTTGGACAACTTGAAGCTTTATAGTTTGACAAATCAGGTAGCACATTCACCCCAGGCCCATCTACTCATCTCAGCCTTGTAGGCTTTAAGGAACTGGCTTGATTAAAATCTAATGCAACCAAAACCTTCCTCAGAAGAAAACATTCAATATCTTTCCGGTGAAGCAGAAATAAATTTTTAAAAAAATCAAACCATTTCCCTTGAGGTACAAAGCTGCTGCATCTGCTCAGTGTGACAGTGTCTAAGGTGAAGTGGTGAGTGTCAGTCATCCTTACAAGTCCTCAGGGTGATGGCTTCACTTTTAAAGCCTTCAACTTATTCTGACAGGAAAGTAGAAACCTAAAGGTCACGATTACTTGCTAAGGACAAGATAAATACAAGAAAATTGCTTTGGAAATTCTTCTAAAACAGAAAAGCAACCTAGCAAAAGATAAAGAAGCAGTTTTTGTTTGTTGCAATATTTATCTAAAGACTTAACTAAATAACAAACTCCATCAGATATAGCTCTCTAACACTAGTCTAACACAGTAACAGTCTTAAGTCAATAACAAAAAAAAAAATGTCAGAATGTACGTACATTTTTAAAGACTTAGTTTTTTGAACTTAGAGCATTGGCAGTTATTCCCTCTCAATACATTCCTCCCCCCTCCCCAATCACTGTCTACAAGTCTGAAGATTTATATTTCAGGAGAATAATTAGTACAGTAAGGTAGAAGCTGAATTACTAAAGCATTTTCTGGGGATTCTTTACTAAGGGAAACAAGAAGCTGAGACCAATGCTTTGGTAGCTCTCATTTTTCACTGTCCAAGGTCAATATATAACTTGTTAGCCTAGGTAGTTTAACAAAATTTAAGCTACTTTAAAAATTTTAAAGTCACAAAATGTGCTTGGAACCTGTTTTTAATAACATCCTTGGCAAAGCTGTTCATAAAAAAAGGGTCCAGCTGAAAAAATAACTTTGGTGCTCTAAGGAAATAAAAAGGCTTAAAAGATAACAATAACAACAATAATACTTCACCTATGTATAACAGCACTTTATTGTTTACAAAGTGCTTTCAGATGCATTATTTCACTAGATCTTCTGAACTACTGATTTCCAAAGTGGGGTACATGCACCCTAGCAGATGTGCAAGATGATCCCTTGGGATGAGGGAAGAACATGCTAGAACATTTATATATATATATATATATATACACACACACACACACAGATAGATAGATAGATAGATAGATAGATAGATAGATAGATATGTATGTTCATCTGCATATTTAAAAAACATGGAAATGGAATTTTCATTCCTGCTTAAAAAGTTCCAAAGAGCTTTAGTAGGTTTTGAATTCATTTATTAAAAGATATGAAAATGCAACATCTCAGTAGTTTGTAAGAACAACTATTTGATATCAGGAAAGATGGAGATTTATGAAGTGAAACCTTTGCAGAATTGGTGGATGGGACTGAAAATAACTATCACGATGCAGTGCAGGCAGCCAATGATGCACTTCTTCCACTTTGATCGAAGCATCTTTGTGAAATATCTTATTGATCTCTATCAAAATAAACTCAACTTAGAACGAGACCTTCTAATCACTACATGACAAAGCATTAAACCAAGATTTTTTAAAATAATTAAGTAATTCAATAACATCACTTACTAAAAATTATCATTAGCAAAAATTTTAGTGAAAACAAAAAGGGTTTTGTACCATTAATAAAATAAAACATTATTTAAATATAATTTCACCTTTATCTGATTCTTTTAAAATGTCTATTTGTGGTGTGTTTTGTAATGTATATAAATTAATTTGTATAGTAGTACTTTACACAACTTATAAATATACATATATTGAGAAGTGGATGCTTGAAAATTTTTTTACTGGTAGGCATACAAAATAAAACAGTTTAGAGAACAGAACCCTAATTAAAACCTGTGAGTCGGAAAGGTGACAAAGATGATTTTAATTAGGCCCTTATTTTGCTGCAATCAGTTCAATGTGATTCCATAGGGGTAGATTGTTCATCTAGTAATAGATTATTCATCTAGTAATACACATTTAGTCAGTTTAGTCACCTAATATTATTATAAGAATAACATGTACTAATGCATATTGTACTTATATCATATAGGGACAATTAGATGAGATAGATTCTTTCTTATAGCAGGCCTCAAACTTTAAAACCTATGAATTCACTGTTCAACACTTATTTACCAGTTATGGAGTTCACTTGCCTAACCACAAGGATGCTAATGACCAAACCCAGCATGGGTGGGATGTCTTGACATAATATGTAGAGTCCCCCAACTTATTTTTGTACCTCTGGACCACCCTCTTTTGCTCAACATAAAGAAGGGCCCATCTTGTAACCACTTAGTCAGTAGAGATGACCCTTCTCTTGCCCATCTTAAGACCGCTTAGCAGAGATGATCTTTGCCTTGCCCATCTTATGACCACTTAGCCAGTGGAGATGACCCTTGCCCTGTCTATCCTGTGTCCACCCATGCTGGTCCTCTTGGAGGGTCAAAAGAAAGACCTATCAACCAATAAAAGTCTGTATTTTACTCTGCCTCTTCTGAGTGTCTGGGTATCAAGTCTTATGAAAGTAAGGCCCTGGGGAAAGGCAGCATCTCAGATTGTGAGGAAGATCTGAGGTCCACATCATTAGAGGGGGCTATGGACCCTTTAATAAAGTGCTAATGATTCAGAGCTCTGCCTCAGTGGCTTTTCTTGCAGATTGGATAATGTTGGACCCTACAAAAGGGTAAGTATGTTTATTCTCTCCCTACTCTCTGACCCTAAGCACCCGACTGAAGAAACAGAGGCTTAGAGGGGTTAAGTGACTTCTCTGAATTCACCCAGCCAGTAAAGAGTAGAACAAGAAAGAGAAGGCCTAGTCTCATGTCCTTTCCATCTTTTCATGCTCCAAAGGAAGAAGATCATTCTAGGTTTTAGAAAATAAAGGGATGGAACATTTTCTCCATCTTACAATTACACCTACAATTTGGCACAAATGTCCCCCATTAAGACCCAACCAATTAGGAAATTCAACTGATAACAAAAGACAGATCTGACTACCGTAGGACTGTGACTTACATGATTATACTTCACTAGATATGTGATTCCCCCAGGCATGGGCACTGGGTGCAAATCATAATCCATCTGCATCTTTTCACTGCACTGATTCTTTTCCATGTCTTTCTGATAATCTCCCATAGAGAACTGACCTAAAGCCCTACAGAACTTCTGGGTCTTTTTATAGTTCACTGATACTAGGACAACACTTTTCCTATCCTTATTGTCTTGCAGTCCTACACATATTGTACTTGATGGTACTACTTGTTGGTACTAGGTTGCAGTCTGCTTATGTATATCTATCACGTAGAAAATACTGACACTCAAAATTAATCTGAAGATTTTCATTATTCCAATGTTAAAAGTTAATTTTAAAAGAACTAAGATAACTAGGACGTTAATGATGGAAATACAACCAAAAAGAATATTTGAATCTACTCCAACTTACTAAGAGAAGTTGTTTTATTAGGTTTTTTATGGGACTACTACTAGTACATACTTATTAATGTTGTCTTGATTTAATAATGCCCTGTATTTCAGTTCTCATTCATTTTCTCATGAATATTCACATTAGCAAGTGCTGTCAAAGCAGCAAGAACAAGGAAGGAACAATTTGGTTTCCCTTAAAAAAAAAATCTCAGCCTAATTGACTTGGGAATTCAAATGCTGCCAAAACCATCATCTGACAATATTTTGACACCCTGAGGCCCAGGTTTCATCTGTATTGTATCTTATTAGCACCGTAGGCCCTTTGGGGTAGGGGCCTTGTTGTTTGGGTGGTTTGTAAAATGGCACACCACCTACAGAGCTCAATAAATTTACATAAGTGTCCTTTTTCTAGGAAAGTTTGGCTTTCTATAAAGCGAGAAGCTAATTCAACAAAGCTGATATAGAGACCTGTGTTTTTCAACCACAAGAAAAGTAAAAGAAACCATTTGAGAGAGGCAATAAAGTCAAACAGTCAAGCATTTTCTGAAGTAAGAAAAGTTTTCTAAATGTAAAAAAGTAATAAATTTGAGAAAGAAATCTAAACTTGGATATTTTCTTCAGCAGCAATAAAGATAATCTGCTACTTGAATTCTTATTTCACTGATTTTTCAAGTAGAAATCAAGAAAAAGGCAGTTTTGTAAGTTATTAGTATCCACAGAACTATAAACATGATATTCTCCTAAGTGAAAAATGAGATGCAAGACTAAAGATTCAGTGTTATTTTTTCCCTGCTTAAGTTTTAATTATTGTAAGAATCCTTCTAGTCCCTCAGTACAACCACCAAGTTCTACAATAAATTCAACATACAAGTTCAACATGTTTGGAGTTTATATTGTGTCAGCCACATGCCTTGATTTCTGTGATTTTCTCATCAGAGGGGTAAAGAAACATCAACCTAGGAGCTGAAATATTTATATAGACCACTAAACTATGCTAAGGCCAAGAGATGAAAAGCAAATTGAAAATATAAAATGATGTGTCCCGTCATGGCTCACAAATCATGTACATGGCACCAATTTGAGAGGTGCCTGCCTGAAATATGAAAGTGAAGGCTTTTGTAGTTAATAGTTAGATCATACTGACTGGCTAAGGGATTTATTTTAGATGTTCATTAAAAGGGCAGCTTTGTTACCACTATAATCTTAATTGCTTAGAAAAATCTAGTTTTTTAAGGTTTTGCTTTTCTTCTCATATTTATTCATGTAAAAGGGTTCAGTCCCCCACCCCATTTTTTGCCATCTCTGAAGAGAGAGAGAAAAAACAGCACACATACATACATGCGCACATGCACACACACACGCACACACACACAACTTTGGGTTACTGCAAAGTTTTCTTTTTAACTCTTATACGATTAGGTATGTTCTACTATAGAATGATCAGAAGCATCTGGGAAAGGTGGAAGTGAAAAAATCCTCTCTGGGAAAGTTCGCTTAATGCCTGCACTTCAGAGCTGCCCATTATCAACATTTCATAGTGAGTTTCTTTCTTTTCAGGTCCCTGAGGTAAGAGCAGTAAATTATGACTGGAACTAAACAAGTCACACTTGGCTCCAAAATCAAATTTTCCTACTTCTATTTTCTAGTCCCCAAGGTGGGCAGAGGAAATCCTGGTCACAGCCAAAGAAGTCATATTTTTGGCTCTCATATACATTTTCCTGCTCTTCTAATAGCCAAGTCCTACTATTGAGAATACCAAAGCCTTCTGTTAGTGCTTTAAAATTTTCTTTTCATTTTTGCTTCTACTGATTTTTCAAAGTTAGGAAGAGATTTTTTTTGGACCATAAAATTGGTACCATTGCCCCCTTAGTTTCTACATGTCTAATTTTTCTAACATGTTTAGTAGCCAATAATAGCTGTTTTTACTATGAATTAAAATTAGGGAGAAGAATTGATGCATTGATGGTCTTTTTCATTTCTACTATCAATAGGGATAGGATCTAGAACTGGGATTTCATTAGTACAGGAAACTCTCAGGTGAGGAAACTCCCCCTACCAATGAACCTTTTGTGTGAGAGAGGTTAAGTGACTTGTATAGTCATACAGCCAGGATGTGTTAGAGGAAAAACTTGAACCTGCGTCTTCCTGACTTCAATGCCAACTTCTTATCCAATACACCATGCTGCATTTCTACTATAAATACACAATTAAAATATTTACGTGAAAATAAATTCTATGCATTATTATACCACAGCTTTAATTTAGGGGAAAAATTAAATACTGTGCAAATCATTAAATTATAATAATATGAGTTTAGTTTTATCTGAAGCTATTCTAGCTCCTCATTTTACAGATTATGAAACCAAGACTGTGGGTATTTTAAATGCTTTACAAATATTTATTTGAAATATTTTACAAAAAACATGATATGAAGGAACAGGAGGAGGGAGGTTTCACACCCTTATTGAACTCCATTTGTATTTACAGTCTTGTAATATACAAATTAGCAACTCATTAAGACATCCTCTACCGAAGTCCTATTCTAATTCCTCATTATGGCATAGTGGTAACCCTGAGGTCTCAAAGGCTATGCCAAGAAAATGAAAACTCTGACAGTGTTTACCTGGATTTGCTAAGAAGTCTGTGAATACAGAGGGCAATGAAGTATATATCTGTGCCCGAGGAACAGTCTAATTCAATTAAAAAAGAAAACAAAACAACCTATTTTCCAAGTTGTTAAGTTTCAGGGAAAGTGTACACTTACATTACTAGGAGGAGTTTCCTCACCTGGGAGTTCCCTATACCAATGAAATCACAGGTCCAGTTCCTAGCCCTATACAAAGTTGAAAAAAATAATCTCAATCAGAAGAGAATACTTGAAAACAGAAAGACCTTCTCTGGAGGAGATATCACCTCCTACAGGCTAGGGCTTCTGAGAGGCATAGGTACACTGCAGGCTGGAGGTGTGATGGTGCATGGTTAGGAAATGGAAGGCAGCATACAGGGAAGAGCTTGACCACTGGCCAGCTTGGCTAGAATAGAGAGTATATGAAGGGAACCAATATGAAACAGGCCTGTAAAGGAAGGTGGGAGTCAGATCATGGAGGACTTTAAGTGCCTGACAGGATGAAGATTTTGTATCTTACGGTGGAGACAATAATGAGCCCCTGAAGCTTTTGAGTAGGAGAGTGACATGGTCAGATTTGTGTTTCGGGTGCATCAATCTGGCTGCTGAGTTGGAGGAGGGATTAGAGAAGAGGTAGGAGGAGACCAGTTAGAAGACTAAGGCAATAGTTTCAGCAAGAGGTGAGGCCAGCCTGAAGTAGGGTGGTGTCTTTGAGACTGAGAAGAAGACACATGCAAGATCTTGTCGGAGGTAGAAGTGACAAGACTTGGCAACTGGTTATGGGAAGGAGGGAGAAGCAAGGGTCACAGAAGATTCTAAGACTATAAATCTCTTCCTATGGATAGACAGTGGTGCCATTAGCAGAAATGGGGTGGTGGTGAAGGAAATTTAAAGAATTTTCTTTTGGACATGTGAAGTTTAAGATGCCTATAGGATATTCAGATGGAGACAGCCAGAAAATTGTAGATAATGTGGAATGGGACTACAAGAGAGAAATTAGGGCTGAATATGTGGATTTGATGCAGAATTGTGACATCTCTACAGAGATGACAACTAAACCCATGGGCACTGATAAGGGCATCAAGAGAGAGTAGAGAGGGGTGAGATAGGAGGCCTTAACACAGATCCCTTGGAGGAAGCACACAATTTAGAGCAGGGGTGGGGAACCTGCACCCTTGAGGCCACATGTGGCCTTCTAGGTCCTTGGGTACAGTCTTTTGATTGAGTCCAAGTTTTACAGAATAAATCCTTCTATTAAGGGGATTTGTTGAGTGAAGCTTGGATTCAGTCACTTGAGGACCTGAGAACCACATGTAGCCTTGAGGCTGAAGATTCTCCGCTCCTGGTTTAGAGGATGAGAACAGGATGATGAACTAGCATAGAAAACTGAGAAGAAATGGTCAGATAGGCAGGAAAAGAACCAAGAAATAACAATGTCATATAAACCAGGGGAGGAGAAAGTATCCACAAGGAAGAGAGGGTGACAGTGTTAAGAGCTACAGAAAGATCAAGCAGAATGAAAATTGAGAAAATGACAATGAGTTTAACAATTAATCACCAATAATCTTGGAGAAAATCAGGTCAGTCAAATGGCAGGGTCAGAAACTAGATATCAAGGGGTTGTGCAATGAGTAGGAGATGAGGAAAAAGAACTTGAATGCAAGAAATCTTACTACCATGAAGGTTGGACACCAAACTGGAAATTCTTCGAGTACAGGCCCAACAATGGCTCGTATGTATGTCTGCTGTCTAAAGATGACACTCTGTGAGTTCAGAGAACTTCATCACCAGGGAGTTCGCTACCAGACAATGAACTTTTTCAGCCACAATAACTTATGAGAACCATCTACCAAAGCATAGAGAGAGCAGTTGTGATCTGCACTGACAGATCAAGCACTCACCTTGATGACATGTTGGATCACTGAAAAAGTATATCACTATCATGTGATACTGATTAAATATACAATAATGTCTTAGTCACAGGTTGTTCTGTCCTCTTAAATAATCTTTGAGTTTCTTGTGATTAGGAGCTGTATCTTATACATAGAAATCTCAATAAATAAAACTTCAAGAAACAATGTCAGATGTGTTTAGAGAATAGAAAATTCTTTAAAACATTTTCCCCCAGTTTAAAATAAATGATGCAGTTCCTCCTACTAAATCTGCAAGGTCTTTTCAACTCAATTCAACAGACTTTTATTGACTATCTATTATGTGCAGGCAGGCATTCTGAAATGTCTTCCCACAGCTCATCTGCCACTAATCTCCTGCCTCTTTGTAGCCTATAGCACCTAATATCTCATTTAAGATTCACAATAACCTTGGGAGGAAAACTGCAAATATTATCCTCACTTTACAGATGAGGCAACTGAGACCCAGAGAGGCAATGTACTCAAAGTCACACAGATATCAACGGCAAATTCAAGATTAGTACCTAGGAAATCTGACTCTTAAATTCTGTGCCCTTTCTACATGACATTACCCTGACACTGCTACTACCACCACAAAATGCTTTAAAAAAATATTTATCCAAAATCTAAACAACAAGAAACACAAATGATCAAAAGGGTAAGGGACACAGTGATAACTGATGTTCATAATAACGGCACCTAACCTTACTATTCAACTGAAATTGCTTTCTCCAGTTATTAATGATCTCTTAATTGCCAAATCTAAAACCTTTTTCTCAATCCTCATCCTTCTTGACCTCCATGAAGCCTTTCCCACTGTTGATCCCCCTTTTCTTCTTGATATTCTCTTCCCTGTAGGTTTTCACGATGCTGTTCTCTCTTCATTCTCCTGAATACTTCATTCTATTTTATTCTTCATTCTGACTGCTCTGTCTCCTTTGCCAGATCTTCATCAAGGTCAAGTCCACTAACTGTGACTATCCCCTAAGGCTTTGTCCTGGGTTATCTTCTCTTCTCCCTGTATATTGTTTCACTTGGTGATCACCTCCCGTGGTTTCGATAATCATCTTTGCACATGACCCTAACATCTACTTGTCCAGTCCAAACCTCTCTCCTTACCTCTAGTCTCCCATCTCCAAATGCCTTTTAAATATCTGGAACTAGATGTCCCATAGACATCTAAAATTGAACTCATCTTGTCTCATATCCCTCACCCTCCCTAACTTCCCTGTTCCTTTTGAGGGTACCACCATGCTTCCAGTCACCTAGACTTTCAACCCAGGTGTTGTACTCCACTCTTCATTCTCTTGCATCACCCATATCCAATCAGTGGTCAAGTCATGTCGTTTTTACCTTGGTAGCATCTCTCTTCTGTTACTGCCTCCATCTTGGAGCAGGCTCTCGTCACCTCATGCCTAGACTACAACTACCTGTTAACTGGTCCTCCTTCCTTAAGCCCCTCTCTACTCCAGTCCATCCTCTACTCAGCTGCCAAATGGATCTTCCTAAAATGCAGACCTGACCATAGCATCTTTCTATCTAGCGGCTCCTTATTATCTCAGATTAAATATAAAATCTTCCGTTTGGCTTTCAAATCCTTTCATATCCTGGCCCCTTCCTACTCTTTACTCCCCTCCACATGCTCTTTGATCCAGTAAGACTGGCCTCCCTCCTGGCTCTTCTGGGAAGACTGGCCTCCTGGTTGCTCCTTCCACACAACAATCTGTTTCCCACCTCTGAGCATTTTCCGTGGCTGACCCCATGACTGGAAAACTACCCCTCCTCAACTCCACCTCTTAGCTTTCCTGGCTTCCTTCAAGTCTCAGTTGAAGTCTCCCCTTCTGGTAGAAGCTTTTCCCAGTCCTCCTTAATTTTAAAGGCTTCTTTCTGAGAATATCCCCAATTTACCTTGTATGTATTTTGTTTGTACATAGTTGTTTCCTTGTTGTCTCTCCCATTAGACTGTGAGATCCTTGACAGCAAGAACTTGTTTTTGCCTTTCTTTGAATCCCTAGCACTTAGCATGGTGCCTGGAATACAGTAAATGTTTGATTGACCAAGAGGGATTAAAGGCTCCTAAAGTTTCTTCTAAATTATAAAGGCACTGAATTATTACTTTTTAATTCTTCAAAAATTTATGTTATATTCAGTCATTCCTGTAAAACAGCATGAACACAACACCCTTACTAAGGTAGCCAAATAGAGAAGGATGAGGTATACAGAGAAAACCTTAATTTAGCAAGGCTCCTGAAACTACCTTCTGCAACACAGACTTTCTGAAATGGTATAGCAGTAGGTTAGCCAAAGATTTCAGCTAAACCAGAAGCTAGAGGTGGTGGTGAGACTGCACTAGTTTCAGCAGGAGCCAGCAGACCAATGGAGCAGCGTCAAGCCAAAACTGTCTGGCAGCATCCAGTGGAACAAAATCTGATGAGGACCATGAGACCAAGGTCAGCAGAAGTACAGTGCCAGAGTGTACTGTATTCCCCCAATTTACTCACAGGGGCCCTGGGAGGGAATACTGCCCTAGGTTCAAGGTACTTTGTGGGTCCACACTCCTAAAACTGTAGCACACTAGCCCCCATTGTCACATTTACCTAACTGGAGTCAGAAAGAAGACAATTAACCCAGAGCAAAAACTATACTGGCATGGTAAGAAAAGTATTAACGAAACACCTCTCCCATTAACCTGGGGTGCACAAGTATACTCAGCATTAGTTGGGACAGTAGACACAAATAGAGGTTGCAAATAGATATGTAGACATCCAGGAAATGTCCAAGGAGGGGCAACTAATGCTTCTAATGTTTCATGGTTGCAGGTGCATACTAGTATTATTTCTCTAAAACAGGTTATCAGGTGAGGTGTGGAGGAACATGTCTGTCATCTTTGCTACTAGGGAGATCAAGGCTGATGGATTGCTTGAGTTCAGGAATTTTTAGTTGCAGTGAGCTCCCAGGGGTGGGGAGGGGGCACCAGAATACCCACAGAGGGATGAATCAACTCAGATCATTGAAGAGTCAGGGCAAAACTTATAGGCTAATAAGTAATGAGATCAGGTCTATGTGTAGCTGTTGCACTTCCAGCCTGGGAAAGACAAGGAGATTGAAGAAGGAAGGAAAGAAAAAAGGAAAGAAGAGTGGAAAGAAATGAACAAAGATGAAATGAGAAAGAGAACAAGAAAGAGAAAAAATAAAGAGAAAGAGGTATCAGTTGGCTGTCCTATGACTCCATTCACCATCCTTGTGACTTCCCAGATGAAAGCATCCTTCCCTAAACACTAGATATTCTTTTCTTCCAGTAAAATATAAGCTCCTTGAGGACAGGAATTATTCCTCTTTTGTGTATGTCTTACTAGCTCTTAGTACAGTGCCTGGAACATAGTAAGTTATTAATAAATGCTTTTTCATTCATCCATAGAAAAAGACAGTCTAGATAGAACAATGAAATAAAATGAAGGGGTGATTTGCCATTGGTGTAATGTCAAATGGAAGGAAGTATCAAATAAGAGTTCTATATGCTTCTGTTCTTTCGGGTAGTGGACAACACAACACACCAGGAAATCCCAAACCCCAAACCAAATTATTAATATGCCTTTAGTGTATATAAATTTTCAGTGAGGAAAAATATGAATTAAACCTTTAATTCCTTTAAACAACACTATACCCCAAAGGGAGTGTTTTGTTTCACAAAAATATCTACGACTGAAAAAAATTGCCCTTCTCTAAAGATAACAATTATCCCTGTTCTGATAAATCTAGATGCTAGATTTCTCATTACAGGGTCATATCAGTATATTCAACAGGAGCACTCAGAAATAAATCAGTTCCATACTCACATTTCATGGCTCTACTTATAAGCTGGTTTGTAATAAGGCTTATGAGATGGAAGAATGCATCATGTAGGCAAATCAGTTAAAAGTAAGGAAATTTTCCCTTTATATCACATATGACACCTTGTTTATCCAGCATTGCTAGAACCACTTTTTAAAATATCTTTTTTGATGAAAATTTTTCTGAAATGGATTATACACCAGTCCCTTTTAGCTCTAAATGTCCCCAGGCAATTTCATTCATTTCGTCTGCTGCCACTAGAATCTCTTCCTCTTAAATCCTACCTTTCCTCCTCCATATAGCACAACTTCTAATCAGCTGTACAGTGTAATCTAGGAAGAACTAAAGTTTACCAAAGGTAACCAGAGAACTAAACTTATTAAATAAATAATCTTAATTTTCTTTACAATCAAAAATTAATAGGTTCTGACCCAAGAGTGGGCCTACTCCTCTCCTGCAAGTTAATGCCTAGATTTTGTGAAAACAATTTTCCTGCCCTGTTCAGAGACCCTTTGTCAATTCCACAAACATTTATTAACTATCTACTATGTGCAAAGTATGCTAGGCACTTGTGATAGAGACTAGACCTGTAATTTCATTGGGAAAGGGAACTTCCGGGTGAGAAAATTCCCTCTAGTGCATATAAATTTCCAATGAGGAAAAATATGAATTAAACCTTTAATTCCTCCAAACAACACTATACCCCAAAGGGGGTGTTTTGTTTCACAAAAATATCTATAACTCTGAAAAAAATGCCCTTCTCTAAAGATAACAATTATCTCTGTTCTGATTAACTCTACCAATTCAGGTTGATACCTTCTCTGAAACTTATAGTATTAGAGTTGCCTAGAGTTGAGGTATTAAACTCAAATAGAAATGGAGGCCACTAGGATCCCAGAAGACCAGCATATTGGCTTAGTTTTAAAATGTAATATTATCTATGCTTTACTGTATTCTTATTTATTTTGTTAAATGCTTCCCAATTACATTTTAATTTGGTTTGGAAGTACTCAGGAGTGCCGCCTGTGCTATTGGTTGTTACAAGTATAGAGAAAAGTAAATAAAAAGTAATTTGAGGAAGGGATAACCAGGGAGGAAGCTGGAAGAGGTGAGCACTAGGAAAGGCTTTTGAGAAGTGACATGAGAGCTGAGTCTTGAAGAAAGGTAAGGATTCTAAGAGGTGAAGATGATAAGGAGGGAGTGCATTTTGGGCATAGAGGCTGGCTTGTGTGAATGTGGCATGATGGGAAATGGTGTAATGATTTCAGGAGCATCTAGTAGGCCTGTCTGGCTGCAAAATAGAATTTGTGAAAGGGAGTAATATGAGGTAAGTCTAGAAAGAAAAGTTACCTCATCAGCACTCTCTGATTGGAAGAAGAAGCCCTGAGGTCCAAAACCTCTATTTAAGGAGGGAGGCCCAGGCCAGTCATCTCTTCATTTCCTGCCCCCCCACCCCCATATATTTGTACCCTAGTGCTCAACACAGTGCCTGGCACATAGTAGGCACTTAATAAATGTTTATTGAATTGAAAAATATAGTAAAATATAGTATGGGAAAGAGCAAGAAAAACTCCATAAGAGATCTGAAATAGGAGAGGAATCTTTTAGTTAGAGGAATTAGGGAAGACCTAATAAAGGAAATGGTTCCTGAGGTGGGCCTTGAAGGAAAAGAAGGATTCCAAAGGGAAGGATTTGGAGAGAGTACTCTTCCAAGGGAGGAATTCACTGAGTGCACAGAACTGGGGGAGGGCAATAAGGGATACAGGGATAAGAAGGACTATTTACCTGAAGCATGAAGCTCATGAAAGAGAATTGTGCAAAATAAAGCTAGAAAGGCAGGTGGGAACTGGACTGCAGAGGACTGTGAATAAAAGGCCAATTAATTTCTCAGTCCCAACTTGAAGCCATTAAAACATCTCTCCTCACTATGGCCCACCCCATGTTGCCAGCAGCAGCAACAGCAGTGACTCCTTACTACAAAGCCTAATTCAACGTTTATAACAAACTTTTATGAAATATCTACACTTTCACTTGTTTTCTCGTCTATAAAGTGGGGCTAGTTATCATAGCACCTACCATAAAGCATCAAATCAAATGCCATGTTTACATCACTTTGCAAACTTCACAGTGCTATAGAAATGAAGGTGGTTGTTGTTGCTATTACAGCATGCAGAGAGAACTCTGTGCTATGACCCTGGGGAGATAAAAAGTTTAGATAAAACATGATCCATGACTCCACAGAGCTCACAGGGATCTTGGTAAGTTAGCCGTCACCCAAGTTGGAGGGGACGTGTGTGTATGTATGTGTGCATGTATGTGGGCTCACATGCGTACATGCAGAGGAACGAGGCACAGCCTAGGTCTGTAACTCAAATGCACACTTGAAGTGTTGCCTTCGATGGTGCTCTATGCTGTCAATCAGCGTCCTGCCTACAATATCTCCCTCTTCTCTGCTTTGGTGAAAATCTCTGACTCTTTAGGACTTCCTTGGTACAGGGAAGCACATGGCCCCTATTTTCCTCAGGCTTACTATGGGTTCCCAGTCCTGTTCCAAGTGCAGAGGAGTCCATAATTGCTTGCACAGCTTAAAGCCTTATCTCTGTCTGGACTAAAAGCCACCCCTAACATTAGTCTGTACCTTCCCAGGACCTAGTTCAAGCAGGTAACAACATTTATTAAATAAACAGCAAATTTCCATTGTTGGGCATCTCAAAAGAAATGTTTAATGTTTTGGAGCTCACAACTCAAATGGGGAGACAGGACATACATAAAAGAAAAACAAATACTCATAAATAAAAATATAAAGAGAAGTCCCTAGGGAGAAAAATGATCCTCTCCATCTAGATGATTTTTCAAGGCTACCCACCCAAAGCCTGACTTGAAACTATTGATCTGATTTCACCTCCCCCCCACCATCCTGTAAAACAAATGAACAAAGGATGTGTATAGAAAAAAAATATATTCATATATTTGTATGTTCTCTTTAGAGTTCATCAGTGGTTAAGTAAAAATATATTATGCCTTTCCCTATCAGCTACTTGAATGGATGGTATATACATAAGATGATCTCTTGATTTAAACCCAACCAGCAAACAAAATAGGATAAAATAAAAATACACATTAACTTTCACTCCTAATGTGTGACAGACTTTTAATAATTATTAATGAAAGCTATATAGATTACTGACAAAAATGTGGTTTCCCTATTTTACATTATGAATAAAAAAAAATCACTTCCAAATAGGACATGTTTCTAAAATCATTACGTGACAAAGAAATGTATTGTTTTTGTTGTTGTTGAGTCGTTTTAGATGTGTCTGACTCTTCATGACCTCATTTGAGGTTTTCCTGACAAAGAATACTCTGCCATTTCCTTCTGCAGCTCATTTTACAGATGAAGAAATGGAGGCAAACAGGGTTAAGTGACTTGCCCTGGATCACGCAGCTAGCAAGTATCTGAGGCCAGATCTGAGCACAGGAAGATGAGTCTTCCTCACTCCAGGCCTGGGGTTCTATCCACTGCACCCCCCTAGCTGTCCCAAAGAAATTTACATAAATTTAACATTTTTAAAAATTAAGGCTATTTAAACACTACTCACTTGGGCAGGTTCTTCAATGAACAGAAATGAGACAGAAAGATTATAAACGAAATCTATAACTTGCTTCAAAGAAGGGTAACTATTTTTATAGCAAATAAAACATATAACAGCTTTGATAGCTTACCTGAAGATTTCTCACATTTGGAAATGGGATCCCTATCGTTATGACAGCGCGGGCATTTTCATCTGAGAAATCCAAACCTTCACTCACTTTACCTCGGAAAACTGCTACAAGGAGGGCACCATCTTAAAGCAAAAGAGAATAATTATTTAAAAGAAATACATACGGGATTTTTCCATTCCTATAACTTCTAAAGCCAGTTCTCTTCAGAATTAGAGTAGCAAAAAATTTTTAAAGTAAAATAACAGGCTATCATAATGAAGTACCGCAGTTTTAAAGTATTTAAAGTATTCTGTCTTTAAAACTTGTAGAATAGCTCTGCTCGGACTTATTTAACAAGTTATCAACTCTGGAAAAAAAAAAAGGAAATTGGACAAAAGCAAAGAGAGTGATTCCATGATTATTTTCTTGAAAAGTCTAACCAGTGCAAAAGAGTTATCCTCAGAAAGGACAAAAGAGCACAGTAACCATCTCAGCCAACAAACAGTCACCTTATTTGCCAAGTGGAGAGCTACAACAGCCAAAGGCAACACTGGCTTTGAGGGAAGATGATCTATCAAATTTATGAAGCTAGAACGTTTATGAAGCAGTACCACTGCACTACTCTACTTGGATGGATTTGTGAACTCACTGACCTGTGTACTGTCTACAGTGGAGCAGACAACAAATCAATACCACAGGGAGTTCTACTTCCAGCTGGAGGTCTTCAGTTAGATTTCCTGGTGTTATCTGGGTATCATCTCATGAGTACCCATTCCTCTTTGGGTTCTATTCCTGACTCTCTGGACTGTCTCTGTCTTGCCACAGTAGCCCCCTGACCCTCAACTTTTCCCCCGGATTGTGTTCCTTTTTCTGATTGGCCAGTTTCTCCTAGAACTTCCATTATAAGGAAGGTGTCCAGATTAGCTATGTCTTCATTCCTCCCTGAGCTCCACTGCTGAGTCTTTGACTCCCTCTACTGTATATACAAACACTTTCTCCCCCTCTTCCCTCTGTCCTTTCCAGATTCCTCTTATGTTTTGTCTTCCCCATTACAATGCATGTTCCCTGAGGATAAGGACTGTTTTTCTTTCTGCTTCTATCTGTCTTCCCAGGATTTAGCACAGCATCTGGCACATAGTAAGGACGTAATAAATGCTTGTTGACTTAATAAATGTTTGTTATTGTTGACTACCAGTGGAGTATTTGGGCATGTTATTCCCTGTTTTTGCCTCACAACTAAACTACCTCTTTTTCCATCTGTACAACTCCCAGATATCTTTCACATTTTTTTTTTTTGGTGTGGAATTCCTTGTTAAAATGCTGCAGACTACTCACATTCAACATAAACCTTAACTGTCCTTTAAATGACCTGCTGCTTCTTCTATAGAATTCCATGATTCACAGCCATACAGCCATACCAGATTACCAGGAGACTACTGATATTTTTAAGATGGGCCTTTATTTCAGCCTGGGGTCAATGAATGCACTTCGCCATTCTTCCAATGCAATAAAGCATGTTCTCATATGTAAATGTAAGGAAAAACTTCCTGACAGGATTATCCAAAGGAATGAGTAGGTTTGGAAGTTCCAGGTCCCCCCTCATGGGACGTTTTTAAGCAAAGTTAGATGACCACTTGTTGAGAATGTTGTGAAGGGTGATATTATTCATGTATGAATTGGACTTGATAAACCTCTGAAGTCCTTTTCAACTCTGAAATTGCGATTATTCATCCAATTCTGAGCCTAATTCTCTGTCCATTTATAGTGCCTTAGACAAACGTGATGATAGACAAGCTCTATGGGGATGTCCACCCTATTGCATATCACAGTATGGAAAATACGTATTTTTCACATACTTGGCCTTTCCCCACGGGGAGTGTTAGGCCACCTCTTTTGTGGGATTAGAGATCTCACTTAAGGTGTGTTATAATGTTCTAAGGTTTTATGAAAATATGAGAAGAGAACAGATGGGCTTTTGCAGATGATTTTCCATAGCAGAACACATTTTTATGATCATTTAATTTACTGAGAGATGAGAGAATATAAAGTCCAATATGTTTATTAATTTGCATATAAAACAAAATCTTAAAGGCCCTACTTATAAAAAGTGCTTCCCACATGAATGTAAAAATCATACAAAACTCTTTGACAATTTTGTCATACAAAACTCCATAATAGCTGAGACTGTGGGAATAGCTTTTATCTCTTGAGCAATGCTACAGAGTGAAGCGTTAAAAAGGGAGGCACATGTTCAAATAAGAAGTTCATCAATATTATAAAAGATGTCTTATGTAAATTTCAAGACAAAGGATTCCATACTGATGGCAAGGTTCTCTAACAACTCCTAATCATAGACGACAGATCAATTGCATAGAATCCTAGAATTCCACAAAGCTCCTTTTGTGAAACCCAAAGCATTGCAAAAGAGATTGGCATGATCATAACACTGGAAAAACAAAGAGGATGAAAAACATTCATTGCTCAAACTATGACATATTAACTAAATGAACGATACATCAAATTAGCCCATCATGCTTGCTCCTACAAAAGCCCATCTCCCAAAATGATGTTCTCACAGAGATGCTATATATGGCTGTGAGTCAAGGAACACCATCACCTAGAATAAAATTACAAGTAATACAAAGGACAATGGAAAAAAGGCTGCAGAATTTTTACCAATGAAGACTATGCTACACAAAAGTAGTATAAAGACATTATTAAGGATATTGTGTAGTTAGAAAAGGAGGTAGGCTGGTCACATCGTGAACTGAGAGACAACAAATGAACAGTATGAAATACTAAAGAACAGGAAGACCTCCAGAGCTTTGATGGACCCTCTGTAAAACATTTCTATATTAGTCATTTCATACAAGAAGATGCAAATAAAAGGGGGAAAAATGAAAAAAAAAGAAAGGATGGAAAGAAGAAAGGAAGGAAGGAAGGAAGGAAGGAAGGAAGAGAAAAATAGCATGTTTCAGTCTGTATTCAAATTCTGACCTACCAATCAAAATTTAAATTACAATAACTACTTTTACTTACTATATTAGTGCCTTGAACAATTTTAAATAGCTTTAACCTAGTCCCTAATTCTTTATAACTCTCACACCAAACACAGAAGTAGCATGTAAAAGAACTCAGCCATATAAAGATTTTGTCATAATGTGTACACATATAAATAGTGGGGGTTTCTTTCTCTTTTTTTTGGAGGTGGAGGGTGGGGGTATACTCCAGATCTATGTTTTCATTGCTATAGGGAACACCCAATATAGAAATTCCTTTTTACCAATGTAATGGTTACGGTTAGTACGGATCAGAAGCAGGACTGGAATTCAGGTTTTCCTGAATGAAAATGACTCCAAGGTTAGGGGTGTATGCCACGCCACCTCCCATTATGCTCCATTATTCATAGGATATTACTATTAGGTTACTTATGCCGTGTTTATATGAATTATCTATATTTCGGGACTGCATTCTTCAGTTCTCTTTTTGAACAAGGGTTATATGGAACATGAATGTGAGATCCATAACTTTATCAGAACTCAGATCTTAAGTGATCAATAAAGAAGATAAGAAGATGCCTAAATATATTATAAATATACACATGATAGCATTCATTTGAGGCAATGCCAGATGAAACAATTATTCCATTCACTTAGGACCAAGAGATAAAATTTAAATATGTACAATACATTCAAATAAACAACATAAGGTAAATACTGACAGCACGAATCTTCACTAATTTTATTAATGACAGTATTTATTCAGTGGCCAAGGAATACATGTACCTCGGTCTCCTTTACACTTGATCGTGTCATAGTATACTTGTAACATTTCATCAAATGCAGCTTTCTCTCCCCATTGTGGTTCCGTAATGACTGTCTTCACTAGCTCAAGGTTATGCCATAAACCAGTTTGTATCCAACGTTCTTTTAATTTGTCCAATAACTAAAGAGGGAAAATGAAAAAAAAAAAAAAGGAAATTTAGATATCTAGATAAATTGCTCTCTTCTTCCCACTGGCACATCCACAATTTGAAGCGCAAGAAATGGAAACCTAACTTGAAGAATCAGAATATCAAAATGACAAAATATGAAATTTCCTCCAGTGAGTCTGGAAGTAAGGTAATTTCAATAATCACTGGTCTTAAATAGCAAATATTCCAATAGAATATACACTCTTTCAGGGCAAAAGCTGCCTGCTTTCTGTACCTTATGCTTAGCATTTAATAAATTTATTTATTATTTAATAATTTAATAAATTTTATTTAATAGCATTTAATAAATGATCACTGAATTGAAATGATTACGCTAGGAAGTGGTACAGAGAATCAGATCTTGAAATTCACAGTTATGTTTTAGTACTACTTAAAATTTGAACACTGGACTTTTATGGGGGAGCTGCTTATTAACTTACCTCACTGAAAGTGAATGTTTCAGTACTTTGCCTCAGCTTGGAAAACTGTCTCTGTCTCTTTCTCCCTCCCCCTTTGTTCTTCCTTTTCTTTTTTTTTTTTTTGAGGGGTGAGGTGAAAGGAGGGGAATTCCATATTGCCAAAACATGCAAGTTTGGTAGTTGAATCACCTCTAAACCCTTAATCCAAATACCGCTTCAACACCCCTAAGCAGAAGTTAATGACCATTTCTAAACTCTTATATTCTATCTGAAATACTTTCATTTGCAGACTAAAAATCTACATCTTCCTCAAAAGCAACGCTGGAAAAAACAGTACAAATACTAAGTACATGAAAGTTATATTTATAACAAGCACCTTTCTCTCCTTTTTCAGGAGCCTTGATAGAGTGAAATAAACACCACTCACTTCATCTTACATGAGTTAAATTTGAGGTTCTTAACTTGGGGTCCATGAATTTGTGTTTTAAAATATACAGTTTGGTACTCCATTTCAATGTAATTAGTTTCCTTTGTAATCATAAGTGTTTTGTTTTATACATTTAAAAACATTTATTTTGAGAAGAGATACATAGGCTTCGCCAGACTGCTGTCAAAGAAGTCCATGACACAAAATGGTTAAGAATCTTCGTTAAATAATAAAACTATTATGGAGCTGGAATAAGAAGCAGAAGTTTGATAGTTAAAAGCACAAATAATTCATATGCCTTCATTCCTAATCACTTCTTAATCTACTACTCTCACTTAAAAAGCAATTAGATTTGAAAACTTTCAGAATTCTTATTAATTATGGAACTGAAAAGTGATATAGCTCGATTCTAACTATTTTTATTATCACAGCATTCTGCAGTTTGGACACTGTGGTTCAAGAATTTATCACCCGTACTCTAAGAAGACTGTTTCAGGGTCAGTAATGCTGCCATTGATGTAAAAAAAAAATTAATCTGTAGAGGGGAAAGAGGGAACAGAAGTAGCTAAGGGTGATTAGGATAGGATAGGATACGATCCATCAAAACAAAAGGAAATAACTCACATGGTGAATAATAGGAGAAAAACCAAAAACTGGTCCTTTAGGAGCATGTGTAAGGAAAACATCACAGGTACTTTTGAATATTTTGAATAACAAAAATAAAAATAGCTAAAATATAAACTAGACTACAGCCTTGAACGATAAAGCAACTGTTATCTATGCTACACAACTGAGCTACCTAAAAGCATGGGTTTTGTCCTGACATAAGTTATTACATGCATATAATTTATCTTTTCAGATTTTGAACAAGTTAAACGTGATATGTTGGGGTATTCATTTTTAAAAGCTACGAATCCAATGTTAGAAACTATTTGTATCTATAGATAGTTTCTATTTTACTTTAGGCTGTCTCTGAACCTTTTAATATCTGGCTAGAGGAAAAAAGGTGAAAAGGGGTCATTTCTTCAACATCTTTTATCACCCTTTCCCTGCCCCCAAAGGTTTTGTCCTCATACCCACAATCTATAAAGGGAGGAGAGGAGGAAAAAAGCAATGACTTTTGAGTCTGCTGCTTCAATTCCTCTTGCTTCAGTGACAAGACAAAGAGTCATATCCTTGTTTAATGTATTTCATCCTAAGGCTACTTGTCTGGGTCTCCCAACATCTCCAATCCAAGAGACCTGAGAAGTTTAATTGCTGCAATCACACTTGGGTAGCACTGGTCATGTGATACGAGCTTCTTTTGAGAAGCACAGTTCAAACAGAACGGAGCAAAGGGGCAGAGAGTGCCTTTTACTTGATCTCCTGAACAGATCCTTCACGTAAAAGCCTTTTCCCAGAACCTGATCTCTTGTTTTTGTATTCCAGTTCACTGGGAATATATCAAAGTCTCCTCATAAAAAATTAAAATGAGGAAAGCTTGGACAAAATTGCACAGGATGATAAAGTGGGAGAGTTAGGGAAGCTTTCCCTGATGAGCTCCTTCTAGGAAAGCCATATATAACTATAAAATTTAACTGGTTAGTTAACCATTGCATTGATAAATTTTAGAGTTTTGTAGGTAACAGCATTTCTCTGGGAGTAGAGAGATTTAATGGAATGGCAGAACACTTTAATTCTAACATGGATAAATCTGCCTTCGATCTTAAAAGGATCTCATCTCTTTACCTCGAGCTTTGGACTCTTCAGTAGAATTTTTTCCTTTCTTTTTTTGTTATTGCTGCCATCCTCTCTCTTTTTTTTAAACCTCTTCTGAAGTCATGATTAGTCACCATATTGATCAGTTTCGTTATTTGAGACAGAGTAGCATAGCAGATAGAGAGCTGGCCTCAAAGCCAGGAAGATCTGGGTTCAAATCCTGCCTCTGACACATACTGGCTGTGTGACCCTGGGCAACTTCCTTAACTTCTCAGTGCAAATCTCTAAGGCTCTGAGCTGCAGAGTAGGTGCTGCTTTGCCTTAGGAGAGAGAGTTTCCTATATCAAAGGAATCACAAAAACAACCACTATCCCTATTCCTTATTGTAACCATCCTGCAAATTGTTCTCCACATTCTGCTTACTTTGCTGTTAGTTCATACAAGTCTTCCCAAGTTTCTATGAATTCTTCATATTCATCATTTCTTACAACACAATTATATTCATGTAGCATAGTTTGTCCACACATTCCCCAAAGGATGAGCAATCACTTTATTCCAATTCTCTACAACAAAAAGTGTGACTATAAATATTTTTGTGTACATGGGACCTTTTCTTCTGTCTTTGATCTCACTGCAGTATATACCTGGTAGTGGGACTGCTAGGTTTCAAAGCCTATGAACAGTTTAGTAAAATCTCTCGTATAATTTTCCAAAATGGTTGAATCAACTCATCACTTTTAGCAGTGTTTTCTCACTCCCTCAGATATATTAAGGGTAAATTATTTGGCCTTCATCATCCAATTCATGCCCTGGCAGGGGTCCCTGAAGAGGGCAAGGGATATACATAAAGACTGTCCTTCAGTTTGAAACTGCAGAAGCCAACAGTATTTAAAGCTTTGCTACCCCACTGTGCACTACACCTACCTCATAGGGTTATAGTGAAAAAAACAGTACTTTATAAAGTGTAAAATATTATATATGTTTGTTATTTTTTATTAGCATTACTTGATGTGTTTGCTAGGAAAAAGTCTCTGATATTTGAACACCAGGTTGGCCTTTCTACAACACCGGTTTACCCCAAAGTCTACAGTCCTGCAACACTACTAGAAACTAGTTGTGCCCTTAGAGTGTTTCTTCTGTTCACTATGCTTAACCTTTGTTCTTCAATCAATCAGCTGGCAACTACTATTTAGTGGTTACTAAATGCTCATTCATACATTCATTCAAACTGTGTTCCTGGCACTATGCTGAGTGTTAGGAATACAAAGACAATAAGGAAACAGCCTCTACCTTTCTCTTCACTATCACAACCACCACAGTTCAGGCTTCCCTTGCCTTTCACCTGGACTACTAAACTGGCTTCTCATTTGCCATCCCCATAGAGCCACCCCTATTCAATAAACTCCAGTGGGTCCCTATTGGCTCCAGAATCCAATAAAAACCCCTCAGTCTGGCACTTAAAGCTCTTTACACCTGGCCCCTTCCAAACATTCCAAAAAGTGAGTTTGCTCACTCATTATTCCCCTCTCCATTTTCTATGGCTGCTTAGTTATCCTCCATGATGGGAATGCTCTCCCTCCTCAATTCCTTCTGCTTGAATTCCTGGTTTCCTTTAAAGAGTCAGCTCAAGTGTCTCTCCTTAGGAGGCCTTTCCCGATCCCTCCAATCATGAATGCCTTCATCTTAGAGGTTATCTTGTATCTGCTTTGCATGTGTCTTTCACATGGGCTTAGCACAATGCTGGAATATGGTAGGTGTTAAATGGATGCTTAACATATTCATACTAACATATTTACAAATAAGTATTTAAATATATGCACAAGAAACACAAGGTAAATTTTGGGGGCGAGGGTGGAAGGAACCAGCATCAGGGGAGAACAGAAAAGGCTTTGTGTAGAAGGTGTCACTTCAGCAAGGTATTGAAGAAAACAAGGGATTCTAAGATGCAGAGGAGAAGGAAGGAGAGCATTTACAGGCATAAGAGATAGTTAGTGAAAAGGCACAAAGATGGGAAATGGAGCGTCCTGGGTAAGGAAAAGCAAGAAAGTCACTTTGGCTGGATCAGCAGGGCAAGAAGGGGTAATCTATCGTAAGATCAGGAAGGCAGGATAGGGCCAGGTTGTGAAGGACATTAGCAGCCAAAAATTAAGTGATTATTTTCAAGCCTAAAGGCAAGAAGAAGCCATGGAATTTTAAGGAATAGAGAAATGACATGATCACACTTGTATTTCAAGAAAGTCACTTGGGCAGCTCTATGTAGAATAGACTGGAGAAGGGAGAGACTTCAGGCACCATTCTAGGCAAAAAATAACAAGAGCCTTATGGAGGGTAGTGGCTATATGAGTGAAGAGAATGGGACAGAAAAGAGAAGTGGGCCCAGGATAGAGCTTTGGCAAATAGCCACAGTTGGTGAATATAATTTGGATGATGAACCAGAAAAAGAGATTTTGGAAGAGTGATCAGACAAGTAGAGAGAGAACCAAGAGAGCAGTGCCATAAAAACTCAAAGATGAAAGCATTGAGGAGGAGAGGGTTCAATGATCAGAAAAAATGAGAAAAGGCCATCAGATTTGGCAATTAAAAGATCACTGGTAACTTCAAGGGAGTAGTTTCAGTTGAGTGATGAGCTCAAAAGTCATTTTATAAAGGGTTGAGGAGTGAGGGGAAAGAAAGTAGAGGCAATGGGTGAAAGCAATTTCTTCTAGGGGCTTGGTTGTGAAAAGAAATAGATATAAAAGACAGACTAAGGGAATGGTAAGATCTAACAAGGTTGTTTTTTTTTTTTCCAGGACAGAGGAGACTTGGGGCATATTTGTAGGCAGCAAGGAAGGATGAAAAAGATAAGGATAAATTGGAGAGAGGGATATTGGGGGGGGGGTGCAATTTGCGACAAAAGATGAGAGGGAATGGGATCAAAGGTATATATAGACAGATGGATCTTGGTGAGCAAAAGGGCTACCTCTCAATCAGAGGCTGGAATAGAGGAGACAATAAGGGATGATGCCAAACTGCATTTAAGATGTAAAGAAGAGAGAGCTCATGGCAAATGTGGATAAGTCGACAAACCTTGGTAAGCATTTACTATATGCCAGGAACTATTGCTAAGTGACGGCAATACAAACAGAAGCAAAAAAGAGTCCCTGCCCTCAAGGAGCTTAGATTCTAATAGGGAAGACAACACATAAAAGGAAGGTGAAAAGTAGGGGGGGTGGGTCCCTACGCTTTGGCTTTTCCTTAAAAATGGAAGTTCCAGGAGGAACCGAAAAATCAGAAGCAGGAGCAGAGGGATCTTCCAGGGTAAGAAGTATACTGGAAAATGCTAGAGAAAGAAGTCTGGAGAGTCAGGAGCAGAGTTTGGAGGGGGGTGAAAGCGTTAGCTCTATTTTCTTAGTAAAGTATACGATGAGGTCCTCAGGGGAGAGGGGAGATGAGAGGTAGGAGGCTTGAGGAGATGGGAGAAGAGAAAGTTTGGAATAGCCTCTGTGATGAACGGGTTAGACAGTCAGTTAGGGAGGAGTAAAATGAATGCCTTGCTGTCACGAGGGCTCGCTTAAGATTAAATATAAAAACATTTAATCAGCTTGTTGGTATGATTTCTTCCAGCTGTATTCAGCACTACATGAATAGAAGCAGAAGAGCATGATGGCAGGAGTAATTTAGGATTAGACTTTGGCAAGATGTGAGCTTTAACAGGACAGGGGCACAAGGGATTTGAAGGTAGAGACAGTGTAGAGTTAAACTGGTTAACTATAGAGTTGAAACTGAGAAAGGAGGAGAGTGAGGTTAGAGCACATGGGTAATAACATAGGGGAATACTGAGGGATGAGAGGGACTGGAGGTACTAGTAAAGACAAGCATAGATTTGGGAAGTATGAGGCATAGAGAGAGGTGGAATAATAGAACATTATGATCCGACAAAAAATGTGGAGTTTTGGATCATTGATATAGAACATTTGTGAGTGATGGCAAGATAAAAGGTGTGACTATCTCCATGTATCTTAAGGCAGAGTCTAGGAATAGGTCATAGGAGCTGAGGAGATTGAAGAATTTGGAGGTTAAGGTGTTTGAGGAGAAAATCAAAAATATATACTGACATGTCCTAGTATAAGAGTAAGATTTGGACTGGAGAAGAAGTCTGTGAATCAGCTACTGAATTCCTTGAAGAACTGGGAGGTTAAGGTGTTTGAGGGAACATCAGCATGTATACCGCTATCTCCTAGCAGAAAGATAGATTTTGAGTAGAGAGGAAGACTATTAACCAGGTACTGAATTCCTTGAGAAAGGAAGGAGCTAGAGGCAGATAGATAACTGTTACTAGGATATGGACTGGATCACAGTTTGAATAGAGAATCTCAGAGGAGTAGAGATTGCTGAGTGATTCTGGAAAAGGGAGTCTAAAAGTGGCAATGGGGAATAAATGTGCATTCTGACCATCATGTTAAGGGGTATAAAAGAAAGTGTAGTCTGTGCCAGAGAAGGAGACTAGGGATACAGTTATATGGGGAAACCCAGGCATCTATCTATGAGTTTGATAAGATACAAGGAACCTGGGAAGAAGGGGTCTAAAATAAAAAGGAAGTTTGTTAACTATAGAACAAAATTTCTAGAGGGCAGACTAGGCTACAGTAGGACATGAAAGATGCAGGCTAGAAGTGAATGGATTTGAGAAGACAAGAGGTGGGGGTTTAGGGGTGGCTTCCTCTATGATGCATCACCACAAGGACTGGGAGAGAAAGAAATGGTGTGAGTTTGTTAGATAGGAAGGTTGTATCTGAGTAGAGGGCACAGGAGCCCTCGTCATAGCTGGTGGCTTCTTCACTACATAGTAGCCATTTGGGTTTCCTGGTATCATCCCCTCACTACAGACATCCATCCTGGTAGGGTTCCTTTACAGCAAATATGCTTCAAGCATTCTAGACTACTATGTCTCTGAAACTGTTGATGATGTATTTATTATGTATGTATTGTGTGTGTGTGTGTGTGTGTGTGTGTGTGTGTGTGTGTATGTATTCTAGACCTCAGTTTTCTCATTTGTAAAATAAGAGATGGACCATCAAATGATTTTTCAGGTCTATTCCAGCTCTGACATTCAATGATTTCGTGTCCAACTTAAATGAAGTGAAGCACTAAGCCTTACTGCTTTTCCTAAGTTCTAATGACTTTGCATTTGATGTCTGAACAAGTTAATAAACAGTTTTTATGTATGGCATCACAGACCATCATTCTATTTTTCTTCTGGAGAAGACAGAAACCCAGAAACGTTAACCATTTTTCTCAACAAATTAAACACTGTATTCAATAAATTGACTGATTAATAAACATTTATTAAGTGGCTACTATGTGCTATGAACTTTGCTAAGTGCTAGAGATAGAAAAAGAGGCAAAAGACAGGCCCTGCTTCAAGATGCTTATAACCTAATGAGGAAGACAACATTCAAACAAACATATACAAAACAAACTACATACAGGACAAAGAATAATTACCAGAAGGAATGCACCAGAATTAAGGGGGGTGGGAAAGGTTTCCTGTAGAAGGTGGGGTTTTAGTGGGACTTAGAACAAGTCTGGTAATTTAGAAGGTAGAGTTGAGGATGTAGAGCATCACAGGCATGGGAGAGAGTCAGAGATAACGTCTGGAGCAGAAAGACAGAGCATCATGTTCATGCAACAGCTAGGAGGTCAGTGCTACTGGATTGGAGAATACAAGGTAGGGAGTAAAATAAGGTAAGAAGACTGGAAAGATAGGTTGGGGCTTGATTCTGAAGGCAACAGGTAGTCACTGGAGTTTAGCGAGTAGGGGAATGACAAACCTACGCTTTAGAAAAATCACTTTAGTGGCTGAATGAAGGATGAATTGGAGTGGGGAAAGACTTGAGGCAAGCCTGACCCATCAGGAGACTACTGTAATAATCAAGGTGTGAGGTGATGACTTGCATTAGAATGGTGGCAGTGTCCGTAAGGGGTGTTTTCAAAAGATTATTACAAATGTGAAATCAACAGGCCTTGGTAACAGCTTGGATATGAGGAAGTGAGAGACAGTAAGGAGTCCAGGATGACTCCTGTGTTGTGAGCCTGAAAGACTGGAAGGATGGTGTTGACCTCTACAGTAATAGGGAAGGTATGAGTGGATGAGGGTTTAGGAGAAAAGATAATGAATCCTCTTTTGAACATGTTGAGTTTAAGATGCCTACTGGACATCCAGTTTGAGATGTCTGAAAGGCAGCTGGAGACACAAGCCTGGAGGTGAGCAGAAAAGTTGGGGCAGGAGAGGTAGACTTGAGAATCACCTGCATCGAGATGGTTAAATCCATGGGAGATAATGAAATCACCAAGTGAAATACTGTAGAGAGAAAAGAGAAGGGGGCCCAGGACAGAACCTTGAAGCACACCTATGATTACAGGGCATGATTTGGAGGAGTGAGTGATCAACAGTGTCAAAGGCTGCAATTCAATTAAATATTTACTGAGTATCAACTAAAAGTGAAGGAAGGAAGGAAGGAAGGAAGGAAGGAAGGAAGGAAGGAAGGAAGGAAGGAAGGAAGGAAGGAAGGAAGGAAGGAAGGAGGAAAGAAAGGGAAGGAAGGAAAGGGAAGGAAGGAAAGGGAAGGAAGGAAAGGGAAGGAGGGAGATAGAGAAGGAAGGAAAGGGAAGGAGGGAGATAGAGAAGGAAGCAGGGAGGGAGAAAGGGAGGGAGGGAGTTAAAAAGGAAAAAGATTCCATTAAGCGATTACTACGTGTCAAGTACTGTGCTAAGCAATGGGGAGGCCTAGGAGTTCTTAGGTTTTTCTGAGCATCTGACCCTCAAGAAAGGATATTGGCCCAATGCTATTGTTAAGGGGGAAGTAGAAGAGAAATTCGGAGTTCCCTCATGCCGGGGTGAATATGGGTTTGGAACTGAGGATTGGTGCTCTGAGAGGAAGAGAAAAGAGGAAAAGAAGCATTACCAGGAAGGTTGAGGAGGGGGTCTAAGCTGCCTGAAGCAGGGAAGGGAGATGGTAAGAGGCTTGGTGCTGGTTTTTGATGGGGCCCTCCAGCAACTAATTAAGAAGATAGCATTTTATTCCAAAATGAAGGCAAAATCTCTTTATCTTTTTGCTTAACCCCCCCCCCCTCAAACGCTGAGAAAAAAAAAGACTTCTGATTTCCCTGAGGACTTATGGTCAGTTCTAATGATGAAGATAGTGAGCAGAATGATAACCTGAACTTGAGGATCGATTACATCTGTCCTACCTACTGTCCCACCATTGTTTGCTACACAAACAGAATAACTGTATTTCTCTGTTGTTGTGGAAACCAACTACTGCTACACGACTTCAAAGAACTTCCTCCTAACTAAAAGAATTTTATGATTTCTATATTTTATATTTCTAATTGTATGTCCACTGTGTTTAGCACAAATATGTCAAACATGCTGACCCTCTGCATTTCTTGAACTAGATTAAAATGTAACTAGGAAATACTGAACAAAATAAATGAAAATACAATAAAACATAGATAACATTACATTTTAAAACTAAGTCCATATGGGGCCAGCAGAGATCCTTATGTACTGATTTGTGCCACTCTCCCACTCCCACCCCCACCCCGCTGCCCTTTTCTATGAGTTTTCTGTTTTTATATACTACCAATATGGTTGGGTCCTTCGTTGACTAAATCTGGCTGTTGTTTTTTTTAAAGATCTTAAACTTCTTGTGAATAACTTAAAATACTCTGTACAAAATATAATAAAGCAAGCTGTAAAAATAGATGTAAAAGTATAGTTTTCCCTACAAAGACTGCTGAGTGATATTAATGAAATATACTCAAAAAGCAGGATGTGACCTCTGCGGTAGTCCCAATCTCACAGCCATGTATAAAGTTGGACACTAACACCATTTTAAATACCATCATTAAATATATGTATTTAAGACCATGGAAGCAAATGGATTTTAAATAGCCATTTTCTCAAAAATTAAAAGAAAACATCATGTCTACTTAATGTATAGATAGAAATCTCCATTCCATTTATGAGTAAAGTATGCACTTTTCAAAGTCAGATTTGAATCTTTTAAAACTACATTTAATTTCAAAGAAGTAACAAAAACCTTAGGTAGATTAATTCAGAAAATTCAGGAAGCTTTTTTATTAGTACCTATTAAGTTAAATTGCCCGATACTGACTATTTAAGGTTTCTTCACCAAGAAACTGTGCTAAATAAAAACATAAGACAAATAGAAATCATGGATACCATTACAGACCACTAAAAGCAAATACTGATGACAAGTTTCCTAATTTGTTATTACTTGCAGGTAGAGGAGAATAGATCTGGTTCATTAGTCTTACAAGTTTCCAGCTAGGAAACCACTATATAAACTCCCCAGTCACAATGCAATGACATCTGGCACATAAAACAAACACTGTATATAAGAAATGAAAAGCAAAGATCATTTTTCATCATAAATTTTAGAAATTGGAAAATTATACAAAGCAGTATTTTCCCAGTTATGGTTTAAAGTCAGACTTTGTTTTAGCTACATGTTTTAAATCCGTATGCAATGTAGACCAGCCATTACAAAATGAAAACAGGTAAGTGCTAAAAAAAATCCAAAACAATTCCCTGGAGAGCTGAAAGTAATCAGTTTTATAAGATGGTTTACCTCCTCAGCATCTTTACCCTATTTTTTTTTAACAGTAACAAGTTTCATGATAAGGCCATAAAGCAAGTTTTATCAAATTTATTAGCTTGGTATATTAAAGTACTTCACTGCTACTTGGCCAAAAAAAAGTATATCAATCACTAGGCTCCCTTTAATAACTATTACAGTATCAGTGCTGCTGTTAGTGCAAAAAGTTAGGGGTTCCCAAGGGGCTAACATTGATCTAAAAGCCTTTTCTCTTCTGAGCGGTTCATATGTTTGCTACTAGAATTTTCTTTTTGAATAAGCACTGCTTCTGAATCTCTAACAGGCTGGAAATGCATGGGAAGAGTCAAAAAGAAGTTCTGACAGTCAGCATCAAAACCATTCTCCAAAGGGGCAATGTCTATGATTCAATAGGACGATATCTGAACTCCAACACATCAGAGGGTATTTCACATGGAGAATGGCTATGAAAGGTTACAACCATCAGTTAAAAAGTCACAAATATTCAGTGATGCACTGGAATATATTTAACGACTGGCACTTTGGGAAAAAACATACACCAGACAGACTTTTAACTTTAATCTGCATTATCAACATTTTCTCTATTACTTTCTTAAGTCTAGACAATTAAACAAAACAAGGCAAGCCCTAATTTGTAGCATTTGTCAATGTTGAAGGTATAAATGCACATAAATGTAAGTTTAACAATTGGGTTCTCTTAAGCCAGTTCAAGCTGGCTCCAGCACATCCCTGAATAAATAATGAAGACTATAATCATCTAAATAAGAGGCAGCTTGATACAGAGGATAGAGATGTGGCCTCATAGTCAGAGAGACCTGGGTTGGACATTGACACACACTTGGCTATAAGACTCTAGGCAAGTCACTTGACCTCTCAATGCCCCACCTCCCTTAAGACTATTAGTTACAAACAGCTGCCAATTTGCATGAGTGGAGAGAGTTTCCTCCTGGGAGTTGTTCCCTTGACCAGTAAAATCATACAGAGATCTAGAAATGGGAAAAGAAAAAAGTCATCTAAAATGAGTTAAATTATAGATTCTGTGTTGGTTTGCAGTTATAAAAGAGGTAACTGAAAAAGTCTCAGGAGAAGTAGGTAAAACCAGACAAAATGTGCTGGAAATCTGCCTAATTATTGACACTTAATGGAAACTGATCTAGCAGTATCATGCTATTCTCCCCTGCCAGAAACCCAGATCACATTTCAGTTCTGATTCTTACTCCCTAAGGTGGTGAGGACTTACAATTTTGTAAGAGTAGCATGCTTAACACCTGGGGGGAGTAGGACTCAGGTTTCTCAGTGATGACCTGATAATTTCCAAACTGAATACCACACCCAGTTGGAAAAATCCGGTTTTCTAACTAGGAATGTTTAAAAAACAACAGGGAAATCAGTCTAACACTGAAGATACCCAAAAGAGAAACGCTGATATGCTGGATGTATGTACTGACCAGAGAAAAACTCAGAATATGAAATAGTCTCACATGAGTTAAAGAATGTTTTATTTTGTGTGTGTGCAAAAAAAATGGACTTTTTGACATTCACCCTCAACTTTTACGGGTATATTCGATTCTTCTCATGAGACCAGGAAACATTACTCATAACTATAGCAAAATCCAAATATATTTCTGAATAAATGTATAGGATACACGACTATTTCCTCAATACAAGATTTCAGGGAAGACAAAAGATGTTGGATTGAATTTTTGCTCTCCAGCGCATTTTACAAATTGAATATACTGAAAATAGTTACAAATCCCACAGATTCACAAATTAACCACAAACGTCCAAATGAAGAAAGCACAAATAGAAAATATTATTTAGAAAGCTTATGACATAAATATAAAATGAAGTGAAATTTTTATTACTATCATAAGTCATCACTCATAACAGATGTTATTGTCTTTAATTTGAGGAGGCAATTAAACATAATCTCCTAAACAAAAGGCTTAGGTCAAGATAGCTAGGTTTCAGTTAGCCTTATAGTTCTAAGCCTATCAAATTATTTGAAACTAATTTTTAGTGTAAGCTGTTACAAGTTAGACAGAGGGTACAAAAGGAAATGAAGAGGAAAAAGAGAAAACACTCTATTTTTGACAACTTGGATTTGAAAATTGGAAAATCTGTTTTTAAAGTAAAAATTTTATATTTGGGGTAACTTTTGTACATCATAGTCCTTTAAATATGCTTTGATTTTATTCTGAAAATGCTTTTATTCTATGAAAGAGCTGTGAGCTTTTAAATTAGTATTCACACAGTGTTATGCTGAGAGAGCCCTGTCTGAGAGCTGTGCAGCCTTGTGTAAAACAGTGAAACTGTCACTATCTGTAAAATGTGGCAGTTTACAGGATTAGAAATTTAGAGCTGAAATGGGCCTTCAAGGCCATCAACATCTAAATCCTAATTTTACAGATGAAAAAACTGAGGCTGACAGAGGTTGTGACTTACTCAGGGAGATGGAAAAATCAGGGTTTCTTAACCTTTTTTGTGTCATGGATTCCTCAAAATGCTTTTAAATGCATAAATTAAAATATATAAGATTACAAAGGAAGCCAATTACAAAGAAATTGTTATCAAGATAATTTTTTATAAAAAATCAATTTACAGGTCCTAGATAAAAATCCCTGGACCAGATCTCTAAGGAACAAACTAGCCAGAGCTAAATGTAAGAGCTTTGTACAAACGGGGCCTCACAAAATGGTTAGTGGACACATAAAAATATATGTAAAATTGAGAGGTTAGAGGTGAAGAATAAAAAAGGCTACTGGCTTGAGGCCTGGGTAATCCAAATTTTGGGAGGTTTGGGGGTAGCCTTTCTTTGTATCCCCAGGCCTTAGCTTGGTGCTTGGGCATACACGGGATTAATTGCTAAATAAATGCTTATTGATTCACTGACTTACAAGGGTGGTATCCCTAAAATTCTATGACTTCTAATTCTATCCCTATAGTATCAGAACCTGTTTTGAATACATTTTAAACAAAACTGCTTTGTACTAATTTTGGTAAAAAGTACTTTAGACTTTCAGCAAAGGAGGTGAGTCAATATTTCTATAGGAGAGGGAGAAATTCTAATTGCAATTATTTTTATGAACAAAATAGGAATTATACAAAAGCATACTATATTTGCACCAGGATGTGTGGCTATGCTTCTTGTACTTTAGAACAGATATGAAAGCACTGAAAAAGGTCCAGACAAGGGTAATATGCCAACTAACCCTATAAATCAGTTCTCCAGTTCCCACCTTGCTAATTGGTGAGAACTCACTGTATCTAGCCAGCCCTAGTCCTCCAACCACACCGTCTTCTTGCCATTCCCCAGGAGGCTTATAGAAAAAGCATGTCAACAATCAATTGCCCTATGGCACACCATTCCTGTGACATCACCACTACTCTTATGTATGTTGTTTACACCTATTAGAATGTAAGCTCCTGGCCTACCTGCAAGACACACCTAAATGAACACAATCACAAAACACTCTGCATACAAATAATGATAGATCTAAGCAACTAGAGAAATATTTATTGTTCATGGGTAAGAAAAGCCAATATAATAAAGATGACAAAACTACCTAAATTAATTTACTTATTCAGTGCCATACCAATGAATCATTTCATAGAGCTAGAAAAAATGATAATAAAATCCATCTGGAAGAACAAAAGGCGAAGAATATCAAGAGAATCAATTTAAAAAAGTAAAGGAATGTAGCATTGCAGTATCAGATCTCAAACTATACTACAAAGTGGTAATCATCAAATCAATTTGATACTGGATAAAATAGAGCAACTGATCAACGAAATGGATTAGGTACACAATATATAGAAGTAAATGACTATGATAACCTAGTCAATAAATCTAAAGATCCAAACCACTGGGGCAAGAACTCACTATTTGACAAAAACTGATGGGAAAACTAGAAAGCAGTCTGGAAGAAATTAGGCATAGACCAGTGTCTCACACTGTATACTAAGATAAGCTCAAAGTGGGTATATGATTTAGACATAAAGGACATAAGCAAACTTAGGGAAGCATGGAAAAAAATCACCTGTCAAATCTATGAATAAGAGAAAAGTTTGTAACTAAATGAGATAGAGAGGAAAGCAGTAATTACCAAAACAGTTTAGTACTAGTTAAGAAATAGAATGATGGACACAATATACAGAAGCAAACAGACCTAGTAGCCTAGTGTTTAATCAGTCCAAAAACCCAAACTACTATTTGACAAAAACTGCTGAGAAAACTAGAAACCAATCTGGCAGAAAGGAGGTATAGACTTAACATCTCACCTCACATACCAAGACAGCTGGTGTCCTTCCTTCTCAAAGAGGACTAAAATGATATCACTATGCTAGAGTCAAGTTTGTGTGTCCCACTGTGGCTGATCAGACCAATATGAGCTTGGAATGCTCTACCACAGGTCAGGCACAAATAGTCCGTGTGAACATTTGGGGTGGATTCTCTAAATCTGAGCATCCTGCGTTTCCTCTGAGCAGTTTCAATTCTGCTTTGCTCATAGAACACAGTACCTTTTCTGATGTGGTCATACCATGCAGAGCAGTCCTGTACTAGTGTCTCCCATGTCACACAATCAATTCCAAAGTTCTTAAGAGAGACCTTGAGAGTGTCCTTGTGTTCCTTCTTCTGACCACCACGTGAATGCTTGCCCTGTGTGAGTTCTCCATAAAATTGTCTTTTTGGCAAGTGTACATTTTGCATTCTAACAGCCCGGCCAGACCATTGGAGTTGCACTCTCTGAAGCAGAGTTTGAATGCTTGGCAGTTTAGTTTGAGAAAGAACCTCAGTGTCTTATCCTGCCAAGTGATCTTCAGAATCTTCCTAAGACAATTAAAATGGAAGCAATTCAGTTTCCTGGTATGGCGCTGGCATACTGTCCAGGTTTCACAGGCATACAACAATGAGGTCAGCACAATGGCTCTGTAGGCCTTCAGTTGGGTAGTCAATCTAATACCTCTTCTCTCCTATACTTCCCTTTGGAGCCTCCCAAACACTGAGCTATCTCTGGCAAAATGTCTATCAACCTCATTATCAATGTGTACAACTCTGGAAAGTACACTACCAAGGTAAGTGAACTTATCCACAGCATTCACAACTTCTCTATTTGCTATAACTGATGGTTCCATGTATGGATGGTGTGGTGGCTGATGGAGCATCTGTGTTTTCTTGATGTTAATTGTCAGGCCAAAATTAGCACAAGCAGCAGAGAATTCACCCATACTTTGTTTCATCTCAGCTTCAGAGGCTGCATTGAGTGCACAATTATCTGCAAACAGAAAATTATGCACCAACACTCCATCCACTTTGGTCTTAGCTTGTAGCCTTTTCAAGTTGAAGAATTTACCAACAGTGTGGTAGCTGACCTTGATGCCGTGTTCATCCTCATTGAAAGCATTTAACAACATGGCTGAAAACATCATGCTAAAAAGCATGAGAGTGAGCACACAGCCTGGTTTCACTCCACTGGTGACTGCGAAAGCACAAAGCATTGTCCATTATCCAGAACCTGGCAAGCATGCCATCATGAAAGTGACGTACAAAGGGCAGCTAGGTGGCACAGTGAGAAGAGCACAGGCCCTGGAGTCAGGAGGACCTGAGTTCAAATCTGGTCTCAGATACTTGACATGTACTAGCTGTGTGACCTTGGGCAAGTCACTTAACCCCAATTGCCTGTCCCCCTCCCTCCAAAAGAAAAAAAAAAAGAAAGCGACGTACAAGGCTGATGAACTTCTCCAGGCAATTTTCCATAATTTTCCATAAACCCTCATGACTGACAGTATCAAAGACCTTGGTCAAATCTACAAACATTGTATACAGAACTCTGTTCTGCTCCTGGCATTTGTCCTGGAGTTGATGGGAAGCAAACACCATATTGACTGTTCCTCAGCCCCTTCTGAAGCCACACTGGCTCTCAGGTAGATGACCATCTTCCAGGTGAAGGATCATCTTTCTAAAAGTCTCTCCCTTATCCTATCCCCTCACCCTCTGGTTTCTTTATAAATTTAGAAGACTTTTATACCCTTCTAGATGTGCATGTGGTTCCCTCTTTAACCCGTTTCCAATGATAATAAGGTTGCAGTACTACCAGCCCTCCACCCCAACTTGCTTCTATCAGTTCTTCCTTTCATACCTCATTTGTATGAGATAATTACTTTTTGCCTTCCCCTACCCAGTTTTATTTTTTAGAATCACCCCATTATACTCAGTTCAGCCCAAGACTTTCTTTCAAACTATCCAAGTAATGATGAGTCGTAAGAGTACTGATAGCATTTTCACATATAAGAAGTAAACAGCTTAACCTTATTGAGTTCATTATAATTGGTCTTTAATAAAACCTCTATTTCTCCTGGATCTTATGTGTTAAATTTTCCATTAAGTTCTGGTCTTTTTGTCACAAATAACTGAAAGTCTTTCGGTCAGTTAAATGTCCTTTTTTGTTGTTGTTCAGGATTAAACTCAATTTTGCTGGATAAGTTGTTTTCAGTCACAACCCCAGTGCTTCTGCTCCTTGAAACAGTGTTCCAAGAGTGATGGTCTTTTAATGTAGAAGCTGCTAGGTCCTGTGTGATCCCAAATGTATCTCCACAGTATCTAAAAAAAATTTTTTTTCTTGCTGCTTATTATATTTTCTCCTTAACCTCGGAGCTTTGAAACTTGGCTATGATATTCCTGTATGTTTTCCTCCTGCTATGTCTTTCAGATGATAACCAGTGGATTTTTTCTATTTCTACTTTACCTTCTTGTTCTAGAACTTCAAGGCAATTTTCCTTAATTATTTCTTGTAATATTGTGTCAAGATTTTTTTTTTTATTGTAACTTTCAGGTAGTTATACAATTCTTATATTGCTTTTCCTTGATCTGGTCTCCAGATCAGTTGTTTTTCTAATGAGATGTTTCACATTCTCTTCTATTTCTTCATTCTTTTTATTTTATTATTTCTTGGTGTCTTATTATATCACTAGCTTCCCCTTGCCCAATTTTATTTTTCAATGAATTATTTTCTTCCTGAAGCTTCTGGATCTTTCTAGTTGGTTGACTTTCTTTTCATAATTTTGATTTTCTTGGACTGTTCTTATTTTTTTTCCTAATTTTTCCTTTATCTCTCTTATTTGATTTTTGAAATCCTATTTAAGTTCTTCCAAGAACTCTTTTCGGCCTTGTGACCATTTGACATTTCTCTTTGAAGAAGGAGTGACTTTTTAAATCCC
This sequence comes from Phalanger gymnotis, assembly GCA_028646595.1. NCBI lineage: Eukaryota > Metazoa > Chordata > Mammalia > Diprotodontia > Phalangeridae > Phalanger > Phalanger gymnotis. Next base: position 203,938,577 of record CM053626.1, on the reverse strand, counting down.
CATAGTAACTATCTATGGTTGGGTTTTTCTCCTTTGCTTACTCATTTTTATTTCTATTTTGTTTTATTTTATTTTTGTCAGCTTATTATTATAATGAGGTTCTAGTATGGGGAATGGTGCCCCAGGCCTCAAGTCTTACTTAATTTCTAAGCTTTGTCCATAGGCCTAGTCTCAGGCACTCCTCTTTGCCCCTAGCCATGCTGTCCCACAAAAGCTCTTGCTCCCCATTGCTGCAAACTTCAGCTCTCCCCTCTGCTCTGGAACTGAAACCAGTGACTCCACTCTCTCTGCAAGTCCCCACAGCCAGGAGGCTTCCCAACCCCCTACCACTGCATTCACAGGCCTGTGCTTGCCCCCTCTTGCCCACAGCTGAAGCCCAGGACTGTATCTGGTTAGCATAGCTGGGCCTGGTGCTCTGTGACCGCAGAGGTTCCTTCAATGTTCCCCTACTCAGTTCTCCAACCCCAACACTGTCCACGAGGTGAAAACTCCTGAAGCCCAAGGCTGTCTCAGACCCAACTCCACCACCCCCCCTCTTAGCCCCTCCACTTGTTGTTTGTTGATCAGGTAAAACCTCTACCCCTGAAGGTCCAAGTCTTTCCTGAAATCCTCTCAAATTGTCTTAGAAGGACAACTGCTTTACTCTGACTCTTCTTCATTTCTGCCACTCTACATTCACTCTGAGGAAATATTCTGTCTTTTTTTGTGGAAGAATTATTCCCAAAGGGATATAAAACTGAGTATATCCTTTGACCAAGCAACACCACTCCTAGGTCTATACCCCAAAGAGATCAAAGAAAATGACATATACAAAAATATTTATAACAGTTCTTTTTGTGGTAGCAAAGAATTGGGAAACTAAAGGGATGCCCATCAAGTGGGGAATGGCTGAACAAGTTGTAGTATTATGATTATAATGGAATATTTTTATGCTATAAGGAATGATGAAGGGGATGGCTTCAGAAAAATGTGGAAAGACTTACATGATCTGATGCAAAGTGAAATGAGCAGAACTAGGAGAACACTCTACACAGTAACAGCAATATTATAATGATGATAAACTGTGAAAGACTTAGATATTCTGATCAATTCAATGATCCATGATAATTCCAAAGAACTCATGATGAAAAATGCTATTCACCTCTAAGGAGAGAACTGATGAATTCTGAGTGCGAATTGAAGCATATTTTCTTTTACTTTCTTTATTTTTCTTGCTTTTTTTTTGGTAACATGGCTAATGTGGGAATATGTTTTACATGACCTCATATGTATAATGGGTATAGTATTTCTTGCCCTCTCAGTGAGTGAGGGAAGGGGTGGAAGGAGGGAGAGAATTTGGAATTGAAAATAAAAATAACAAACAATAACAAAAAACAATGTAAGGTCCTGGAAGGCAGGTATTCTCTTTTGTTGTCGTATCCCCAGTCCTTTGCACATAAGTCCTTAATAAATGATTGTTTATTCATTTCACTATGTTTTATTACAGAGATGGAAACATTTTTTGATAGGAAAATATTTTTTAGAATTATATTTTTCAGTATGGAAATAAAGAACAAGTGGGAATATGATGAGGCTCTGAAATTATGAAAGGACAGATACAACAAGTACAGTTTTATCTATAAAATCCTTTAAGAACAAAGAGAAGGGAGAATCCCTTCAAATAATTTTGACATTGTTCTTGAAAGCACTGGTTTATTCAGCAAGCAACAAACATAGAATGCCCTCACCCCAAGAAGTAGCACAGTGAAAATATGTTTCAGACCCACGATGGGTTGAGGAAAGATGAGTGAAGAGGATCAGCATCAAGGAGAACAACCACGCTCTCTCAACAAAATATCCCAAGATATCACTATCACACAAAAGAATTAATATTATGCTGGCATGATGTTATGCTCATAGCAAGTACTTAATAGCATCAATGGCGGGGGTGGGGGGAGTGGAGAAACAGGATATACTGTCTTTTCTCTCTAGGCTTTTGAGGGAACAACATTACCTATTACCTATTACTACCTCTAGGTTTCAGAATGTCCGAAGGGTCACAACGACACCAGGTTGCTCCAAGCAGCCTTTAGGACATAGTAGCCCACTAGCTGGGAGCACACCATACCATATTCGTGCCCACGAGGCAGACTTTATGACACTTTCTGAGACACAGTAACACAACACAACAAATTAGGCAGTTGAAAGAGAGAGCTGATGTGGAATTTTCTAATCACCTGCCTTTATCAGCAGATGTCACTCTCCTTTTGTCTAGATTCATTCCACAATGGTTCTCTCAGCTCCGTGATATTAAACCCCTGACTACTGAAGAACAAATTCTTTCTCCTCAAACTCAGCAGCCCACTCCCTTATTCCCATCCATCTAAATGCTACTCCCCAATGTCCCACTCCAAACTGGCCCACTGTGCTATCTGTAATACCTGCTCCTTAAGAGACAAACTTTCTCTCATTTTACACCACTTCCATTCTTGCTCCTTCCAGCTTTAAATTTTTTTCAATTAATGACAATCTGCCTTTTCTCCCATCCTCTTCCCCCAACATCTTTCTCCTTGAGAAAGAAAAAAAATAATAAAATCCCTGTTATAAACATGTATAGTCAAGCAAAACAAGTAAGGACATTGGCCATGTCCCAAAGAAGTGTATGTTTCATTCTGCACTCTGAGTCCCTCTCTCTGTCAGGAGGTGGGCAGCATATTTCATCATGAGTCCTCTGGAATCATGGTTAGTCATTATGTTGATTAGGATTCTTACATTTTTCAAAGTTCAATAATATTGTATTATGTTCATTTCCCACAATTTGTTCAGTCATTTCCCAGTTGTCTAAGACAGAGGTATTAAACATGTGCTGATGGAAGCAGATAAAAATGTAACTGGGAAATATTTAACAATAAATAAAGGATGAAACCCACTTCTTGACAGAGAGGTAAGGAACACAAGGCGCAAAAAGAGAAGCATTTTTAGACACAGCCACTGTGATTTGTATTGCTTGACTATGTTTATTTGTCATGATGTTTTTTCCGCTTTCTTTCTCTGTTTTTAGTGGGGAAGGGGGAGCAATAGTAACACAAAAAAGGAGGCCAATGAAACATTATTTTTAAATGGGCAGAAAAGAACAAAAGGAAGCTTCAAAGGAAGAATAGGACCATTATGAAAATAACATATGGGTTTTATTATGTCTTTAACAGTAAACAGTAGGAATGGAGATTCATGCTTTTATTTGGAATGCTCTTGTTGTGACCTACTGCTTATAATGAGAATTTTTTTTGGTGTCTAAATTCAGAAGTAAAAAATTAAATGACCTTTATTTTTTTATTCTGAATTAATAATCAATTAACTTAAAATTTTTAAAGGCAAAAAACAGCAAAGGAATGATATAAGTGATGAAAAATGAAGTAAGACTTCTTGGGGGAAAATTAGAGAGAATAAAGAACTTAAAGAAGTTGAAGAACATAAATGAAAGAATGGGTTCCCTGAAAAACATAACAGAGTAAGAAGAACTCAATGATTCAATGAAACAAGAAATATGAGAATAAATATATATTAATATTATGTATAACAAATATATATTTATATTATAAAATAAGAACAAAATATTTTTAAATGTAAAAAAAATTAGAAGCACACAAAAAACAACTGATCGGGAAAAAACAGGTTGAAAAGAGACAATTTAAGAATTTTTGGATTCCTTAAGAGTATCAAACAAAAGAAAATTAGATGCCATATTTCAAAATAACAAAAGAAAAAATAACAGAAATCAATGGAAACATTTATATATGAAAAACCAGCAAGGATATAGAAGTGTCCAGGAAAAAAAAATAAGTTTTTGATGGATAGAAACAAAATTCAAGGGAGATAGAAAAAGAATTTTACAGAATGCATAAAATACACCAAAATTCTAAGATACACAGAAATTATATAAATAGAACTAAATATTTTTTTTGCAGAAACAAAGGAAGACAAATAATTGGAGAGGCAGTAATTGCTCATGGTTGGGGCATCATAATATAAGTAAAATGGCATTACTACCTACATTAATTTATAGATTCTGTCCCATGCCAAAATGCCAAAGGCTTACTTTATAGAACTTAAAAAAATAATAATAAAGTTCATCTTAAGAGAAAAAATCTTTTTTTGATTTTTGAAAGAAGCTAAGCTTTCTCTCCTCGCTGTTTCAGTGCTATTCCTCCCTCTTTCTGTCTCTCCTCTGCTTGCCTTTTTGTTTTCCCTATTTTTGCCTTCTTGGGGGTAGGAGAATCTCTTTCTTCCTTCTTCCTCTTCTTCTGGTCTCTCCTGTTTCCCTTCACCTCTCTTTACCTTTCCCCTTAGATCAAACATAATAATATAAAGTTAAAGTATATTTTAAATATTCTAGTTAAGAAAGTTTTGTGTTCCAAGTTTCTGATTTTAAAATGTTATTATAACTTTTTCTGTGTCTTTCTCAAACAAAATCAAAAGAATTTCTCTATAATCTTACTTTATCTTCATAACAATCCAGTGAGATATATAGGGCATTAATTAGCCCCATTTTACAAGGGAGGAAACTAAACTACAGAGGAGTCAAGTGATTTGCTTAAGAAATTAAGAAAAGAGCTAGAATTGAAATAGGGTGGTCCCAAGCTACTTTTTTTTTTTTAAGACTCACCAAAGCAGGGAAGCAGCTTTTTTTTTTTTTTAAGCAAAGCCCATACTCTTCTCCCTTCTTCCTAATCTCCTATCACCCAGGTGCCTTCTGCCCTTATCTCCGTCTTCACTCCTGTCTCACATGATGACGTGGCCTTACTCCTTACAAAAGCTAAAATGTCTATTTACTTAAGTGACCCCATTCCATCCCATCTCCTCTAACAGACCACCCCTCTGCTATTCCCACTCTATCACTTAATTTCATTTTCTCCCTGTCGACTGGCTCATTCCTTTCTATCTACAAACATGCCCATGTCTTCCAAACTGAAAAAAAAAACCTCACTTGATCCTTCCATCCCCTCTATCACCCCATATCTCTTCAGCCCTTTGCATCAAAACTCCTTGAAAAGGCCGTCTACAATAGGTGCCTCAACTTCCTCTCCTTTCACTCTCTTCTTAACCCTCTACAGGGTATTGCTAAAGTCTGGACACATAGGCAAAAATGCATATTTTCAAGAAAAGAAACGAATGAAATTTTCAACAACATTGTATTTAACTGGAATATTAACAAACAACATCTTCAATATGATTTCCATCATTTGTGATGCAAAGGTTGATGCACTTTGCAATATTCATGTGAACTTGATGCAATGCAATAACTCCACATTTCCTATGTGTCCAGACTTTAGGAATACCCTGTATAATCTGGCTTCTAACCTTCTAATTCCACCAAAACTACTTTCTTCAAAGTTATCAATAATCTTAGTTGCGAAATCCAAAGGCCTTTTTCCAGTCCTTATTATCCTCAACCTGGAGGTTTCCCACCCTTGCATCAATAAAGTCCAGTATCTACCTGTTACCTCTAGAATCAAACACAAAATGTTCTGCTTGTCATTCAAAGCCCTTCATAACCTACCCCTCTCCCGCTTTTTCAGTCTTCTTACACCTTATATTCTATACACCCACCATGTACTCTTAGATATAGTGACACTGATCTTCTGGATGTTCCCTAAACAGCATTCTGTCTCTCGGCTCTGGGAACTTTCTTTGGCTGTCCCCCATGCCTGGAAGGCTCTCCCTAGTCATCTCCACCTACTGGCTTCCCTAGATCCCTCTAGGTCCCAACTTAAATCCCACCTTCTGCAGGAAGTTTCCTAACCCCTCTTAATTCTGGTACCTCCCTTCTCTTAATTATTTTCTATTCATCCTGAATGTAGCTTATGTACATATGTACATATGTATTCGCTTGTTGTTTCCATTAGATTGTGAGCTTTTTGAGGGCAAGGACTGTCTTTTGCCTCTTTTTGTATCCCCAGTGCTTATTTATTAGCACAGTGCCTGGCACAGAGTAGGTGCTAAATAAACGTATACTGACTGATTGACTCAATACCTAGATAAATTTCATATCTGTTACTATGTATTTATGACCTGAGTTTTTTCCTTATTACTATATATTGTTCTATTTTCCACCACATATAATTTTTGGCAAGCAACGTTAAGGTACCACATGTTGTTTCTCTAATGAACAACAGCTAGGAGCAACGTGCAACAAGATATTGGGGGTGGGATGGGCATACTTACTTCACACAGTCTTAGCACACAGTTCCAATTCTGAACACATTCAAAGGAGTGAGGAAGGAAGACGAGAAACAATGTCATAGGGGTTTGCTGGAATCAGCTCTAACTGGTTCCTTAGAACAGACTGGTAAATTTTCAGCATGAGCATTTACATCTTGGAAATCAGGGAAGGCTACAAATGAGGGCTCCATTTATTGTTTTGTTAACTGTCTATATTTAAGAAAGTGATGAAGGAAATGCCAATAATAAAGATTACTCTGTATATATCATGGCCTACACCACCTCCACCCCCACCCCCACCCCAAGCTGGTTGTTATACACTTACTAGCATACCACTGACTGTATACCATCTAACTCCAAAGTAAAATGAAACCCTGAACATGGTGAACACTTGGTCTTACCAACTAGATTACATAAGATCACCACTGTGGATACACTAGCAAAATAGAAGGTGAATAATTCATATTGATTTTGGAATAAATAGTATGCATCACTCAACTTTTGAGAAACATTAGGGATTTCATTGGTAAGATTTTTCTTTAGGGACAGAGACAAAGTGCTGCTCACTAGCAGGACACTGAAGCACTGAACTGTGCTTCTTGTGCCAGGAATCAACACTGAAGCCTAAAGAATGTCTCTCTGGTATCAACATACCATCAATTTTTCAATAACTCCCTTAAATAATGAAAAATGTGAATGGTGACAACAGTAATGGAAAATGAAATGTTTTGCTCACCAAAGCTTCCAGAATAAAATGGTTAACAGCACTTCTGTAATAAATGTAGCAATTTGGATAAAAATATGACATTAAATAATCACGCCATATTGTTTAAAAGACACTTAGCCCAATTTCAAAATCAGTTTGGTCTCAACTAAACATATTTTCCAGAAGGCTGGCTAAGGAAAATTAATTATCCTATTGTTTTAAAATTTAAGATATTATTTTTCTCGTCCTATGGTTTTGTACTTGGTTACAAAAACAATTGAGATGAATCATCTATGTCCTAACCCCAAAGAATCATGGAGGCAGAAGGAAAAGTGCTAGCATCAAAATCTGACTTTGTCACTTCTTCCTATAGAGACACCACTATCGGACCTTGGATAAGTTACTTAAACTCACTGGGCCTCAGTTTCCTTATCTGTAAAATGAGAAGGTTGGATCAGAAAGAAGGTCTATAAAGTCCCCCTCAGCTCTGCCTCTACAATCCTATGAACTCATTCATGATTCAAACCCATGTTTAGTGTTCAAAAGCTTTTAAAAAGATAGCAAAAGTTTGGAGTTATTGTCCCCACATAACCCCAGACAAAACTATCATTCTCTTTTTGCAACTCAAATTTTAAAAATTACCAAAGGTGAAAAAGTGAAAATTTGTAACCTCATTTTTTTTTGTTTTTATCATATTTCACGTAAGAATAAAATCTAAGAATTCAGGTCGAAGAGACCTGATATCTCAAATCCATTCTTTCCACTAGGTCAGGCAGAGAACCATGCATTGTTGAGAAATAAATGATCAGGACATTAGCAGGAGTTTGGAGCTTTTAGAAATCTACCTAAAAACTCAAGCAAGTTATCTGAGTATGATGATCAACAGTGCTAAAAGAAAGAAAATGCATGTGGTGTAATTGACTAATTTTCCTAAATCTTGTTTCATCTATCTATAAATCTGTGATGAAGTCAATGTAAGGAAGGCCTGAATTCAAGTCCAGCCTGTGACAGATACTGGCAGTAAGACCTGGACAAAGTACCTAATCTCTCAGTGTCCTAAGCCAATCGAATAAGGAGCAAACTGCACAGTCATTTCTGGTTTGCATTTGGTAGGAGGAGTTTCCTTCCATGAAATCACAGCTCATACCAAAAAAAAAACCAAAAAAACAAAAAAAAACACCCAAACTCAAACTCAACATATGGTCATTTAGAATAAGTAAAATCTTTACAAGAAATATTAGGATATAAAGGGAATACAAAGTATCATTCCTTAAAATCAATGAAAAGTGTTTCTTATGAAGAGGAAGAATAAATTCTTTTATATTAAACACTACTTAAGGTATTGGAAAGCAACATTTAAAGTTAAGAAAATGTCTTTTGGGTCACATGAGCAACAAGAACTAGACGTAATCTTGCAAAATTCTCCAAAATAAGAATTATGCACAAGAGGTAAAGCAATTGTAGCTATTTCCAAAGTCTAAGACCCCAAGAAGCCTATTAAAACAAACTAAGAGCAGAGGTTACTCTCTTAATCCCTAACACTCTCACTAGCAACCTCTTCCCAACCAGTCCCCAGGTAGTTTCCTTCCTTTTTCCTTTTCTGTGGTGCTCAGCCACAGAACTAAGGAACAGAGGGGAAATACAGAAGGGTGCTAGCATGTGTGGGGCTCCACCAGAAGGAAAAAGGATTGGCATCCAGCTGAGGTAAATTCTGATCCCTCAGAAATCACATGAGGCAAAGAATGCAAAATTACATAGAACAAGCAAGGCTCTAAAGAAAAGATGAAAACACCTATTCTATACCTTCTGAGAGGTGAGTGGTCCATGGGTGTAGGTACTATAGTGTACATATTTTCAAACTCTTTAATGTACTACTCAGTTATGACTTTTTCCGTTTTTTTTCCTTTACAAATATTTGTTATATGAGATGCCTTTCTGAGGGGGGAAAAGGAGTGAGACTAAGAGAAATTCTGGTTATATTTTTAAGATATCAAAATTATTTTCAATTTTTTATTTTTAAAATTACATGTAAAAACAATTTTTCACATTAAAATATTTTTGAAATATCACTTTAAAAAAAAATTTGAATTCCAAATTCCCTACCACTTTCTCTCCCCTCTCCTTCAGAAGACAAGCAATTTGATACAGTTAATGCATATGCAGTCATGCAAAATATATTTCTATATTAGCCATATCGTGAAAGAAAACACAGATACCTCCCCCGTAAAAAAACATCAAGAAAAAAAAAAGTTTAAAAGTATGCTTCGATCTGCACTCACACTCCATCATTTCTTTCTCTGGAGGAAAACAGCATTTTTCATCACAAGTCCTTGGGAAATGTCTTAGATCATTGTATTGCTGAGAATAGCTAAGTTATTCACAGTTGATCATCATACAATATTGTCGTTACTGTTTACAGTGTTCTCAGGTTCTGCTCACTTCACTTTGCATCAGTTCATGTAAGTCTTTCCAGGTTTTTTCAACATGTCCTGCTTGTCATTTCTTATAGCACAGCAGTATTCCATCACAATCATATTACCATACCTTGTTCAGCTGTTCTCCAGTTGATAGACATTCTCCTCAATTTCTAGTTCTTTGACACCACAAAAAGAACTGCTATAAATATTTTTGCACATATAGGTCCTTTTCCTTTTTTTTTTTAAATCTCTTTGGGACGCAGACTTAGTAGTGGTATTTCTGAGTCAAAGGGTATGCACAGTTTGATAGTCTTTGGGCATAGTTCCCAATTGTTCTCCGGAATGGCTAGATCAGTTCACAACTCCATCAATAGTGCATTAATGTCCCAATTTTCCCATATCCCCTCCAACATTTATTATTTTCCTTTTCTATCATACTAGCCAATCGAATAGGTGTGAGGTAGTACCTCTGAATTGTTTTAATTTGCATTTCTCAATAGTAATTTGGTACATTTTTTCACATGACTATAGACAGCATTGATTTCTTTGTCTAAAAAGTACCCAGTCATGTCCTTTGACCATTTATCATTTGGAGAAAGACTTGTATTTTTATAAATTTGATTCATTTCTCTGCACATTTGAAAGATGAGGCCTTTATCAAAGAAACTCGCTGTAAAAAATTTACCCCCAGTTTTCTGTTTTCCTTCTAATCTTGGCTGCATTAGTTTTGCTTGTGCAAAAATTTTTTAAATTTAATGTAATCAAAATTATCCATTTCACATCCCATAATGCTCTTTACCTCTTGTTTGATCATGAATCAATTAAAATTATTTTTAAAAATAAAGCCAAAATATGGAAATGTTTTTGCATGACTGCACATATATAACCTACATCAAGTTGCTTACCATCTCAAGGAGGGAGGGAAAGAAGAGAGGGAGGAAGAGAACTGGAAACTCAAAATTTTAAAAAAGGAATGTTAAAAACTGTTTTTACATATAAAATGTAAATGGGAAAAATATTATTAATAGAAAAAACAAAGTCAAGGAAACACGCTTCTACTAAAATTAACATTAATAGACATCTACAATGAAACTGGCACCTTAATAAGTTAAACCAAATAGCTAATAAAGAGAAAAAAGTAACTCAAAGAAAAGATGCTTTATGTAAGATCTGAAGAAAAGGAAGCTCTTCCCCTCACCAAATTCAATCCCTTTACTTGTGCCTTTGATCCCATTTCTCCCATTTCCTCCAGTAGTTTGACTCAACAATCATATTCTTCCTAATTTTCAACCTTTCTCTCTACTAGTTCTTTCCCTGATACCTCAGTCAAACTGAGAACTGCTAAAGACCTTAGCTTTAAAAGGCCAAGGCCTTCTACCACATCTGGGGCCATCTCCAATCATCCTGATGTGTATCTGGCCACTGGACCCAGATGGCTTCGGAGGAGAAAGTGAGGCTGGTGACTTTGCACAACCCTCCCTCACTTAAATCCAATTCACTTACACGTCATGGCATCACCTCCATGATGTCATGGTCCTCTTGGAGAACAGGACAAACAACAATCCTGTGAGTAGTAGTACCTGCTGCACTGGGGATCCAATTGGAACTGATCAGATGGGCAATACAGAGCTTTTCTTTCTTTTTCTTTCCTTCTTTCCTTTTCCTTCTTTCCCTTTCTTCCTTCCTTCCTTCCCTTCAGAAATACCACCAGATATCTTGGGGTTTACAGGACAGATTTCTTTCAAGGACCATGTCTTAAACCCAAATCACTCTGGCTCTCATTTGCATGTCATGACATCACCTCCATGATGTCACAGTCCTCTTCCAGAACAAAGGACAAAACAACAACCCTGATGCCTACAAGCATGCCCAAGTCTCCCCAATTCTTTACAAACTTACCCTCCAGGAACATTCTTTCCTTTCATAGGCAATCAGGTAGTTTGCAATGATTTTAGCCTTTGATATCTTCTACAGGTAAGGAAACAGATCCAATACTGGATGTTAAGTGATTTGCCTAAACTCATATTAGCCAGCAAATATATGAGCCATTATTCAAACCCAGATTCTCTAACACCAAATCCAGTATTTTTTCCATTGTAGCACTACAGACTAACAACTTTTAGAACATGTCATAGCATAGCATATTGTGTTTTGGTGTGGTGGGCAAAGTGCTATATTTGAAGTCAGGACAGATTCATGATTATGCCACAAACACAATTGTGACTCCAGGCAAATTATTTAACTTATCTGAGCCTCAGTTTCTTCATCTGTAAAGTGAGGATAATAATATGTAATACCTACCTCAAAGAATTATTGTGAGCATAAAATTACATAATGGATATAAAATATTTTGTGGGTCTTAAAAGATTAGCTATTTATTATAAACTTGAAGTCAAATTAGCTAACATAGCCTCATCAAAAGATTTTATTAAAGTGAGCATCATTTGGAAACTCAAAGGACAAGAGGCCTGGACTAATTAATCCTAGTTAGGCAAAGTGTAAATAGGCAACTCCTGTAACTAACTGTCCTAAAGAGTTGCTTAGACCACAGAGAAGTTAAATAACTTCCCTGGTTCACACAGACAACATATGTCAGGACTTGAACCCTGGTATTTGTATCTCCAAGTCCAGTCATTTATTCACTATATCAAAGCTGCTTCTTTACACAAAATGAGAGAGAGACAGAGACAGGGAGATACAGAAATAAAGAAACAGAGAAAAGAGAGAGGATTCAAAAGCAGTTAGCAACTGAAAATACTAAAGAGAAAATTTCATGTCTCTTTTTTTCATCATCCTAAAGATTTTCTGAAAACACAGAAATAATCTAGAGAAGTCATTCAATGTTCTAATCTTCTTGCCTCCATATTTTCTCTTAGTAACATCTTTTGTGTTCTATAATCATCCCCAGAAGAAAATTTTTTCTGAAGCCTAATCTTCTATTACAATTAATTGTGATTTCTACTGAATACATAGTGAGAAGAAAATGGAAGGTCCCCAACTTTCTCCACAAAAGGATCTACTTTTTATATCTCAAAGTGAAAAAGTTCCCTGAAGAAAACAATTAGTTAACACAGTAAGGCTGCAGGTAAAATGGGGGAGGTGAGGAAACAGAGGGATATATGACCCCTCGCCTTGGTGTCCTGCTCAGGTCAGTATTATGTTCCCTTTTCCATGGATTTGTCTGGCCCTGGGGAGGGGACAGTATCAACAGCTTCTATTCAAGACCCCTGTCTTAAAAGCCCATTAGGAGAGGACCAAAGCAGCTGCTAGTGCTAGAGTGGACCATAATCAATCAATCCATTATGATCTACCAACCAAGTGGCCCTGCTTTACAGCTACTATTAAGGATTCCCTTGTCAGCTTTCTTTTCTCCAGACCAAATAAACCCAACTACATATTGAAAACTTTTGTAATGTGACAAAACACACCACTGGAGCACATGACATGGTAGCCAACTTTTCTTGTTGAAAGAGGAGCAAGATCATGTGAATGAATAAATGAAAATGCTTTATTAAGCACTTATGAAGGGTCAATATTATGCTAAGAACAGGAGATACTAATAAAAAAGCAAAGAGAGTCCTCATCCTCAAAGAGCTGGCAATCTATTAGGGAAAGATAATACATATGAAAGAGCAGTGGCCAGAGAAGGATAATTTGGTTTGGCAAGTTACAGAGATGGTGAGTGCAGCAATAAGGGAGTACAATGGCACACTCTTTCCAGGAACAATGAGAGAGTTGGTTCGATTGTGGTTTTGGAATTGGAAAGCTACAGGGGTTGGGGATGGAGAAGGGATGGGACAGGGATAATTGGACTGGTGAGAAGACCACGGTGTAAAATAAAGTATATCTAGAACCATGTGGAGATGAAGTGGGTGACTCAAAAGCAGTGAGCATATGAGTTGGGAATTCTAGGCATGAGAAGGTTAAGTCTTTGTTTCTAGTCTGGTTGGCACGGTAACTGTTGAGTTACCTCATATGACCAGGAGTAAAACAAAATCTAATCAAAAGAGTTTATATATCTTCCTCAAGAGTGTCAACATCTTTGATTTGCATATATCCTCGTGGTTTTATGACTTGCTTTATATGAATAATCATAGGATCATCAAATAAAGTTATCCTTTGGGGCATAATTTTTGACACAAGCAAGGGAGTCACTTCATTGCACAACAATCTATAGAGTTGCTCTGGCCAATAAAATGCTTTTAAAAAATCAGAAAACAATAAAAGAGCACAGTGAAATCTTGTATTCCTTACATATTTCCCATAATTTTTTGGTTACAAAGTTGTTCTATTGATTGTAAAAACCCTGATTGTTTCATTGCAATACCCTAATCAAGGAAGAACTGGCTTCACGTGAAGATTTTTTTTAAAAATTTTATATTGTTGGAAAAGAGGCTTATGGGTTGGTAATTATGAATGCTTTCTCAGTTACCTTTTTAAGGTACTAAAACAAGGCCCAAGATTCTTTCCCACATCTTTAGTATTTTGCTTTCTTCCTTAAAATACCTTGAGAACTGACCCCATCATGTTTTCAAAATTGTGTCACATCACTCATGTACCCCTTCTGCATATACTTGATCTAGCAGAGCTTTCACGGTTTTTATTTCTTCAATGACCTCACTCCTTCAAAAAGTGCATCCGGGACAGTGACGTTAGAACATAAATGTGGTAGCATCAATTTCCTTGATGGTCAGAAGTTTGTCATAAAAATCTTAGCAGATGTTCTCCACTATTCATCTGTTTGTTGTCCTTCCAGTTCCATCCTTAAATATCCAGGTAAGTCCCTCATCAAGCTTTGTCTACATTTATTTTTCCTCCATAGCTTTTCACCATTTTATGAGAGAATACTGCTCATAAATGTTCCACAATCTTTCTTCATAATATTTTTCTGAATGAATTTAAAGTCTAAAGTGGTGGTACCCTTGGCCACCAAATCTCCGTGGGGCTCTACTCATAAATACTACTACAATTCCCAGGTCCTCACCAGTGGGCTTCCATTTAACAGTCATCAAGTAGACATGATTAGGTCAAAGCAACACCATTTACTAAAGTGGCATAGTAAAAAGAGTAGCTACAAAATACTCCTCCTCATAAACTGAGGACACACTTTATCACAAATATTCCCAGTATCCATGGAAAGAGTAGGCTCAAACTGAATACAATGGGTACAATGACACTGAGGTACACATAGAGGATATACATGTGGCAAAGGCAACTCTCCTACCTACCTCAGGGCCTAGAAGTACTTTCTCTCTTTGTAGGTCTCATCGTGCTCCCCTTGGATGCAGTATCTCTGCTTGGAAGAGCTGCTCTGGAGTGTGACTCTCAATAATGAGAATTAGCCCTCTTAAATCCATGGCTTGTTCTCTTTTTCTCTTTCCAGGAGTCTATATCCATGCCTGTTAGAAATTATATTTCTGTTCCCTCAATTGTGCCTTGAATTCTCTATTGAGCTGACAATGCAATCTCAAAATGCTAGTCTGGCTATCTCCTTGCTCTGCTATGGCCAACGAGAGGAAAGGGACAGGAAAAATCCCTACCTCCTCACTCTCCTGCAACGGTCTTCTCCACAAAGTGTTTCCAAGCCTGGAACCCCTCAAAATCTAACTGCGTAAATTCATAGAGGGCTCAGACATTTAATATTCTGCAAAGATGTGCCCAATTTTTGCTTGTCTTATAAGGTTGTTTCCTTTAATTTTTTCAGAGAAAGAGGTTCAGATTTCATAAAAGGATATGAGGGGGGCCAGCCCTTGGGGATAATTTTACAGGTATAGTAATACCTTATTACAACATTAAAATTCTCATACCTGTAACTAAATCCTTCGACTACCTCTAAATTGGATGGGGGGGAGGGGAGAATCCCATCCCCTAATCCCACATAGTCTATTAATTATATTTATGATGATCAGGGATAAGAGTACATAACCTTGGCTGAAACATTAGGTAGTACAGTGAATTGATAATTTATGAAATTATGAAATAGGGATAGGCATGCCCAGCTCTTTGGGTACTCGCCAGGAAAGATTACAAGTTGCAGCAGGAAATAGGGCAGTAATCATACTTAAATTAAACATGGAAGGTGTAGGGGCAAAAAGACCAGAAAGGCAAAGAGAAGTGGCAAAAAGTGGTACAAAGGCAAACAGCAGAGTGGAAAGAAGGAACAGAATGGGGGAAGGGGGAAGTATGGAGAAGAGGACAGGACAGGGAAAGAGTAGAGAATAACACTCACATAACCATGGATTAGAATTGAGAGCACTAGGCAGCATCTAAGGGAGATGGAAGAATCCTCAGGGGACAGGAGTTTGCGGCCTCATTTTATAGTGTTTTTTTGAGGAAATAGACTCACTCCTATCTGTGACCTCTTGGAGTTAGTTCATTAACATATCCAAATCATCTCAGAGTTACCAGTAAAACTTCAAAGTTGTCATCCCAAAGTTATCAGTGCCTTTTGGATGTTCTGCTGGGATGGAGATGTGGAAGTCTAGAATTGTCTGGAATTTATGTCATAGGAACAGAAACCTCCACAAGCAGCAGCATCTAGATGGTTTTCCCTGATTTGGCACATTATTACCAGGAGGTACATTTTAATTAATGTGATACGATTTGTAAGTTATGCTTCTTTGATCTTTGAGACAGTTTGTATGTGACTTCCAGGTTCCCCTTTGCAATCTTATTTCTTGCTGGCTACCTATAAAACTTACTATACTGACTAGAAGTGGTGGTGGTGGTGGCGGTGGGCAAGGAGACCAGAATAAGATATAATTTAACATATGGGGTTGTTTGCATATGTCACTAAATGTAAACAAGGTCCCTTTTTAGTAAGGCAAGGAGTGGCACAATGATAAGGTACATGTTCTTGCATGATTTGAAAGGTTTCAAAAAATTATATAAAATCATTTTCCATCAAGCATTCTACCTCTGCAGCTCACTTGTCTCCCACCTGCTCAGAAACTGCTACTCTTGCTGTTGTTGGTCTTACTTTAACTTTTCATTCACAGGATCCCAAGGGCTGGAAGGAACTTCAGGCTCCATCTAGTTCAACCCCTTATTTCGCAAGTAAAGGACCTGAAGCCCATGGAAGTTAAATGCCCAAGGTAACATAGCCAGGATTTCAACCCAGTTCTTTGGACTCCATGGTCAGGGCTTTTCCTCTTGTACCACTGCTACCAGCACACTACAGATGAGTGTTATAAGTTTAGTTTGATTAAAAAAAAAAGGATTTAAAAATCACTTTATCCATCAAATATTTTTTGATACGAAGAATAAAATAAAATACCTTATATAATGGGCTCAAAGTTCCACTGACACTAAAAATCAGTAGTAATCACCATCCCCCCAAATCAAGTTGACAGATTTTAAAATGACCTAATGCTATGGTGTGGTAGCAATTTGGATTTGAAGATCTTTCCCACCCATTAACAGGCCATGTGACCTGCTTATGTCACAGGAAGCCTAAGACAAGTGTGATGGGAAGAGCTTCCTGACAGAAAAAGGATGTTATGTCAAAGGATGTTATGTCACAGGAAATGCAGAGAAAGAGAGGGAGGGAGGGAGGGAGGGGGAGAGGGAGAGAGAGAGAGAGAGAGAGACAGAGACAGAGAGACAGAGAGAGAGAGAGAGATGTTATGGCTACAAATGGCACCCTCATGATTGTTAGAACTGAACAGGCTGACTTAGCTGTACTGTGAGTTTGTTTTGGGGATGACCCCAGCAGGGGGTTGGAGAGGTTTTGGGATGGCAAGTCTCCAGGTTGTTATGTGGCGTTTTAAGCTCCTTGCTATCATGATAAAGTGGGCTGACTGGCTGCAGGAGCTGAACATTTGGTTACAGGATATGATTTTCTGGTGCCTGAACAAATGTTATACTTCTTTTATCTTCTATATGGAGAGTCTTTCATACCTTGCAATACAGAACTCATAGGCGTATTTGCGATTATCGTTGATGTTGTGTTTATTGCCTTACTGTTTCATGTGGGAAAAGGACAGATGGATTTTTTTAACCTCAAAAGGGAATATCTAATACTTTAAAATTCTAAAGATATAACTCTTCACGGCCTTTTATTTAAAAGTATGTCAATCATAACCAAGGAGGAGAAAAGGAGACTCCAACAATAGGACGTGAGGGGATTTAAGTTATTTTTCTGGTAGCAGTGAGGACTGTGCTTCTCACCTTCTCTCTCTCTCATAATTCAAAGCTTACACTTGTGAGATGGTTACTTTGAGTCCTTGTTAATTTTTCTCTTGGAAAAACTAACTGGACTTTATTTAACTATAACTGCATGTCAACTAACCGAACATAAAAGATTATTTTCCTATTTTATAAATCAGGAACCTAGCATGTGAATTAGGCTATGGAACTCTTATTGGGTTTTGGACCAACTATATGGCCTTGGTTTCATCAGCAGTGTGCTTTAACCAACTAAACCATTTCAGGCACACCAACACAAGCAGATCCCGAAAGATATTCAAGTAATAGCAGCCGTTTTAGACATCTTAATGCAACTACTTACATAATTCCTCTCCTATTAAGGGAAATGCTAAAACACATAGTAAGGAAGAAGAATTATGCAAATAATATAACTAACAGAGATGGACAGAGATATACCACTGCCAGTTTTTAAGAGATTCTTTTATCAAATATTATTCCCTAAAAACAGTGACTCACTCAAAGTTGGACAGCAGTCAGTGACCAAATGAATTCTAATCATTATCTTCCCTTCTTTTTGCCTAATCAAGAACTCATATTTAGGTCACTCTGTCTTTTACTGAAAAATTCATTTCTGTTCTCTCAAGGGTGCATGCTGGAGGGGAGAGGGGTTGAGGGATACAAATAAAAGATATTTCATTTTTAACTGCAGTAGTTATATTCCAAAGTGTGATGATTATGATAATTATGTATGCATGCTATTTCCTCTGAACTCCAGGAAGAAATGATTCTATTTTCATAATGGGGTCCCAGGGATCTGGGGCTGCTGCTGCTCTAGCTGCCAGCAGTTCACCATGAAGCTTCTGCTGTTGGCAGCTATGGCAGCTTTCCAAAGGTTCCTGCAGTTGCCAGAAACAGTTTCAAAGTAAAGGAAAAAATGTGCAGGTGGGTGAATTACGTGGAGAAAATATTTTTCCTCATTTTCTTCTCAAATTTGAGGGGGAGGGGATGTGAAAGTAGACCGGGGGGAAAATTCTCAAGGGAGGAAATGCATGAATAGACATGATATATAGGTAGATCTACATTTCCCATTTTGCACCAGGCATTCTTTCCTCTTATACTCTTGTTTGTATCACAAAACTAAATGGCAGTAGTTCATAAGGAAGTCTAGATGAAACCAACCTTAAGATTAACCAATAGTCAGTTCCTAAAGCCATTTGTCCATTTCTACCCCCAAATTTCAAAACTAAGAGTCTTCTGTTGAAAATTCTGAAACAAACTTTTCATTCAAATGTAATGCTGCTCCCCCATGTGCCTTTTTTTTCCTTTGGTTTTATTTTAGGAATTCTATTGTATCCATGAATCTGTAGCACCATAGTTTTGACTAGAGGTCCATAACTTCTTCTGATGAAAAGCTATTTTAGATCTGCTTGTGGAGTTATAACTCCCACAGGATGGGGGTTGAAGAGGTGTGCTGTTAACAGCACAAGTTGCTTAGGGACAGTGGGGAGCAGTAGTTTTTAGCCAAGTGAATCCCTGACAGCTTATATGAGACTGGGGAGGAGAGAGAGGGGTCATGGTGGTACCAGCCATAAGCAGCTTGGAGACTGATCAAAGCAAAATAAGGATTCAAAACTGGTAGAGCTTAATCAACCTGTGGAGGACTTCTGGCTTAGACCAATTGAGGGTATGGGTTTATTTTATTTTTTTCTTAACGCAGAAGCTAGGTTCTTCTGTTCTTGTTTCAATGTCTTAATTAGCTAGAAAATCTAAAAAAAAAAAAAAAACCAAACTTCTGGTTTCTTTATTAAGCTTTCTCCTAAGGTGGTACTTTTCTAAAGACTACATTTGAATTTGATGTTTTAACTTGGGAAAAACACCTACCAAATTATTTCAGTGAAAATTGTCTGTAGCAACTTTCCAATTTTACGTAATGAAGTCTTCAGGTCAAAATCTTTAGGCCTGTATCGTTTCCATTCTCATTGCAGTTGACATATAAATTACACATTTATAGATCTTAATTATTTCCACTTCACTGGAGAAATCAACCGCATGTTTCCTAAACATACACATAACTAAACTGATTAATTAAAAACTTTCCCTAAGAAGGATCCCACTGGGTAGAAAAATTTAGAAATCAAATACCTAGAGTATATTAACAGAGTGATCTGCTAGGATTTAACATTCACTGATTGAAAGTTTTAAGTTTCTTTTTAAAGAAGGTTTTACTTTGTTTAATTCTCAGCTAGAGCAACTGTACCAGAGTATCAAGATGTGAACGATTTAATTTACTATTTAGCTTTCATATTCCTTGGACTTCTTAACCTTTGTGGCTTGAAATTTCTTTTGAGTCTCATCTCACAAACAGAGAGACACTTTGGAATGTTTACATCCTATCTGGATACTGTCACTTTAGCGGTTCAAACTTCTTAAAACAAGCTTCTCACTGGGGAGGAAATCAGTTAGAATGCAACCTAGCGGGGAAACCCTGCATTTGCTCAATGTCTATAGCTCTTACTCAGTTCCAGATGTTCAGTACATTAATAATGCACTAACTCAAAACCTCTTTTTGAAACTTTAGAATGTGCAAATTGCATTAAGACCTCTTTGCCCTCATTAATGTATTGTTACAATCCCAGTCCTCTGGAAAATGTTTTTTGGCATGTGTTTAACTTTATAATATTGCCATTTACTCACTTTAACAGCCAGTGTTCAAATCTTAATGCTTTTAATAGGACAGCCTAAACAGACTACCATCTTTTGTAATTTTATTCACATAATTCAATCCTCAGGGAAAAATTGTTACATATTTGTAAAGATGACTCTTCATTGTTCTCTTCCTAATAATTAAAAATTAGGTTAACATATTTAAGTAATGTAGATTTTCTTAAAAATCAGTTAATATGCATGCAACTACAGGTGGCATATGTTAGAAATCTAATACATTTCCTTTTAAACAATGATAAAAATTTAAAATGCAGTGCTTTTTACAACTTATGTAAAAGAATTCATACTAGAAAACTGATAGAACTTTTATTCTTATACACATAAAATATTATGTCAAAAATAAAGTTATGGATCATGGTTAAACTGAAAAAAAAAACCCTCAGAAATAATACTTTCTATTGAACTAAATACCAAATTCACCTTATTGTATTAGGTCTGACTCAGCTGGTAGCACAGCCACCTCAGGAGTCTTCCAACCCAATCCAGATTGCAGCCATGCTCTCCAAAGAGAGGACTGTCTAGAAGTGAAAGTGAGC
This sequence comes from Phalanger gymnotis, assembly GCA_028646595.1. Classification (NCBI taxonomy): domain Eukaryota; kingdom Metazoa; phylum Chordata; class Mammalia; order Diprotodontia; family Phalangeridae; genus Phalanger; species Phalanger gymnotis. The sequence goes on along the minus strand of CM053626.1, from coordinate 203,917,848 downwards.
TCCCTTCTAGTTGCCAGCGGTTATGTAAGTGGAAATGAAAGGTTCCATAGTCCTTTTAAAAAAGCATATTCCCTCTCAATAAAATAAGCTAAAAGATCCAAGTCTTCAGAAATAATTCTAGAAGCACCTACTGACACTTTTACCTAACCAGCCACTCATTGTCACATTCTTATAAAATATACAATGATACTAAAAAATAAAAGTTTCCAATAAAACTGGATTCTAAATATTATAAACCATAGCTTTCTCATGACCACCCACTTTTTAAAGTCTCTTTAAAAAGAAAATTATTGGAATACCATAACTGAAATTCAGAGTAGCCTTCTATAAACACAAACTATGAATTTGGGAAATCTCACTGACTCAATAAATACCCAACTATAAACAACCATTTGGTAAAAATGTATACATTTGACCTTACTTTGCTATTTTAAAGTCAAGAAAAGTAATCTTAGGGGGGCGGAGCCAAGATGGAAACTGGAAAGCAGTAACTGGCGTGAGCTCCCCACCAAGTCCCTCCAAAAACCTAT
>CM053626.1:203900247-203916818 GCA_028646595.1 Phalanger gymnotis | reverse complement strand
ATGGGGAGAAAATCTGTAATTCAAACGCATGTGAAAATCAATGCTGAAAACTAAACATATTAAAAATAAATTAAAAAAAAACACACACACACAAAAAAAAAAGAAAAGTAATCTTAGGAAAATGTAATTCACTAAAATATTGGATAAATAAATCTAACCATATGTCTCAGTTGCTATATATATATATATGTGTGTGTGTGTGTGTGTGTGTGTATATATATATATATATATAATGCATTGCACAGTAGAAAGGGAGTTGGAGTCAAAAGACATCAGCTTGAATCTCACCTCAGATACCTATAAGCATTAATTTTCCCATGTATGAAAATGAGGATAATTACATTTGTAACTATTTCAAAGGGTGTGATAACACCTGTAACTATCTTATCTGTTATAAGAGAAGATTTTTGTAAAACCCAAAGTTCTAGGGGAACATGAGCTTCAGTTAACCACAGTCGAGAAGGCTCTACCATTTTCAACTCAAATTGAAAGTGATCAGAGCACTTGCTTCATTTAGACATGGGCTGAAACAATCTAGGATTTTCCCATCCTGGATTAGAATGTTCAAACAATGTCAACCTGAACCTGCCTTCAATCAGTAATTGTAATACTAAAATGTTCTGAAAAACCCATCAGTTCCTTAAACTCATCTCATCAGTGGATCCCTACTGTCTGAAGCAGCAGTTTCTATACTTTTTTGATCATGTCCCTCATCAGAAATTTTTTTATGAACGTATTATCAGTATATATGTATTTGTTCATAAATTATATGCTATGCCAATGTACTACCCCCACTTCTTGATCAGCCTGGCCGCTTGTGCCCATAAAGGCCTCCCCCTTCTCCCTTGTCCATGCTGGGATTTAGCGCAATATGGCCAAGGTCTGTTCCAGTATCTTTTCCTAATGGTTCCCAGGGAAGTAGTGTCTATCTGTCCCATCCCCCAAGCCCCCACACAAACCCAGGGATGTGAGCAGTGCCCTTTTTCTCATGGAGGTACAGTAGGGTACCCAGGAAAAAGTTTTCATCTTTTTTTTCCCCCACTGAGGGCCAGGAGACATACAAGGTGCATTCTGTTGGAACGGGGAGCAGGGGGTGGGCAGGCATATTGATCATGGGCAGGGAGTGAGACTAAAGGGTCTCCTTCCACCCTCCCTCATGTAGGAAAGGCTAGTTCTTTTGACTGGCCCAGAAGACTAAGGTTCAATTCACCTAACTGTTAACGTAGCTCCCTGCTAGGCTCAGGCTGTATAAAGACAGCTCCATGGCCTAGTGGACAGAGTGTGCTGGGCCTGGAGTTAGGAATACCGGAGATCAAATCCAGCCTTAGACACTACGTGACCCTGGGGAAGTCACTTAACCACTGGTTGCCTCAATTTCCTCATCTGTAAAATGTGGATAATAATATATCCATCTACCTCCCAAAGTTGTCATAAAGCCCAAATGAAATAATATTTGTGAAGCATTTTTCAAACGTTAAAGCACTACATAAATCTCAGTAGGCAGAGTACTGGTCCTGGAGTCAGGGAGACCTGAGTCCAAATATGTATGACCTTGGGCTCAAGGTCACTTAAACTCTTTCTGCTTCAATTCTTTCATCTGTAAAATGAGACTAATAATAGCACCTACTTCCCAAGATTGTGAAGACCAAATGAGGTGATATTTGAAAGTGCTTTGCAAACCTTAAAGTGTTACGTAAGGCTAGCTATTCTTTTTATTATTATTATTATTATCATTCTTGGTCACCAAGGTGCATAAATAAGGCCTATCCCATAGGGAGTTGGGACCCTTCAGACTTGGCTGATGTCCTAAAGTCCCAAGAGTCACTACATGCTACTTTGCTGACTATGGAAGGGAGGGCCACTCCCCCCTCTACATCCACCTACCCAAAATGAGTACTGCACCTATTTGTCTTCTTGAGTATCTTTTCTATTCTATGGTGAAGTAAGCTCCCTTTAACTCAACTGCTGAGGGGCCTGAGAATGTCTTATTTGTTCCTGTATCAGACATAAACTACAAGAGGTCCCATCTGAGTCAGGCACAAAAGCATGAAACGACTTTCAAGGTTTCACAGTAAATCTTGAAGCCCCTGGGATTTGAATCCATTTCCTTTAACTCAAAATTCAGTGTTTTTTCTGTTGTACCATGCTGCCTCTCTTTTTATTGTAAATTATGAATACATAGGGAAAGACATTGAGGGCAAAATGCCTTTTGTCAGAATGGAGAACTTCCAGTTTGGAAACTTATTTCACTAAAATAGATTGCAATTCATCAGTGACAAAGTAAAGTCCTATGGAATTGCCTAGGAAGGTGCAAAATGATATTTGGTTGCGAACTCCTCGAGGGCAGCGAAAGACTGTCTGTCTTTTGCCTTTCTTTGTATCCCCAGGCTTAGTCCAGTGCCTGGCACATAAGTGCTAAGTAAATGGTTACTGACTGGACTGACTGATCTGCCCAAGGACAATGGAGTATCAGAGAGTATTAAAGTGGGTTTTGAACGCAGAGCTTCCTGACTCCAAGGCCACAGTGCTTCAGCACATTATTATCTATAGATGATAACACTAGAGATCCTGCTTATTTCTTGAGGCCTAACATATCTTTAAAGCATTAGATATTAAAACAGGATCATGATTGAGCCAGAGGTTTATTGTCTCAAGGTATCAGTATTAAGACCTCCAGGTAGGAGAAGATGACTAAAATGTGATCTACATGTGATCTACAGTTCTACCCTCACTGAGCAATCATGGACCTGTTGCTCCCAACAACATTTGGGGTCTGCAGTTCTTAGGGCATTCAGATCTAATAACTATAATTCTGATTGATACAGAGTAGAGTGATCCACTAAGCTGTTGTCATCAGTTGTTACAAAGCAATTGATAGCTGACAGTCTTTCTAATGGCCAAAAAAAGCCTACTGCCCTATGTTTAAAAATGCCTCAGAATATGGTGTTTTTTCTTTAACAGGTACAACAGATTGTTTCCAAAAATGTCAGTGCATTGGCCTAAGTTTTCACAAATAACTTACCACATAAAAAGCACTGTATTTTCTCTAGTTTTAGTAGCCTTCAGTAACTGGCACGGGGAAGTCAAAGGTAGAATTCCAAAGAGGCTCTAGGCCTACAATATCTGTACTCAAAAGCTTTCTGTCCAAAGACTTCAGACAAAAGAAAAATTATTCAGAATCTATTTTGAGAGCTATGAAATGTGTGAACTGTAAGCACAATAAGGCCTCAAGCAGGAGTGAGGAACCTACACTCTGAAAGGATTGGTTTAAATTAATTAAGAGTTCTAATTAACACATTCACCTGCAATTTCCCAAGAAGTTCTAACAATTTTTATCTCTTCTTTAAACCTACAAAAACTACTTTCTTAATTGGATGTGGGAAAAAAAAAAATCCATGGAGCGCCCAATCTCAATTAATTATCTTTTCTAGAAGATCCACAGGTAAGTTGAAAGTTACATTTTTTTTTAATGTCAACCTCTTTCAAGTTTTACTTCAATGGCTAGTCTTCAATTGTCTTTCTAGTTTGCTATATTTCTAATAACACTTTATTTGTGAGATGTTTGCAAGAACACTGGATTTGAAGTTAAAGGACCTGGGTTCAAATTCCAGCTCTAGCCATTTACTCCCCGGGTGACCTTGGACAAATCACATCACTGAGGCCTCAACTTCTCTATCTGTAAAATTAGTGGACTGGACTAGATGCCCTCTGCAGTCCCTTCTACCTCTAAATTTATAATCCTATAATTTCTAAGTTTTTGCTTTCTATCTATTTGAAGTTTTGAGTAAAACTTTACTTATATTTTCCACTCCTCAGCCCACTAGTGTATTTTGCTTAGTTAAAGTCATCAAAAGTGTTCTTTAAAATTTTTATCAAGTCCATTTTGGAAAAATATGTTTGTCAAAAGATTATCAACAATGACTGATAATATAGCTACTTTATTAAAGATATGTGCTTGGTAAAGTGATGAATTTAAATATACACATATATACATATCTATGTAATTAAAAGGCCAGACCAATGTAATTATGCGCCCCTGAAAGAATTCAGGAAGTGCAGGTCACTAGAAGGGATTTCACAGGAGGCCTGGTCCAACCCCGAAATTTCAGAAATGAGGCAATCTTTGAGAAAGAACTCTGATTCCAAATCCAGATTTTTGTTTCCCCACTGTATCATCCTGCCCTTATATCCCATGTAGGAACTACCTCATCCTGGGTAGTTTCATAAGTGAATTAACACCAATATAATCTGAAAATTCTATAGAACTGAATTAACCCATTACTCAAATGTAAAAGACTTCCTTTTGCCAGTGTGAAAACATTGTTCTGTACATTTCTTTGAAATATTCTATAAAATACAGTCATCGTACCTCTTCTCAGGTTTCCTTTTGACTTAAGAGGATGAGGTATTTCAATTTAGCTTACTATTCTTAGCCACAATATGATATGAACAGGAAAAAAATATGATTATTCAAGGATTTAAATCCAAACACATACATATGCATACAAACACATTTGCTCTAGGCAAACATAATAAACTGAATTTTTAAAAAAGAGTATAACTTTTAAATCGAAATAATATAAATTATATAATTTCATTAATGTTTTGGGTAATAACAGCTTACCAAAATTATCATTTTGATGACTGTGTTAAACTACTTAAAATATAAACATTTTTCATGCTATCAAAACCCCAGGGAAAATTAAACTGCAAAATTCCTAAATGGAAAAGAAAAAATGAACAAATTATTAGATCTTTACACTAAAGATCTTTAGAAGCTCGGTTGAAATGAAGGCATTGATTTGATTGATTGATATTCTCTCAAAAACTTTCAGATGTTATAGGTTAGATATTTGGAAAAGACATATAGACATAGATTTATCTCTACATATATAAATATAAATATATACATTTATGTACATAAATGTTATATTATACAATATAAATCTACACATAGCTCTGCTACTAAATTCTCACTCAAATACTTCATCAAAGCAGGTATACAATGACCCTGGGCTTTTCCCACAGAACATATGCTTCGAGCAGGTCCTACTAAACTGGAAAGACGAGTGAGGAGTAGCAAGTCTAACTAAACATAAGCCCAAATACATTCCAAAGGCTCATCACCAGAATAAGTCGCAGAGCTGGAATTTGAACCTAGATACCTTGGATTCCGAATCCATTTAATAAATATTTATTAATGTGTTTGACCATAGCAAATTTCAAAAACTTCCAGACCCAGCACCCTTTCCACTGTGCTACTCTTATGCTCACCATAAAAAATGTCAGGTAGGTCAAGAATAAAGTTTTATTAGAAATACAATAAACTACTAAGGCAATTGAAAAATTGTTAAAGGAAAAGCTTAAAGAGGATAAAAAATGTAAATTTCAAGTTGCCTCTGGGTTTCCTAAGTAACAGAGCTATGACTTAGCTACCAGGTAATGAATTTGGTTTTGCGGCAACTCATGAAACTGTCTGCTGAGGCACAGAGGGTTTGCATCAGCAGATGAAATCACAGACCATTTGGAGTAATAAAGGCTACAAGAATGGTTTCAGTTTTGTTATTACATCTCCAGCACCTGGCATCATGTGGGTGCTTAATAAATGTTTGTTAACTCACACACACAACATATACACATGTTACTTTAAGGATTTATGATTTTTTCTGGCTAGGTACTCCTTCCACCATGCAGACTGCAAACCCTTCTACAACTTGGTATTTAGTTTTTGAGGATTTGCTATGGCCAAACACATTAATAAATATTTACTAAATTGAATTCATTTAAAAAATGGAATTTGTTCATTTAAACTATAGCCTTCATCGAACTATTTGGATGTTCAATAAACATTATAACACTAATTTTAAGAAGCATATTCATTGTTCACAAATGATTTAAAATCATTCAAAATTAAACATTTTTATAGCCACATTTATATTGATATTGTCAATCTATACAATGAATGAGGGTTTGTTAAATGAAGGTTAATTCCAGTCCAGTGGCTGTATTGTATATTTCAAATTTTAATCATTAAAACAGTTCATTGAAGGAAATGCTGGAATTAACAGATTCAATTCAACAAACATGTAGTGTACACACACACACCAAATATAGGTAACTGAAATAAGACTCAGATTCTGCTCTCAAGGAGTTTAGTTGAAGAGAGAGCCTAAGTAAGACATATGAACAAATAACAATGTAATAAGTAAATAAATGAATTGGCTTAGCTTGAGTTGCTCCATTACTTCGGCGTAATACAACTACAGTTCTTTTAAAATATCCTCTAATTCAGAAACCCTGACTTTAAGGTGAATTGTGTGGTTTGGCTATATCCTCATTGGCTACATTAAAACTAGCTCTATAGAAGGGAAAATTTCTAACCTGCTGTTTTAAGTCTTCCTTAAAAGTTCAAAGCTCTGAATTTTTCTTTGTCTTAAATAGACTTGCTTGGTGAAAGCCCACAAGGAACTTTACTCAGTTTTTGCAACACGCTTTGTTATAGCTGCTGGTATCACAATACAACAAGTCAAGAGCCCTGCACATGGTAGGCATTCAGTAAATGTCAAAGAAGCAATATTCTGGTAAATTTGTTCATTTTTCTCAATTTATTTTGTTGTTGTTTAGTCATTTTGTTCACGTCAGACTCTTCATGACCCCATTTGGGGTACTCTTGGCAAAGGTACTACAATGATTTTCCATTTCCTTCTCTAACTCATTTTACAGATGAGGAAAGTGAGGCAAATAGAGTTAAGTGACTTGCTCAGGGTCACACAGCTAGTAAATATGAGGCCAGATTTGAACTCAGGAAAATGAGTCTTCCTAACTCTAGGCCCAGCAATCTGTCCATTTTGTCACCTAGATGCCCCCCTCAATTTATACTTTCTTGTTATTTAAACATTCCTACCCATCTCGGGGCCGCTAGGTGGTGCAGTGAATAGAGTACTGGGCCTGGAGTCCAGAAGATTCATCTTCGGAGTTGAAATTTGGCCTCAGGCATTTACTAGCTGTGTGACCCTACGCAAGCCACTTAACCCTGTCTGGCTCACTTTCCTCATCTGTAAAATTAGCTGGAGAAGAGAATTGCAAAGCATCTAGTATCTCTGTCAAGAAAACCCCAAATGGGGTCACAAAGAGCTCGACATGATTGAAAATGACTGAACGATAACCCATCTCAAGAAAAGCATAAGGGAGGACTTGCCACTACATTCATACACATGCCTTATGTTAATATAAACATACATATATAAATATATATAATAGTGTTTTGCATATAGTAGGCATGTAATAAATGCTTATTAAATTGAATTCTGAGGCTTGTGGAAATTTTGCTTTCATAGCATAAGTTACTTTGTGGTGAAGATTAATTAAAAATTCCTAAAAATTAATGAAGACTATATCTATTGACATTTGCTGCCTTGCTGTTCCTCCAACAATTCTATCTCCAGTTACAGGTATTTTTATTGGCTGTCCCCCATGCCTGGAATGCTCTTCCTCCTTCTTCTAACTACTGATTTCCCTGGCTTCCTTTAAGTCCCAAATAAAATCCCACCTCCTACAGGAAGCTTTCTCCAGTGCCTTCTCTCTGTTATTTCCTATTTGTCCCATACATAGCTTGCTATATATATATATATATAAAAATATATATATATATATATACACATACACATACATACATGTATACGTGTATGTGTGTGTATACATTCCCCCTTCTGTTAGATTGTAAACTCCTTGAAAGCAGGGACTGTCCTTTGCCTCTTTTTGTATCTCCAAAACTTAGGACAGTGCTTGGCACACAATAGGTACTAAATAAATGTTTAATGTATTGTATTAAAGCCTTCTCTCTACTGATTATCTCAACACTATTCTGTATATATCTTGTTTTTTCATAATTGCTGACCTATTGTCTCTCATTAGACTATAAACTCTTCCAAGGGAGGGACTGTTTTTGTTTGTTTTGTTTTTATTTTTGTCTATGTCTCCCCAGCACTCAGCAAATTGCCTGGCACAGAGTAGGTGCTTAATAAATTCTTCTTGATTTGACTTAGTGGCTTGTATGCATTCAACCTACCAGGCCTACAGTTCTAGAAATTAAAGTGATTTTGTAAATAATAAGATATATGAAAGCTAGTTCATTGTAGCCATGTGTTTGCTCTTTTAAAGTAAACTGAATGGAATCCAAGAGGTACATTCTCAAGAGCTAAGATGAGAAATTTCTCAACATGCAAGTTTTGCACTGAATACTATTGCTCTTTTAAAAATCATAACTGGAGACTGCACACACACACACACACACCAGTTTGCATTTTGTTTATTATCTGAAATCCAGCAGCGAATGCAAAATGTTCCCTCCAGGGAAGTGGTTTATGCATCAGACTCATAAAGGTGTAAAAAGCAATCAAGCAGAGTCTGCATTGGATATAGAAAAGGATCCAAGTTTGTGCTTTGGCACCAGACAGAAAGTCTCCTTTTCAAAATGATTTAGTGGAAACCTTTCTATCCACAAGGACAAGGTGGGGAACTTTCTTCTACTTATTTGAATGATCGCCTGTATAACTCTGAAGCAACAATGTAATTTTTCCAACAACAAGAAACAATGGAAATCAAATTTATCTTAATGAAGGAACTTAATTTTAAACTCACGTTGGCTTAATCTCAACACTAGAAAGCTGTACAAGAAATTATGGGATTTTTTTAAAGACGTTTGTAGATATCCATCTTGATTTTAATACTGCACAAAAAGATAGCTAAAAATATACCATCAGGAGTATTTAGTGTTTCTTTAGGAAAAAGAGAAAGGTTTTTTTTCCCCATTACAGCTTACTGAATTAATTATTCAAAAGAAATAAATATGAATTATCCTGAAAAATGGGGAAACCATTTAAATTATTAAAATTCTAAAATAAAAATTCTGAATTGAAAAGTCAGGTTTTTTTTTGCTTCTTCTGATTGCTTTATGAGTGTCTTAATGTTTTTGTTTTATTCTTCACTGTCACTATGGAAAACTTACTATTTAGCAGGAACACTTAAGTGGGCTTTGTTGTTCTAACTCCACCCTACTTTTCCAGCTTTCTTCCCTACAAACAATACCTGATGTCCCAGTAATAAATGTTCTAGATGAAATTATTTGAACATATCCCTCACTTTGCCATTTCCAAGTTTTTGTTCATAGCTGTTTTCTCTGCCTGGAATGTCCTCACTACCAATTCCCTCCTCTTGGAACTCTACTTTATAATTTAAGGTCTAATTAAAATGCCATTTCCTCCAATAACCTTTCCCTCATCCAATTCTACCCACCAGGTGAAATCTTGTCCTCATCCAATCCCTTTTTGCCTTTTGCTTTTACCTTTTTATGATACACACCTTGATCTTTCCTTGTAAAAGTAAGACAGCTAGGTGGCACAGTGGCTACAGAGCTGGGCCTGGAGTCAAGAAGACAGAGCTCAAATCTAGACATGGATATTAACTAGCTGTGTGATCCTGGGCAAGTCATTAAAAAAAAAAGCTGTCTGCCTCAGCTTCCCCATCTATAAAATGGGGATAATAACAGCACCTGCCTCCCAGGGAGGTTGTGAGGATCAAATGAGATACTATTGACAAAGCTCTTAGCACAGTGCCTGAAACATAGTAGATGCTGTCTAAACATTATTTTTATTGTTGGTGTTATTAAATATCAAGGAGAAATTTTCCATTAAATGTGTATATAGTTTATGACTGTGCTCAAATAAACCAGCAACCCCTTTCCTAACTCATAAGCTTCCTGAAACCAGGCATGGTATATGACTTATTCATTCTTATTTCTTCTACAGTGCCTTTCACATAGTGGGTACGTAATAAATATGTAATGGATGAATGCAAAGGAAACAGAGAGAAATGAAGGAGAATAAAATTATTAGATGTCACAGTAAGGAATTCTTAACCGCAACATAATCAAGGTTCCCAGCATAAATCACTTTGATCACTATCGGTCCTCAGCTAATTAAATGAAAGATATCAGATGTTCTCTGTTAGTAAAGACTGAAGACTAATATTCACTACTAGCAAGCACGGTACAATACGGCAAATCACAAGAGTGCTCAACTTCCTGGAATTTAACATGAACATTTTTCTGATGTCCAAAGAACCCAGAGACGTAACATTGAGTAGCAGGTAGCACAAACCCCTTTGCCGTCTAACTAAAATATCATGACTCTTCTTTCATATTTTTAGGAATTTCATTTCCCCTCACGTGCCATACGTAGTCTATATTCAAAGCCCAGTCCAATAATTTAACTCTCTTATTTATATTCCTCTTATTATATATTATTTATATTCTTCAATCCCAGTCTCTAATTTCTTCTAGGAGTAGTTTTTGGTCTCATTTCTAGCATGGTCTATTGTGAAAATTAAGATAAACAAGTTTTTATTGGTTGGCATTAATTCAGTGGCACTATCTTGGGGGCAGTACAAGACATAAGTGATGTTGCAAAAAGGGCTATGGATGTTGGCCTATATTTCAGAGACAATGTATCCACAGTTTACTTGAAAGGGTACAATTTGGCATCCACTTAAAGAGTGAAATTTTAAATCAGATTACAAGAGACCTGTATCAAATGGTCAAAATTCAGGGTATAGAATCTTGTTCTGATACAGCAAGTGCCTCTTATAACTGAATAGAATTGAACTTTTCAGGTATACAAGGGAAGGAGTAGTGGAACTATAGAGGATAATTCATTATAGTAATCTGGAATATGGCCCAACAAAAGGAGAGACCTAGAGTACTGTAATCACAGCACTGGGGGAATGGCCACTTTCTACTTCAAAGTTACCCAAATGATAATCCTTAGGAAGAGTCAATATGTAGGTGGGGCAGACTTGCTGAGGTACCACCCAAAGCTATCCTTAGCCCTTTGCTCTGACATACAATCAGACACCCAGGCTACCATTGCCAGCAACAAGCATGTGAAGAAGCCAAAAGGGGGTTAGCATTAAATGAAGGATAAAGCAATAAAATGAACTCTTAAGAATGTTCCTGAAATGTCAAATTTCAGGAAGATTATTAAAGGAACACTTGCCATGAGTCAGAAAGAATATTTTGAAGTAAATTAATATGTTTTGATTAATATTTACAAGAACGATTAGCATCTAATTCATTCTTAAGGTTTACAAAAAAAAGTTTTCTCACAGCAATCAGTGTAGCAGATAGTACAAATATTATCATCCCCATTTTTCAGATGAGAAAACATAGGCTCAGAGAAATTGTGACACAGACACTTGCCTATACCCACAAAATAAGTGCAGGAGTCAGGTTACTTGATTCCAAGTTTGGTTCTTCTTTCCACTACATCATAAAATTAAGGAACTATTTTTTTCCCCTTCTCTGTGTTGAAAAAATAAAATATTCAGAAACATTAGCTCTGACCTCTAAATATGCTATTTAGACCTGTGCAAAATTCATATTTTCAAAATCAGGGTTATTTACATGCTTTTCATTTATATGCTTCATTAATAATAAAAGTTATTTTTGAGTACAATACATTCCACATTCACCAGCAAATATATAGATTGGGAAAGGGAGAATACATAGGTCTTCAGAGACTGAAAATACAGATTTTTTTTTCAAATTTTTTTTTAAAACAAAACAATAATACTTAAAACACACACTCCAATCTGCTCACTATAGCACCAAAAGAAAATTTAACTTTACAATGTTTTCATAATCTAACAGTGTTTTGATGCCTTTAACTTTGATATTTTTATTTAAAAATACACACATTTACCCTAAAGCTAAGTTAAAACTCCCATTTTTTTTAGAGTACTTAGATTCCTAGGAAATAAACTGAAAAGATTATAGTACAAAAATGCATTTAAAGTAAAATCAGTAGCAACTCTAGCAAAAGTACCCTATAAAAGAGAATATCAGAAAGCAAAAAGATTACTCAGAAATCTAAGATGCTTTTAAACAAGATTAAGATAAGGACCATTAGAGTTCATGTCGCCGACCTGTCTGCATTAAGATGTATCTAGCCTGGTGCCTGCAACTTAGATGATTCATTCAATATGTGTCATATCAAAGTCAAAGTATCCAAAGAGGAGAAAAATGCTAATGCTTATAAATTTTAGTGACGATCCATCATACTGAATTACTGACCTTTCTTTGGTAGCTGTTTACAATAAGTTATAAGCTTTGGGCATTATTACTGGGATATTATTTCTACAAGGCAGGATGGAAGAATTTATTCTCTTTGTTATGTCACAACTATTATTTTTTAAATTGTTATTCTAAAGTACTTAATTTGAAAGTATTATAGATTCTTTTTCTATTTCACAATTTTTTTAAAGTTTTCACTGTCCTGAAAGGTAATCTGCCTTCACTGGTTCCAACTTTTGTCATCTTTGCTCCCAAACAAAATGTAGAAACATTCTTTAAAATTTTCAACTTTGCTAGCAAAGTTGCTTTTTTTTTTTTAATCCTTGCTTCACTGTTTTCGACATAAAGTATTATAGAATACCTGGTAATTTAAAGTGGAATAGTTTTATAAATAATCATCATAACTGCTCTTATTACAATAGGGAATACAATAGGTTGGTTTTCCCAGATAATCATATCCAAAAGCCTTTGTATATGCCCTTTCTTCCCTGCCTGGATAAGTGTAACATGTGTTGGGGGTGCAGGTGGAGATGAATATTGAAAAAGGAGCGCACTATCCGCCGGCATGGTAGGATTATCTAATTTGTCCATTGATGGGGTTTTGCAGTGAGGGGAAAGGCTTTGTTTTAACATTAAAACCTAGATTAACCAATTGATCTGCATGAAATCTATATTCTTTCTTTGATATTAACCTTATGTTCTTACCAATTTCAGATAAAAACATAAAAGTTTTAGCATTTTTTAAGGAAAAAAATGCTTTTGACATTTAAAAATCTTATTTTTTTTCCAGGTTTGAGTGTTGATATCTACTAAAGGATGATTAAGGAACCCTGTGGGAACAAGATTCTTTGAAACAAAGTCAGAGGCTTTGGCAAGATTAGAAATCAGAAATAATAAGAGAGCTCAGCTTCCCCAATACCCACCACAAGAACAGGTCCAAATGCCTCCAAACATATACATATACATATATAAGAAAAGTAACAGTCATGGAAACAAAGAACCGAGAAAAAAAACCACTATAATGCTATAAATAAATATTAGAAGTCAAAGATTCTGAAGATGCCAGAAGGAAAAAGTAATGAATTAACATCAATAACAGCAGATACAATGCTGAAACCGTCACAAGACACATTAAGTTGGATAATCAAGCCTAAGAAAAATAAAGAGGGATGAGTACCTATTAAAAAAAAAGACATTGGTAAAGAGAGTTGTTACTTAAACAAAAAGGAACAAAATAAAATGAATGTTAAAAAAAACTTAAGAACATAAAAAGATTTGTCGAAATTTTAAATAAAAATATGGAATCAATGAGAAATATAACTGTTTGGGCAGAAGACAAAATGCTAGGAAGGGCAGAACAAGATTAAAGGTTGACCCAAGTGGAAGACAGTTTGATAATTTTACAAGCAAAGATGACAGAACTAGAGGACGGAACTCGAGAGAGAAAATTTAAAACTCAATGAACTCTCTGAAAAATGTAAAGAAAGTGCTTGACCATCATATTTCAGGAAACCACACAATAAAATTTTCCAGGTTTATTGAGATCAAAGAACAGACTACAGATCAACAGATACACTGGAGGACAAGAAAAACGAAAGTCAGATTTGACACATTCAGTACTTTATCATCAAACAAGTCAGCCAAGGACCCAGAAAAGGATGGAGAAAGTTCTGATTCCTCCAGCCTAGAATTGATGGCAAAGTCAACTAAGGAGGAAAAATAGTAATATTCAGTTTTGAACAGAAGACTTTCAAAGGGAGGTAAACATCTGGTTTGAGCCAAGGAGATGGCTGGCTATATGCTTAGGGAAGACGTGATCCAGTCACCTGGAGTAAGAGATAGGATGCCTAGGAAATGACTATATATATACTCTCTATATCATTATGTGAAGGACTATTCCTAAGAACACTGAGAATACCCAATTCTCAAATGGGTAGAGAAGTCACAACCTATATCCTACACCTGGGGGAAAAAAAGGAAGGAGTGATATGTCAAAGTGAAAAAGAACTCATGGCCTGAAACACATCCTCATACCTCCTATATTATTTCTAATTCTAGCAATGAAATTTGTGATAAATTGAATCATCTTTGTCAACTGGAATAAAAAAATCTTTTAAGATGAAACTTGTTTAATAGTGGCTGGGGCCTCAATTGCCCCAATGTTTTCATCTACGAATAAGCAGTAAGTGCCTACTATGTGCAATGCACTATGTTTTGATTAAGGATACAAAGATTAAAAAAAACAAAACTATAGTTTCTGCCTTCGGGGAGCTTATTCTCTAGGAGGTGGGGAGGGAGAGGGCTATGAGATGAGGGAAGAGAAATAACAGTACACTAACAAGCATAATATCAAACAAGGAGAAAAGGGAAAGTAGAGAAATGGTGCTCTCAGGAAATCTGATAGAGGAGAGAACATTTTTAGCTAAGGAGATTGGAAAAGGGAAGTAAAATGCTTAGAAGATAAGGATTCTGAGGAAGGTGTGAATTTCAGGCATGGGAGATGGCCTGTTGCATGAGGTTAGGAGCGACTAGTTACTATGGCTAGAACAGAGTACGTAGTGGAGAGTAATGTCAACTAAAGGCTGGAAAGCTAGATGAGAGCCAGATTATGGAAAGCCTTAAATGCCAACAATGGAATTTGTATTTTAAAAGCAACAGAGAAATGCTAAAGGTGTTAGAACTCAGAGACATGGTCAAATCATTACCTTAAGAAGATTATTTTGGCAGCTGGTGAAAGATAGTTTGTAAAGAAATGAAACTATAAGCATTTTCTGTCTCTAAACTTGAACATACGGTATTTTAATGTGTTCGCTTTTGTTCAATTCATGATCTCTTTTATTAAAAAAAAAACCTAATTCCAAACTCTATGCTTTATCACAGAAATCTTATATTGGAAGGGAGTTCAGAGGCACAAAACGTACCCAAGGAAAAATCCCTTCTACCCACCACTGCCCCTGGCTCTGCCATCCCCCCTCCCCCACACACCAAGGTTACCTTATACCTGCTTCCTATGTGTTTGTATTTACCTCTATATGTATATGTTGTTCCCTTTCTTTGAAATTAAATTTCTTGAAGTCAGAAACTGCTTTACTTTTTCTTTATATTGGCACATAGCGGGCACTAAATAAATGTTTTTGATTGATCAGTGAACTCTTGCAAAAGCAGCTCTCCCTCTGAACAGTTCTATTTTTTTTTTTTAATGATATCTCCATCTTTTCATTCAGGCTCAAAAATGAGTCAGCTTTCAAAGATGGAAGGTCACAGTTAAGGGAAATCAGTCACCAAATCCTATAAATTCTTCCTTCATTATGCCTCATCTATCCAGTTCTTTCTTTCTATTGTTCCAATGCCACCATCCTAATCTGGGCCATTATCACCACCTACTATATGGACTAATCAAAAGTATTTAAATTTTTTCACCACCAAAATCTCTTGCCCATTCTAAATACCCTCTGTTTCCCCAAAAAGATTGCAAGCTACAGCAGATGGATAATGGGTCCTATGGCTGAGAATTGAACAAAAGAAAGGAAGTAGGCTGGATTGTCTTTCAAAAATTGTGCAGTATTATTTTTTCATGACCTCAAACTTATCCCTGAAACAAAGGCTTATCTTATTTTTTTTTCCTCTTCTAAAGTTTTATGTGCTGCTTTTGTTTTCACATCATCATCATAGCTAGCACTATTATACTACTATGTCTACTATGTGCCAGGAACCATACTAAGTTACACTTTACAAACATTATCTTATTTGTTTTTCACAATAATCCTCTAAGGTAGGTGATATTATTATTACTACTTTACAGATGAGGAAACCGAGGTATGCGATATTAAATGCCCAAAGTCACATAGCTAGTAAGTGTCTAAGGCTTGATTTGAACTCAGATCTTCTTGACTTCAGGCCCCTCACTCTATCTACAGCATCACAATCAATTCTCTGAATCCCATTAAACATTCCTTTGTAACACAGAAAAAAAAAGCTATATAACACCAGCCAAGCAATTGCATATGACAGTTTATGCAACATTCCGTACCTGATGCCTATGCCTCTCTACTGAGATGAAACATGTTCCATCATCAATTCTAGGAAGCTAAGACTGGTTATTACAATAAATCAGTTTGGCTGCCTTTTGGTGTTGTTTTTGTTTATATTACTGTAGTCATTGCAAGGATCCTACTCCTATTTCTCTTTATTTCACTATGCGTCAGTTTATGTAGTTTTACTCATGCCTCTCTGAATTTCTATTATTTGTCTTTTTCATGGCATAATAACATTCTACTGCATTCATGTGCCACAATTTGTTCAGTCATTATCCAACTGATGCATACTCATTTTGTTTTCTTTTTTCTTAAAGGAAGGAAGGGAGGGGGAGAAAAGGGAAGGAAGGAAGGAAGGAAGGAAGGAAGGAAGGAAGGAAGGAAGGAAGGAAGGAAGGAAGGAAGGAAGG
>CM053626.1:203841103-203899747 GCA_028646595.1 Phalanger gymnotis | reverse complement strand
GAGGAAGCCCCAGAAACTGAGGGAAGTTTCCAGATGACCCAGCAGTAGAGAAGGCATAGTTTTGAAGCCCAGGAAGTCAGGAATAGGGCCATGAACACAAAAAGTGCTTCTATTTTGATATCTAGGAGGCCTATATTTTTAATAATAGTATTATCGTAGTGATGCCATATGGACCTGAGACTTGGAATATCTATGTTTCTGAGGGATGAGGGTTAGGGTTCAATAAAAGGATAATATAGGGGCAAATGGTATATGTGAGTAGTATATAACACATGACCAAGAAATGCACAAGAGAAACAGTATAAAGGTTGTTATCAGAGAGTTACATGACAGAAAAAGGTGTGTAAGTCATGTGACAAGAATGAGAAATAACCAGTGGACATCCAATGTCCTCAACTGGTATATATAAGATATCAAGAGAAGAAGAAAACTTGAACCCAAGCATGTTGGGGTGGCCCTAAATCTTCCTCCTGTGGAAGATTTAGCAGAAGACATGGACAAAAGTCACATGGAATGAGAAGGAAGAGATCCTCATAATTGGATGTCAACAAGATCACAAATCCATCCAAGAACTGCAGTATTTTCTTTTCCATTGTCAACTCATTTGTCTATGAAGTAGCACAATCAGAAGCAAACCATTTATCTGGGAAAGTTAGCATCACACTCAAGGGAATACTGATGATAGACAGCTTGAATCAAAATAAATTATTCATACAAGAATCATAACAAACAAAAAAGGACAAAGTATTTGTCAGTGAGCTCCTAGATGCACATTCAAGGAAAGATGAGACTGGTAAGGTAGCCAAGTTCAACAAGCAGTATAATAGAAATTAGCAACACTGAGCTATGTTCTTCAGTGAGAAAAGGAAAGTAAAATGCTTGGGGGAAGAAGGGACAAAAACCCAAAACCAAGTGCCTAGGCACATACCCCTAGCTTCCTTCAAAGCTGGATTCTGATGATACCTCCTCCCCCACCCAGGAATCTTTCCTGATCCATTCAGTTATCAGTGTTCTCTCTAGCCTCAAATTAGTCATTTTTATTTGTTTAGTTGTTGTGTCTCCCAATAGAATTTAAACTCCTTGAAGGAAAGAATTGAGTTTTTTAATTTTTATCTTAGAATTAGTCTGATTAGTTGGGTCCTTTTCCATACTTCCTTAAAAAATGTTTTTCTTCAGCAGGCAATTGGGAAAAAATCTTTACAGTGAACTTCTCTAATAAAGGTCTCATTTTGAAGATGAATAAGAAATGGCTTCAAATTTGTAAGAGTAAGAGCAATTCTCCAGTTAACAAATGGTCAAAGGATGTGAACAGGAAGTTTTCTAAGGAAGCAATCCAAGCTATCAAGAGTTACATTTAAAAAATGCTCCAGATAATTAAAGGTAAGCTAGAAGTTAATCTCACTAATAGTTAGAAAAATGCAAATTGAAATAACTGAGGTTCCAAAAAGTTGAGAGAAAAGGAACATGATAAATATTGGTGGGAATGTAGGAAAACACACACATTAATGTACTTTGGTAGGGCTGGCCCAGCTGTGAATTGGTTCAGCTCTTCTGGAAAGCAATTTAAAACGATGCCCAAAAAGTTACTTAAACTATATATTACCTTAACCCTGTGATACTATTACTATTCTCCAAAGGGATTAAAGAAAGAAGAAAATGATACATATGTAAAAAAATTTTTAGAGGAGCTCTTTTTGTGGTGGCAAAGAACTGGAAGCTAAAGGGTTGCCCATGAATTAGGGAATGACTGGACAAAATATGATAAACGAGTATAATGGAATACTATTGTGCTATAAGAAATTATGAAAAGGATGGTTTCAGAGAATCCTGGGAAGACTTGTATGAACTAATGCAGAGTGAAATGAGTAGAACCAAGAGAACAATACACAATAACAACATTGTAAAGACAAACAACTTTGAAAGACTTAAAAACTTTGATCAACACAATGATTAACCACAATTCCAGAGGAATGACTGATGACATATGCTACCTACCTCCTGATGAGAAACAATGAACTCAGAGTATAGAATAAGATATATTTTTTGGACATAGCTAATGTAGGAATTTGTTTTGTTTAACTACAAATACAAAGGTTTTGGGGGGGTTTTCCCAATGGAGAAGACAAAGTGAGAGGGAGAAAAAAATGGTTCTTTGTTAATTAAAAATATATATCTCTGCTTGGCAAGTAGATCAAATGTTTGCTGGCTGAAGAGATTTCAAGGGACTCTCGGTTAGGTTATGGTAGCAATTGATTTGCATAGACTAAATTCCCTCATGAAATAGTGATGGTCAGTGTTTAAGTCTGTTCTTTGAAACATTTCCCATTGTTCAGTATCAACACTCTGTTTAAACAGGCAGGCTGGAGTTGCCTCAACTGCACAACCTATTGTCAATATGATGCTGATTTTGATTATCGCTTTAACAAGTTGAACTGACGATATTCATAAAGCTGACTTAGAAATGATTCTCATATTGGAAATCTGTTGTTTATTGTTGGATAAAATATAATAATTTCATTTTTAAATGTTATTTGTTAGTACTTCCTGACTCTTTTCTCAAATAAAACATTCACAATATATAAGCCCAAAGCTTTTATATAGTCCATAAGTGTTTTCCAACACTTTTCCTTACCATTACCTATGTTCGCCTTTACACTGAAGTTACCAAGTATTAGTATGCATAACGGCTACTGACCTCACCACTCAATTGAAACTGTTCTCATCAAAGTTACTAACAATCTCCTAATTAACAAATTTAATGGCCGCTCCACAATTTTCATATTCCTTGACCTCTCTGAAGCATTAGACACTGATGACAACCTCACGCTCCTGGCTATACTTTCATCTCTGGGTTTTTGTGACACTGATGTCTCTTGGTTCTACAAAGAAATATTATGACTTAATTTGGAAGGTCTTACTGCATTTTTCATAGAATCACTCTACCTCCTCATCTTCTGCAACAGTTGTTGGCACAAAACCTGCAACTATTTCCCCAGTAATCTTGTTACAAATGCTCATTGTGAGCACTGGCATACATAATAAATGAAACACTTTCAGAAGTTATAAGTAAAAAAATCCAACAAACATGACCTCTGCCAAGAGGACATGGGTGACAACTAATACTAACAAGGAAAATAAAGGGATTGGCTTTAGAAACCACTACATCCACTTGTTAGAGACTGGTGAAGATACCAATAGCTAATTACCCTGAAGTAATTTTTAAACTCTGTTTTCTCAAGATATGATTTTCAACTATTTTGTCATTACTCCAAAGGTTATTGCCCTACAGAGTATCAAAAGAATTTACAAAGTCTGACTTGTAACTTATTCCTCGTTTTCTATAAAAAATTATAACCAGCTACTATAAGATATTATCTCTATCACCAAACATTATTACTTTATAGTTATTACAAATTAAGAAATCTTTTTTATTACATACAATTAAAAAATGTGTTGGAAAGTAGGAACATTATCTGTTTTGTTCATTCTTCATGCATAACACATGTAAATGCTCCATTAATACTAGCTAAGGACTAACAGAGTCTGAGCTCCAATTGGACAGGCCTATGAACTCTTTCAAGACAAAAAGGCAAATTATTTGGGGCCATATGATTACTGCTATCTTAGAAGACTTTAAATGTTAAGGTCCAAAACAGGCAGTAATAATGACTAACGATTGGGCCAGTTTGTTTAGAAGTGTTCTCAAAAGCAAATTTCATGTGTATGGCCATTTTATAGCCCTCATCTTTTTCTACTATCTAAACTTTGCTCCTTTTCACAAAAGCTGTTAATGCCATTCCCTTGAAAAAAGGATCTGCAAGCAGACCCAATCTGGGTTTAAGATCTCTAGTTAGAGCCTCTGAAACAGGAGATATGGGGTCTTTTAGTTTTGAACAGAGAAGAATTATTGGAGAAAGTTAGAACAGTGTTGTGGGAGGAGGACTAGTGAATAACACAAAACGGAACCCCATTATATCCACCTGCTAGATACTGGTGCAGATATCAGTAACCTAAGTTTCACTAACATAATTCTTTACCCACATCTTCTCAAGGAGGTATTTTATGATTTTCACCATTGCCCTCACTCCAAAGGGAAGGTGTGAACACAATTTACCAGAGCTGTGGAGAAATCAACTCAAGTAACAGCGAGAAGGCTCATATGACAGGCAGCGTCCCCATGAAAATAGGCCAAATCCGGGCTCTTATTTTATGCCTGCAATGTTGGGGAAGTGGTTTAAAACCCTTTCTGGGCCCATGAGAGAGGTAGGATTAGATACCTTCTAAGGCCTCTTCCAATTCTAAATCTATGATCATATGATCTTTACATGTGAAGAACAGAATCAAAGGGAATGTTACTTAAGCAATAAAACGCAAACAAACTAGAGATTCTAATCAGTTAATCACAGGGGCAGAGTAAGATCCTTTATTGACTCTAGTACATCTGTGCCTCCAAGATAAAAAAAAAAGACATAAAATTCTCCAGTAGGGAAGGGAGGTTCTCAGGCTAATCAATTCATTTGATAACTTGGAGAAATCTTGGTATCAATATGAAAATTTAAAATAAGCTAAGTATGCAAGAATATGTATATATATATATATACATATATATATATATACACGTATGTTTATGTATAACACACTCCAATCTTTCCACTTATTGCTGTTGTTCAGTCATTTTTTCAGTCATGTCTGACTCTTCATGACACCACTTGAGGTTTTCTAGGCAGAGATACTGGAGTGGTTTACCATTTTCTTCTCCAGCTCATTTTACAGATGAGGAAACTGAGGCAAATCAGGTTAAGTGACTTGCCCCGGGTCACACAGCTTTTATTTCAAAGTTTTTTAAAAACCCATCAATAAATAAACTAGTTTATGAAAACAGGAATTATTAAGATAAAGTCTAGATTTCAAAACCCCAGTAAAAATTCATTGAGATCCCCTTAATTTGGAATGCGGAGATTACGAAGGAGCTAAAATGAAGCTTCCCTTTCACTATCAATGAAGAAATGGCTGGAAAGTAATTTGATACTACCAACAAGATTTACAGGGATGTTTAAAAGCTACTTAAGCAAATTAATTGTTTTAAGCACCTCTTGACACTTAGAAGCATCAATTTAAATGCAAATAATTGGATATATTAATCACGAATCATTCTTATCCAATCAGTTGTCAAGTCATAGGATTACAGGATCATAGCTCTAAAGTGAAGGGTCCTCTTAGATGATTTAGTCCAACTCTAACATTTTACAAATGAGGAAACTGAGGCCCATACAGCTCAAGTGGTATGTGTGACCTTGGAAAAATTATAGATTTTTTTTTTCCCTCTCATATTCCTGCCACCTTTCCCTAAGGGAGACAGCACAGAATAATGGATAGAATTTTAGATGGTGGACTTAAGTTAAAATTCCTCCTCAGTGACTCTGAGGAAGTCACTTAACCTTTCTTGTACTCAGTTTCTTCATCTGTAAAATAGGGATAATAATAAAACCTTCTCCCTAGGGTTATTGTGATCAAATATGATAACATGTAAAGTGTTTTTTAAATCCTACAGTAGTATATAAATGTCAGTTTTTAACTTCTACTGCTTAAGAAAATCCAGTTTTTTTTCCACTAGGTACCACTTCCTCTAGCATTCTCTCCAAGGCTGGCAATTCCTTCTTTCACAGTCCCTAATACACAGGGACAAGAGAGAGTTGGCACTCTACTTGCTCCCAACACCACCATATTCAGCTACATGGCAACTATCTTTTCTCCTATAAAGTTCATTCCATGTTACACAGATCTTTATTGTTGAAATCTGTAACTTCCAGGTCATTCTTTTATTCCCAATGGAATTTTTCATCTCCTCCACCCTGGTCTCTACCTCCTTCAAATACCTTGGCTTCCCAGTTTCTAGATCTCTGTAACTTCTTTCCAGCTAACCTCAAACATGCATAGGTCTATCCATATTTTTCTAAAATCAGCAGGCTCATCATTTCTTATAGCACAGTAGTATTCCATCACGATCATATACCACAACTTGTTTCCCCATTCCCCAATTGATGAAGAAAAAAAAAAAAGAAATTTACATGGTAAATGTATTATAATGTTTTACATAATAGACTTGCAGTTTGATGAAAATCATCTTTTTAATTATTCTAATATGTTATAGAAATGCTCGTTTTATTTCATAAATTAAAAACTAAAATTTAAAAAAATGCACAGTAATAGTCATATCTTAAGACATACCACTACTACCCTCCAAATGAATTTGCTTAAGGAACCAGAATTCCTAGTTATAGCTCTACTCCCCACACATCCAAAATAGTGAAGTTTTATTGAATTTCTTTCTTGAGCAAAATCCTTTTAAAAAACCCAAATCTGTAATATAAACAAAGCATATATAATACTTTTGCATAAAATGTTTTTAAAGCCTTTTAAATAATTCAAAAAGGGAAGAAAACTGATACTTGACCTCTCTGTACTGGAAGTTTCAGAGAGACAAGTTTAAGTGCAGTGTTATCAACAAGAAACCATGCCATACCATAACACCAAACATTAAGAAATTGTGATGCTTAGTATTCTTGAATCTCAAAGCCAACTCTATTCTAAAATCCTATTTGTAACATTTCTAAAAAGTGCTTAAGGATATTTTAAACTCTAACATACACATTTGTATAGATGCATTATAAATGTGTAATTCAACTATCCCTATTTTGTAGGATTTTAAGTTCAAATCTAATTTCAACCAAGCTCTGCTAATAACAGTTGGCAATTCATTCTGGTGGTAGAAAGTTGAATGTGATAATAATCTAGCTCAAAGTATGTTACTGAGAGATGATTCTATTTCAATTTTCACAAAATTACAAAAAACATCTAAAATTGAAATCAGAATTTCCAATTGGCTGCATCTAAATTCATTTTAAGCCATTCATTCAAAATACTTATTGACTATTGTTTTCATGGCTCTGCTAATAGAGGCTGAGTCAGATAACTCATTGTGGTAGAAGGATGACACCGGGTTCTCAAAGGATGTGCCACCGAATCATAAATTCCGGCATCTCCTAACAAACTAGAAGGGTTTCAAGTGTAAGCTGTGATGATTCCATCACTCGAGGCCAAACATACCTTCAAAAGGTTTAACACAAGAAGACTGGAGGACAGCTAGATGGCGTAGTGAATACAGCATTGACCCTGGAGTCAGGAAGACCTGAGTTCAAATTCACCTCGGACACTTACTAGCTGTGTGACCCTGGACAAGTCATTTAAACCCAACTGCCTCTTAAAGCAAAGAAAAAGAAGAAGGCTGGCCAACAGGCGATGAGTTCTCTTCCTGTATACTAAACCTAGAAGTGTTATGATCTGCTTACCACTGGTAAAATCATAAATTCCTGAGGTATGATAATATGTGTGGGCCTCTTTGTGCTTAGTACATTTGAGCTATAAAAAGGTACAGTTCCTCCCTTCAGAGTCAACATAACCCAAATAGAGAAGACAGATAATATACACAGAAAACAATTAAAAAGGACAAATAGATAATATACACATGAAACAATTAAAAAAAGCAAATACCAAACACATGTGAGTGACAGATGAACAGGATAACATAGATACACAAACAAAAAAATCAATTATGCTATGGAGAAACAGAGTACGCCAAAATGATTCAGGTGAGTTGGAGGTAACCAAAATAGGTTTCATGGAGGAAGCAAATGTTGATCTTGATCTTAATCTTAAAGGAAATAACAGTCATGGATTGGCAGAAAAAAAGTGGGAAGAGTTCACACCACGACAGAGAAGGGAAAATTACCTACATGCCCTTTCAATGTATTTGATGAGGGAAACTATGAAAAAAAAGTAGGATGTGAAGGAAGGAAGACTAGATCTTCCAGGCCTCAAACTATATTACAAAATAGTAACTGTCAAAACTATTTGGTATTGGTTTAAAAATTTAGAAATTAGGTCAATGGAACAAAATAGACAAGAAAAAATCAGAAACAATTAATCGATAGCCCAATAAACTTAGAAACATCAATTACCTAGGAAGCAACTTCCTATTCAATCAGAGTTGTCGGTAAAACTGGAAAGCAGTCTGGCAGAAATTAAGTCAAGCAGTCAACAAACATTTATTAAGTGCCTACTATGTTACAGGCACTATGCTAAGCACTTTGGATATAAAGAAAAGCAAAAGCAGTTCCTTCTCTCAAGGAGCTAGTTCATAGTCTAAAGAAGGAGACAACATGCAAACAACTATGTACAAACAAGCTGTATAGAGGATAAATTGGAGAAAATCGGTAGAAGGAAATCAGAAAAAAATTATTGTTAAAACAACTGTATAGATAATTGAGAAATATTAATGAAATAAATTTTAAAACATGAAAAAATAAAATAATTAAGGGAAATCTGAAAAGGCTTCCTGTAGAAGTTAGGATTTTAGCTGAGACCTGAAGAAGCCAGGGAAGTCAGGAGGGAGGGAGGAGGAAGGAGAATATTCCAGGCATAGGGGACAGCCAGCAAAAATGCCGTGTCATGGGCAAGGAACAGTAAGGAGGATCTAAGAGTAAGGCGGGGGGGGGGGGGGGGGGGGGGGGGGGGCCTAGAGGAAGAGAGCAGGGAAGGAGTGTGAAGGGAAGAGATAAAAGATACAAAAAGACTGGAAAGATAGGAGGAGGCCAAGTTATAAATGGCTTTGAATGCTATAAGATTTTATATTTGATCCCAGAGGTGAAAAAGAGCCACTGGAATTCGATGAATAGAAGGATAACACAGTCAGACCTGTGCTTTAAAGTTTATTGGGGTTTTTTTTTTGGGGGGGGGCAGGGCAATTGGGGTTAAGTGACTTGCCCAAGGTCACACAACTAGTACATGTGTCAAGTGTCTGAGGCCGCATTTGAACTCAGTTCCTCCTGACTCCAGGGCCGGTGCTCTACTCACTGCACCACCTAGCTGCCCCTGCTTTAAAGTTTAGACCAGCATCTTACAACAGATCTAGCAACAAACGCAAAATGGATATATGATCTAAAAATTAAAGGTCATAAAAATAAAAAATGAAAAGTGAAACAGATAAAATACCTTTCTTCCTACAGCTAAGGGGTGAATTCCTAAGTAAAAAAGGTTTATAAAAGATAAAACAGATAATTTCAATTAGACGAACTGAAAAACTTTTGCATGAACAAAATTAATGCAGAGGCAGAGCTAAGATGGCAGTGATAAGAAACAGTGTAGGGGGCTCTCCTCCACAAACTCCTCCAAATAGGTCTAGAAAATGTACCAGACCAAATGTTTATGGGGAAATCCAGAAAAGGTTACAGTGAATCATTTGTCCAGCCCTGCTTGGCATTGCAAGATAGACAGAGGGGTCTGTGGACACTGGAGTCAGGCCAGAACAGGTGCACACAGTGGGCAGAGCACTACAAAGCCCAGGAAGAGGTATGCTTGAGGTCAAAGAAGAGATCCTGAGCCCAGAAGATGGTGCCATCAGACCCATTCCAGGGCACTGCTACAGGGACAGGTATGACTAGGTTGCTTTGTCTCCCTCTACCTAGTTCCAGGTCAGTGGGTGTGGAGCACAGCAGATGAAATGAGACTCTCAGATTCTTGGTTAGTTTTGTTCAACTATATTTTTTCTCATTTTTATTTTTTGTTAAAAGGGATGGTTCTCTGAGAGAGGGAAGGAATATATCAGGAAATGCAAATAATGTAAAATCAAAGGATAACAATGAAAATGTATATTCTAATAGGGGTAATATGAAACTAAAAAGATAAATTTTTTTTTTTTAAATTAAGCATCTGATGACCTCCACTAAATCTAGACTAAATCTATGGCCACTGAGTAGAACCACTGTAGCAGAGTTCCTCAGTTGCAGTTTCAGATCAAACAAGAAGATGATAGCCTGTGTCTCTTGTAGCAAAAGGGTAGAGAGTTCCTAACAGTCTACAGCAGACCTACAGAACTTGACAGTAGGCAGGGGCCAAAATTAAAATAGGCTAAATGTCTTCTGGCACAGATAGGTTAGACTAGAGACAGACGGATGGTGGTTGGTTGCTGTGGGTGGTGACAAATAGGAGAGTTCGAGGGGCAACCCAAGCGCCTGGGCCATATGTTGTACAGGCCTGGTCTACAGGGACAGAATTCTAGCCTGCCAAATGCCCTGAAGCTGTATTCTCCTATAGGTATGGTCTCCTCACTAATGGAAAGGAAGAGACTATTTCACTAACATTTGTAACTTAGTGTTTAGCACAGTGCCTGGCACACAGTAAGTGCTCAATAAATGCTTTCTTTTTCATTCACTCATGGCAATTATAAGGTTAACAAATGGACTAATAGTTAATAAATACCTGAAAATATGCAAAAATACATATGTAGCAAGGAAAGGAAATTTTCCTATACAAATATAATTCATAAGACATCCAAATAAAATACAATGAAAATTCTCAGATATGAGAAATAGACTGAGAATTTCCATAGGTAAAGAACCAAATGATGTTTAATTTTATCAGCGTAGGGCATTCCTGGTATGGGAACTGCCTCTCCCAACACAGATCACAAGCTATTTGTGAGTTGGTAAATCATAGATCCATAGATTTATAGCTGAAAGGGACTATAGAGACCCCATCTGCCTAGTCCAACCCTCTTGATCCACAGAGGAAGAAACTGAGACCAAACAGAAGTGATTTGCCTGTGTGTGCAGTGGCAGGGTTAGGATTTGAGCCCAAGTCTTCCTGAATCAAAGCCCTATATTACAAGGTGGTCATTAAAAGGGTTTCAATAAAATTAAAAGAAAATCCTAAGGCTTATTATCTTGACACTTTGAATTTTAACATGTAGGGTCATTTCCAAGTATTCTTTTACTTGATAGGACAATGGTAGACTGAATAGGACATAAGTTTGTTTCTAAATCAATATATTCTAGGGGGAAAAAAAGATAACCTGCCAAGAGAAGCTGTATGGTGTCAGCCACCTTCTACTACCAAAATAAAAAAAAAGACACATTTAAACTAAAACTAAATCATTAATATTTTTATTAGTAAACTATAATAATGTATTCTTCACTAAGAATAGTCCCCTCAACAAACGTAGTAACAGTAGAAGCACAGAAACAATGGGAAAAGTACAACAATTTAAATCAATTACTGGCATCTAAAATTCAGACTTGGCAGCTAAGCAGTGCATTAGATAGAATACCAGGCCTGGAGTCAGGAAGATATGAATCCAAATACAACCTCAGACGCTTAGTAGGTGTATGACTCTGGGCAAGTCACTTAACCCCTATTTGCCTTATCTGTAAAATGGGGACACACTGGAGAAGGAAATTGCAAACCACTTCATTATCTTTGCAACAAAAACCAAAGACTTGAATGACTGAAAAACAAAAGGTTCAGGCTTAGATGCATATCTGTTTTCCCTGAAACAAAAAAGCTTTTTGAAGATATCGAGCTAACTAGCTTCACTATCCTGTGAATAACAGTGGGTCAAAAGACGAGGCTTTATGATTTAAAGGTTAGTGTTATTTGATTACATGTACTACCAACCATAATTAGCTCAAGTCCATTGAGCATTTAAAATCTGGAATGAAAATACCAAAGCTCCTTCTTAAAGTGTATTTACGTAGCATGCAGCCTGCTAAGCATCGAGGAATTGAACATAAATTAAAATCTCAAACTCAATGCTAAACTATAACAAACTCTATTTGACAGTTTCATTTTCTGTTTCCTTATCTTATTCATGCGGTGGGTGGTACGGGCTTCCCTATAAGGGGTATATTTCAATTCATTCATTAAGCTAGACAACTTGTTTAGTTAAGCGAACCTACATTTTACGGTCTATGTAGTCACCTAATGGTCAGTTTCAGTAACTGCAGTAAATAGTGCTGTCAGAAATATATAAAATCCCAGGAGATTGGGCTCTAGAGGTGGCATTCTCTTTCTCTATTCGGCCTAAATAGCCACTTTCCTGCCGTGTGAGTATTGAATTCTACCTAGGTCTCTATAAAACACTTTTTTATTGCTGAATACATTATAATGAGAGAAATCTCAAACAAGAAAATTGGTCTTAGATGATGGGCTGAAGGTCTTCCATGCTCTGGCTGTTTTTCATACTGTGGGGTTTTTCATCAGCAATTACAGTCTTGTGAGGTAGGTTTTCATTAGAGCTGGCACAGCTCCATGTGTGCTGAGAAACATATTCAATTAGGATGCTGCCAGGCACATAAAGAATTGCTATTTGGTACCATATCTATAGGGATCTAGCAAATGGTTTCCAATTTGCTCATGCTGTCTACACTATCAGGATTATTTCCTCACTCCCTGACTCTGTGCTTCTGATCTTAGTTGGAATGTGGTTTAAGTAAAAGGTTTTTTCCAACCTGCTTGTGGTTTTGTTTTTAGGGTTTTTTGTTTTTGTTTTTCCTTTCAGATTGTTTTGGGATAATCTGAGTTCCAATGCTACCACAAATAACTTCCTTGGGGAAGTAAGTTTCCATATTTTAAACTTTTAAAGTTCCACTGATTTTATGTAAGGCCAATTACTTCCTTTGATAAAAGGAAAAAAATTACTCTATGGCTTTGAATCCAGTCTTAATTACTAGTCTTTCGAACAAACATGCTTAGCTTAGACACTTCACTGTGGAAAAAATCCTGACTTCCGTTAAGTATAGTCTAAGAAATAAGCTTGGCTTGAAAGAGGAAATAGAAGAATACATCCTAGCACTTGATATAGATTGCAGAGGGTGCGTATTTACATTTTTCTATGTATTGATCAGCTATGCTGATTTTTTCTTCTCTTATTCTTTTTTGTCTTTAAAAATACTATTTATTATATAGGATGGCTCTCTGGAAGGGGGAAGGATGCTGGAGGAAAACTATGGTGATGTAAAAAATGAAAAAAAATAATAAAAACTTTTCTTAAAAGATGGTTCTTAGATGTTTATGTTGTATTATGTTATATTCGGTGTGTTAGACATATGTAATTTAATTAAGATTCTTCCTATGATGATTAATGTGACACACCTGCTGGCTATGTGGCCATTTACAAGGCACATCCTTTCAGTGATCTAAGGAGCTCCCAGGGAATATAAGCGGCAGAGAAGGTGTTGGCCTGCACTGGTAGAGTTTCCTCAACTCAGAATCCCCCATGCCATTAAAATTACAGGTCCAGTCCCCTAGTCCTAGCCGTATTTACAACTAGAATTGACTGAATGTGGTTCTTGTCCTTAAAGTTACGGACAGAATGTCTGTGAAGAGATCCCAAGTCAAACATTTTTATTGATACGAACATATCATTTATGTTGTTATTCTTATAAGTATAACTTGCTATAGGAAAATAATTATATCTGCCTGCATTAGAACCAGGCTTGAAACACAATTAAAATATAATTCAATTTGATTCAACAAGCATGTATTAAATGTCTCCTATGTCAGGCATTTTGTCAGGTGCGTCTCAAGAAGCCTACATTCTACTGGATGGAAACAACATATACAAAGAGAAGTATTTACAAAGTAAATACAGAGTATTTTCAGAGAAGAGAGGATGGCACTAACAATTAGGGAACAGGAAAGGCCTCCATTTGGAGGTGGCATTTGAGTTGAAACTTGAATGGAGCTAGGGATTCCAAATAGTGGGGGTTAAGACAGGCAGCACCTTCTGCATGGAGAGCAATGCTACCAATTCTGCTTCTCTTAGAAGGGGAACTAGGTTGTTAATACCTTAAGTAGAACGAGAGGATACTACAAAATTTCTATTTGAGTAAAGACTGCCAAACATCACTGTAAACCCAAAAACAACCAGAAAAAAATGACATAGTGTATAATTCAGTCGTTTTTCAGGAAGTAAGAAGTTGACCCTTCTGACATATAACCAAATACAATATGGTAAAGCCTACAGAGGTGTTTACTCTGGGGTCCGTGAAATTGTTTTCTCAATATTTTGATAACTGTCTTACAAAATAATTGGTTTCCTTTGTAATTCTGTGTATCTTATTTTGTGCATTTGAAAATATTCTGAGAAGAGGTCCATAGGTTTTATCACACTGCAAAAGGAGTCGACACAAAACCAGTTAATAACCAGTGTGGTGGTGGTGTTGGTATTCAGTCATATTGGACTCTTCATGACCCCCATTAGGGTTTTCTTGGCAAAGGTACTAGAGTGATTTGCCATTTCCTTCTCCGGCTCATTTTAAAGATGAGGAAACTGAGGCAAACCAGGTAAAGTGACTTGCCCAGGGTCACACAGCTATTAAGTTCTAAGGCCGGATTTGAACTCAGGAGGATGAGCCTTCCTGACTCCAGGACCAGCACTCCCTAGCTGGGTCAACCACTGTGTTAGAGTCAAATTATTAGGCCATTCAAAAGTATAACTTTGTTCTTTTTCTCTTTTGAATGTAAAACTATTCAGACAGATGCTGAAAAGCTGCTGCCTGTGATCCTGCGCTCTTGTCTGAGTAGAACCTCTCAAGGCCAAATTAAATTTTATGCTTTTAATCAGACAGCATTTCACAATTACCAACCCTCCATTCTCCCCTCCCCCATGCCGTTATCCTTCTACTCCCAATACAGTCAATAAAATTACGTATTCGGCAAATATTTTGGGTTACTTTCTTTCCTTCTGGTGCCAAGAAGGTTAGGTGAGAATTTCATAAGATTTTGAAAAGTCAAAAGCACAACTGGGTATTTTCTTACCTTGTAAGATGGCAAGAAGCACAAAATCCCTTGGCTCACTGTTTGGCACACAGACAAGAGAAGTGCTCCAACTTCATCTTGGAATGCAAAGGTCTCTGTGTGCTGGAAGTTAGCACAGAGATTCCGACCCGTGGGGCCTGACCCAATAGTGCCAACCCAAACCTATTATGTGAAAAATTCAGCATTAGAAGTACACTTAAACCAGGCAGGCAAATAAGCACTTTTAAAAAATTTATTTTATTTTTAATTTACAGAATAAAACAAGTATTTCCATAATAAAAAAATGTTACTGCATATGAAACTGCAAATCTATTATGTATAAATTGCTATTCTTTCAAAATATATAATAAAGTTATCAGGTAAATTTTTTTTTCCGTTCCCTCCCCCTGTCATCCCCCACCCCTCCACCAGCCCCAGGACAGTGACCATTAGACTCATATAAGTATGTGTATGTGTGTGAGTGGATAGATAGACAGATACATAGAAAGACAGACAGACAGACAGACAGACAGATAGATAGAGATAGATAGACAGATAGATAGATAAGACAGACAGACAGATATGTAAAAGCACTTATTAAGATACCTGAAGGAATGATCAGTGGGCCAAAAGGAAATCAAGCAGTACCTCTGTAAGAAATTTACTTAAAATACTCTGAGTTTATTATCTCTACATTAGGCTTAATAGAAGAAATTGAGTTTCTAGAAGTTTTCTGAGTTTGTGTAGCTTTAAAAGGCAATGTTTATAATCTTACCTCCCTGAGCTTAGAAGCTACGTAAGCTTTTATTTATTGCCTAAGCCTTTGCAATACCTTGCATAGAGTTGATGTTCAACAAATATATGACAAACAAATGATAATGAATGAATGAATCATAGGCTGGGTCATAAAATCATAAAATTTAGAGTTTGGAAGAGCCTTCTGAGACTAGCCAATTCAAAGGTTCTTAATCTGGGGTCCATGAACTTGTTTTCTCAATATTTTAATAACTGTATTGCAACATAATTGGTTTCCTTTGTAATCCTATACATGTTGTTTTATGTATTTAAAAACGTTATTCTGTGAAGGGGTCTATAAACTCCACCAGACTGCCAAAGAGATCCAGGATCCAGTCCCACCCAGACCCCAAAATGACTTTCCACTATGACATATCCAATAAGATGTTGTCCATTCTGTCTACGTGACAACAGGAGAATTAGATGAAACCAGATTACTTGGTGAGTATGATTTGCTACAATTGGTCTACATGACTCCAAATGACAGGTACTATTACTTCTACTTCCCTCAGACTAGAAAATCTGTGCTGACCAGTCAGAGGGAATTAGCACCACTACATATTCTAAGTCCCTTCCAACTCTACTGTGGTCACATAGCTAGCCTTAGCATACTGAGACAGAAAGAAGGTATAGCACTGAAAGCTGTGAGAAGAAACAAGGCAAATGCTGCAGTTTATTGAAAATCCTAATGGCCATGAAAATATTTTGAAAATCTTTTCAAATGATTTTTATGCTAGACATGCAAAAGCTGATGCCCCACAAAGCTGCAGTCACTCAGCTCATTCCAGTAACTACCATAGGATTTTGTTCTCACCACCTATCTGAATGGACTTGTGTGTATAGCTCTACATAAGAGTATCTGTATGTCTAGAGTTCAGGTATATCTGTTTAGATACACCTAAGGACCCATACTTTATAAATACACATGGATATAATATGAATAGCCTTGCCACATTACCTTCTTGCTTCACATCGGGCACTGGAAGGGAAAGGACTGGGGAACATGTTCCCAGAGCTGTTAAATTTCCTTATCCCTAGTGGCTGGACAACTACTGGCCAGCTAGAGGGCATGGCTGCCTCAAGGAAAAAATTTCTCTTAGAGGCCAAGTTGCAATCACAGAACAGAGCATTTATGAGAATAAACATTCCCATAAAAAGACACCTGAAAGAATGATAGTTCAGTAGAAAATAATTGAAATAGAACTCTTAGTATGAGAAAGTTTAACTATGTTAAAGTCTTATTCCAAGGCTTTATTAGGACAAATAAAAATTTGGAGAGTTTTTAGATTTTTTTTTAAAATCCTGGTCTATTGCTGCTGTCTTAGACAAAGAATTAAAACATATAGAATTTCAGGCCATATGGCCTTCTCATATGAAGTCTAGTTTTTTTATTTTTTTGCCTTAGAGAATAGAATTTATCACCTTTGGCTGTCTCTAAAACTAGCATCTTATTTTTAATATTTTCCCAATTATAATATTTAATATTTTTCCCAATTGTATATCAAGACAATTTTTAGCATTTATTTTTACAAGATTTTGAGTTCCGCATTTTTCTCCCTCCATTTCTCCCCTCCCTTCTTCCTAAAATTTGATATAGGTTATATATGTGCAATTATGTAGCACATATTTCCATATTAGTCACAGTTGTGAAAGAATAAACAGATCAAAAAGAAAAAAAAGCAAAAGAAAATGAAAAAAGCATGCTTTGATCTGCATTCAGAGTCTGTCAATTCTTTAATCTGGATGTAGATAGCTAACATTCTTTTTATTCTTAAATTAAAATGTAAAATTTCTTCTCCTATAACTTCTCCATTTGCCACCCAAATTGGTTAACAAGGAATTCAACTTATATTAAAAGTCTTGGAAACTTCATAAACCTAAAAAAGAAAATACTAACCTGTGAGCTCTGAATGACATGATTAGCCTCTAGTTGGATAGCAAATGTCACACCAAGTTCAGATGAAAAAGTTTTCATTGGTGACAGAGTACCAGATGACAGAACAATTGTCCGCACATTACTACTAATATCTGAAAAGGCCTACAAAGGAGGAAAAATATTAGTCATATGAAAATGTGATCAAATGGGGCAAATATTATCATCTAATTCTTTGAGTAATCATACTAGTTAAAATTTCCCACTATGTCATAACAAGCTTACCACAGCTGGATTCAAGCACCAAAAGTTTAGCACATTTACGGCCATTTTTTGTTTAAAACTTTTCTTATTTTTAGGTAAAGCAAAGAAATCGTTTTGGTCTGGAATGTCAATCTGGCTTGTCCAAGAGTAAGTCTGCTGCACAGCGACTTTGTAATCATCTGCAAACCTAAATGAAAAGCAACCAATAATCAAATTGTTCACTTTTTAAAGCATTTACAGTATTCATTACCAATATCGGAACAGACTGTAACAACCGATTACATTTAAGGTCACATTTATATATGGGTTTAAAGTATGCAAAGCATTTTCTCACAACAGCCCTGTAAATTAGGTAGTTATAACTATTATTATTCCCATTTTACAGAAGAGAAAACTAAAGGAGGTTGAATAATTCTCCATGGTCACAAAGCTCATGAGCTGCCAGGCCTACTCACTCCAAATAGAGTGTTTTTTCCTGCCATAGTATCTCATTCAAAAATCTTAATCTTGTAATTTTCCTCACTACCAACAACAGAGCTTGTAAATGCTGGCACATGTCAAAGAATTTTAGAATTAGAATAGGTCTCAGAAATTATCTAATCCAAGGGTTCTTAATGTAGGGCTCACAGACCCCCCCCACTTAGGTCCATGGATAAATTTCAGGGAGTCTGTGAATGGTGGAGGGGAAATACAATATATCAGTATTTTCTAAAATCTAGCATTCTTTTCACCTTTTAAAAATATTATTCTAAAAAGAGTCCACAAGCTTCAGCAGACTGCCAAAAAAGGAGGTCCATGAAAGAACCGGTAAAGAGAAGTATGTATAGAGTAATTTTAGATGTGTGTGTGTGTGTACCTATTTGTGTCTAATGGTAGCCATCTCTAGGCTATATTTAAGAGAAATAGCCGTTGTACATAGTAGATTTACAGCTTCATATGCAATTACCTTTTTTGTTATAATGCTATGGAAATGCTTGTTTTATTCCATAAATTAAAAACAAAATTTTAAAAAAGATTCTGAATTTCACAAACACCAGAAAAAAGAAGAACATTTCTACATACAAAACAGAATGGAAAAAGTGAATATGTGAAACCATGACCCTAGTACATAAGCTTTAAAAAAAAAAAAACAGACAACAATAGCTAGTTGTCATATCGTGTTTTAAGGCTTACAAAGCACTTAGAACACTTCAGAACCTTACAACATCCCTCTGAAGTGCTGTTACTACCACTTTTACACATGTCAAAACTGAGACCGAAAGGGGTTAAGAAACTTGCCTGAGGAAAGTATTGGAATTCAGTTCTTTTGGACCTCGAGTCCAGCACTCTATCCACTAAGCCACTTAAGCTACCATTATTAGTACTCCTTTTGAAAGTATATGTAGCTGGTTACTCTCAAAGCTGTCCTATTTTTCTGTTTCCCACTGAACTTCTTTCTTTTCTCTTCTGTGTACTTTTAAAAATGCTTCATGGATCTTTTCTTTCTTTTCAGTAACACTATCATTTATTCTCTCCCTGACAAATTCCTCCCCCAATGAAAAAAAAAAAGAAATTCTTGAAACAAATTATAGTCAAAGGAAAACAAATTCACCCATTTGCCAAATCCAAAAATA
Organism: Phalanger gymnotis; assembly: GCA_028646595.1. NCBI lineage: Eukaryota > Metazoa > Chordata > Mammalia > Diprotodontia > Phalangeridae > Phalanger > Phalanger gymnotis. The sequence goes on along the minus strand of CM053626.1, from coordinate 203,880,568 downwards.
AACATTTCTTTCTGCACCTTGAGTCCATCACCATTCTGTCAGGAGGTGGGTAGCACGTTTCATCAGTGGTCTGCAGTTATGGTTAGTCATTGCATTGATCAGAGTTCTTAAATGTTTCAGAGCTGCTTTTATTTACAATGCTGCTGTGACTGTATAAATTGTTCTCCTGGTTCTACTCACTCTTGTTATCAGCTCATACAAGTTCTCCCAGCTTTGTCCAAAATTGTCTCTCATCATTTCTTAAGGCACAATAATACTCTGGCATTCTGAATAGGGGCATCCCAAGCCAGGGTGAACTCTGGTAACTGGACATCATAAGTCATATTCCAGTCCTGGACTATTAGAACAGAAGCTAGGGAAAGAGCCAGCCTCCATATGTGATTGTAAAGATCACAAAGATATGTAAAGACGAGGCCAGGCTGTACTACTCAGTGCAGTGGGAGCCGTACCAGAAGATAGAGGCAACTCAGCACATGGGAGCCAGTACGGGGGGACAGAGGAGGATGCCGAGACCAGTGGGATCTCTAACATCCCATTGCAGCCTGTCAGAAGCACAGCAGGAAAAAGAACCAACTCCCAAATGGGGTCATTCAAGGAGAAAGAAACTGATGCTGGCCGAGGCAAGATCCTGCAGTAGACCATGAGATAAAAGCCAGGAATTGAGGCAAAATTTGGGGCCTGGCATCCATCACACCATCCAGGCTAGCAGCCACAGCAGGGCACAGGATCAAAGACTACCCAAACCAACCAAGAGGAGAATAGCCTAAGCACAAAATTCTAATATAAGAACTAAAGATGAAAATGTGAGCAAACAGGGAACAAAAAATGCAGGGCACTTGAAGCAGGAATCCAAACTTCAAGAGAATACGTAATTTAATCCTAAAGAATTGGTACATAAAACAATAAATCATAAAAACAATAAATCTTTTAATTAAAGAAAATGACAACAATGAGACAACATACCAAAACTTTGGGATGAAGCCAATGTAGTCCTTTGGGGAAAATTTATATCTCTAAACACTTTCATCAACAAGAAAGAAAGAAAAAAAATCAATAAATTGATCATGTAACTTTAATTAGAAAAGCAACAAATCAAAAAACATCCCCAATTAAACACTATGACAGAAATCATGAAAAATCAAAGACCAAAGAAACTAGAAAAACCAAAAAATTAGATGGCTGATTAAAATTAGGAGTTCTTTTTGGAAAAACAATCTGATAAAAAAGAGAAAAAATTAAATTGCCAATATCAAAAATGAAAAGAGGAGTTGACTACTTGGTAAAGGCTTTTCATTTTCTTTTTCAGGTCAATTCTCTGTAATTTTCCCTCCAGAGCTCTAACTTCATTCATAATTTCATTTTTTATCTCTTATTTAATTTCTTCCACTATTAGTCTTTGTAGCTACACAATATTTTTCTCTGAGGTTCTGCTTGTAAATTTTGTGGAGTTACTCTCTTCTTCTGGGTTTATTTCTTGAGTGAGTCAACCCTGAGTAAGCCATAATTTTGTCTGTTGCTTTCTTCTATTTATTTACATTATCAGGCAGCAGATTGGCTAAGATGACAAAAAAGGAAAATGACAACTGTTGGTGGGGCTGTGAAATGAGTGGCACACTATTGTACCACTGATGGTATTATTAGATGGTTCAATTACTCTGGAAAGCAACTTGGAACTAAATTTAGCAACTTCGTAACAAAAAAATTACTAAACTGTCCATATGCTTTGACCAAGTAATAAACACTCCTAGGATTATAACACAAAGAGAGCAGAGAAAGAGGGAATGATTCCCATTTGGACCAAAAGATTTCTAGCAGAACATTTTGCTATAGCAAAGAACTAGAAATAAAGTGGGTATCCATTAATTGGGGAATGGTTGAACAAATTATAACATAAGAATGTAATGGAATATTATTTCGTCACAAGAAATTTTAAAAGAGACCAATTCAGGGAAACCTAGGAGGACTTCTAATAAACTGACAGAGCGAAGTGACCAGAATTAAGAGAATGATATATACAATGACAATCTCACTGAGAAGGAAAACAACCGTAAAAGTTCTAAGAACTCTGACCAATCACAACTCTAGAAGTCATGAAGATGAAACATTTTGGCAGAGACCTGATGGACCAGAGGCTGAGAATAAGAGTTACGTTTCCAGACATCATCATCATCATGGAACTTGCTTCAGCTCTGCTACTCGAACCTCTTCGGTCCTCTCAGTTGCTTCTGCCCCTCTGACTGGAAGGCTGGAGCGTGCAGCAAAAAACCAAATTCTATAGCCTCCCTTTACAGAGGGCTCGACATTCTGGGCACCTCTTCATTTGTCACCAGCTCCTCTGCTTGGTTTAGCCTTCACCATTGTATTCATCATGCCTCTGCACTGGCTACTCTCTGCCACTATCCTTTCAAGTAGGTGGCACAATGATTAGAGCTCCAGGCCTGGACTCAGGAAGACCTGAGTTCAAATTTAGCCTCGGATACTTAGTAGCTGTGTGACCCTGGACAAGTCATTTAACTTCTGTCTGCCCCGGTTTTCCCAACACCACCTACCTCCCAGGGTTTCTGTGAGGATCAAATGAGATATTTGTAAAGTGTTTAACAAAGTGCCTGGCACACAGGAAATGCTATGTAAGTGTTAGCTATTTCTTGCTGTCTTCCTCTGTTAGACTGTAAGATCCTTAAGGGCACAAACTTTCTTTTCCTTAGTTGTATTTCCAGCACTTAGCACACCGTCTGGCACATAGTAGGCATTTAATCAATGTCTGTTGTATCAGACACAGAAAATGTGGGTTTGTTTTCATGGCTACACTTATATGTTACAAAGGAAAGCAGCATTTTTTTAGTGGACCACAGTTTGGGAGGCAGTGATAGTTATATTAAAAAAAAGGAAAAAAGAAAAAAGACTCAACGAAGTATTTAAAAAATACAAAGAAGAAAGTAAAAGGCTGTTCAGAAGGAGCAACAATAAGCAGGACAATGCTGCAACTACTGTGATAAAAAAAACGAGCACTATGTAGAAACTCAGTTTCATGGGGGGCCTCCTTTTCTATTCATCATATCGGGAAATGTTCACACTTGTTGATGTTTATTAAGTTCGTGATAACGAAAAGGAAAAATGTTTTTAGAACATTTATAAGACATAGCCAAGCCTCATAGAGATACAAATGTTTCTAAGGAGGAAAACAGAAATGATCATCACTAACCTGCTCTTTTCCCTAAAAAGATAGTCCAGTACCATAAAGAGGCCTTTGAGCATAATCTGCGTCGAGGCACTAACAATAGGTATTTCTCTAACTTGCTCTTTACCATTAAGTGTCATGATTTTTTCTTCTTTTTGAAGGACAGAAGTAAAATGCCCCTATAACATATAAATAAGATATAAACAACCATTTAGAAAAAAAATTCAATACCAATAATATCGCATATGAAAACATGCAATGGCTATCTGGATACAATACTATGAACTGTTTACTGAATAATTACGCTAAATGCCAACAATGGCACCAGAGTCTGGCTACATATGATGAGCTAAATTCTCCCCAGAGTCAGTCACTCCTTAAACTCCCCAAGAGTAAGTTAGGCCTTTAGGAGGGTCATTAATTCTTTAGGCTGTTAGGGTACCAGGTGGAGTTCCAAAGTAAGACACTAAATAGATATGGACTAAATGGTTCTCTCGTGGCTTAAAGGGGTTAAAGTGCCTTGTCAACTTCTAGAGAGCATTTAGGCACTGAGAAGATTTTGACTCAATAAAGGGTGATGCATAAGTATAGTATGAAATAAATGATACATGGGGGCAGCAAGGTGGCACAGTGAGTAGAGCACCAGCCCTGGAGTCAGGAAGCCCTAAGTTCAAATCCGGCCTCAGACACTTGACACACTAGCTGTGTGACTTTGGGCAAGTCACTTAACCCCAATTGCCCCACCTCCCCACTCCAGAAAAAAGTTTTGTAAAAAATAAACAAACAAATAAATAAATGACACATGCTATGCAAAGAATACATTGCCTGGCCAAACCACTACATAATAACACTAATTCTGTATCCACAAGATGAATTTCATTAATGGCAGAAAAAATCTTACCTGTAATATTGGAAAGGAAGCAGCAGTTATGCCCATTTTATGGAAGTGAGAGATCATTTCATGTCCACTCCACACTTTACAGGACGCTTCATAATGTCTTTTTTCAAGATGTTTAGAGTTCTCCTGTAACCAACTAGAATAAGAAAAAAAATCAAACTAAACAATAACTCTATTAGAGTTATTAGACAATATCAGCCTTTCTACATGTTACTTTGGCAAAAAGCCATGGAGAAAATGGATTTTCACCATGATCAAACACCATTCTGCGCTCTTAGTAATTAGCCAAGAAAGCTTAATCAGAAATTACAGTACCTTGGAGAGAGTATGTCGCCGACCACTAGTTTAGTTGATTTGCCGTACACAGCAAAATAAACACAAAGAACCGAGGTCACGATTTTACTTTAGAAAAAGAAGCATGCATGTGATTCTACTTGTTTTTGAACCACTCCTACAGCTTCAAGCCAAAACGGATACCATGCTACCATGCTTTTCCTACTCAGGAGAGAGATTCACACAAATGGCAACGTTTCTTTTTTAATTCCCTGGAGCAGGCAGATCATCGGCTATCATTTCCAGCAAATAATCAATACGTAAACATTTATTAAGCATCTACTGTGTGCTGGGCAAAAAGAGGCAAAAGCCAATCCCTGCCTTCAAGGACCTTACAATATAATGGAGAAAATAACATGCAAACAAAAAATACAAAGCAAACTACATACAGGATAAATATGAAATAATTAACTCAGGGCAGGGGGTGGTGAAGATACTAGAATTAAGAAGGGTTAGGAAGGGCTTCCTGTAGAAGGTGGGATTTCAGTTGAGACCTGAAAGGAAGCCACAGAGGTCAGCAGTTGGAGCAAAGGAGGGAGAGCATTACACGCACAGGGGACGGCCAGAGAGAACACCAGAGAGATAGAGAGTCTTGCTCGTGGAATGGCTAGGAAGGCAGTGTCACTGGATTGGAGAACGTGTTGGGGAATAGAGTATAAGAAGACTGGAAAGGTAGGAAGGGACTAGGTTATAAGGGCCTTTGAATGACCCTGGAAGCAATAGGGAACCACTAGAGTTTATTAAGTCAGGGAATGATGTGGTCAGACCTGTGCTTTAGGAAAATCGTTTCAGTGGCTGAATGGAAGATGGACTGGAGTCTGGAGAGACTTCAGCTAAGCAGACCCACCAACAGACCATTGTAATAATCCCAGTGCAAGGTGATGAGGGCCTGCACCAAAGTGGTGCCAATCAGAGGAGAAAAGGAGGAGTATTTAAGAACTGTTGCAAAAGCGAAGTCGATATTGTGAAGAGTAGAGGATAACTTCTAGGTTACAAGCCTGAGGGACTAGGAGCATGGTTTCGCCTTCTTTACTAACAGGGAAGGTAGGAATGAGGAGGGCTTTGGGGAAAAGATAATGTGTTCTGTTTTGGATATGTTGAGTTTAAGATGTCTACTGGACAGCCAGTTTGAGATGTCTGAAAGGCAAATGGAAATGCAGGAGTAGAGGTCAGCAGAAAGGTTGAGACAGGCAAGGCGGACTTGAGAATCATCTGCATAGAGATGGTAATTAAATCCATGGGAGCAGATGAGTTCACCAAATGAAGTAGCATTGAAGGAAAAGAGATCTTCTATCTCAGGACAAGACACTGTCCAAAGAATAAGGATTTGGAGCACATGCCAAATACAAATATCAAGGCGGCACTGCAAAGCAACCCGAAATGCTACATTTTAGAATAAAAAGTAACTTCCTAGAAATCCCGTGTATATTTTTTCCTCTCCCTACTATCAGAGACTTCTAAATGAAAATCTTAAGCTAAAGAACATCAGACTGTACATTTAGTTTATACTAAAGAATAGTTCTGAAGTATGTGGGGTGTTTTGGGTACCACAATTCCAGCTCTTGGGGCATTTTAATAGTCAAGAACCATCATTAAGAAGTCTACTACACAACTAATAGCTTTATTGTCTAATTCCAGATGATTGATTAGTTTCATTTATCTTACAAGCTCCTTAAAGCAAAAAAAAAAAAATTATGTAAGCAAACCATCCAAGAATATGCAATGTTAAATTTTCCAAATAATTTTTTATGCATGAGGGGATGCATTCTAAGTGGAATTCCAAAAGTGACCCTTTGATATGAAAATACATGTGGTCTACATTGTCATTACAAGCATCAGTTATAGTACTGCCTAAAATCAAAACATTTTGACATTGAAAGCCAAATAAAATTTTCCAAACAAAAAAAAGCAAAATTTTTGAATATATTTTTGAAAATGTTTATTGTCCAAGGGGACAAATAGGGGGAGAATGATTTGTTTGTAAAATTAAATTACTATATACACATATACGTGTCTGTCTATCTGTCCTTCTATCTATCTATCTACCTAGCTTGAGGTATGTCTTAGAAACCAACACAACAGCTTTCACTTTGTATAAGAATTTGTTTGGGCTAACATATATTAACTTGTCCAATGTCTACCAAGTGGATAGTATCATATTGAGCTCTTTCAACAACATGAATAATTAAGACTTTTATGGGGGCAGGGGAAGCTATTTGAACTCACTAATGTCAAGGCAGTTGACTTCTGCTAAGATAATTTATAATTTTGGAGAAGCTTAAAATTTTAACTATAACTACAGTAACTGAGAACACAGGGAAAATATCGCAAAAGTGATACACACACACACTCAAGTTTTTAACTTCGGCAAGAGCAAAAGAGACATGTTGAAAAGAGAAGTCCCTTGATTTTTGTAGGCACCTGCCTACCAAATATGTAAGATTTCTTTACAAATTGTTAGACATACTAAAGAGTAACAAACAAAAGCTAAAGCCAATTAGCTACCAATTTATTTTTTAAAATTCTAGGCTTTTTAATATAATCCTATGATTTCTTCTCAATTTGTCAAGGTTTCAGTTGTACCTCAATATTTTCAGGGCCACGACTTTCTAAGACTAACCCAGATTGCCATCCCTGTACAACTTGATAGATGGTCTTTAATTAGCAAATGGTATTCTGTTAATGCCAGTACTATTCAGTCTGTGGCTGAAAAATTCATTACCCTACACTCCATAAGGCTGCTTCTTAGAGTTCCTAGTTTCATTTAAGGCTTAGATTGAGTGCTAACTCCTAAATGAGTCACTTCCTGATCTCCCCAAATGGCAGAAGTTTTTAATACATTTTCTATTTAAATTTGTATACATATTGTGGTCATTCCCCTATTCTCACCAAAATTAGGACATAATAAAGCAGGGACTGAGAAGTTTTGTGTGACTTAGTATTCCCTTAACATTTAACACAGTGTCTGTCACACAATAGGCATTTAATGTCTGTTGAATTGAACTGAACTGCATTAGCTCCAGTATTTTAATCTCCTGAACTAAAATCCAATAAACCACAACCCTCCATTAATTGGAAACTTTTTTTTTCCTTTTAAATGTATTACACTTTGAAGAAAAAGGGGAAATCATGACACATCAGAAATGCATTTTAAAAAACCTTCCAGATGATGACCTATGGTCAGTATGACAGATTCAGCCTCATCTCCTACCTTTAGAACAGTTTCTTTATCTTTTTTGGGTCATAGACCCCCTTCACAATCTGGTGAAAACTATGCAACCCTCAGAATAGTGTTTTTAAATGTATAAAATAAAGTACATAGGAATAAAAAGAAAGCCAAAGGAAGCTGAAAGAAAAGTGTAATTTTTTTTCCTATTCAAGTTCACAGATGTCCTGAAATCTTTCCATGAGTTAGGAATCCCTGGAGTATTCAATTGTGTTCAACTCACAATGAGTAGATGCTCATAATAATGATGCTGAGGCACTGTAAGATCCTAAAACATCAAAATAAATTTAATTATGCTCATTACACTATATTTGCCAAAGTAAGAAAGAGGACTAATCTATTTAGAAAGCTTTAACAATAAAGTACTACTCCACTAAAGTTCTACTCCAATGCCTCACAGTGGCACAGAGATACTCAAGGTTTCTGAATTCTCTGACAATGGAGTCCAGGAACTGGCAGGCCCAGGAGGCAGGTCCTATACCACAATGGCAATGTTGGACCAGTCTGGCTAAACACAGAGAGGCTCACTCAGAGGATGGCTGCAATTAATCAATCGGTAGGTCTCTATGAAGTATCTCTACTGGGTGCCAAGTACTGTGTGAGGCACTAGGGATAAAAAGGCAGAAGCGATACACGCCCTGACCTTTAGGGGCCTACCTGTCACAGAGGAGACAACATGTAAATATAAACGTACAGACAAAACACATACAAAGCAGATACAAGAGAACCTTTGGGGAAGGAAATGCATTAGTGGCTGGGGTACCAGCTTTCCCCCAAAAGCCACTCCTCCATAGTTCCCTATTTCTGTCAAGGGTACCACCATTCTTCCAGTTCCAGGTTCATAACTTTGGTTTTATCCTCACTTCTTCACTCTCCCTCACACCACATATCCAGTAAGCCGCAGTAGCCTCTTACCTGGTAACCCTGCCTCAAACTCCTCCTCACTCTAATCTAATCCCAAAGTTACCAAAGTAGTTTTTCCTAAGCACATATCTGACCACGTCACTCTCTTACTCAATAAACCACAGTGGCTCCCTTTTGCCTCTAAGATCAAATATAAATTTCCATTTAGCATCGAAAACCATTTAAACTCTGCTCCCAACCTTTCTAGCCTCGCTATACATTACTCCCCTCTCACACTCTTTTTTCCCCTTCTCTTTCCCTCTCATCTTCTCCAGTGGCCCAGGTCTCCCAGAACCCATTCAGGCAACTAAAGTCCCACCTACCACCACTGGGGGTGCTCCCCTTCCACATCTTTATGTCTCATCCCCTCCTAAAGCCAGGACCACCCAGAATCCACCTGGGCTGCCTCACTGCTTGCAGAGCATGGGTGAGATGAGAGTCACCAATTCCATTCCTTTGGTATGATGAAAGAGGGCTAAGCCTTACCATCTGCCAGAGGATTACCTTCTAAAGTTCTCCAGGCCTTCTATTTGCCCTGCCTCTGAACACTGCCAGACTCCTACCACTGTCATCTGCCCCACTGACATACAGGAGATATCAACAAAAATATATTTTAAAAATAAAAATGTAATATAAAGTAAACAAAAATTTTTTAAAGGAAACATCAATTTATACTGGTAAAAACAATTTTCTTACTTTATGAGGCTATAGCACACAGCTCTCAGGGGTTCATGGTTTTTCTTCCTTATATTGTTGCTGACCATGATATCTAGTTCATCTCGAGCAAACCTAAGTTGGATTTCTGTAAGACTATAACTGGCTGACTCACGTGCACACTCCTCAATATTGTGGGCTTCATCTAAAATGATGATCTGCTCTTTCAGATTGATATCCATCTACAAGAGAAAACAATTTTCCTGTAAAACATTATGAAATTGACTCTTTAATTTAATCAGCAGTCGGAAGACTCCGTTTTTACTTCACCCAGCTTTTAGCCAATAGAAGCATGCACAATTGTGTAAATAATTGATTTTTCTGGGGCTTATATAAGTTCTGCATTATTGAAGCCAACCAACTTTTCTTTATTGAATTCTTTGTACATAACATCATCACAATATTTACATCAGCACAAAAGATTGTCATCTAGAGGTCTCAAAATCTTTTGCAAATATATGAAACTGACAACTATTTATGGAGAATCTCTTATGCAGAAGATACCCTATTGGAAGCTGAGGGGGATATAAAATCTTCTAAGCTCCTTGAGGGCAGGGACCCTATTTCTTTTGAGAAGCTTACCATTACATTGGGACACAAACACAGCACAAATAAAAGAAAAGTAAAATAGCTATATAAAACAAAATGCTGGACAAAAATCACAAGGCAACACATGATTAACTGTCAAATGAGGGGCAGAAACAATAAATGTGTTCAGAGGAAGAAAAGAGACCTGTGGCCAGGAGGAGTTTGGGGAGGCTTCCAGGAGGAGACATTTGAACTCACCCTCGAAAAAGAGAAGCAGAGAAGAGGAGGGGAGAAAAGAATACAGGAATCTTGAGCAAGGCACAATGAAAGGAAAGAACAAAGATCAAGACTGTGAAAAGATGAGTCTGTCTAAATGGAGGCTTCAGGTAGGGAGATAACGCTGGAAAGGAGTGTTGTAACCAAACTAAAGAGGACCTAAAATGCCAAGCTAAGGAAATTCCATTTTATACAAAGCAGGTAAACAGCAAAGGTTTTTGAGATAGGAAGTGAGAATAAAAAGGGCTAAAAACCGGGTAATATAAATGATAAATATACACTACCTTCATTTTAAGCCTGAAAGAACAGCAAAACTGATAATAAAAAGAATTTGTACACATCAAAAAAGTCAACAGCAGCAACAAGAATGCCAAATTTTTGAGGTTCTATTATGCTATAAACAATAGCTATGTTACTTGATGAGAACTAGATGTCATACTCATACATGCTACGTAAAAAAACATCATTTTTCAAAAGTTCACAAGGTATATCAACATGCACATGAATTTCCCACATAGCACATTAATTGGCTTTTATAAAATGTTTTGTTTTATGCCTAGTACACTAACTGTATTTTCATTGCAGACACTAGATTCATAAGATTCTTTGTCACTTTAGTTTAAAATGTCATCTTTACATTTAAATAAGTAGTTTTTATCTAATTTCAGGAATTAGTTATTACTAATTAGTAATTACTGGTTGCCCTAAAGTGCTCATATACTTACCTAAATTAAACACTGAACAGAACAAAGAAGTGAAATTAAAATAAAAAACACTGAAAATATTTCCTTGATCACTTAAATCCCAATTAATAAAGAAATGGTCTTCACAATTATTACATTTATACTTACACTTTCCCTTATTTGTGAATCTAGAAGATAGTTGTAGGGACAGAACACAATGTCAGCATCTAGCATTAGTTCTCGAGCTGCATAATATGGACACGCCTTTAGCTTTTTACCCAGGCTAACAAGGTCTTCTATATCCCAGGCCCTGGACATCCCTGGGAAAAGCTGTAGAGCATCTTGTTCGCTAATCTTATGGACACCGTGATTGAAATAACAGGATCTACCCTAAAAGTAAATACATATCATTGAAAAGTTAGCAAATATTGTAGTAGCAATAAAAAAAAAATTAACCCCCCCCCTTATGTTAGGAATTCATAATATTAGCAAATGGCCACAAAGCAAGTATCCCATAGAAGTAATAGCATTAAATTAACAATAATATTTTTTAAAGTGACTCATTTTTGATCTCTCAAATTAGCTAGAGCTTAACACCTATGAATTCCTCATTAAAACACATTTTCCCCATACCTACAATTTTATCTTTGTGGGGAGCTTAGTATAATACCTCTCTCTACGGTTTATCAAAAATTCATCCCCATCTCACATCTGAGACAGCTGCCCAGGGGATAGAGATGTTAAGAGTCTGATTTATTATAGTCACAAAGGTAAGACTGCTCTGCCTCAAGAACTACTTTCTATCTACCATATCGTGTTGCTTCTCTTCCCATATACTTCTTATAATATTTAATAATGATTAGTCAAAACCAGCTAAATTTGTCTTTGTCTAGGTATATTCTGTATCAGCCAAAGGCAAGACCATATCTTCTGTGTTCTTTGCTACTCACCCAATGGCACCTATTATATGTATAATAAAGTCACAGACTATTACCTCATTGGGGTATAGAGAAGACCCTGGGTCTTTAAGAGATGTGTCAGTGGAGCATGAGCTCTGTCAGATTTTATCTGTTTAGAAAGAATTCAAATATAGTACCAGAAAACAGACTGTGTCTGTTTTCCAAGGTCCAGCCTAATTAGGTACAAAGAGTCTCATTGCCAACAAATTGGACACTATGCCAGGGATTATTCTGAGCAAGGCAACCTGTGAAACAAAGAAAAATAAAAATGGCCCTCACTTCTTTATGATAGCAGTGGCAGAATAGTGGGAAGAGTTAGGAGGTTCAAAGAGCAGTTGTTATACTATCCAGAAATGGTGACAACTCTGGGTACTCTAAATGTGACAATTTTATCCAGCAAATCGTTACTGATGTTCTCACTATAAATGAAGGCAGGAGACAAAAGGAAATTGTAGCTAAAGTGAGAGCTAGTTCATAGATTCTCCTTGGAGAAGCAAATAAAAGAATTTACAGAATTGGATTTACAGTGTCTCCACATAAGATAGGAAACATTATTTCATGGAACATTTGATCATCTTATATTGCAGTGCTCATGAAGAGCATTTAGAAAATGACTGTCACAAAAATAACTGCTACTTACAAACCAACATCTATTGCAGAGGATGAAAAAGTGGAGAAATTCTACAAAGAGCTCAATAAGAGCCTCCAAATTAAGTCATATATACTTGAACACAGCAATGGAAGAAGAGAGGCAGTACAGGGCTCTGAAATAGGAAATGAAAGAAGCCAAAAGTCTGCAGTCTGGACAGAAAGCTCATGCTTATATATCGTGAACTTTGTTCATAAAAAAGAATTAGGCAAAGAGGATTACTAAAAAGAAAAATGGTTGCATCTAAACATACAGGGATCAACTGGTTCCCAATTGAGGAGCCCATTATGAATCAGCTCTCTGTGTACAATAGGACCACCAACTTAATAAATATCCAAATAAACACAAATGAGAAGATACGGTGTTCAATTAAAACAATTTCTATCTCACCCATTTAAGTAAGTTATTGCCACTGCAAAATCAAAATAGATAAAAGAACAAACATAGAATCTATGAACGTCTCCTAAGGAAATTTGACTGACACAAATCAATCACCACAAAAAGGAGACCAAAATAGCTGCCAAGCAGAGATGTAGCAGTCATGGGCAACTATAGTTTAGAATATAAACTTGTCTGGAAAATATTACAGAGGAAAAGGTGAAAAATTATAAGACACATAAGAGAACAAGAAGTAGGAGAAGCAAGTTTACAGCAAGTTTGTGGTGGGATAAATGGAAGTGGATCACACTGAGACAACGAAAAGACAAAACTAGAAGACGAGGAACTGATGAAAAATGGAAAAGACTTATCAAGATTACTATAACAAATACTTTGTCATTGACAGAAGAACCACCACAGGAGGAAATAGAAACGACATTAAAGAAAATAAAGATGGGAAAAACAGAAAAGATCAGATGTACACTGAGGTCTGTGGTAGAGGAAACACAATTTGGGAGTGTTTGGGGCCTCCTGAAACAGGAGGCTTGCCAACAAAAACAGATAGTAACACCACTTTGAAAAAAAAAAAGAAAAAAGAAACTGAGAAAACAGCAATAACTACCAACCCATAGGACTACACTTCCATTTCTATAAAATCTTTATGAATAAATGAAAGAGCATATGTTAACAGCCTGCTATGTGCACTATGCTAAACACTGGGGATACAAATAAAAAAAAACCCTAGAAAGTCCTTGTCCTCCAGTAATTTACATTTAATGGGAGATGACAAATATGGGCAGGTGATAGACAAGGGGCACTTTGGGCAGGGGAGGCACAGGGGTGATTAGAAGAACCTCAAGGCAGTCAATCAAATGACATACCTTGCCCTCCCCAGAAGCAAGAGCACTGCTGACTGGTTACTGTGCTCACAGCAAGAAGTTAGGTCCATATGTGAGGTGGCAATGTGCCTATGTGGACTGACTGCTGAATGAGATATGAAGCAAAGCATAGTCAAAGGCCTCACTAGACATAAAGGACTAAGTAAGTTTGCACTCATTCAATCCAAATCATAACAATTAGCTACAAAATTAAGTGGATTAACTTTCCCAGGGACTGAAGCATGGATTCTGGAGGCCCAATGATATAAAGGAAGTTGATCCAAGTGGGAAGAACTAGAGTAGCAGTGGTAGAGCAGATGGTAACGCGGATAGATAAATGGATTGGGTAGGATGAAAATAAGTTAACACATATTGTGGGTATCCCTAAAGAAATGTGGAACATATAGGAATATATGAATAGGCTGCCACATAGTACAACAAAGAATAGCACAGAAGCCATGAAATAAAGGATGTCATCTGAGAAATGCAAGACTGAAGAAAGGAATGGACATATTATGTAACAAGATGGAAAAATAAAGAATGGATGAGTCATGTGCCCATTTCAAGAGATGTAAAAGAAGGCCCCAAACATTTTGGGTGGGTCTCAGGTGATGTATCTACAGGAAAACACAATCAAGGGTTTTAAGAATGAGAAGGCATGCAAGGACTATACATATTTGTCACAACAGTTTTGTTTTTCTTTCTCTCCTCCCTTCCCCCCTTCTCCAGAGAGTGGGGCTAGACAGAAAATAAATGTTTATTAGTTGAATAAAAAAAATTAATTTTAAAGTATACAAAAAAATCAAGGAACAAATGAGGCGCCATTGTAAGTTATGTCTACCTTGATAAGATTACAGATCCATGAAGTATGAATTAATTAACTAACTTTACCCGCATCATTGAGGCAGCTAAGTGGTGTAGATATAGAGCACTGGATCTGGAGTCGGGAAGACCTGAGTTCAAACCCAGCCACAGATACTTCCTAGCTGTATTGACTCTAGGCAAGTTAACTTAACTTCTATTTGCCTCAGTTTCCTCAACTGAAAAAAATGGGGATAATAACAGCACCTACCTCTTAGGGTCATTGTAAGGATTAAATGAGGTAATATTTGTAAAGCGCTTAGGAGAGTACCTGACATACAGAAAGTGCCACATAAATTTTGCTATTAGTATTATTATCGTTGTCCTTCATATTAGAAGAGGCTGCTGCAAGCAGCTGCTTTTAGTGCCTTGAACTACAGCTGAAAATAATGAAAAGCAGCCTGAAATATTTTCTACAGAGAGGACATAAGTGATTTACCTATCTATTATTGTCACTATGCCAGATCTGTATATCTAGATATTTATAACCAGAGGAAGAAAGATCTAGTAAAAGTACATGAGCTACACACACAAAAATAGAGTAAAATGTAAAGACCTGACCAATAATTCATCCAAAGTTGCATTGATTTGGAAGCTACTTGTTAAGTACTCATTCCAGAAAAATGCCAGAAAACAAGGAATTACACAGTCCTGTAATTCAACTCGTTCAACAAGTTGAACTCATTTTCTACAAAATGTCCATTCCTGTATACTCCTGCTCTTTTTTCCTACTAAACTAGCTTCTCCTATAAAATATATATTCCTTGCTTTTAATTCCCCTTTTCTATCATCTTTTATAAACTTCTCTTTCTTGGGCAGGAATGAATGGCTACGCTAGTTGCTACAGTGGCAGTGGCATATATGAGCTTCCACTCTTCCCTGTACATACAAATGGCAAAAAACAATCATAGGCTTCATAGGTACCCTTGATTTAGTAGCCCACTCCTGTGCTATAGTATTAAGGAAAAAAGGAAGAAAATAATCCTACTGCATGCCTGGCACTGTGCTAAGCACTTTACATACATCATTTCATTGATCTTCATAATAACTCTGGAAAATAGGTGCTATTAATATCTCCTAGTTGAGGAAACTGAGGCAAACAGAGGTTAAGTAACTTGTTGAGGGTCACACAGCTAGTAAGTGTCTCAGGCCATATTTGAACTCAGGTCCTCCTGATTCCAGATCCATTGGTCCACTCACTGCATCACCTAGCTGCCTCAAAGATGTAGGTAAAGTTAGTTGATTAATTCATGATTCATGGATCTATAATCTTATCAAGGTAGACATTCCTTACAATGGTACCCCTTTGTACCACTATACCACCTAGCCCTTAAAGTAAAAGTATTTAATTGGGACTTAGGATACCCGAGGTCTGGTACTAGTTCTGCCGCTCTATAGCTGGACAACTCTGGGCAAGTCATTTTCCTGCTCTAGGCCTGTTTCTCACTGTAACATGAGGAAGGTGGACTGGACAATCTCCAAGGTCCCTTCCTATCACTGATATTCTATATGGTTATTGTGTGATAAAAAAAAAAAGTCATATGAGAAAGACTTGCTATCCAAAGTGCACTTAACAAAGTAGCATTCATCTAATCTGCCTTTTAACCATCTTCGTAGCCTCTCCTCCACTGGTCTTGAAAGCTAATCCACAGACTAGATGTGTACCTGGAAAGTTCTGTATACCAGGTAAATATCTAATACATGTTAGGTTCTAAGGTCCCTTCCAGCTCCAAGACTCTATACCTTGAGGACTTTCACCCCTCAAAGCAGCACTACAGGAAGTCTCATCTGCAAAGGGCAGTCACTCCTACGTATTTAATTTTTTGGTGTTTATATATCTGGATCTAATTAAATTTGTTTTCTTAAACTAAACAAAGACTAATTTCATATAGTCAATTGACTTCTTTTTCCTGAAGAGCACTTTAGCAAAGGAAACAGTGAACAAAAACACATGTCCTCTATGATCAAGCCAAAAATCAGAAAGTTTACACTTTAAGGGCATTTAGACCAACACCCACATGAAGACTGATAGCAAAAGCAGAAAAGCTCATCCATTTTAAGTGTAACACAACCCTAAGGAAAGGCTGTCGTTGAAGTGTTATCACACTTTAAGCTCTTTTTACTCAAACTGTCAGATATCCATTTATCTTCCCACTTTGGTGAAACAAGTTCAGTAAACACAGACACCTATGGTGACAGTGTAATTGGCCCTCATTACAATACCAAATTACCCTGAGGGCTCAGGAGCAAGAAAAGCAAATGTTCACTGTGTTCATATCCATCAAGTTAGGTAGGCAGGCAGGCATTCTGAGAGTCAATTAACTACTAGACAAAAATAACTTGGAGATTGGTAAATTCTTGAAATGAATTTAAATTACATGATTAAATTAAATTACCTGACAAAATAATGCTTACATATTTATCAATGTCCATAATAATGACAAAATGTTTTCAACTACTTATAAGTCTATTATTTAAGAACAACTACCACCAGTTCAAAATATGGGCTGTGAAACAGCAGCAAAATTCTGAATATTGCCTTTAATTACATATTTTACAGGTTACTGCCATTATTCATTACCGATTAATGAATATTCATCACAAATAAGAACGAAGTCAATCATCTATGACTACTTCTGCTGAGTTCTAAGTTTTGAGGGACAGGTGATTAAAAAGTCTTAAACAATGTCATATACTCCCAAATTTTTAAAGTTTAATTTAATTGATGGGACAATATTGAAAGTTAGTAACATGATAACATTTCCACAAGTGAAAGCAAAGCAATATTGATAGCAAGATGCTTTTATTCAGCTTTCGCAGTAAAAATGAAATTTTAAACATTTAAGGAAATTGGCAGATCGACTACACATCTAGAATTGGAGGAAGCCTATCTAAAACAGAATTTCCAGGTCTGAATGAGTAGGCAAGTTCCTTAAATGTTAAGAAAGAACTTAAAACAAATTAACAGCCAACTGACTTCCACAACGGATTGAAGAAGAGCCTTAAACCCTCATTCATGTTTCTTCTATTCATTTGCTCTGTTTCTGGATAACTATTTAGGACTTTATTCTGTATTCTCAAAAATTTTTTAAATCACTGAAGATTATTTTGAGGGTTAGTTAGATTCATTTATTTATCCTTATCAAACAAATAACAATATTGAGAAAGAAGAGTACTGCAGTCATACAGCAAAAAAAAAAAAAACCAGTAATAGATAAAATTAAACTTTAGAGACCTTGACTCAAAGGCTTCTGGGTATAACCAATATTACCTTGATTTGATTAAAAGCTTAGATGAAAGATAACATTACTTCCATAAGATATTAGACATTCTGCATATGTTACCAATGCTCTTTCGTCCAAGGTACCTCTCTGCTGATTGCTGGATATAATTCCAGATGTGAAATATTAAGCATTATAGCTAACTAGTAACTGTACTAGAGTATAAATTCCCAAATGAATTTACCAACCAACTTACAAAATCTCATATAAATTAGTAAGATTTTTATAATCTACCCAAGCTGAATACAGGTTTTTCTAAATTTCTCAAGGGAATCTCAATACATCTCAGAACTTTTTTAAAAAGTTATTTCATCCTTTTATACTGTAAAAAGTTTTCAGAAACAAAAGCCTGCAATAAACACAATTTAAAGACAAAATAATTAGAGCAACATTTCCCCTTCAATTAAAATGATGATTTTTGTGTTTGGTAGAAATAAAGATAAAATCTAATTAATTTTTTTTCATTCTCAAGATAAACTAATTATACATACTCAGATCAATACCATTTGAAAATGTTACATTCTGCACCTTCTAATAACCTAAGAACAGAAGATATGTATTTGGGAGCAGAAAGAAAGAAGAATTAGAATTTTTGCAAGAGAACATGCAACTTAGGAATTAAACTATAATATAAGCTTTGGTCCCAAGTCTTACAATTTTAATCTACTGGGCTGATAATCAAGATTTACTAAAAATAAACCTTTTTTCAAATGAATAAGTCCTAGCAGACACTCACTTTGGTCATAAGGATTTAATAAGTTATAAGGGCTTATCATTCTAAACATAAATTATGCATCTCGAAATTTTCATGCCTTATTCTTTCCTAAAACAAAACTGTTTTACTCACATTTTTTCCATCTATCAACTCCATACATTTTTCATTCCTGTTGAAATTACCAATTACTTCAGGATGGACACAAGTATGATCCCTGCTAGACAGAATAGTCATTCGGACCCCAGAGTATGCAGTCCTCCGCAGTTCTCTAGTAATCTGAGCTATCTGTTTATGTGTACGAGTCCCAAAAAATATTTTAGGTGTCTTGCATTTTCCCCCTTGTTCCTTCTTTGTTATGTTATCATCATCTTGACTTTTCTCACTTTTAATGGAACAGGAACACCGAGTACAAGGACCAGGAGGCTGTAACAACAACAACAAAAAAATTTATTATATTACCCCCCCATAATGTATTCATAAAATCAACTACGAAATGATCAAAAAATGAATCAGCTGTCAAGTAAAAACGAGTTTTTAAAAAGATCTAAAATTCCTTCCAAAATGAATAAAATGTAAAAAATAACATGTATATGATAAGCATGCATTAAAAATAATATAAACTATACTTAAGATTAGTCCTTCACCAATCTAAAAATAACTTCAAAGGAATTTATATAATTATACTGGACCCTAGAAATATAATACAAATCTACATAAAATTAAATTTTAATTTCAACAACCAAGATATTCATTCATATCTTTCCCACTAGAAATACATTAAGAAAAAAGGTATTAATTCTAGCATCTACTTAATTCAAGTGAATTTTTTGGTACTATCATTTTGTTATTTTACATTTATACCATGGCCCAGTAGAAGAGATCCCAACCAAGCAGCAGGCAAGACAAATACTGCATAATTTTCCAGTAAAACAAAAACAAAGCTTTCTTTATGCAATTTACAAAAGAACAGCTTAATGTCAAGTTGCCACAGAGATCTCACATTGGACAATTTTAGCCTTTGGGAAAAAAGAAGACAAACTTAGAAAAATATTGTAAGATTCATTTCTAGCAAAAGTAGAAAGGTTAATGAAATAATATTAATATTTGACAAGGAATAAAGATTGTTTATTTGATGCTAATATAGCTGAAATTCCATTACCCTTCATGTAAGTTCTTTCCCATTATCATTATCATTCAGAATAGCTTTTTAAAAAAATTCCTAAGCATATCAAATTATCGTTCTGAGGGTTTTTTTAATCTGTTTCAGATGAAAATTCTATTCCACGGAAATAGTCTATCCATAGCCTAATTCTTCATAAACTCACCAATATGCATCATCAGCTACATAGTCTAGTATTCAATCTATTCCTTACCAAGTATTTCATGGTTCATAGTTATAAGGAAATGAATCCTGGAAAAAAAAAATTCCAACACTGTATAATAGAACCCAACTGGCTTTTCCCACTTCTTGGTCCTTAAGAATAGCTCCCTTTCCTCTCTCATCCACTGAGACAAAAGTAGCAAACTAAAGCTTCATGTGAGAGAAACAAAGTGAAATGGTATAAAGTCTGTGAAAAGCCTGATTGTTTGTAGAATTTTTCACTAGAGTGAAAAAGCTAAACAGCACACGAGCTTAAGAGTTTGTACTGGAAGGTTTTAGTTTAATAGGACAGAGAGCAATATGCTATATTTGACAGCTCAAAGATTTTTTTAATTGTAATCAGTAAGATTATCCTTCATAAACAAATGCTAAGTCATGGCATGTGTTACACCACAATATGGGAGATCAAGCTGTCTTTTAGCCTCTACTCTGTGGAAAAGCAAGTTCAAATTACCCCCGATCCCACTCAACCTTGTCCGCCATTAAATATGACAATACATGATAGAATGGATGTAAATGTGACCCTTCTGGATCTGTCACTCACTGGGATAAAAGGTTCACTGATGTGCCAAATAAACAGCCCCGTCAAAGCAGATAAAGTTACAGCCATGCTGGAATTGTTACACTCTCCTATCAGGTTGCCGGTAACAGCAGATTTCATTACGGTGTGCTGCCACATTAAATAGCCAGTTCCAAATATCCTGCCTTCTATATTGAATAATTACTTATTCACTGAAAGGATAAAAAGAGGAGTTATGAATGGGGCTCTTGTCAGCAGTGAGGCAGGAAACAGCTGACATGTGGTGTACGTTACATATGTGGCAATATCCGACTCAGTTTATGGTCACACAGAAAACTGGAATGCAAATTATATCATGATATTTCTGACCAAATTCTTTTTTTTCTCTTTGAAATGATCACACTAATTAACATACTAAAAGAATTAATGTAACTTTAAGCAGTAGAATCAGTTTACTTTTTCATACAGCACACTTTTAAGTCTATACTCAATCTTTTCACTTAATTCACCTTTCCCCTGTTCACACTATAGCAAAATTCATCCTTCGTGGGAGAAGAGGCATAGGCCCCAAAGTTTCATTAAATGCAAAGAGTAAATATTACATCAGAACACAAGGGTAATCTAGTACAGCAGTGCTTTCCTAGGGCATAGAGATTAGCTATTTGACATAATTCTTCCAACAATAGCTAAACTTAAGTAATAACTTTCTTGCCACATACTTTGCATTTCAAACTTTTATTTCAGTTTAATTTTTTTTAAAGCTGAGTCTTAGCACTCACAGTGATGAGTTTATACTTTGGGGACTGGTCAAGTAAGTGTTTACCGGCTGAAGACTTCAAAGGACTCAAAGTTTAGAACTAACTTCAAAAAGAATTACCCTCACTACAGTAGTTTTTAATTTTAGAACTTTCAAGAGTGTGATATTTTGTTGTTTTTTTTAAATCATGGAGGATGTTATAAAATTGGCTAATATTACACCTCTCCGTGAAAATGTGTTTTTTACAGGGGCTCCACATGTTAGAACAATAGGGAAATTCCTTAGAATGGTACAGTGAGTAAGATCTGGAAACAGAGAAAGCAGGAGAGTTTCTTCATTTACATTATTAAAGAACAACTCCTTTCTCAACACATACGCTCCTACTACAGGCTCCAGTTAAACTCTCTGGTGCACACTACCATAGTATTGATGGAGCTACAAATTGGTCCAACCACTCTAGAATTATGTGAAACAATATAGAATTGTATGAAAAAGTGATTCAATGTACCCTTTGACCAAGATATTCACTCTGCAGCACATACCTCAAGGAGGTCAAAGACAAAAAGAAAGATATCACGTTTACTAAAATATTTCTAGCAGCACTTTTTGTG
The DNA here is from genome assembly GCA_028646595.1 of Phalanger gymnotis. Lineage (NCBI taxonomy): Eukaryota > Metazoa > Chordata > Mammalia > Diprotodontia > Phalangeridae > Phalanger > Phalanger gymnotis. The sequence continues at coordinate 203,858,839 of CM053626.1, read as the reverse complement.
GTAGCAATAATTTGGAAATAAAGTGGGTATCCATCACTGAGGAATGACTAAACAAATAGTGACATATGAATGTAGTGCAATATTACATGCACTGGAAAAAATGAGGAATTCAGAAAAACATGGGAGGACATTTATAAACTGACAGAGTATTGTAAACAGAAGAGTAAAACATATAATGCTTACAACATAAATGAAAAGGATAATATAATAAAATGGAATGCTATATAATTATAACAACCAATCCTAGCCCCAGAGGGATCACAATCAGCACCTACCTCCTTTTCTTGGAGAGGTGGGGTGGGGGAAGTTCTGGCTATGTAATGTTACATGTTATCAGACATGGTCAACGACTCTAACGAGTTACAAAGGAAGATTCACTTCAGTTGGGAGGGTGGGGGAAGAATGGTAAAGTATAGCAGAATTGTGATGTAAAAGCAAAATGTGTCAATGAAATTGTTTAAACAAATAAATGCATATGAGATATGGCCATGTATATTTAGGTAGTGCTGTACAGCACTCTATATCACAGTGGTCCAAAATTAGGTGACCAGCTAAAATGTGATTTTTTTAAAAAAGAAAAGTTATATACACGTGTATATATCTATAGGAATATACACACACATATATGTATATAGACAGAAGGCAGATATACATTGTGTCATATTGTATGGCACAGTACACGTATGTGCATATATACATGTACATCATATATGTATATCTTATTCTTTTGTGTATATCTATTTTCTTTTTCCTTGTATGTATATACAAATAGAGACAAATATGTACAAACATACACCTTAAAATATATAAATTACAGTTTAAATACATATTTACTGCTTTCCTTTACATCTCTTGAGTCACAATAATTTGTATCATCACAGTTCTGTCTTATTAAGAGTGATCTCCACTTAGTTCTTACATAAGCAAGACTTGAAGGGAAAGTTTGGTTTGTATTTGGGCTAATATAGCAATTATCAATGTGAGATGGAACATGGAAAGAAATGAGTGTTTCAGATAAGAGAGTATCAGAAAATGTTATTCATTGTTGCAAAAGACAGTATAAAAGTCAGTGACTTTCAAGATTGCAGAAAAGTGGGTAGGGGTCTTGGTGAAAAATAAGAGTAGGAATGTCCCCCAATCTACTCAAGAGGCTAAGACTTCTATGTAGGCCATGTCTGGTCCAGAAGTCTTACACCAATAAGCACTTACAAATTTAATAACACTATACTATTAAGTCACCATTTTTCTTAGCCATTGGCACAGAGGTAAATTAACATGTAAGCTGGTTTGTCTCCTCTGAGGGGACAAAATTTTCAACCAGTCTTCTTCTGATAAACATACTGTTACTATATGAGGCTTAAAGATATTGAAATTATTCATTCACAGACAATTTAGCTCTAGGTCAAGTCAGATAAACACAAAGGCCTGCCAGTAACTTGTAATCTCCAGGAGCCACATGCGGCTGCACTGGGTGGCAGAATCTAACTTTAGTGTGGAAGACTGCTTTTTTTCTCACAACCAAAGAATTTCTAGAGCCTTTTTATTTCAATCAAAGGCAAGGAAACTCAATCAGACCTTTTAAAGTGAGTCAGCAAAAGAGGTCCCTATGAGTAGGGCTGTTATGTTGATTTATATGGGCAGGAATAAATGATTTAAAATCATGGTTCAAAAAAATCCTCAGCAGCCAAAATTCGTCTTGGAATTTCAGCTGCCAGAAATATTCAAGTACAATCTTCTTCATTAAAAGATTATTTTGATCTCTCACTTCTTCAGTACCATGGAAGCCTAATGGTATAACGGAAGAACACTTCATGTGGAACAAAAATAACCTGGATTCAAACCTTTTCCCTACCTGTGTGAAGTTGGGCATGTCAATTGATCTCTCTAAACCCTACTTTTCTAATCTACAAAATGGAGAAAACTACACATGCACCTCCTTCTTCACGGGTTTGTCTTAAAGATCAAAGGAGATGAGTATTAAATGTTTTACAAACCTTAAAACACTATGTAATATAGAATGTTTTGCATGAATTCATATGTATAACGGGTATCAAATTTTTCTTGCCTTCTCAATGGCTGGGGAAGGGAGTGAAGTGAGGCAAAAATTTGGAACTGAAAACAAAAATAAAATTAAAAGCCTATGTAAGTGTAGATTACTACTACTACTACTACTACTACTACTACTACTACTACTACTACAGAATATATGGTAACTATGTGAGGGGATAAAGAAGGATCACCATGATTCTGCTCTTCAAAGGAGTCCAACTTCTGGGTTCTTACCACTATCTCTTCTATATAGCTGTGATCAGAAAGAAGCTTAAAGAGGCTACAGGTCAATGCCCACAAATTTATGTCCCTTAAACATAATTGACCTACTCAAATATAGTTAAATATTTTTGGAAAATGAATGAAGAAGGAACAATTATAAAACAGTTTCATTAACCAAGAAGAAAGAAGTCATCTCATTAAACCTGGATAGATCCTTGAAAGGAAAGAGTTATATAAACTGGGCAAAGGCTGAACAAATTAAGGTATATTACTGTAGTAAGATATCACTATGCTGCAAGAAATTACAAAACATAATTTCAGAGAAATCTGGGAAGACTTGTATGAACTGATACAAAATGAAAAGAGCAGAACTAGTAAAACAATGTATACAATAACATTATAAATACAAATAAATTTGAAAGACTTAAGAACTCTGATTAATGAAATAGAAAACCACAATTCAAGAGGACCAATGAAAAAGCATGTTACCCCTCTCCTGACAGAGAGGTGATGTACTCAAGACACAGGAAACAGATATTTTTGGAAATGGTTAATGTGAGAGTTTATTTTGTTTGACTATGTATATTTGTTATGTGGGTTTGGGGTTTTTTTCTTCTTTTTTTTCAATTTGAGGAGAGTGGGAAGGAGATAGGGACTAAGGTATAGAGTCCCTCCCTACCAATGAAAAAATGCAAAGAGAACAAGTAGAAGCACAGAAATATCATAAAGCCCAAGAATCCACAAAAAGAGAGACAAAATCTATAGATGCTGGAAGAGTAATCATGCCAGGGAAGGCAGAAAGTTCACAAATAAACAGGCTGGAAGTTCATGCTAGCACCCTAAGCCAGGACACAGCAGTATCTCTACTAAGAAAGTCCCTGTGGTGACTGAAGACCATGGCCACACCCTGACCAGGGACTCTGAAGCCTGCCCAGCACCCTGAACAATAACATATGAAAGAAAGAGGAAGCCAGGGGCAGGAGTCTATGAAATTAAAGTCAGGGAATTCTGGTCCTGACCATCCCATTCGAAAAGAGTCAGAGCCTGGATATGGCATGACAAATCAGACACTGAGACTGGAGATGGCGTAAAGATAAAAAGACACAGAGCAACATGTAGACACATTATGGACCAATAGATGGCCAAGAGATAAACCCAGAAAAGAGTAACTCTGCAACCACCACAAGTAGAGCCAGAGCCAGAGAGAGAGAGAGATAGAGAGAGAAAGAAAGAGAGAAAGAGAGAGAGAGGGGGAGGGAGAGAGAGAGAGAGAGAGAGAGAGAGAGAGAGAGAGAGAGAAACAGCTTGGCCACAAAGGCTACAATTTCACCTTTAGGAAATGAAGCAAAAAATTATTTTCAAAAGATTTTTTTAAATGTTATTATAAGTAAAATAAAAACTCTTGAGGAAAGAATTTGATGGAGAATAAATACCTTAGAAGAGAAAGTATTTCTTTACCCAAATATTGGATTCCTTGAAAATTAGAATAAACCAAGCAGAATTCAAGAACCAAGCTGAATCTATGAAATAACAAGAAATAATAGAGCAAAATTTTTTAAATGAAAGAAGAGAAGAAAATGTAAGGTATCAATTATCGAAAACCACTGACCTGGAAAACAGGTCAAAGGGAGAAAATTTGAGTCATCGGACTCCCTAAAAATAACCCAAAAAACCCTAGACATTATAATTGAAGAAATCATAAAGGAAAACTTCACAAATTTATTAAAACTAGGAAAGCAATGAGATAATAGAAGGAATCTACCAGTCACCTTCTAGAAGAAACTCAAAAATGAAAACTCCCAGAAATAATATGGTCAAAATCCAGAGTTTGCAAGGGAAGGGAAAAAAAAATACTTCAAATGGACAGAAAGAGTTCAAATAAAAAATCTACTGCGAGGAGAGAGGGAGTTGCAACCTCTGGGGGCAACTGGCATATGGAGGAGTGAGAGCGCATAGACACAGGGAGATTTCCACGCAAATGTAGAAAAAAAAAAAAAAGGTCAACATAAGAGCACAGATCAGTGGTGGGCTTCATAACAAGGCATATGGTAAGTGAGGGGCCCCATCATGGAACACTGTTGTTGCTGACACCTGTAATAACTGGCACTGTTCTGGAAATGAGGCACAATGGAAAAGGGGAACCCACTGGACAAGCCCTATAAAGCAGAGGCAAAAAGTGCCTGGAGGGGAGAGCCTAGGATACCTTATGAGCTTTGACTGCAAGAAGAATATGGAGAAAAGAGAGAGACCACATGATTATTGGGGTCATGAATCAGAGATTGAGGGCCTTGAAGGTAAAAAGAAAGAGAAGATGGATACCAAAGAGAGTGAGAGAAATTCCTTTTGGAAAGGGGCACAAAAAACGAAATTTAAAAACTAAGGAGTACTAGTTGAAAGAGAGGAGAGGAGGGGATAATACCAAATGAGAAGAAGGAATCAAAGCGAGAGGGAAGAGAGACAGTAGAAACAGGGCCATCTTTTTATTTTTTATGCTACAGGAGGTGGAGTTTTTTTGCATTTAATCTTTATTTTTTCTTCAATTACATGTAAATAAAAATTTTTAACTTTTAAAAAATTTTAAGTAACATATTCTCTCTCCTTCCCTCCCCTCTCCCTTTGTTAAGGAGGCAAGAAGTTTGACATAGAATATACATGTGCATTCATGCAAAACAATTCCATATTAGCCATGTTGCAAAACAAAACACAGACAAAAAAAACCAAGAATAATAAAGAAAGTTTTAAAAAGTATGCTTCAATCTGCATTCAAATTCCATTAGCTCTTTCTATGGAAGTGGATAGCATTTTTCACCATAAGTCCTTCATAACTGTCTTGGATCACTATATTGCGGAGAACAGCTAAATCATTCACAGCTGATCATTGTACAATATTGCTGTTACTGTGTACAGTGTTCTCCTGGTTCTGCTCATTTCACTTTGTATTAGTTCATGTAAGTCTTCCTAGGTTTTTCTAAAAGCATCTTGCTTGTTATTTTTTACAGGACAATAATATTCCATCACAATCATATACTAAAATTTGTTCAGCCATTCCCCAATTGACAGACATGCCCTCAATTTACCATTCTTTGCTACCACAAAAAGAACTGCTATAAATATTTTTGTACATATAAGTTCTTTTCCTTTTTCTTTGATCTCTTTGAGATACAGACCTAGTAGTGGTATTGCTGCATAAAAGGATATGTACAGTTTTATAGCCCTTTGAACAAAATTCCAAATTGCTCTCCAGAATGGTTGGCTCAGTTCACAATTCTACCAACAGTGCATTAGTATCCCAGTGTTTCCACATCCCCTCCAACATTTGTCATTTTCATTTTCTGTCACATTAGCCAAGTTGATAGGTGTGAGGTGGTACCTCAGAATTGATATAACTTACATTTCTCTAATCAATAGTGATTTAGACCAGGGCAATCTTTTTAAAAAAAAGACTAATTGAAAAAACATAATACTATGCCTACAGCAGAAGGGGGAACTTAAAACTGAAAAGCTTCTGTATAAACATTAATGCATCTAGGATAAGAAAGAAAATGGTCAAATAGGAAAAAAAATTTGTATTAAATTTATCTGACGATGGTTTGGTATTCAAGATATAAAACAACATATATGTGTATGTATATACATATATACATACACACACATGCACACATATACACACACAGCCATTCCCCAAGAGACAAACTGTCAAAGGATATGAACAAACGGTTCTCAAAAGAATTACAAAGTATTCATAATAACATGGAAAAATGCTTTAAATCACTAATAAGAAAAACGTAAATCAAACCACTCTAAGGTTTTACCTCATGCCCTGCAAATTAGCAATAATGAGGAAAAAAGGCAATAGTCAGTGTTAGAGAGGTTATGGAAAGACAGGAACACTAATACATTGTTGGCAGAGCTGTGAAATAGCATAAGCTTTCTACAAAGTAATTTGGAAATATGCAGATAAATTAACGTGTCCATACTCTTTGAACCAGAGATTCCATTACTGAGCTTACACCCTAAGGAAGTAATTGATAAGAAAAAAAAGTCCCCACATACCCCAAAATATTTACAGCAACACTTTTTGTGATGGCTAAGAATTGAAAAAGATGTAGACACCCATCGGTTAAGGAATGGCTAAACAAATTGTGGTACATGAATGTAATATAATACTATAAGAATGATGTGTGTGATGAATACATAGAAACATGGAAAGATCTATATGAACTGAAACAGAATGAAGTAGAGCCAAGAAAACAATATGCACAATATAACCACAGCCGTGTAAATGGAAAGAACAATGACACATCAAAAAATCAAAAGTAAATTAACAAAGTTATAAAGATCAGGTGGGACTCAAATTAAGATATATGAAAAAATCCTCCCAATCTATCCCTTTGTGGACATGGGAAGGCCTCAGGTCTTATACATTACATACATTTTTTATACATTATATACATTTATACATTTATACATTTTTTCAATGTTATCAATCAGTTGTTGACTTTTTTTTCTTCTCTAAAAAATATTATTTGTCATACAGGAAGGCTCTCTAAAAGGGGAAGGGAGAAGGATATATGGAATACTATGGTGATGTAAGAGACAGAAAATATCAATAAAAACGTTTATCTTTAAAAAAAAGAGTTCAAATACCAAGGAACCACAGATAAGGTCACACAATACCTGACAGCCACTATGATAAAAGCGGGAAAATCTTGGAATCATTTTTTGGAAAACATTCCAAAAGGCAAAAGATGATGGCTTACAACAAAAGACAACTTACTGAGTATACATATAGAGGGAAAAAGTGAATCTTTACTGGAATATAGGACTTTCAAGTATTCGCCACGAAAAATCAGTGCCTGAATAGAAAACACAGAATGCAAATACAGGAATTAAAAGAAAACTAAAAAGAAAAAGAATATTTGAGTAATTGGAAGAGGCTGTACGAGGATGAAGGGCTTACTTTTTATTGGGGAAGAAAAGACAAGTATCTTGAGAATCGAAATTATTTCGAGGACAACATGATGATTAAATAAGATTAAGGGACTGACTGGGTTTTGATGGTCTTAAAGTAAGGACAAAGGGATATAATAATAATAGCTAACATTTATATAGTACTTACTATGTACTAGATATTATGCTAAGTGTTTTACAATTATTATCTCATTTGATCCTCACAATACTCCTGAGAGACTTAGGTGCTATTATTATCCCCATTTTACAGATGAGGAAATTGAGGCAAACAAAAGTTAAGTAAATTGCCTAGGGTCACAGAGCTAGTAAATGTCTGAGGATAGACTTGAATTCAGGTCTTCTCAATTCTAGGACCATTGCTTTATCCACTGTGCCACCTAGTTGAGGAAGAAAATCAAACTTATTATTTCTCAAATGTAGAAGGCATGCAAAAAGGAACAGAGAAGTTGAGATTTGGTCTCATCTGAACTAAAGACAAGTTGAACACACACACACACATAGACACTACACAAAAAGTTCGCTGTGCAATAGGCAAAACTCAACAGAAAAACAGGTAGAGAAAGGGAAAGATGAGAAATGCTCAAGAGGGAGCAGTCCCAATTTCAGCATACAAAGCTATATTATCAAAAGGAGAACAAAAAGAAAAAAAACAGCAATCAGTATTCAGGTTTTGGGCAAGAGAAGAAGTGGAATCAAAGCATATTGCTTCAATTATAGATCACTAATGTTGATCACATTCCTTCTTTTACCACTTTCTTCTCTGTAAAGAGCAGGGAAAGGAAGTAGGACAAAAAGAGGAAAGGTATAAAAAGTATATGATGGAGAAAAAAGCATAATCAGCAATCATACTTGGCAAAGATGACTTCACTCATAAAACAGGAAAGGATAATCAAATGGATAACAAAGGAGAATCCAACAATATGTTTATAACAAACACACTTAAAATGAAGATTCAAAGATTTAAAATTAGAGAACAGAGCAATATTTATGCTTCAAGTGGACTCAGAAAAGATAGCAATCATGATCTCAGAGAAAACAGTTGTAAAAATACACAAAAGAGAGAAAAAAGGAATTACACTATGCTTAAAGGCACCATAAAGAAATATCAATACTTAATATATATACATATATGTACCAAGCGAAATTGCATGTAATTACTTAAAAGAAAAGTTAATTGAATGTCAGGGAAATAAACAAAACTATAATAGTTGGGGACCTCAATGATCACCTTTTGGACTGATATGTCTAAAAAAAAAATAACTAAGGAAAAAGCTAAGGACCTAAATAGAACATTTTTAGTTGGCAATAGATTACTAAATAGAAACAGAAAGTAGAAATAATCTATGTGTGTCTGTATAGGCAGATACATGGATATATCTAGATAGAGACAGAGATAGAGATAAATTTTAACTACGTATGGCACCTTTATAAAAATTGACTATGTGCTAGGGCATTAAACCTTATAAAGAAATGCAGTTAAGTGGAAATATTAAGCTTATTCTCTACTTACCACAACACAATAAAAATTATAATCAATAAGGGACCTTTAAAAAAAGGATTAACATTTAAATGGAAATGAAATAACTTAATCCTAAAGATTTTGTTAGTTAAAAAATAAAATATAGAAACAACAGATGTTTCCAGCCAAAAAGATGATGACAATGAAACAACATGACAAAATTTTTGAGATGCAGCCAAAGCAGTCCACTGGGGAAAATGTATATCTCTAAATACTTCCATTAATAAAGGAGGGACAGAACATATGAATCAATTTGTCATGCAACTGAAAGAAATTTTTTTAAATCCTCAAAATAAAAAAATAAATAATGCAAAAAATCTTGAAAATAAAAAATTAAAAATAATTCTAGGAATTATTTTTTGAAAAGACAAATCATTAGATAATCTTTTGGAGGGAAAATCAATATAAAAATTTTAAAAAGGAAAATTGACAACACATGAAGAGGAAATTATTAGATACTATCAAATTCCTTCTACAATACAAATATGGTTTTGATTCCCAAACCAAGGAGAGGCAAAACAAAGAAATAACACTACAGATCAAGCTCCCCAATGAATATCAATCAAAACTGCTAGAAAAATTTTTAGGAAAGAGGCTAGAGTAAAATATTGGAAGAATTTTGTAATATGACTGGGTTGGCTGTATATCAGGAATGCAGGGTTGCTTCAATATTAAGAAAACTATAAACATGATAGACTGTCAATAACAAAAACAATAAAAATCACATGATTCTATCAATATAGAAAGGGCTTTTGAAAAATATACTCATGTCTGTTCCTACATGAGTCAATATTCATGTCTGTTTTTAAAAAGCTGTAAAAACTACAGGAACAAATGGACCTTTCCTTAATATGATAGTTATCTATTTAAAAGGGCAGCTAGATGATGTACTAAATGGAATGCCAGGCCTGGAGTCAGGAAGAGCTGAGTTCAGATCCAACCTCAGACACTTACTATGTGACCTTGGGCACATTTAACGCTGTTTGCCTCAGTTTCCCCATCTGTAAAATGAACTGGAGAAGGAAATGGCAAACCACTCCAGTATCCTCTCCACAAAAACCCCCAAAAGGGTCACAGAGTCAGACATGCCTGAAAACTACTCGACAATGATAAACAACAAAATTTATCTAAAACTAAAAGTCAGCATTATATATTATAGCGAAAACCTAGAAACCTTTCCAACAAAATCAGGAGTGAAGCAAAGATGTCAATTACCACCAATTTTTTTGTTGTTAAGTCATTTCACTCGTGTCCAATTCTTCACAACCCTTTTTGGGGTTTTCCTGACAAAGATACTGGAGAAGTTTGCTATTCCTTCTCCAACTCATCCTACAGATGAGTAAATTGAGGCAAATACGGTTAAGTGACTTGCCCAGGGTCAAAAAGCTAGTAAGCACCTGAAGCCAGATTTCAACACAGGAAGATGAGTCTTCCTGCTTTCAGGCCCAATTTTGTATCCACTGTGCCACCTAGCTGCCCCAATGATATAAATATAAATATATATGTTACTTATATCATTTCCATTATATCATTATTATTATTTGTGGTATTAATGTGATTAAGGATCTTCCCCACCTATTTAACAGGCCTCAGATGGAGCTAGTTAAGGGAAGCTTGATTAGGGGAGGCTTGTTAGTAGGAAGACCCACACCCTTTTGTTAACTAGGTATGAGGTCCCAGGACCACACCCTTTTGCTGATTAAATGTAAAGCCCTTGGGCCCTAAAAAGGGTATATATACTCTGAGGGTAGCCACTAAGCTCAGAATGCAGACCAAGGAGAAAGAGATGGAGAAAGAAAGAACTTTGGGGAAGAGAAGACGCAGGCAAGTAGACAGCTAGGGTTTGTGAATGAGTGTTTATGGCAAGGCCCCAGCAGAGAGGAAGGTTACGGAATGGCTTGCCTCCTTGCTGCAATACTGTGTTTTAACTTGCTGCGATACTGTGTTTTAATTTCCTTGCTGTTACAATGAACTGGACTTACTGGTTTTGGGATACAATTGTTGCTATGTCAAATTGGAATTATTTGTTTCAGGATTTGATCCTCTGGTGTCTGAATAAATGTTTTACTTCTTCTGCCTTCTATATAGAGTCCCTTACATCTTGTGATTCTGAACTATACAGGCATATTCGTGATCACCATAGATATTGTGAATCTTCCCTTACTGATACATTATTAATAATAAATGTGATGATATAAACTATTTTATATAGTTCAAGAAATGCTCACTATAGCCACATAAGAAAAGGAAATTAATCATAGGTAAACAGAAAAGAAAATTATCATCTTTTGCATATTACATAATTATCTGCTTAGAAAGCCCTAGAAAGTCAACTAAAATTTAATTGAAATACTTAATGATTATCAGTAAGGTAGGAAGATATAAAATAATCCCACATAAATAATGATCATTGCACATTACCAAAAAAGCCCAGTACGAAAAGATATAAAGAGAAATTCCACTCCACATAACTACATAATGCATAAAACATTTGAAAGTCTACTTATCAAGAAAAACACAGGAATATAACTATAAAGCACTCCTTACCAAAACAAAGATAGGCCTAAACAATCAAGAGATACTAATTGGTCATATTTCCTGCCGATGTAATTTTAAAAAGTCAATACCATACAACCTAAATTAATTTACTAATTAATTCAATGCCATTAGCAATCAACTACCAAAGAGCTGCTTTATAGAGCTAGAAAAAATAACAACATAATTCACCTGGGAGAACAAGAGGTCAAGATTCTCAGGGGAAATAATGAAAGAAAAGTAGGAAGGAAGAGGGCTTAGTAGTACCAGATCTCAAACTATGATACAAAGCAGTAATCATCAAGTGTTTGGTTCTGGTTCCAAAGTAGAAAAGTGGATCTGTGAAATAGATTAGATTAGAAATAGGAATGTTAATCAATTTTGTAGACAGATTAGGCACATAAGATTCAAAAGTAAAACACAGTATTCAATAAACCTAAAGACCCCCCAATTATGTGGGGAAAGGACTCGTTATTAAAAAAAAAAACTGTTAAGAAAAGTAGAAAGCAGTCTCGTAAAAATTAAGTTTAGACCAATACTCACACCATTTACAAATATAAGGCTCAACAAATGTGACCTAGCTATAAAAGGTCACATCATAAACAAAGGAGAGGAACAAGGAAGAAGATACGTTTTAGAAAAATGCATAGGAAGAGTTCTTGACTAAACAGGGATTGAGAGATTTGCAAAAGATAAAACACAATTTGATGAGAAAAAAAATTGAAAAATTTTTATACAAACAAAACCAATGCAGTTAGAATTAGAAAGAAATTTAACTGGGGAAAAAAATCTTTGTAGCACCTTTCTTTATAAAGGTCTGACATCCAAGGTATACAAAGAATTGGTTGAAATAAGCAAGAACAAGAGGTCTTCCTCAATAAATGATCAAAGGATATGAATAAGTAGTTCTTAGAAGAAAAGCAAGCTACTACCAACCCCATGAAAAAAATTCTCCAAATTACAAATTAAAAGAACTCTGAAATTAAATCAAATTAAATTGAAAAAAATAATATTTTTTTATAAAGGAAAATGACAATTGTTACAGGAGGTATGGGAGGACAGGCACCTTAATATACTGAGAGTGGAGTTGTGAACTGGTTCATCCTTTCTGGAAAGCAATTTGGAACTATGCCCAAAAAAGTCACCAAAGCACATATATACACTTTGACCAAGTGATACCACTACTGGCTTATATTTCAAAGAGAACAAAATAAGAAGGAAAGGACCCTTATGTTCAAAATATTCCAAGCAACATTTTTTGTTGTAGCAAAAGACTAGAAACTAAGTGTATTACCATCAATTAGGGAATGGCTTAAAAAAATATATTCTTTCATTATCATTATCAAAATTATGTAATGTATATTAATGTAAAGGAATGTTACTGAGCTGCAAGAAACAAAAGACAGTTCCAGCCCTCAAAGAGTTCACAATTTAAAGTTCACAACCTAATAAAATAAGGGAGTGATAGCAATGTAAGAAAAGAAAAAAAGAAAAAAATAGCAACATCAAACAAGTACTCAAAAATGCAAAAAAGAGAACAAGAGGAGGTTGAAAAGGAGAAAGAGACAAGTGGGACATCTTTAGAACTAACGGTCTGAATTTACTGCATGTTGCAACATGATGGAGGGAAATACATTTAGCAATCATAACTGTGACAAAAATTTTGAAACAAGATTCTCTGATAAAGGCCTCATTTCTCAGATATATAGAGAATTGAGTCAAATTTATAAAAATAAGAGACATCCCCCAATTGATAAATGATCAAGAGATATGAACAGTTTTCAGATGAAATAATCAAAGCTATCTATAGCCATATGAAAAGGTATTCTAATACACTATTGATTGGAGGAATGCAAATTGAAACAATTCTGAGGTACTACTCATACCTATTAGAATAGCTAATAAGACAGAAAAAGAGAATGACAAAAGTTAGAGGGCATGTGGGAAAAACAAAACATTAATGAACTGTTGGTGCAGTTGTGAAATGATTCAACCATTCTGTAGAGCAATTTGGAGCTATGCTCAAAGGGATATAAAACCATGAAGACTCTTTGACCTAGCAGTGCCACTACTAGGTCTGTATCCAAAAAGAGAAAAAATAAAAGGGAAAAGGACTTATATGTACAAAAATATTTATAGCAGCTCTTTTCTGGTGGCAGGGAGTTGGAAATTGGGAGGATGCCCATCAATGTGGGAATGACTGAACAAGTGGTGGTATGTGTTTGGGATGTTTTAGAATGCTCTTTTGGAATGCTAAAGCAATCAAGTGCCTTTGTTTGAATGGGCAGGTAAAGTGGGACCTTTTGTTTTTTGTTTTGGAGTGCTTTGGAGGTGATCAAGTACCTTTGAGTCTTGCCTTTCAATAATGGTAAGCAAAGTGGGACTTTTTGCTGTTTTTTTGTTTGAGGGTTTCTCAGCACTGAGGTAATCAAGTGCCTTTGATGAGTCTTGCCTTTGTCTTAATACAGAGTCTTTGACTGAATCAAGAGTCTTTGAGGACCTGCTTAGGTCACAAGAAAGCCGAGGTCACATGGGTTTGAGTCACATGGTAGTGACACCCTCTGACCCTGAGAATGGTGTAGATGATCTAAGGTTGACTTTTTGTTTTAGGGCTCTCACTCACTGGAAGTGTCATGTGATTTGACCAGATGAGACTCTGGGTAGCCTAGAGCAACCCAGCTTTGAAAACCCAGATGCTGATGCTTCTCTCTCCAGTAACTGTATGTTTTGCTATAGTTAGACAGTTAGAAGCCTGTCTACTGGTTTGTGTTTATTTGCTCTGTTTATATAATGTATGCTTGTAATTTCTGTTTGTATACTCTCTGAAGTTCAGGGTGCTGGCCTTTTTCTCTGAACTAAGTGAATGATATATGCATGTTTAAAGTAAGATTGTAAACCCCTTAAAGTTGCTTTCCTTAGAAAAGCAGATTAAAGAAGCTGTGCTAGTAACCCTCCTGTGTGCTGGCCTTATACCTCCACAGCACCTACTAGTAACACTGTTGTTATACCATCTCCAGACAACAAACTGATGTTATCTGAAAACAGATTGAAGCACAACCTTTTTTTTACTTTATTTTTCTTGAGGTTTTTTTTTTTGTTTTCTTTCAGAACATGACTAACGTGGAAATATGTTTCACATGACTATACATGTATACTCTATATTGAACTGTTTGCCTTCTCAATGAGAGGGGTGGGGAGGAAGGAAGGAAGAGAATTTGGAACTCAGAAATTTTAAAAACAAATGTTTAAAATGGTTTTTACACATAATTGGGGGAAAATAAAATGCTAAATAAATTTTAACACCCAAAAAAGGAAAATTCCAGAGAATCAACTAAAAAACTACTTGAAATTATTAACAACTTAGCAAAGTTGCAGGATACAAAATAAACTCACATAAATCATCAGCATTTCTTTATATGACCAACAAAGCCCAGCAGCAAGAGATAGAAAGAGAAATTCCATTTAAAAGAACTGTAGACAATATAAAATACTTGGGAGTCTACCTACCAAGACAAAATGAGGAACTATATGAACACAACTATAAAACACTTTTCACCTAAGTAAAGTTAAATCTAAACAATTAGAAAAATATTAATTGCTCATGGATAGTCAGAGTCAATATAATAAAAATGGCAATTCTACCTAAATTAATTTATTTAATCAGTGTCATATCAATCAAACTATCAAAAAATTGTTTTATAGGGCTAGGAAAAATAATAATAAAATTCATCTGGAAGTACAAAAGCTCAAAGATATCAAGGGAATCAATAAAAAAAATTCAAAATAATGTGGTCTAGACCTCAAACTGTATTATAAAGCAATAATTATCAAAACAATCTGGTACTGGCTAAGAAAGAGCGGTGGATCAGTGGAACAGATCAGATACAAATTATATTACGGTACATGACCATAGTAATCTAGTATATGACAAACCCAAAGATACAAGAAACTCATTATCTGACAAAAAATGCTGGGAGAACTGGAAAATAGTATGGCAGAAACTAGGTATAGACCAACATCTCACAGTGAATACCAAGATAAGGTCAAAATGGGTACATGATTTACACATAAAGGGTGATACCATAAGCAAATTAAGAGAACATGGAATAGTTTATCTGTCAGATTTATGAATAAAGGAAGAATTTAGAACCAAAGAAGATATAGAAAGCATTACAAAATATAAAATAGTGTAGCAGCAATTTTGATTTGAAGATCTTTCCCACCCATTAACAGGCCACATGATCTTACATCACAGGAAGATTGAGTCACATGTGGTAGGAGGAGCTTCCTAACAGGAAAAGGAAGTTATGTCACAGGAAATGCTGAGAGAGAGCAGTTATGGTTGGAAATGGCTGCTAATGGCTATTGTGATAGAACTGAGCAGACTGACTTAGCTGTACTGTGGGTTTGTTTTGGGGGAGACTCCAGTAGGGGGTCAGAGAGGTTTTGGGATGGTGAGGCTCCAGGCTGTAATATGGTGTTTTAAGTTCCTTGCTGTTATGATAAAGTGGGCTAACTGGCTGTGGGAGCTGAACAATTGGTTATGGGATATGATTCTCTGGTGTCTAAATAAATGTTATACTTCTTTTACCTTCTATATGGAGAGTCTCTCATATTTTCCGATACAGGACTACACAGGCATATGCCTATGTAGTTTATCATTGATTATCGTTGATGTTGTGTTTATTGCCTTACTGATACAAATACATAATTTTGATTACATAGAATTTAAAAATTTTTGCTCAAACAAAACCAATGCAACCAAAATTAGAAGGAAAGCAGAATACGAGAAAAAAAAATTGCAACAAATATTTCTGATAAAGGCCTCATTTCTCAACTATACAAAGAATTGAGTCAAATTTATAAAAACACAAGTCATTTCCCAATTGATAAATTGTCAAGGAATATGAACAGGCAGTTTTCAGACAAAGAAATCAAAGCCATCTATAAGCATATGAAAAATACTCTAAACCACTACTGATTAGAGAAATGCAAATTAAAACAGTTCTGAGGTACCACCTTATACCTATCAGATTGGCTAACATGACAGAAAAGGAAAATGATAAATGATGGAGAAAATGTAGGAAAATTAACACACTAATGTATTGTCAGTGGAGTTGTCAACTGATCCAACCATTCTAGAAAACAATTTGGAACTATGTCCAAAGGACTTTAAAAATGTACGTACCCTTTGATCCAGCAATACCACTGCTAGGTCTGCATCTAAAAGAGATCATAAAAAAGGGAAAAGGACCCACACGTACAAGAATATTTATAGTACCTCTTTCTTTGGTGGCAAAGAATTGGAAATTGAGGGAATGCCCATCAATTGGGGGGAATGGCTAAACAAGTTGTGGTATGTGAATGTAATGGAACTATTGTGCTATAAGAAATGATGAGC
Source organism: Phalanger gymnotis (assembly GCA_028646595.1). Taxonomy (NCBI): domain Eukaryota; kingdom Metazoa; phylum Chordata; class Mammalia; order Diprotodontia; family Phalangeridae; genus Phalanger; species Phalanger gymnotis. The sequence goes on along the minus strand of CM053626.1, from coordinate 203,842,142 downwards.
AGGTGGATTTCAGAAACACCTGGAAAGACTTACATGAATTGATGCTGAGTGAAGTGAGCAGAACCAAGAGAACATTGTACACAGTAACGCTGTATCATGATCAACTATGATTGATTTAGCTCTCCTTAGCAATGCAACAATCCAAGACAATTTCAAAAGATTCATGACAGAAAACACTATCCACATCCAGAGAAAGAACTATGGAGTCTGAATGCAGATCAAAGCATATATTTTCACTTTTTTTTTGTTTTTGTGGCTTTTCTCTTTTGTTCTGTTTCTTCTTTCACAACATGACTAATGTGGAAATATGTTTCCATGACTTCACTCACATAATATATATCAGATTGCTTGCTATCTTGGGGAAGGGGGAAGAAAGGAAGAAAGGGAGAAAATTTAGGAACTTAAAATCTTATAAAAATGAATGTTGAAAACTATCTTTATAAGTAAATGGAAAAATAAAATACTATTTATAAAAAAAAAACTTTTGAGACTGTCACAGGAAACTCTTGTGAAATAACCACATAATTGGATAGACCCATTACACCATCTTAATCTAAAGCTAGGTCTCCACAGAAAAGTTGCTCATTCAACCAGCTTTAACGGTTTTCCTTCTTTGAGGAATAACTACTGATTTCTGACCATTATTTATTTACCTTGTACTAGGAACCTTGGAAAAGTGAGGAGGAATGATAAAGGATAAGACCATTTAGAAAGATTCTCCTGGACTAGCTTGATGAGTCTCCCTTTCTTCTTTTCACTGATCTAAATTCCAGGATAGAGCTGATTCGACTTACCTAGATTCTAAAATGACTTAAGTGAGGTTTATATTTGTAGTACAGGGATCTGTTTTCTATGAATCCTTGAAAGATAATGAGCTTTTAAAGTAAAATTCCAGCTAACAGCTCATGTCTTGCCAAATACGCTAAAGGTGATATGTTTTTTTTTTGCCTTTTTTTTTTTAATTTATTTTTGACATGTTGGGTTTTCAGCATTGATTTTCACAGTTTGAATTACAAATTTTCTCCCCATTTCCTCCCCC
>CM053626.1:203817729-203840603 GCA_028646595.1 Phalanger gymnotis | reverse complement strand
CAGCTGGGGGCTGGGAGCTCCGTGTGGGACAGACCTTACCCAGAGACCATCCAGGCTGTCCTGGGCTGGGGCCCTGCTTCCCTCTGCCACTTTGTGGGTTCTGCAGCTCTAGAATTGGTTCAGAGCCATTGTTTTATAGGTTTTTGGAGGGACTTGGTGGGGAGCTCACGCCAGTCACTGCTTCCCAGCTGCCATCTTGGCTCCGCCCCCCCAGTGATATATTTTTTAAGCTTACAATGAGGCATTACACAGTTTCTACCCTTTCTGTATAATTTTAATTTACATTGCTTTATTATACATACTTGTTACGAAGGGCTTTCTTTTTTTTCCAGTGGGGGGGACAAGGAAAATGTGAGGGAGAGAAAATAAATGGATGCTTGTTAATTGAAAAGAAAAAAAACAACCCAAAGGCATCAAAAATAAAGGACCTATTTGTACAAAAATATTTATAGCAGCTCTTTTTGTGGTGGCTAAGAATTGGAAATAAAAGGGATGCCCATTAATTGGGGGATTGGCTAAACAAGCTATGATATATGCTTGTAACGGAACACTACTGTGAAATGATAAGCAGGTGGATTTCAGAAAAACCTGGAAAGACTTATATGAACTGATGCACAGTGTGGTGAACAGAACCAGGAGAACACTGTACATAGTAACAGCAATATTGTTTGATGAAGAACTGTGAATGACTTGGCTATGCTTAGCAATACAATGATGCAAGACAATCCAAAGGACTAAAGATGAAGCATACTATATTGCCTCCTGATATTGACTGAATACAGACCAATGCATAGATTTTTCCTTTCTTTTTTTTATTCAAGTCTTCTTGTACAAAATGACCAATATGGAAATGTTTTACATAATTGCACATGTATAACCTATATTCGATTGCTTACCACCTCAGGGAAGGGGAAGGGAGGGATAAAATTTGGAACTCAAAACTTTAAATAAAAATGTTTAAAAAAATAGTGAACTATATGTAAAGAAAATTCATGGTTTGATGCAATGTCAATCAACAAGCATTTATTTAGTTCTTGGCATGTATTAGGCACTATGCTAAGCACTGGGGATACAAAGAAAAGCAACAACAGTCCCTACCCTAAAGGAACTCACATTCTAATGAAGGAGACAATACATAGAAATCTATGTGCACACAAGGTAATTAATTACAAGGTAATTCAAGACAAATTAGAGGTAGTCTCAAAGGGAAGGTACCTGGCATTAAAGGAGAATGAGAAAAACTTGTAGAAGCTAGGATTTTAGCTGAAACTTGTTATATATAACATACATTCACACACACACATTTTAACATATAAGGTAGTGTCAGAGGTAGAATTGGAACCCATATCATCTGACTCTAAAACACTCCTTCATTTTACAGATGAGGGAATTGAGATTCTGGAAGATTAAGTAGATTGTCCAAGGATACACAGGTCCATACAGATGCAGTTTTTAATGTTAAGAGTACTAGGTTTTATTCATATACTGCATAATTTTTAATTACTTGTATAATTTATGTAATCCATAAGTATGTCACATTCTGAATTACAACAAAAATCTTTAAAGTATGCTATAAACTTTATTTCACAACTATAAACTTATTTATTATTAACATTTCTCATAAATGTTAGTATCTAAAGCTCTTACATTTTGTGCAGTTGTCACATAACAAAAGCAAGGAATAACCAACAGACAGTATGCATACTCCAATAGTATCCTCCCAAAGTCAAGAAGAAAAAAGTGCCTAGAATAGTGGTGAACTTATAGAGGGTAATGGACAAAAAAAAAAATGGACGAAAGTCACAGAGATAGGCAAGCATGAACAGGGTATAATCTGCATCACAGAAGGAAAACCTTATTGGTTTAGAACATAGATCCACTGGAGTATTTTTATATCCATTATTTCCTTTAATCTTCACAACAATCCTACAGATAGACATAGTGGTTACTATTAGCTCCATTATACATAGAGATGAGAAAACTGAGGTCCAGAGACCTTGCATGTCAGACCTAAACCTGGGTCTTTGGATTACAGATCCAGTGGTCTTTCCATTCCATATACCAGATTTCTAAAAGGAACCCTAAAAAGATTCAAAACACATTCTTTAAAATATCATATGCCACAAATAAGATTCTTCAGATTAATATCAATTAATATTTGTAAAGCTTATGTTAGTTATAAATTAGGAATGTGAATGGAATCTCTATTCCTACATTAAGGAGTTGTTTCATATGGTGTCAAATATCCTGTGCTTCTTAGTCGGCAAAAGTAGAGTTCTGTGCCATATTTTCAATTTGAAATTACTTAAAATACTGCTTTGAGACTTCAGGGGATGAAATGTGAACTGGTAACATTAAAATGGTACTGTAACAACACACTTTACCCAACCAAATAAAATGTAACTTAGCTATGTGGAAGGACAGGTATCTTTCATTTTAAGTAAATTGATACATTATGTGGAATTAAAATTCATACAATTGATTTGTTTTATATAACCCTAAGCCTCTAACTGCAGGACTTTTGGGACTGAAATACATAAGATTTTAGCTACTGGTATTTACTGTTAAAATAGAATATCATCAAGTTCATTTGACATTAATGGCCCAGACAAAATGCGGGCAAAAGCAAAAATCTGGAAACTCTGAATATAAAATTAGGGGATTGCTGTATATAAAAGATGGTATAGTTACAAAAAAAAACTGTACTAGTAGGGAGGGACACCACCATTCAACCTAATATAGTTGCTGCGCTTGCTATGCTCTGGTTTCTCTATCTTCCCCTAGCAAACTGTGGAGTAACCAAATTAACCCCTTTCTGAACAAAACATTTCAACTCAATCAGGGTCTTTTCTTCATGAGAATTCACAAGACCATAGGATTTAGAACTGAAGGAGATCTTAAGAAACTATCCCTAGTCCCACATCGCTGGTTTTATAATTCAAGTCAACGGAAAAATAATGTTTTGCAGCCAACTTGGATGGAACACATCTTTTCTGTAAAGTAAGGGATATAAGAGTCAGGGAGAAACTACTATAAATCAATTAATTTCTCATATCTTTCAACATAAGTGCAATACACGTCATGAAAGTCTTCTTTCTATATTTCTCCAAATCAAAACAAAGACCTTAACTGAGGTATTCTTTTAAAAAACAAGAGAGAGAGAGAGAGAGAGAGAGAGAGAGAGAGAGAGATCCCTTAATTCTCATTTAACATAATCTCATTAATAGTTTAGTCATTTTCACATTTACATCAAACCAGCAAATTGCCAAGGCATTTAATGATAGTGTCTATGTAGCTTATATCCAAACATGACGTGAATCTACATTTTAAATTCCACTTTACAGGTAGAAGCAAAACATGGATGAGTTAAGTGATTTACCCTCAAACTCACAGCAAATGAAGTTAAAATGCCTAACTTAATATCTTCTAGGTCATGCTCTAGTCATGTCTTTCCTTTCTCATTTCACTTGGCAAAGATATAAAATGTCCTCTCCCTGCTCCCCTCCCCCCAGAAAGGCACAAAGAGCTTAGAGTAAAAGACAATAAACACACACCTACATCATGATCTTTGAAGCATATAAGAAAAGGGCTTATTGTTGTCTTTATCTCCCTTCTGCTGGTTACCAAGCCATCTAAATGATAGAGTGCTGAATGCCAATTGTGTGAAATCTCACACAAGCACACTCTGGTAAGATATCAAAAGTGACATAACTATAGCTTTTCAACTACTCTTTATAAAAAAAAAAACTCTTTAAACAGGAGTAGTGCTCAGCTGCCACAGTCTCATGATTAAGCTGCACAAAGCAGCTGTTTATCCACTCACAGTAACCAGCAGGTGAACCCGATTCAATATTTATCACAGGCTTTCACAGATCACTGCTAACCAAGCAAACGTTTTAATTAAGCTGGAACTTGCTTCAAAGAGCTCATTCAAGATGTCAATCAGCAAGTAAGGGATCAGATACAGTGTCAGGTGAGAGTGTGTAATACAAATCCACAACTTTCTTCATCCCATCACTGTAAGTTAGCCCACTCTAGAGCTGGGACTCTGATTGTAACAGACTGCCAGTCTCCTGGAATGTGTAACTGAAGTCACTCAAATTCTATTGTGAAGGTTGTAAGCAATATGTTAAACCGCAATGGGCTAGCACATTAAGACAGATTCTTTTCACAGTCGTTTTTCGATACTCCAAGTGTTTGTTACCCTACTCTCCATTTACTGTTTACTTTCCTACCAAGTGTAAATGGGGATTCCTTAACATAGTTGCCCCAGTTTCTGAAAGTCTGCATTTCAGTAGAATTTAACGACAAGGGTGTAACTTTCATCCAGATTTAGATGAGACTGGATTTTGTAGGAATGTAGATGAGACGTATTTTGTAGGAATCCTCAATTCAAGAACAAACACGGCTTCACAGAAGTTAGACTAAAGGAAACTAAGTATGTCAGGAAGATGATCAACCTGCTTTGGAGGGCAAGTCCTCCTGGCAAACAAGCACTCTTGTACACCCGTCCCAGCACAGGAAGTTCACCAAAAATAACTATTAGCATCTGCATAAAATATTATGGGAATAAATTAAGAGTGAAAAAAAAGCAGAATATTCACATATGCTTATCATGGTTACAAAGCTCTAGAGCAGTATCTGATCTTTCATCCAAATGACTTTAGCAAAGAAATAATAGCCTATAAAGGCCAAGATAAAATCAATCAATCAACAAGGATTTATCATTGAATAAGAGGGAGGGTAGGAAGGGATGTATAACATGGCTAGAGGGATTCAGTTCAATTCCATAAACATTTATAAAGCACTTTCTGTGTGCAAGTCACTTTAGATGAGACTAAAAACTAGGAAACAATAGCAAACAGTATTGTGCAGGACAAAATGAAGGGCTAAATTATTTGATATAGAAAAAGGACCATGATAAGAGTTTAAAAAAAGCTTTAATGGACAAGGTAAGACTTAAACTGGGCCCTGAGAGTGGGAAAGATTTGAATAGACAAAAGAAGAAGGCCATTCCACAAGAGAATTAGCAAGACTTTAGAGGCACGAATGAATACATCCTTTTTCTAAGACATCAAGAAGACTGGCCTGACTTGAAGCAGACAAGGCAAATTAGGGAGGTGTGGGAATGAAGTTGAACAGGCAGAGTAGGTCTCCTTATGAAGGGTCTTAAAAATCATTGAATATCATGATAAAGTTTAGAGGTTGGTATACAGGGGCCCTCTCCTGAAGTAGAAAGACAATAAAAACAACTTGCATTTATAACTTTTTTAGGTTTATCAAGCCCTTTTTTTCAACAAACAATCCTTTGATGCAGAGAGTGAAAAGGTCATCTCTGTTTTAAAGATGAGGAAACTGAAATTCACAGAAATTAAGTGGCTTGCACATGGTCACCTACCTAGTCCCCTCCAGAGCAGGGATTCAAACTCAGATTTGCTAAGTCTGGGTTCTGACTCCAAGTCCAACACTCTTTCCAGTATGCCATGTTGTGTCCCTACAGGAATCAGGGAAGGCAACTTGTTATTGTTCCTCTCTTGTTTTTTGAAGAGGACCAATGACATCACGGGGAGAGGTCTTGACTTGCATGTGAATTGGATTTAAGTGAAGCAGAGTTGCACAAAGTCTTCAGTTTCTCTTCCAGTCATCAAAGTCCAGCAGCAAGACAAAACTCGAGACAACTGGCGATAGCATGGGATGCAGTGTATAATGCTGGCATCTTCAATGTCTGACTCAGCTCTAAGCACTCCACAGTACCTGTTTCAGCCACCTTCATAGCCTTTGGAACAAACTGTTCATGGAGAAAGTCTTCACATGTTTGGGGTAAACATGTGCCTAACTCACCAACAGGTCTGAGGCCTATCAGTTACCCTCAACCTAATTCAGCCCATCTGCAGAGATGGTTTTACCAAGGTGTTGCTGCTGCACATGCTACAGTTGCTTGGAGCCACAGGTGAGTTAGGTGACAGGTGGACACAAAAAGTAGATGAGAAGCCCTGAAAAGGGCTAAACAAGCCCTCATATCAGAGATGCCAGTCTTCCCTGAATACTTCCCATACATCCTGCGAGGGAAACTAGAATGCTGTTGCAGTAGGTATGAGGGCCTGGAATAAGGGAGTGATGAAAATGGATGAGACATAAAAATTTTAACACCTTACATTTATGTAAGGCTTCCAAAGTATTTTCATCAAAACCACCTTGTAAGGTAGGTAGTAGAGACATATATGAGAGACATCTGAAAGGAAGAATACAAGACTTTGTGACAATGGATATGAGGAAGGAAAGAAATGGATGCTACAGCTTATAGTTGCTGTTTGTAAGTGTAAGTCCAGCTGGCTAGTTCAGGCTGGGGCTCATAAGGTGTTTGTTCATTGGCAAGGTAACAATGATTGAGGGGCCATATTCCCAGATTTGCAGATTTAGACTCCTGATTTTCTCATTTTGACCTGGTAAGCTGACTCATGGTGGCCAAGTTCACAAATGATCTATTAAAAATCAAAATTCCAATTGATTAGTTTATAATAAAATATATAACCTGCTAAGAAATCAAGGCACTTTCTTCCTGGTTATCTGTTGAGGGAATAAGTTTCTTCTAATCATTAGTAGAAACTTATTACCATATGTTTAAAGTATTTTTATATTACAAAATTGCAATGATCAGATTCTAGATTAAAATAATTGAGAAATATTTAACAAAACAAATACAAATACAACAAAATGCAGATAACATTACATTTTAAAGCTAGGTCAACATAAAGCCCTCAGGAATTCTTACGTATGAATTAGTGGCTTCTATTTGTATTTGACTTTGACACAACTGTTGTAGAAGAAATATCACTCTTACCAAGGATACCTGAGTGAGACCATGAGGGAGTTGGGTACAGCCCAGGTAATCTGAGCCAGGAATAGCATCACTAGTCATTAGGTACAGGGTGTGTGTGTGTGTGTGTGTGTGTGTGTGTGTGTGTGTGTGTGTGTGTGTGTGTGTGTATGTGTGTGTGTATGTGTATGTGTGTGTATACATATATGAAACCAAGCAATAGGCTAATTCTGGCAACAGCAAAGAACTGACTTGGGAAGTGCCAATACATATAAGTTCCAGGGATGTTGGCATCCACACTTCACTCTTCTTAGAAGAATGAGAGATGACAAGAACAAAATACCATATATACCGTTAGAAGTAGTTTTGTTTTTCAGCCAGTGTGCTTGAATTGTTACATGTTAGAAGGGGTTCAATGGAAGAGTTATATTAGGAAATGACTGGGATGTAGAAAACAAGATTCATTAAAACCTATTCCAAAAAAAAAATTAAGGTACCTAAAAAGCTTAATCAATTATCAAAATGCTGTTTGGGGAACATGGAACTAAAGAGCAAAAGGAATCTGATGTTCCTTACAGAATGTTTCCATCAAAATTGTGAAGAATACTTGCAATAGCTATCTTATAGGATCAAGAAGGATAGAAGATTTAGAGTGGGAAGAGATCTTAAAGTTCATCATGCCCAATTCCTTTAATTTATAGATAGGGATACTAAGGCCTAGGGAACCTGAGTGATCTGCCAGAATCACACAACTAAGAAAGCTTCACAACCATAAAGCACTATAAAATGGGAGTTGTTCTTCCATGGTCCTTTGTCATTATGTTACTCTTCTTTGTAATTCCAACATAGTAACACATTAAAAGTTTGCAGGCTATTTTCTGAGTGACGCTTTATGCTGGCTGCTTCCTGTTGACATCCAAGCACTTTAATCTCATCAATCAATCAACAAGCATTTATTAGGCACTTACTAGTGCCAGGCCCTGTGCTGACTTGGAGATACAAAGATAAATGGGAAACAGTCTCTGCCTTAAAAAGGAGCTTCCATCCTGAAGGAGAAATAATGTTTGGAAAGGAGGAGGAGGGACCAAGAAAGTCTTCATGAAGAAAGTGATACTTGAGCTGAGTCTTGAGAAAAACCTTCAAGGGACAGAGGTAAGGAAGGAGTGCATTCCAAACACAGGGACTAGAGATGGAGTGTCATGTGTATAGAACAGTGAGTGGACCAGGATGACGAGCATGAGGAGGAAATAAAGTGTAAGATGACTGTAAAAGTAGGTAGGGGCCAGGTTGTGAGGATTTTTCACTGTCAAACAAAGGAGTTTAAATTTCAACTTAAGAAGTTGAATAGGGAATTACTAGAGTTTGTTGAATAGTGGGATTGACAGGATTATGCCTGTATTTTAAGTAAATCACTTTGGCAGCTGTGTAAAGAATGGACTGGAGTAAAGAAAAAAATAGGGAGACCAAAAAGGAGGCTGTTGATGTCATGCAGGGGAGAGATGATAAAAGGCTGAACCTCCAGAGTTCAGCCTCTGCGCTCTCAATTTAGTTTTATAATTGGATAACTAGAGCCCCTGGACATAGAGGCTGAATGAGAGGTTAAACACTGTGTAAGTGAACAAGGAAGTGGAAGAGTATGGAAGAGATGTAGAGAAAGAAACGACAAAATTGATGAGTAATCTAGATCTCTGCTGACTACAAATCTAGTAATGTTTCTTTAGTCAAGATGACTCTCAAAAATGTACCCATTTTGCAGAAGGAAGCAAGCATTTTTAGACTCAGTCACTTTACTTGTTTGCTTGATTATACTTATTAGTTATAAGGTAGAGTTCTTTGGGGAGCAGGGAACAAGGTGGACAAGTCATTGGGAAGTGCCAACATTTTAAAAAAAAACAACACATTTAAAAAACATGAATAGCAGAGAAAATGAAGCCATCATGAGACGTTAAGGTTCTGAATAACATTTTTTCATAGGAAGAGACAGTAGAACTAGTTCCCACTTGTGCTGGAGTTTGTTCATTTTATTTATCTCAAGTCAGAGCCAACAATCTGAATGACTTTTATGACACAAAAATGGCTCTGCTTATTTGGCCTGGGCTGATCCAATCAGTCTGCAAAAAAGCAGATTCCTACTTAAAATTACCGATCTTAAAAGACACACTTTTTGGACAAAACTATTCACCTAGAGATAAGTCATAGAAAATATGGTAACATTTCACTCAATAGAGCACAAACTAATATTTAACTCCCCAGCCTATTGTTCTTGCTATGGGCAAATACACTATCTACCTTTCTTTTTCCTCACATATGGATACTTTAGATGCAGGCACCCTTAGTATTTGTTATTAAATTATAAAACTTAATTGAGAATCAATCAGCAAGTATTTATTATGTACTTACTATGTGCCAAGTCCAGTGCTAAAGATACAAGGAAAAAGCAAAAACAGTTTCTACTCTCAGGGAACTTATACTTGAATGGAGGCAAGGATGCGTGCATCTATAGGTATTAAAAGGCTTGGGGGATGGGGAATGAGGCCTACACATTGAAAGCCACAGGGGCTTCAGGTCTAAGAGCCTCAGAGTAGGCAGGGCAACATGGAGCTCCCTAGGGGGAGGGGTGGGGTAGGTCTGCAGAATGGTCCACTTATAGTAAGAGAAAACTATACAGATGGGGAAACTTCAAAGCAACAAAGGCAGCAGGAATTGGGTGTATCAGGAAAAGGCTCCTGCAAGAGGGTGAGGCATGAGCTGAGTCTGATATGCTGTCATTTATTATGAAAGGAGGAATAAACCTCCTTGGCCACAGCCACTTCTGCTGGTATCCTTGGAATACAAATAGCCACATTTCCACATCTCAGGCTTTCATTGCCTTCCAGCTGGCCAAAGCTCTCAAAGATGGGGCACTAGCCTTCCAATTTTGTGTTCATTATTATTTTTTAATGATAAAACCAAAAACTAGGAAGTTCGTGAATACATGTATGATAGGTATCACATGGCTTGCTTTCTCAGTGGATGGCAGAGGGACTGGAGGGAGAGAGACAGAATGTGGAACTCAAAACACATATGCCAGAAAAGAGAAAGAATATTGTGAATAAATGTAATATGTTTGTCTTTAAAAAGAAATTAATTGGTAGCCTAGTCTTTAAACCATTGTTTATAATAATAACTATTATTAATATTATTGTAGTTCTAACTATAAGGTTTCAAAAGCACTTTACATACAGTATCTCATTTGATCTTTACAGAATCCTTGTGAAGTAACGTCTGTTATCATCCCCATTTTAAAGATGAGAAAACTGAGGCTGACAGAGGTTAAAGGACTTGCCCAGAAACACACAACTACTAATTGTCTAAGGTAGGATTCGAACACAGGTCTTGTGACCTTATGTGCTGTTACTCAATCTTATAGTATACACTAACTCTCCAAAACAAATAAGAAGAGATCTGAACATAACGAGCAGAAAACTGAAAGTGGGAAGCAGAAGTAAAAGAGACATTTATGAAAATGTAGCATATAGTGAAATTTAAAGAAAATGTGTGGGGAATTACATGCAACTTAAAGTATCTTTTTTCTTTCATGGACTGTTATAAATATTTTGCTCAAAGATGGTGAGCATGCACTATCCAGTCCAAAGTTACTGATCCTTTATAACCCTTCTGGGTTATATAATTCCCACAATAATCCTAGAAAGCAAAATTCTTTTCTACGGATCACAATAATAGCTAATCTGAAAATTATATGACAGCTAAAAGCGAGCAAGGAAAGGGTAGTAAAACAACATAAAAAGATCCTGAATATATTAGGCACATCGTAGGTACTTAACAAGTAATTGAGGATTATCTTTGGTTGACATTTTTTCCCCGTAGAGAGACAGATACGCATGTATGTATATATGTATATATGCATATACATATATATATACCTAGAAAAAAACCTAAATAGATAGACATAGAGATAGCTATAGCTTCAGTTTCCTCATCTGCAAAATGGAAATGATAGTGGTTGTTGAGCAGCTAAGTGGAGCAGTGGATAGATACAGTGCTGGCCCTGGAGTCAGGAAGTCAGGAAGACTCATCTTCTTGAATTCAAATCTGGCCTCAGACGTTTACTAGCTGTGTTACCCCTGAGCAAGTCACTTAACCCTGTTTGCCTCAGTTTCCTCATCTGTAAAATGAGCTGGAGAAAGAAATGGCAAACCACTCCAGGATCTTTGCCAAGAAAAGCCCAAATGGAGTCATGACACCACTAAAAGGACTGAACAACAAAAAACAAAAGTATTTGCACTAACTATTGCAAAGACCCACATAAGATAATGTATATAAAGTGAGTTACCTTTCTGTGGTTTAAGATATATGTTACAAAAGACTAGCTTTTGAGAAAATATGATGTCCTTTACTATCATAAGAAATCCATCTCCTAAGAAAAAGTAATCAATTAAAATGGCTAAAGGAATCCTTTTTTAAACGAAAAATTCACACAATGTTGAGGAAATGGCTATTATTGAAATCTAAGATACTTCTATTTTTCATGTTACTCCTTATATGATTCATTCTTCTTATATAAAATCAAAAGGGGGAGCCCTATGTCCATTTGCCACAGTTATTTCTTAGAAAATGAAAACTTTTAAGAATATTCTCTTTTCCTTCCAGGTCCAAAAATGGAGCATATGCAATTTTTCCAAACACTTAGTTTTATAACAAACTAGAAAAAAACTCTAAGATATTAAGTCTAAATTTACTATACATTCTTTTATAAAACCATTTTACCTAGATGTATATAGCATAACGAAACAAACTGTGCCTATTTTGCTTCTTCTTCCTAAGACTCAAATCTATGTGCCTTTAATGTATCTTTGCCATTATTGAGATATATTCCTTTTAATTCTGTAAATTCTAACAAAATAGCTCCAATTCCTAAAAATTTGTTCATTATCAAAATCAAAGTGGCACTTGCTCATGATGTCATTTCAACTACAGATGTTCTATTAACAGCTTTACTCACTTTCCTAGGGGACTAAAGTTAGACTGAGCAGAGAGCTGGCAGGTTTATGCTCTGCCCTATTTAAAGGCTAGTAAGGTAGTCGGAGATGCCCTAGATTGCACTAGGACACAATGAAATCCCTGTTCTCTAGCCAGGAACATCAAGTACAGTGGCGGTGATGGAGGTTTAGTGACTCCTGCTATTCAAGAATGCCTGTTCTTTCAGCTGTCCTCATCTTGGACTTTCTAAGTGAATGACTTACATAATAACACAAGTGCAAGATGGCTGCAGTTTCAAAACCCTGGCAAAGGGTAAAGCTCCAGTTATTTATTTTAATATCTATAGAGGTGGGTGGATTTATTGCAATATAGCATTTGTTTTACCATGTAAACATGTCTGCATATTTTAAATATGAATCATCAATTAGACAATTCTTTCAACACCTAACACGTGTTTTAATCATCTTAAATACCATGTGTTCCTTTTGCTAGGGAAAAAGGGGATCATATTACTGGATGCTTGTTTGGGGGCAATCTGAACAACTCTCCATAATGAGCTTTTGTCCCCTGGGTCTATCTTCTCATTCTCCTTAAGAGGTTCCAGCTTAAGCAACTGCTAGGCAGTAACTAAGTACAAATAAATACATTTGGCTTTGCTCTTCATTTTATTGCAGCATTTCCCTCAACAACTGACACCTGCTGAGTGTAGGGCAATGAATTGAGCACTTCAAGGGCTCATTAGTTTGGTTGCTTTTTCTCTCCTCATTTGCATTTAATGTATTTATTCCATTTATGCTAAAGGTCTACCTAAGACATAACTCAATTTTCTAGAGACATTTTTATTTTCCTTTGGAGGGGGGAAGGCAGGGCAATTGGGCTTAAGTGACTTGCCCAAGGTCACACAGCTAGTGAGTGCCTCAAGTGTCTGAGGCTGGATTTGACCTCAGGTCCTCCTGATTCCAGGGCTGGTGCTCTACTCATTGCACCACCTAGCTGCCCCTAGAGACATTTTTTATGGTATAGATAGCATGGCACAATTAGCAAGGAGACTACAGCCCCATATCATACCATGACCAGACCAGGGTCAAACATACCAGGAACCCATGGTCAGTTCAACATTGGGAAACTATAAACATAACTGACAATATTATTAGAACAATAAAAATCACATATAAACAAAATCATCTATGCTAATAGATGGCAAAAAAGCTTTTGACAAGATACAATGCCTGTTCCTGTTTAAACCACTAGTAAGCATTAAAACAAATCTTTCCTTAAAATTATAAGTAGTATTTATCTAAAACCAAGAACCAGCATTACCTATAATAGGGATAAACTAAGAGTTTTTCCAATAAGATCGGGGTAAAGCAAGAATGTCTATTTCACCATTATTTCACTACTGTCTATTTTCACCATTATTATTCAACATAACGCTAGAAATGCTAGCTATAGCAGTAAAGCAAGAAAAAGAAATCGAGCAACGGCAAAGAGGAAACAAAATTATCATTTTTTGAAGATGATGTGACATTTTAATTAGATAACCCTAAACGGTCACTTAAAAAAGACTAACTAAAACAATTAATAACCTCAACAAAGTTACAAGCTATAAAATAAAGCCCACACAAACCATCTGCATGTCTATATATTACCAAGGAAATCCAGTAGAAAGGGCTAGGAAGAGAAATTTTCTATTTATGATAACTATGGAAGGTATAAAATACTTAGAGTCTACCTGTCAAGTACCCACAGGAACTCAGTTTTCTCATTTATGAAATTAAGGGGTTGGACTAGACAACCCCCAAGGTCCCTTCCAACTTGAAATCTATGATCCTATTTTCTTAAAATGAGACAAAACAAAAAACTCTGCAGCTCTTAACCACTTTTCCATGTTGGTATTCATCTTCCTTTGTTAGTATTAATAATGATGATGATGACAATAGTAATAATTGTAACATATAATAATGGCACTCTACAGTTTACTAAGAATTTACATATAAACTCTCTTGTGATTTGTTATTTTTGAAGAGAATACTGGGTGAGGCTTTTTTTGTATTACCCACAACTGGCTCCTAGGTGGCGCAATGGATAGAGCACCAGGCCTGGAATCTAAAAAACTGAGTTCAAATCCAACCTCAAACAGTTACTAGCTGTGTGACGATGGGCAAGTCACTTAACCTCTATTTGCCTCAGTTTCCCCAACTGTAACATGGGGATAATAATAGCACCTACTTCTCTCAAGATCACTGTGAGACCAAATGAGATAATATTTGTAAAATATTTAGCACAGTGCCTGACACATAGTAAGTAAGCATTACATAAACGTTAGCTATTATTAGTATGACTAATTTAAGACTACTTTGTAGAGTTTGCTCCAGTAATTTTTCTTTCCCCTTTGTACTACACATTCAAAACTGCTGCAAAATCCAGCTACTTCTCGCTCTGTACATTGGTCCAAATGCTATAAATTGAGCTTAGTTAAAATACTATATAGCAGCTTCATAACTAATAGCAAAAGATATTACAAACTCACATTTGTACATCTTAAGGACTAAAAAGCATTTTCTTTACAACCACCACCAGAAGTTATACATTTATGTTATCAGCCCCATTAAATAAGGGAAACTGAGGCACAGAAAGAGGAAACAATCTGCCCATGGTTACAAAGCTAATAGGTACTGAACTTATTGAAACTCAGCTCTTCCAAAAAAGGTATGGTTCTTCCTAATACACCAATCTACTTTTCTGGTATTCATTCATCTCAGAGCCTGGTGAATATTAGTAGGAGACTGGCAAAAGTCATACTAACTGATGTTTTCATGGATTATGGAGATCTTAAAACACAAAGTATATAACTTGTACAACGCTCCTGTCAGTGAAAACATGGACAGTGTTTATGTTTATGTTTGTCAGAATCTCAAGATGGGAATAGACTGCTCTGTGTCAAAAACTGGACCCAAATAAGGTTGAGGCATATTAAAATTCTGTCCATTTATTAAGGATATTATGGAATAGTAGGTGTTTTTAAAATTCCTTATCTGGTTACAAAACAGATATGGCACCTTCTTCTGTGGTCCTGTTCACACTACACTGTATACACAGTAATACCTGGAGAGAACCTCATCCAACACAGAAAATAAAACAATACCTAGCTCTCAGAAAGGTGATGATGAAAGGACAGTTAGAGGAAGGCCAGTCTTTCCATGCACTATCTGCTCTCTCCATTCTTTTCTGCCAGAGATTTTCCAACTGACTAGCGTGAGCCAAAAAAAGAAATGTCAGAATACTGGGTTCTCTACACAGGGACTTTCCCATTAATAGTCTCTGAGGCCATATTCAGCTATCTCCTGCCAAGAAGGAAAAAAAGGTTTTTGCTTTTTCTAGCGTTCACCTCTTTCTGTCCAAGGCTACCACAATGTGTGTGTATACGTGTGTGCCCATATTCTGATTTAGTTTGGTTTCTGTCTTGTTTCCATTTATTTTGCAAGCTCTCTGAGAACACAATGTCCATTTGTGTGCTTTCTCTAGCACGCAATACATATTTTAGTCTTTTACTGATAATAAGTTTTCAACTTTCAAAAGCCTTGGAACAAGAAATGCTAATTAACTATCTCAAGCACACCACATAGCCATCAGTACATTCCCTTCTGGCAAGATAATAAAAAGAACAATAGAACCAACCTCCTCTCCCCACCAAATAAAAAACAATAACAAAAAACCGACATTTGTTAACTTAAAAATGTTCATGGGGCAAGTATTCAAATAGAATGAGATTGTTTTCAATTCACAAAACCGGAAATGGATAACTTCAAACAGTACATTCCCTATAGAAATAAGATTTGCTACTTTAATGGATTTTTACATGGCAAACCCCATCCTAACAGTCACAACTCATACACTCAGACAACGTCAGAACTTGAAGGGATTAGAGAAAATCTTGTCTAAACCTTTACTCCACCAATTAGGAAATTGAGGCCAAGAGAGAAAAAGTGACTATCTTCAGGTCCCTCCAGCTAGAGAACTAAGACTAGAACCTAGGTCTCCTAATTGTCAGTGTTCTTTCCATACACAAAAAGGAGTAGGATATGAAAGAATGGAATTGACAATTGTAAGGAAAGTATTTTTTAAATCTCATAGCACTATATAAATGGGAGTGGATTAATAAGTATAAATATACACTTAACATATTCATTCCAGCAATTCCAGCCTACCATTCTACCAATGCTTACCAATCCTAGAACTATACTACACCAATTATTATTTCCATGTCTCTCAAGTTTGATATTATAAATGAGTATAGGTTTATTGTATCCTCTTCTCCAAATCATAAATATACAGTAATTTGAAAAGATAACCAAAATATCTGTTTTCATTAATAATCCAGATAAAAGCCAGCTTAATTTTCCATGTATCAAGATATAGCAGTAGAGCACACCTCAACACTTCTAAGAATCCACGATTTCATCAATGAGGGTACTCCTTCCACCAAAGCAGATTGTTGTCTCTCGTTCCACAATTTAGTTGGTGGTTTTTGAGAGTTGTTATGGCCAAAAAACACATTACCCTGTGGAGTGCTAATCTATAACTAAACTGGGCCTGAGACAAGAGACATACGGTCCATCACTGGAACCATATTCAAAGCATTTCCATCTTGGCAATATCTTCCAGAGCTTCGGTCTCCTGGCATAGCCCTACAGAAGTCAGGAAAGACTATGCCATGAAAAGGAGTCAATATGCCCAAGAGAAACTCTCATGAACTTTCACTTCAAACCTACACATTTTCTTAAATTTTACTACTTCTGCTGGGCCAGACACCATCCTTCTGGTTATCTGGGTTTCCAACTTTAGAGTCACCCTTGATTCTTCACTATCCTTCATCCATCAAACCTAACTGAGTACCAAGTTACCTTCACATCTTATTTTACATCGATCCCATTCTCTCTACTCACATGGGCACTGCCTTATTGAGGTCCTCATCCCCTCTCCCTTAAGTTACTACCTAAGCTACTGCCTCCTAACTGGTCTCTAAAGGCCGCAAAGAAGCATATTATTAAAAATATATGTTAAATACATAATTATATGCCAAGAAATTAGCTCAACATTTACTAAGTGACCCTGGAAAAGTCACTTAACGTCTGTCTGTCTCAATTTCCTAAAGGTCAAATGAGGATAACAATAGCACCTACCTTCCAGAGCTGCTATGAAGGATCAAATAAGATAATATTTATAAAGCACTGAGCACAGTGCCTTGCATATAGTAGGCACTCAATAAATCCTTGTTCCCTCCCCTTTCCTTACCTATTATATATACAAGGGCATGAATACCTTCTCATAATAGGCCCTAAAAATACCGAATTAAGCTAGTACAAATTGCTCTCCATAATGGTTGGATCAATTCATAACTCCTCCAACAATGAATTAGTGTTCCAGTTTTCCCACATCTTTTCCAACATTTATCATTTTCCTGTTTTGTCATGTTAGCCAATTTGAGAGGTGTGACCTCAGAGTTGTTTTGATTTGCATTTCTCTAACCAAAAGTGATTTAGAGAATTTTTTCATATGACTATACATAGCCTTAATTTCTTCCTCTGAAAACTGCCTTTGATCATGTATCAATTGGGGAAAGGCTTGTATTCTTATAAATTTGACTAAGTTCCTTATATATTTGAGAAATAAGGCCTTTATCAGCGATACAGGCTGTAAAAATTGTTTCCCTGCTTTCTGCTTCCCTTTGAATATTGGTTGCACTGGCTTTGTTTATGCAAAACTTTTCTACTTAATGTAATCAGAATTCTCTATTTTGCATTTCATAATATTCTCTATTTCTTGTTTGGTCATAAATCCTTCCCTTCTCCACAGATCTGACAGGTAAACTTTTCCGTGCTCTGCTACTTTGCTTATAGTACCAGTCTTTATATCTAACGCATGTACCCATTTTGACTTTATTTTGGTATAGGGTGTGAGATGTTGGTCTATGCCTAGTCTCTGCCATACTATTTTCCTGTTTTCCCAGCAGTCTTTGTTAAATAGTGAGTTATCCCAAAAGCTGAAGTCTTTGGATTTCCCAAATAGTCGATTACTATAGTCATTGACTACTGTGTATTGCATACCTAACCTATTCTACTGATCCACCACTCTATTTCTTAGCCAGTACCAAATAGTTCTGATAATTGCTGCTTTATAATCCAATTTAAGATCTGTACAGCTAGACCACCTTTCCTTGCATTTGTTTTCATTAATTCTCTTCATATTCTGGACCTTTTGTTCTTCCAGATGAATTGTTAATGTTTTTTCCTAGCTTTGTAAAATAATTTTTGGTAGTTTTGTTGGTATGGCACTAAATAAATAATTTAATTTGGGTAGAATTATCATTTTTATTATATTAGCTTGGCCTATCCATGAGCAATTGATATTTTTCCAATTATTTCAATCTGATTTCATTTGTGTAAAAAGTGTTTTGTAATTGTGTTCATATAGTTCCTGGGCTTCTTTTGGCAGGTAGACTCCCAAATATTTTATAATATCTACAGTAATTTTAAATGGAATTTCTTTTTCTATCTCTTGCTGTTGGGCTTTTTTAGTAATATATAGAAATGCCGATGATTTGTGGGGGTTTATTTTACATCCTACAACTTTGCTAAATTTGTTTATTATTTCAAGTAATTTTTTACTTGATTCTCTAGGATTCTCTAAGTATACCATCATATCATCTGCAAAGAGTCATAGCTTTGTTTTTTCTTTGCCTATTCTAATTCCTAATTCTTTCAACTTCTTTTTCTTCTCTTACTGCTAAAGCTAACATTTCTAGTACAATATTGAATAACAGTGGTAGTAATGGACATCCTAGTTTTACTCCCAATCTTATTGGAAATGCTTCTAGCTTATCTCCATTACATATAATGCTAGCTGATAGTTTTAAATAGATGCTACCTATCACCTTAAGGAAGACTCCATTTATTCTTATGCTCTCTAGGTATTTTTTTTTTAATGGGAAGGCATGCTGTATTTTGTCAAAGGCTTTTTCTGCACCTATTGAGGTAATCATATGATTTATGTTAGTGTTATTGTTGACATGGTCAGTTATGCTGATAACTTTCCTAATACTGAACCAGTCCTGTATTCCTAGTATAAATCCCACCTGGTCATAGTGTATTATCTTCATGATAAATTGCTGTAACCTCTTTGCTAATATTTTATTTAAAATTTTTGCATCTATATTCATTATGGAAATTGGTCTATAATTTTCTTTCTCTGTTTTGGCTCTTCCTGGTTTAGGTATCAGCATAATATTTGTATCATAAAAAGAATTTGGTAGGACTCCATCTATTTTCCCAAATAGTCTATATACTATGAGAATTAATTGTTCTTTAAATGTTTGATACAATTCACTTGTAAATCCATCTCACTTTTGGAGATTTTTTTCTTAGGGAGTTCATTGATGGCTTATTCAATTTCTTTTTCCGAAATAGGGTTACGTATTTTATCTCCTTTTCCGTTAATCTGGGCAATTTATATTTTTGTAAATATTCATCCATTTCACTAAGATTGACAAATTTATTGGCATAGAGTTGGCAAAAAGAGCTCCTAATTATTGTTTTGATTTCTTCTTCACACGTGGTGAATTCACCCTTTTCATTTTGGGGGGGAGGCAGGAAGTCAGGGCAATTGGGGTTAAGTGACTTGCCCAAGGTCACACGGCTAGTAAATGTGTCAAGTGTCTGAGGCCGGATTTGAACTTCCTGACTCCAGGGCCAGTGCTCTACTCACTGAGCCACCTAGCTGTCCCTCACCCTTTTCATTTTTGATGGTGGCAATTTGGTTTTCTTCTTTTTTTAATCAAATTAACCAAAGGTTTATCCATTTTATTAGTTTTTTTTCATAAAACCAGCTCTTAGTTTTATTTATTGGTTCAAGTTTTTTTTTTTTAATTTCAATTTTATTAATCTCTCCTTTGGCTTTCTGAATTTCTAACTTGGTATTTAAATGGGAATTTTTAATTTGTTCTTTTTCTAGCTTTTTTTGGTTACATGCCCAATTCATTGATCTCTTCTTTCTCTATTTTATTCATATAAACATTTAGAGATATAAATTTCCCCTAAGAATCACTTTCACGGCATCCCATAAGTTTTGGTCTGTTGTCTCATGATTGTCATTCTCTTGGATGAAGTTATTGATTGTTTCTATGATTTGTTGTTTGACCCACTCATTCTTTAGGATTAGAGGATTTAGTTCCCATTTAATTTTTAGCTTACCTTTCCATGCCCTTTATTACATGTAACGTTTATTGCATCATAATCTGAAAAGAATGCATTTAATATTTCTGCCTTTCTGCATTGGATTGTGAGGTTTTTATGCCCTAATACGTGGACAATTTTTGTGTAAGTACCATGTACTGCAGAGAAAAAGGTATACTCCTTTATATCCCCATTGAATTGTCTCCAGAGGTCAACCATATCTAACTTTTCTAAAATTCTTTTCATCTCCTTAACCTCTTTCTTGTTTATCTTGTAGTTAGATTTACCTAGTTCTGACAGGGGGACATTGAGGTACCCCACTAGTGTGGTTTTGTTATCTATTTCTTCTTTTAAATCACTTAACTTCTCTTCTAAAAATCTGGATGCTATATCACTTGATGCACATACGCTTAGTAATGATATTACTTCATTGTCTATGTTTTTGTAGGATATAGTTTCTTTCCTTATCTCTTTTAATTTGATCTATCTTTGCTTTTGCTTTGTCTGAGATCAAGATTGCTACCCATGCTTTTTTGCTTCAGCTGAAGCATAATATATTCTGCTTCAGCCTTTTACTTTTACTCCGTGTGTATCTCTCTGCTTCAAATGTGTTTCTTGTAAACAACATATTGTAGGATTATAGCTCTTAATCCATTCTGCTATCCACTTCTGTTTTATGGGAGAGTTCATCTCATTCATATTCAGTTATGATTATTTGCATCTTTCTCTCCATCCTATTTTCCCCCTTGTTTATGCTTTTCTCTCTCCTTTCTCCCTTCCCCTCCTCACTAGAGTTTTGCTTTTAACCATCACCTCCCTCACTTTGGCCTCCCTTCTATCAGCACCCTCCCTTTTCTTCCCCTTTATCCTTAGTACTTCTTTCCTCCCTTCTAACCTCTCCCTCCCTTTTCTTTCCCCTCCTACTTCCCATAGAGTAAGTTAGATTTCTATACCACACTGGTTACATTATTGCCTCTTTAAGCCAAATCTGATGAGTAGGGTTGAAACAATGCTCATTTCCCTCCCTTCTTTCCCTCTACTGTAATAGGTTTTTGTGCCTTTTCATGGGATATAATTTACCCTTGTCTGCCTCCTCCTTTCTTCTCCCAGTGCAATCCCTTTTCACCACTTAATTAGATTTTTTATCATCACATCAAAGTCAATGCCCTCTGTCTATGTACACTCCTTTTACATGTTGTAATAACGATGCAGTTCTCAAGAAGTTCAAGTGTCATCTTCCCCTGTAGGGATGTAAACAGTTGGCCCTTAGTAATAACATGTTTGTTTTTTTTTTCCTTTCTTGTTTACCTTTTTATGCCTCTCTTGAGTCTTGTATTTCAAGATCAAATTTTCTGTTGAGCTCTGGTCTTTTCGAGGTTTAGAAGTCCCCTTTTTCACTGA
This sequence comes from Phalanger gymnotis, assembly GCA_028646595.1. Taxonomy (NCBI): domain Eukaryota; kingdom Metazoa; phylum Chordata; class Mammalia; order Diprotodontia; family Phalangeridae; genus Phalanger; species Phalanger gymnotis. Next base: position 203,819,174 of record CM053626.1, on the reverse strand, counting down.
ATGTCCATCTCCTCTCCTGAAAGATCATGCTCAATTTTGCTAGATAGTGGACCCTCGGTTGTAATACAAACTCCACTGCCTTAAGGAATATCATATTCTATACCCTCTGATCTTTTAACGTAGAAGCTGCAAGGTCCTGCATAGTCCTGACTGTGGTACCATGATATTCAAATTGTTTCTTCCTGGCTGCTTGCAATACTTTCTCTTTGACCTGGTAATTTTAGAATTTGGCTACAATATTCCTTGGTGTTTTCAATTTGGGATCTCTTTCAGGAGGTGATTGGTGGATTCTTTCAATGACTATTTTATCTTCTGATTTTAGGACCTCAGGGCACTTTTCCTTGATGATTTCCTGAAAGATGCTGTCTAAGCTCTTTTTTTTTCATCATGGTTTTCAAGTAGAACAATAATTTTTAAATTGTCTCTCCTGGATCTATTTTCCAGGCCAGCTGTTACATTTTCTTCTATTTTTTCATTCTTTGTTTCTGTTTGACTGATTCTTGATATTTCACGGAATCATTAGCTTCCACTTGCCTAATTCTAATTTTTAACACATTGTTTTCTTGTATTAGATTTTGTACCTCCTCTTCCATTTGGCCCATTTTACTTTTTAAGTTCTTTTCTTCAGTGAGTTTTTGTTTCTCCTTTCTCGTTTGGCCAGTTCTGCTTTTTAAAGAGTTGTTTTCTTTAGTGTACTTTTTTTCCATTTTGCCAACTGTATTTTTTAAGGACTTGTTTTCTACAGTCAATTTTTGTCTTTCCTTCTCTAAGCTATTGACTCTCTCTTGCATATCTCTCATTTCTTTTGTGAATTTTTCTTCTACTTCTCTTATTTGACTTTTAAAATCCTTCTTGAGCTCTTCCAAGAAGGCTTTGGGGGCTTGAGGCCAGTTCATATTCCCCTTTGAGGTTTCAATTGTGGGTATATTGACAATGTTGTCCACCCCTGGTGACTTGATCTTCCCTGTCCCCATAATAAGAATCTATGGTCAGTGACTGGCGTGAGCTCCCCACCAAGTCCCTCCAAAAACCTATAAAAAAAAGGCTCTGAACCAATTCTAGAGCTGCAGAACCCACAAAGTGGCAGAGGGAAGCAGGGCTCCAGTCCAGGACAGCCTGGATGGTCTCTGGGTAAGGTCTGTCCCACACGGAGCTCCCAGCCCCCAGCTGAGGGGACAGGAGCTAAGCCCAGCGCGCACGGCATGAACAGACCAGACGCGGACCTACCAGACCAGGAGACGAGCGGAGAGTGCCCTAACATGCTGAATTACTGAGCTCTGGCATCCACCAGACCTCTCAACCCACAAAGAGCAAAGACAACAGAGAAGGTTAGTGGGAAAAGCTGCGTGACTGAGTTTGCGGTTCGGCTACCGCCCCTGGGGCAGCAGAGGCGGGGCAGCTTTAGAACTAGGACTGCAGTTGCTTCTGGCCCCAGGCCCACCTGG
>CM053626.1:203734647-203817229 GCA_028646595.1 Phalanger gymnotis | reverse complement strand
AAAGTAAAAAAGTTTTTTTTTTTCCAGGCAACTAGAAAATAAGATACATGGGCAATGGGGCATAGAGATTTATCTTGCCCTACAAGAAAGGAAGGGAAAGGGGGATTGGAGGGGAATGGGGTGATGGAGGGGAGGGCAGACTGGGGAACAGGGCAACCAGAATCTTGGAGTGGGGGGGGGGAAATGGGGAGAAAATTTGTAATTCAAACGCCTGTGAAAATCAATGCTGAAAACCAAACATGTTAAAAATAAATTAAAATTTAAAAAAAAAAAAAGAATCTATGGTCATTGTCCATTTCTGCGTTTTGCTCATGGCTACTTCCTAGCTTTTAAAGTTGAGCTCTCCTGCTGAAGCTCTGAGGGATGGACCTAAGTTTCATGTGCTGGGAGCCTGGGACCCGGTAACTGGCTTTGTGTGATGGGGCCTCAGGTGCTGGCCAGCTGGAGGCTGAAGGAGTCTGGCAGTTTACCTGGTATTGAGCTGGGGTAAGCAATACTGAAGCATGGGGAGGGGGGAGGTGAGGGGAAGTGGAGGAGAGCCTGGCCCCTGGGAAACACCTGCTCCCTAGGGCTTCTTTAAAGCTTGAATGTTTGGCTGCTGGAAGATGTCTGCCAGCCTGGAGCTATGCCTCCTGGAGTTGTGTTAAAGCACCAGGAGATTTAGCTGCTAGAGAACACTGGAGTTTGTGGTGGTTTTCTAAGCTGGTGTCTAAGCTCATTGTGCTGAGGCACTCAGTAGGGGGGAGGGAGAAGGGGTCCTGGTATTGGCACTTGCCTGTTCCACCACCCTGAGGCTCAGGATCTCCTCTTGGTATGCTGAGGTGGGGCTTGCCTCTGGTTTGCTGGGACACCTCCTGTACTGTACTGCTCCCCTCCCCTAGAGTGAGAGGGACTTTTCCTGTTAATCCCTGGGCTGCAAGATTGCTGCACCCCATCTTTCTGCTGGCTCAGCTGTTCCACAGTTTTCCTGGAGCAATATTTTCTAGGCTTTCAGAGGTCAATAAGAGAGGGTGGGAGCAACTTACTTCTTACTCCACCACCTTGGCTCCCAGAAGCAGAAATTGTCTTTCAAACATTCTTGATGAAAAGACCAGAGCTGAATAAAGAATTTGATTTTCAAATACAAGACTCAAGAACAGCATAAAAAGGTAAACAGGAAAGGGAAATCACAAGGGACTTAATAAGGTTAAACTGTTTACATTCCTACACGGGAAGATGATATTTGTCATAAGTCATAAGACTTTCCTCACTATTAGGGCAGTTAGAAGAAATGTGAGTTGAATATGAAGGGATGATATCTAAAAAATAAAATTAATGTGTAAGAGAGGAAGGTACTGGGAGAAAAGGAAAGGAAGAGGTAGAATGGGGTAAATTATCTCACATAAAAGAGTCAAGGAAAAGCTTTTACAGTGGAGAGAAAGAGTGGGGAGGTGAGGGGGAATGAGTGAACCTTACTCTCATCAGAATTGGCTCAAAGAAGGAAAAACATACACACTCAATTTGGTATAGCAATCTATTTTACCTTATGGGAAAGTAGGAGGGAAAGAGGATAAGAGAAGGAGGGTAGGTGTGATAGAAGGGAGGGCAGATAGGGGGAGGTGATAGTAAGAAGCAAAACACTTTTGAGGAGGGACAAGGTGAAAGGAGAGAGAAGAGACTAAATGGGAGAAAGGATGTAGGATGGAGAGAAATGCAGTTAGCAATAGTAACTGTAAAAAAAACTTTTGAAGCAAGTTACTCTGATAAAAGCATCATTTCTCAAACATAGATAGCCATTCCCCAAATGACAGATGACCAAAAGATACAATCAGTTTTCAAATGTAGTAATCAAAGCTATCTATAGCCATATGAAAAAAATACTCTAACTCATTATTGATTGGAGAAATGCAAATTACAACAATTCTGAGGTATTACCTAATACCTATTATATTGGCTAATAGGACAGAAAAGGTAAATGACAAATGATGATGGGGATGTGGGAAAAATGAGACATTAATACACTGTTGATGGAATTGTAAACTGATTCAACCATCCTGTAGAGCAATTTGAAACTATGCTCAAAGGGCTATAAAACCATGCAGACTCTTTGACCTAGCAGTACCACTACTAAGTCTGTATCCAAAAAGAGATTTAAAAAAAAACAAAAGGGAAAAGGACCTATACGTATAAAAATACTGAAAGCAGCTCTTTTCTGGGGGCAAAGATTTAGATATTGAGGGGATGCCCATCAATTGGGAAATGGCTGAACACATACTGGTCTATGGTTACAAAGGAATACTATTGTAGTATATATAGCAGGATGCTCTCAGAAAAACCTAGAAAGACTTACATGAGCTGATGAAAAGTGAAATGTACTATGTACATAGTAACAACAATATTGTAAGATGATCAGCTGTGAAGGACTTAGGTATTCTCAGCAATACAATGATCCAAGACAACTCTGAAGGACTTACAATGAAAAATGCTATCCATCCCCAGAGAAAGAACTATTGGTGTCTGAGTACAGATTGAAGCATATCTTTTTAAACTTTATTTTTCTTGGTTTTTTTCTGTTTTCTTTCACAACATGACTCATATGGATGTTTTGCATGACTATAATGTATAACCTATGTCAAATTGTTTGCCTTTTTAATGAGAGGGGCTAGGGAGGGAGGAAGGGAGAAAATTTGGAACTCAAAGTTTTAAAAATGAATGTTAAAAATTGTTTTTACCTGTAACTGGAGGAAAACAAAACAATACATTTTTAAAAAAAATAAAATAAAGCAATTTATTTATTAGCAACATTATTATATAAATAAAAGACTTTCAGCATAATCATCTGGAAGCGAAAAGCAATTTCAAGGCATTTTTCTTTTTTTTTCTTTTTTTTTTTTTGAGGGGAGAAGGCAGGACAACTGGGGTTAAGCGACTTGCCCAAGGTCACACAGCTACTAAGTGTGTCAAGTATCTGAGGCCTAATTTGAATGCAGGGCCTCCTAACTCCAGGGCCAGTGCTCTACTGACTGTGCCACCTAGCTGCCCCTCAAAGCATTTTTCTAGAAAGCAACTATCTGGGCACTGATAGCAATGTAAAAAAATCAATGAGTACTATAGAAGAGAATAAGAACAAAAACCTTAACTATTTACAAAAGAAAAAATATTCAAACTTATCCTAGAGCTGCCAAAACTCCAAGCCTAGGTTACACCTTCCACTCCACCTACACCCCTAGGTTACTGCCCTCACTGCCCCTACTTGCATAGTGTTGAACAAAAGCATACACCTAGCTTCCCGGGGCCAGTACAAACATATGCTATCTAATCTCCAACAGTACCCTCACTGCTCTATGACAACCTTTTTATTCTTCCCTGATTGACTCTTCCATATTCTCCACTATAGCAATTTCAAATCTCTTCTCTCCTCAAGCCTCTTGCATCATGTTCTCCACTCTCCCTTTGCAGAGGAACTTTACTGAGAAAAGAGGCCATCCACCATAAGCTCCCCTTTCCCCTGCTTTCTACCTCAAACTCCTTTACATCATCTCTCCTTCTCTCTTTCTTTACTCCAATATCTAAGGAAAAAGAGAAAGAGGCTGAGGAGTTTGTATTTTATTTAGAGGTAATAGAGAGTGGGGCAGCTAGGTGGTGCCATAGTACACAGAGCACTGGGCTTGAAATCAGGAAGACTCATCTTCCTTAGTTGAAATCTGGCCTTAGACACTTACTAGCTGCTTGACCCTCGGCAAGTCCCTCAACCTTTTTTGCCTCGGTTTCCTCATCTGTAAAATGAGCTGGAGAAGGAAATGGCAAGCCCCTCGTCTATCTTTGCCATGAAAACCCCAAATGGGGTCATGAAGAACTAGACATGACTGAAACAACAAATGGAAAGTGACTAAAGATTCTTAAGCATGGAACTGACATGGCTAATCCTATGCTTTAGGAGATTTACATTGGCAACTTTTTGAGAATGGAAAGGGAGAAGAATGGCAACACAGAGACCAATTAGGAGACTATGGGAAATTTTAAGTGACAGGTAATGAGGACCTGTATTAGAATGGAGGCCATGTGAGTGGAGAGGTGGCAACAGATGGGGAGAAACTCCATTGAAAGAGGAATTACAATAAATGGCAACTGGTTTGGGGAGATGAGGAAGAATGAAGAGTTGGGTCTAACACTATGGCTACATACCTGTGTCACTTGAAGTACTCTCAACAGAAATAGGAAGTCTAAACAATGGCCACATTTAGTGGAAAAATCTTGAGACAGGAGTGGAGGAGAAATAACAAGCCTGATAAAATTTTGAAACAGCATGAAGTTGGAGGAACTCATTTAAGATAGTCTTGATATCAATAAAGTAGGAAATACAGTATCTCCCAAAAGTAAGAGGAGGAAGAAAAATAGAGTTAAGGAGCTTACTATCATGAAATTCTAAAGCTGGAGGGTACCTTGGAGATCAGCTCGTTGACTAGATCACAGGATGATAAATTTAGAGTTAGAAGAGATGTTAGCTCAACCCCTTCATTTTATAGGTGAGGAAACTGAGATCCAAACATGTTAAGTGACTTGTCCAGGGTCACAAAGCGGCAGAGTCAAAACTCAAACCCATGTCTTCTGACTCAGAATCTAGCATTCTTTCTTTACAAAGTGATAGGGTTTGAAAAGCACTGTGGTGCAGTAAAAAGAAAATAATATTCTGAGAGGATCGGTGAGCTGTACCAAATCACAGAGCTAGTTAGTTAGTTAGTGGCACAGCTGTTATTAGAACCATAGATAATATTACACTCATTTTATACAAAAAAATTGGAACATATGTTACTGCCAATAGGATAGGGGGGAGGCGAATGTCAACTATATACAATTAAAATGATGACCAAGCCATAGTGGCATGAAACATGGCCACTAGAGTCCTCTGTAACATAGTATTATGTATGTATTATGTAGACTATTTCATGACTCATTATGCTCTTCACTCATAGACACCCAGCCTACTATGTCCTGGAATTGCTTCTTTCTGGTATTGCATCTCTCATCTGATCTAGATAAACCTTCCAACCCAAGGCAAATGTTATTTGACATAATACCTATCTTACCGCATGCGCCTGGATTGTATATCACATGATGCAAGAATATGCCCTCATCTAAGAGGCACCAATGGAGAATTCTATAATGCTAGCCTATTTATTAGAATGTTCTATAATTCTTGGCTTAGGAACAAAAGTAAAATGGTAAAAAGGGCTGAATTATTCAACACTGCCTTATGCCACTAGAAAACATAAAAATCAATACAGTCAGTTAACTCTACTATGGCACCTTCTCCTAAGTTGTATCAAGGCCAGAAAACCTGTAACACCAACAGCCTGCCTGGGGTGATTATCCTTTTTGTCAATTTGATGGCTGTTAGGTGGACCTAAGACTTGCCTTAACTTGCATTTCTCTAATTATTAGTAATTTGAAAAATTTTTTCAATGGTTATTGATAACTTGGGTAGATACTTCCTCAGAAAACTGCCTATTCATATCTTTTGACCAGTTGGGGAACAGTTCATATTCTTATAAATTTGAATAGTTTTCTTACATCTGGTGGAACTGTAAACTAACTCAATCATTCTGGAAAGCAATTTGGAAAACTATGCTTCAAAAATTACTTAACGGTTGACCCAGCAACACTACTACTAGAATAAAGAGATAAACGAAGGAAGAAAAGGACCCTGTAAAAGCAAAAAAAAGTCTGAAAGACTTAAGAACTCTGATCAATGCAATGACCAACCACAATTACAATTCCAATGAACATGTTTCAACATGATCCCCACCCCCTGACAATCAATCAACCAACAATTATTAAGCACCTACTATATACTAAGCAAGACACTAAGCAATGCAGATGTAAAAGTCCCTGCCCTTGAAGAGCTTACAATCTAATGGGGGAGACAACAAACAAACAAACACAAAAGAAGCTACATTCAAGATAAATAGAAAAAAATTAACAGTATAAAGGCATTAGAATTAAGAGGAGCAGTGAAAGGCTTTGTGCCAAAAACAGATTAGTCAGAACTTAAAGGAAGCCAGGAAAGTCAATAGGCGGAGCTGAGGAGGGAGAGCCTTTCAGGCATGGAGGACTGCAAGGGGAAAATACCCAGAGTCAAGAGATGGAGGGTCTTGTATGTGAAACGGCCAGAAGGCCATTGTTACTGGTTCACAGCATCTCTGGCAGGGAGTAAGGTGTAAGAAGACTGGTAGGAGGGAGTAAGGTGTAAGAAGACTGGTAGGAGGGAGCTAGATTACAAAGGACTTTGAATGCCAACTAGACTATTTTGTATCTGATACTGAAAGTGATAGGGAGCCATTGGAATTTACCGATATGGCTAACACTGCACTTCAGGAAAATCACTTTAACGGCTGAATGGAAGATGGATAGGAGTGGAGAGGGGCTTGAGGCAGGCAGACCTACCAGCAGGCTACTGAGGTAGCCCAGGCAGGAGGTGATGAGGGCCTGCACCGAAGTGGTGGCAGTGTCAGAGGAGAAAAGGGAGCCTATGAGACAGATGCTGTAAAGGTGAAATCAACAGGAAGATATTGAAAGAAAAACAGGAAGGCCTTCAATGCATGGGGCAGAATCTCCAAGGAACATTATAAAAAACATGGACTATATAATCAATATGATTAGAAAGCACAGAGGGGAGGTGATCTGTGTCCATGAAGGCAGCACCAACATGATAGCATATCAGATCTTTCAAAGTATTCTTCCATCTCCATAGTAGAGGAAAGAACTGTTTTTAGTAGATATTTAATAGTGCAACTTTTTGCCTTTCCTGCTAAAAATAACACAGAATATAGAACTGCTAAAAAGTCTGGATCAAAATAGTTCAGCCAGAAAAAAAGGACATTAGCCACTCCTCCCATCTCCACTCCCAAATGCAAGAGGTAGATTCCTTCCCAAGGAAGGCAGGAGAAGAGAAGAGGCAGGGATTAAGCATTTATATAGAACCTTCAAAGTGCCAGGCACTGAGCTATCAGCACTTTGCCAATATCTCATATGATCTTCACAACAACCCTGGAAGGTAAGTGCTGTTATTATCCCCATTTTAGAGATGAAGAAACTGAGGCAAACAGAAAAAAAAAATTACTTGTTTGGAGTCACATAGCTAGTACGTTTCTAAGACTGGATTTGAACTCCGGTCTTCCTGACTCCAGATATAGTACTCTGTGCACTATGGCACCACCTGACTCCCTAGGACACCATAAATAACATCCCTAGAATGTACTGTAAAAGGTAGTGATATCTAAGGCTGCCAAAGAAGCAATAAGCATTTAATTTCCACTAATAATGAACAACCCTATTTAGTTTAAAATTCACAAAGGTAGAAAAGGTATTTCAAGTCAGTTGAGTGATTTTGGCCACAATAGTTTCATAGATGTTAAAGTATTAAGTGTTTCTTGATACTTGTCTCTGAACAAAAGATTAACTTATAAAATGCACTAAATGTATTTAGCACTACTAAAGTAAGTCCTAGGCTGACGTCTCATCCTGACGAGTGGAGACAATTCCAAATTCTCAAAGGCTATGCCAGCCACACACAACAAGCTCTGGTAGATCCCATGATGCTGTTAAGTGTGGACCCAGCAACAACTGTGTATTTGTTCCACAAGGACTTGCCAGACCAAATACAGGGGCTTATTACCAGGAGTTTGGCCACCTGGTGATCACTTTTTCAGCTTAAGTAAATAATGAAATATGGAGAGGTTGTAATCTATATTGGTAGAGGAAATTTACAAAGTAACATACAAGCATATTGTTCAAAAATTTAATAGTAAATGTACTTAAAGGTATTAAAGTCTTTATGCATCAATACTAAAAATAATAATAATAAAGTCAAGCCAGAACCAATTAGAGAGTCTAAAGTTACACACTGCTTTACTGCTTGTCCAATCTACAATACAAATAGGAAGGTTCTACTCATCAAGTGCAGGAGAGAGATTTTCTCCGATGATTTCAAAGATCCCTCTTCAAGCTCTATGGTCTACATAAGAACCAACTAGGCTAGCTAGCACCTGGGGGGGTTATCAACCTAATGCAATTGAAAATAATTGAATTAATAATTGAATTCACATCACAAGACTACTACTTTTTTACAACGTTTTCCCTTTTTCATTCACTGGAATTGATTAAACATCAACCAGTCAGCCAGTATTTATTTAGTGCCTGAAAATCACTCAGAAATACACAGGGCCTAGTGAGCCAAAGATATTGAAATTTAAGATTAGCATGGCAGACTTCTCATGATGTGGCTGTGGGGAATTAGTTTGCAAATCCAATGATCACCTAACACTCCGCTGTAAACTGTGAATGCCAGATAGCCAGTCCATTTTAGCAGACCTCTATCATGCAACATTCTAATACAGAGCTATAAAAATGTACATAATGAAATAAAAAATAAGGCATCCATATTATCAGTGCTTTCGAATCCTGTTCCTCTTGCTTAAAAAATATGAAATACACAGAGAAAAACATCATTTGATTTTTCTAAGAAGCATGAGGTAAGAAGGCACATTTTTGAGGGAATTATGGTTTATAGTCATTTCAAAATTGTTTCTGACTCTATCCACCAGTACTATTTTTATAATTTGGATTCATCTTTTCTAAATCACCAATTTCATTTATAATAGCTACACTACAACATTCTCTCAATTTTTGTATAAATGTAACTCAATTCTGATTTTCTTTTCTAGCCTTCTAATAAACCAGAACAAAAAAAAATAGGCAATTGTAAAATGGCTTACATTCAAAGGTTAGTTAGCCTTTCCGAATGGCCAATTCTGGCCCTCCTGCTTTAGATGTAATAATATTAAGCAAGGTAACTGAAAATAAGCTGAATAGCTCAAAGGGAGTTGCATTTTATCTTTTTAGGCAGATAAAATATACAAAACATCTGAACTCACAGATTTCTAACTGGAGAGATATTTAAAAGACACAAAACACTTGAAGTCATAAATCTGTAACTGGAGAGCTATTTTTCAATGAGCTGTTTTTCAATGCTATATATTTTTAATATTCATATATATTCTAAAGAACAATAACACTTTACATTTCCCTTACAAACCCTTATAGGAAAGTGCTTGTCAGCAATTTCTTTAAACCTATTTTAATTGTTCATGTAAGCTAATGTGTACCTTTATTCACATAATCCTTGGGCCAGTTGACATCATAAACCAATTGTGATACTAGTGACAATATTATTATCCACCACCAAAACAAGTGACTCTATCTTCCCCCATGCAAATGGCTCAAATTGCAAAGAGGAAGGATGAATTCAGAAGCTATTTCTGAGACTGGTTTTAAATGAAGCAATAACTTGAAATCACTTTTTGGCCTATAACCATAGTGATCAATTTGTGTAAACAAGCAAAATATCACTGAAAAGTGTTACAATAATTTGTTTTGTGATGTGGGGGTAAAAATACATTTAATATTGTCTTGCTAAGGTACCTGTATTAACACTAATAATATTCCTCATTTAACTGACAAAGCAGGTTGAAAGATATAATGATAATAACAAAAATAGGAGTTCAATGGTTTCTTAAATGAAGTTGATTTAAAAAGCACCTAACTCAAAGCCTCATTTTGAAAAAAGGACCCTACTCCATAGTGTGTCCTGTGCCATTTCAAAAATCAACATAACTTTTATCCAGATACTAACATTTTTAGAGGGCTTGATTTAGAATTGCTAAAAAAAAAAAAATTATTTGTAAGAATCCACTCAGCTGGGTTTTTTTTTTTCTGGAATTCTAGAATTAACGTTTAAACCCACTCCAGCTCCCACCCAGAACTAGGTCTCTTAAGGCTTCTTCCAAAGCTTTCACTTCATAGATGAGGAAAGAGGAAAAATCCTCTCTCCAAGCCAGCAAAATAAAAAAAGACTCTATCTGAACATCAACAGCACACTCTGCTGGCCTTGAGTCTCTATTATACCAACCAAAAATTGAAAGCCTGAACTTTCCAATGTTTTCCCTAAGTGAATATACCTCAGTAATAAAACTTTGCTATAAAACTAAACCCAAAACTATGATTTTTAAAATTTTTTTTAAAAATATGTTTCATCTACAAAAAAATACTTAAAACAGACAAAAGAACATTAACTGTATAGTTAAGTGACAAATAATATTTATTTTTAAAAACACCAAGAGCCTGTGCTTTGAAGAGAGCATCAGAATCCTGGAAATAAAATGGAAAAGAAAAAAACTCATGGGTTAGAAGATGAACTTTAGGTGAGAAAAATTATGAAAGTCTGTAACAAGATTCAAGAAGCTTAGTCTGGTGCCCAAAGCAGGGTATGAGGGAGAAACCTGAAAAATCTCTGTACTAAATAATCAAACTTTCTTGTATGCATAAAGTTAAGTGGAGAAACCACAGAGCTTGGGACATCTGAAAATGAGGAAAATGTCTCTGCCACAGCTTTTTTTAGGATAAAAAATTATAGGCTGCATGTAAGGTAATATAATTAATTTATGGGTCTGAATCATTTTTCCTTAATTTTTTTTCTTTTAATCCCACCCAATTTGAATAAAGTAGAAAACTAGCATTTTTTTTTACATCTTTTAGATGGTACTGAAAATGTCTGAGTCATTTTTCTGCCTAAGAAGGATGCTCCTGTGTTAAGTATACCTAATCGACTCCTTTACTTTGAGCTGTGTTTGAAGCTGAATTAATTTCAGAGGCTAAGCAAAATATGCTACACTAAACTTTATGAAGACATCATTCCCAGGACCATTTGCTTTTGCAAAACCTGGTACAGCTAATGAGAATTATGATAAACCAGTTTGCAAATAGTTGGTGGAATTCTATTTCTGCACTATTCATGGAACTGTGAATTGGTATAGCCATTCTCGAAAGCAATTTGGATCTATACCCCAAAAGTCACTAAATTGTCAATACCTTGACCCAGCAATACCTCTACTCGACCTATTCATTAAGAAAAAAACCCATAAGTACAAAAATATTTATAGCAGGTTTTTTTATAGTAAAAAGAATTGGAAACTATAGGGGTGCCCGTCAATTGGGGTAATCTATTATGGTACATGAATATAATGAAATATTTGTGCTGTAATACTTGATAAAAGGGAAACCTTGGGAAGGCTTATACAAACTGATATAGAATGAAGTAAGCAGAACTTAGAGACTAATTTATGCAATAACAACATCATAAAAGCAAATAACTTCAAAAGCCGTCAGAACGACTAATCATTCCAAGAGACTGATGACGATCTATGCTTTCCACCTCCTGACACAGAGGTGATGGACTCAAGAGGTAGAATTTTTCGACATGGTCAATGTTAGATGTTTTGGGGGTTTTTTTGCCTAATTATGCATATTTGCTACAAGAGTTTGTTTCTGTTTGTTTTTTTTCCCCCAATGGGGGTGGGAGGAATGGGAGAAAAAATAAATGCTTATTAATTAAAAAATAAAATGAAAAAATAATTCTACTGGAAATCAGAGTAACTTTGTGGGGAGAAATATGTCTTTTTGTGACATATAGGACATCTATAGCCTCTAGGATCAAATATTAACTCCTCCACTTTACATTTAAATGTACTTGAAACTTTCCCAGTCTTCTAAAACTTCCTCACACTCATTATTATAAATATACTGGTCTACTCACTGTTCAACACATAGGACACTGTCTCCCACCTCCTTGCCTGTCCACTGTGGCTGTGCCTGAGCTCAGAATATACTCCTTCCCCATCTCCAACTCTTGGAACCCCTGTTTTCCCTAAGGACTCATCTCAAAACCATTCCCCAGTTGATAAATGGTCAAAGGATATAAAGTAGTGATTTTCAGAGGAAATCCAAGCTACCAACATCCATATTTTTAAAATTCTCCAAATAACTCACACCCAGAAGATTGGCAGAATTAACAAAAAAAAGAAAATGCCAAATGTTTGAGGGGCTGTGGGGAAAAAGGCAGATTGATGCACTGTTGGTGATGCTATAAACTGGTCTTGCCATTCTGGAAAGCAATCTAGAATGCCCCAAAAGTTACTAAAGTGTGTGTTCCCTTTTATCCAACAATACCACTAAGTAGACCTACGCCCCAACAAGATAAAAGAAAGAAAAAAAGAACCTATGTGTATAAAAATATTTATAGCAGCTCTTTTTACAGAGGCAGAGAATTGGAAACTAAAGGGATGCCCATCAACTGGAGAATGGCTAAATAAATTATGGTATAAAAATGTAATAAAATGCCATTGTACTGTAAGACAGCACAGTTTCAGAAAAACTAGGAAGCATTTGTATGAACTGATGGAGAATGAAGTGAGCAGAATCAGGAGGGCAATTCATACAATAAAAACAATACTGTAAAAATGAACAATTCTGAAAGACTTAAGAACTCTGATCAATGCAATGATCAACCATGTTTCTAAAACAGAGGCATCAAAAGCCCAGCCCTGAAGGCTTGCAATGCTCCCTAGAGCTGCCAAAACCAGACTTAAATGTAAACGAGAAATATTTAATAAATAAAAATACAACAGAGCACAGTGATAAATATTCAATGAATGAAAATACAATAGAACACAGATAATGTCAATATGTGGTTTTCTAAGTAAGTATGTGGTCCCCATATGTTCAGTGGCCTCTGTTTCTTTTTGAGTTTGATACCACTGTCCTGAAGCAGTGGTGTCAAACTTGCAGGTAACATATTGACTTAGAAAACTATAAATTAACCATATCTATGTTATATTGTATTTTTATTTATTTTGGTAAACATTTCCCAATTACATTTTAATCTGGACCCACTGGAGTTTTACTGAGGGGCAGGCAGAGAATTTGACACCTTTGATCTAGAGGAGATGAAGAATATTGCCTATCTCCTACATGAGAAGTGATGGACTAATATGTAAATGAGGATGGACATCATTGGAATTTATTTTGCTTGATTATGCTTACTTGTTACAAAAGTTTTATTTTGGGGGTTTTTTTGGAGGGGGATGTGGGAGGGAAAGTGGATAGGAGAAAGACAGAAATGTGACCACTCAAAAAAAATTTTTATGCTAAAAAATAGTAAAACTATCAGCTCAAATGACACTTTCTTCAAGAAGCCTTTCAGTTCTCTTCAGTTTCAGAAGTCTCTTCAGTTACTAGAGCACCCCTTCTGCAAATCTACCTTTTTTTCATTTAGCATGTATACTTATTTATACCCAAGTCTTCTCCTGTCATCGGAATATAAATTCCTTGAGAACAGGAACTGTTTTACTTTTTTCTTTGTATCACCTGTATTTAGCACAATGAGTGGCATATAGCAAGTGCTTAACACTTAATAAATGCTTGTTAACCAAATGATAGGCTAGCAAAGAACTAAATAGTTTTAAAAGAATTGTTTTAATAAAAAAATGTAAATATATGTTTTGCTAAAATAGCTATTTTAGTATATGATTTCTACCCTAGTTTCTGATACTCATTTTCACTAAACCACGGGACCAGCTTAATAGAAGACTGGGGTTTACCACCCCAGTGGTAAAGTTTAAGGCTATGCTACTGCCAATCTAATCATTTGCATCTGCTGCATTTATGATATCATCATTCTTCTCTTTTTAATAAGAGACATAAACAGGAAGAAATGTCTCATATTTCTTACTTACCAAAGCACTTATTCAAAAGGGCAGATATTTATAATGCCATCTCACATCCATTCCAAGTATATTTTTGCAGTGATTACATTTCACTTGTAACTGTTATCTACTTTAGTTTGTCCGATGCCAGGGAAAATTTTCAGGTTTAAAATATGGATTACTTTACCAGTCTAGGTATTGGCTTTCAACTGACTAAAACCAGGCTATTTCCTTTTTTTTTTTAACAAAAATATATATGAGATAATGAATAATGGGGTTGGTTTTTTTTTAGTACCATGCAGCCAAGAAAGGAAAAAGAACACTACAACTTTCTAAGATGCCACATTTCAAATCTACGTTCCTTTTGTCACCATTTTGTAATCCAATGAATTTATTATATAACTATTTAATTAACATGATATATATCATTTATGTCTCTGAACAAATAGAAATTTAGTGTCACATTATTGAAAGTTTATCACCTGACTTACTGGGTTTAGCCGAGAGATTTAATTTCTTCAATAAATCTACAACATTAAGAGAAATGGCCACACACCCACACCTTTAACATTATGATGAGTAATAAATCATTCAACTTATAAAAAACAATCATTTTTTTCTTATAGGCCTATAGATTCATAGTCCAGGGAAGAAATATGCTAGCACTTTCTTTTCTAACAATATTATGAGAGTCATTTGTTATAATAATTTCACTGTACAATGTGCTTATTATTGCATATTAATGCAATCAACACATTCCACACTTTAAAGGGGAACTCAAGTCAAAACACATTGCCCATCTGATAAGGAAGTTTCTGAAGAACAGTTACATTTTATTCTACATGTACTTCAAAAGTTTTCCACATTTCAAATGGAAACCACCAAAAAACTGCAAAAAGTCTGCAATTGTGAGTGAGTCAACAGGAAGACCAAGGCATTTCTTATAACAAGTCATCCAAAGAAATGGAGTTACTCCTTCAGAACCCACTAAAGGACACTGAGGGCGCTTTTAGGAAACAGTTTAAATAAGACAATTAGTTATAATACGGAATTTGGAAATTCCATAAACTCTCTCCTTTAACTGAGCATCAATATACGAATTATAATACATACCTTTTGTGGAGAAGACATTATCTTTTTTCCCAGTGGAGAGTCTGGCTTCACAGTCCTTTCTGGTGCAACTTTCATATCAGAATCCCATACATCCTTTGCAAAGCACTGACGCTTTCTAACCTGCAAAAAAACACACCAACCCAGAAGCCAAAATAAACTCAATATGCTGAAATAGGTCAGTTTTCACAGCACAGTAGAGCCCTACCAATGATTTCTATTCTAGGAAAAATGATAATGGATAATAGCTACTGGTGAGAAGACAGGGCACACTTTTTCCCCCAAATCTGGGTTGTAAAAAACCTGAGTGTGACCTACAATCTGTGTAATTCTTCAGTGACATTTTTTTTTCCTCCTTTTGAAGAGACCTCATTTTATAGATGTCCCCTATATTCAGTGATGGCTCACATCCAAATTTATATGGCATCTTCGACAAGCAAAAGTATTTAAGTTCTTGCCAAACAAAATACATTACCACATGACCATAACACATCTTTACTAAAATACAAAATTGTGGTTCATCTTGGACTGAATAAAAGAGGTCAGTTATTGATTATGAAAAAGAATCACACTGTAATAGGGTACCACCTATAAAATAAGAAAATGACACCCTTCTAGAACGTTACTAAGAACTAAAAGAGAAAGTAGAGTCAAGGAGCCAACATTTTATAATAAGCCCAACCCCACCCACCCACATTTCCTCACAAAATAAATACAAAATAGTTCAACCTTTTTATTATTAATTTTATGTTTTTTATAAATTACATGTTAGAAATAAATCAGAAAAAATAAACAAGGACTCATGATAATGAGGGGCTGTTTTATTCAAATGTTTATATTTCACAAATCATTACCTCTAAAAAGTAAAATTTATACACAATAAAACTATATAAATTTGGACTCAAATAAATTGGAATATGTGACAATTCAGGAATGGACTGGACCAGTTTACCTTTTCAATGTCTTTTTTTTTCCCCTAAGAGTCAGTTAAGCAAATTTACAGCATTAACAAAATTCTAGGGGGAAATTTTTTAACTACTTAAGAAAATAAACTGCTCACTTTCTGTTAACAGCAGTGACTTGGAAACAAAGTAGATGCTCATTGATTAGGGGAATGTCTAAACAATACATGCTAAATGTTGGTTGAAAAAATACATGAATGCAATGGAATGTTAATGTAACAGGTGCTATATGATTGTGATTAATGCAGACACATGAAAAGATATACATGAACTCCTAAAAGTGAACAAAGCAGAGCCAAAAAAAATATATACAATGACTACACAATGTAAACAGAAAAAAAACCACAAATAAAAGTTAATGTTGCAAAAGATATATTAAAAAACAAGTATAGCTTAAAAGAAGAGATCCCAGAGGACACTCCCAATCCACCCCTTCATAGAGGTGGGAAAGTTCATAGGTGTTGCATATTACACGTTTTCAGACTTTTTCAATTTATCGATGACTTGTGCTGATTTTTTCCACTTCTTTTTCTTTCTTTTTGCCCTAAAAAATACTATTTATTATGTGATATGGCTCTTTAAAAAGGTGAGGTGCCACAACACTGAAGGAAGTTATGGTAAGATATCATTAAGAATGCGTATTTTTTAAAAAATTTTAAACTGCTTTAGAAAGTCTCCTGTACTTTATTTACCAACAAATGACAAGCTGAGAAAATGATATATTAGAATGTGAACTCTTTGAGGAAAGAACTTTATTTTTGTCTTTACATTCCCAATACTAGCAAAGAGCCTTGTACATGGTAGTTGCTGTGTTTCTCGATTTATATTAAATTAATTATAAGTCATCTTAAGGCTTTATTCCTTAAAAAGGCAATTCCCTAAGAAACTCTATCAAGTAATACATAGCCCTATTCTATGTAATACAAGTGTGCTTCTTTTAAATATTTGGAAAATTCAGGCTTTTCTCTGATTTAGAATGGCTTTCCTCACAAATGGTCCAAATTACTAAGGTTTTACCATAGGGAATACCAAATAGTGGAAATAAAACTAATAAAATCTACATACAAGCCAGCATGTAAGCATTTATTTTTGCATCTGTTTCTTCTTAGAAAGGCTATATAGTTCTATTACACACCAATATTTAACTCAACAATAATGCTAATCACAATATATTCTAATGTTCACAACAATAGCCAAGAAAATAATTCCATTTCTGGCAAAAAAAAAGTTGACAACAGATTAATTTCAGGGCATATATCACCAATACATGTATTTAAAAAGCTGGTATATAAGGCCCATTCTTCTGTTGGAATTCTTTTCCTTGATGGAACACTGAACTGCCACTATTAGTGAGTAGGCTCCCCAGACATAAAATGCATAAATTCCTCAAGTACAACTATGCGCAGTGCAATTTATCTTAATGACATGTTATTATGAATAATCTGACACAACAATGGACTCCTTTGTAACAGCAAAAATGAAGCTAAAAGAAATAGTCTAATTTATGGCTGTGATATGACCCAACTAATCTCTCTGACTTCCACTGAAATGTTGATTGATTCTTGACAACCATGTTCAGCTATATCTGGATTATTTCACTGCCAATGAGCTTTGCTCACCTGCTGCTTGGTTTCTAAGGGACGAATCCTTTTCTTGTCTACTTGAAAATCATCCTTTTCATCGCTAAGCAAAGATGCCCGTTTCTTGGAAGATAATTTCGCTGCTAGTGTGATTTTTGGAGTGGAATCTTCTGTAATGGGACATAGAAACAATTAATTGCCAAAAGCCATTCTCAAACATAACTCAACTATATTACTACACATTACACCTTGGCTCCAACTCCATTCTTCAAAAAGATGCCTGTTCTTGGAAGATAATTGCACAGCCATTGTATTTCGATCTTCTGTAATGGGACATATAAACAAATAACTGCCCAAAGTCATTCACAAATACTGCCTACTGGAATTTTCAAAATAAAATTTACATCAAGATACAATATACAATAGAATATTTTTAAGATATTTTTGGATGGAAAGGTAAAATGTTTAAAGTAATTTATCTGATAATAAATTTAACAAAGATACTGAACACACTGACAGCTCCAGAGGAGAAAGTGAGGCTGGTGATTTTGCACAGCCCTCCCTCACTTAAATCCAAGTCACTTGCATGTCATGGCATCACCTCCATGATGTCATGGTCTTCTTCCAGAATGAAGGACAAACAACAACCCTGTGAATAGTAGTTGTCCCACTGGGGACCCAACTGGAACTAGTGAGTTGGGCAATATAGCTCTTCTCTCTCTCTCTCTCTCTCTCTCTCTCTCTCTCTCTCTCTCTCTCTCTCTCTCTCTCTTTTCCTTCCTTTTTTTCTTTCCTTCCTTTCTTCAGAAACATAGCAAGATATCTAAGGACCATGCCTTAAACTCAAATCACTCTGGTTCTCACAGATTGACTAATAACAAGTCCCAGGCCAAACCCCACTAGGCCATTGTTTGAGCCCAGACTGATTCAGAGTGAATGAAAATAGGAATTATTTCTGTTTTGGCCAGGAACCCAAAGGGTCTTTCCCTCCAAGTTTGATTTCTTTTTTCTGAACTAGGTTAAAGAGGCCATTCTTTGCCTCACTTTTTACCTAGCCTTAATCACTGAATGGGAGTTGCCTTAGTCAAAATGAGACCTGCTAAAGACCTTAGTTTTAAAAGGTCAAGGTATTCCACTGCATCTGGGGCCATCTCCAGTCACCATGATATGTATCTGGCCACTGATCTAGACTTTACTAGAGGAGATAGTGAGGCTGGTGACTTTGCACAGCACCCCCTTACTTAAATACAATTCACTTGCATGTCCAAGTACCACCTCCATGATGTCATGGTCCTCTTCAAGGAAGGAAGGACAAACAACAATGTCTAATTAATGCAGCCTAAGATTGCGCTAACTTCTTTGGCAGCCATATCTCATTATTTGTCTCACACTGTAAGCTTGAAGAAGGAAAAAAAACACAAAGTCCTTTTTTTTACAAATATATTTAAATATATCCCTTTCCAGTTATTTCCTTGTTTCCTTCCAACTAGGCTTTTCAATGTCCATTCTGCTAAAACCCTAGTGTAAGCAAATCCTCTGCAACTTGTCTTTTGCCCTCACTTTATAGAAAAATCTCTTAAAAATCATCAATGATGGGGCAGCTAGGTGGCATACTAGGTGGCACAGTGTGTAGAGCGCCAGCCCTAGAGTCAGGAGGACCTGAGTTCAAATGTGACCTCAGACACTTGACATGCTTACTAGCTGTGTGACCTTGGGCAAGTCATTTAACCCCAATTGCCCTGCTTTCCCCCCCAAAAAAACAAAAGAAAAAATCATCAATGACCCTCTAATCACCAAGGCCTAGCTGGCTTTTTTGTTGTGCCTTATTTTTTCTTGACCTTATTATTATTTTCTTGACATTGTTAACTACACTTCCTTTCTTGAAATGTCTTTCCTCCTTGGCTTCTCTAACACCTCACCATAATAGTTCTCCCGCTTCTCTGACAGCTCCTCCTGGCTCATTCACATGCAATTTTTTTCTTCCTTCTCCTAAATCCTGACTTTTCCTAAGCTTCTGTCCTCAGTATTCTTGCTTTTCTTTCCCTCTCAGCCTCCCTCCCTCATATACTTTCATGACTTCAACTACTCTTTTATGAAGCCAGCTCTCAAATCTTTAAGTCTCTATTCCAAGTTTCAGTCCCAGTTTTCCGACTACCTAATGAAAATTTCCACCTCTCATTATCATCTCCAACTATTTAAAACCAAATTCATCATCTTACCCCTAAACCGGCTCTTCGTCCTGACTTCTCTATTCGTCCCATTCACCCAGGCCTCATCTTCAGCTCATCCCTCTCCTTTCACATCCAGTCAGTTAACATGTCCAAGAGAATTCTCCCTTTGTAAGAACCCTCATATCCATTCCTTGCTTTCTATCCCCACTGCTGCCAGCCCATAAAAAGCAGTTCTTAACCGCGCTACTTGAATTTGTTTATTTGTTTTTAATATTTTGATAACTGTTTCAATATAAGTGGTTTCTTTACATGATTCTGCAAAGTTCATAGGTTTCACCAGACTGCCAAAAAAGGCAATGACCAAAAAAAAGGTTAAGAATCCCCACTCTAGAAGATGACAATGCAATGAATAGAAGGATCTACTGGCTTAGCAATCAGAAGGCCTAAGTTCTATGTGTGTGTGACCGCGGCCAACTCATAGAATTAGAACCACAGAATCACAGCCTGGAGCACCTCTGAGATGGCAGATGACATTGGTACATTTACCTAATCAGAAACCCCATAAAATACAACATCCCAGTCAAGCGTTCACTCAATTTTTAATCAAGGACCTCCAACAAAGAGGAGCCCACTAACTTCTGAGGAAGCCTCTTCCACTTCAGGACAGCTCAAATTGTTAAGAAGCACATGAAGCTCTGCCTCTCTGCAGCTTCTACCCTTACTCCTGAGCCAAGCAAAATAAGTCTAATCCCACTTTCATATGCCCTCCACATACCTAAAGGTTGCCATCATGTTGTTCACTCCAAGTCTTCTTTTAGGCTAAAAATCCCTAGATCCTTCAATAAACTCTCATACGGCATGGTCTCCAGCTTTCTCACTACCCTGTTTCCCTCCTCTAGACATATTTCAGTTTGTTGTCAATATTCTTCTTAAAATACAGCATCCAGAACTGAACAGAATTCTCCATGTGTAGTCTGTCCAGGACAGAGAACAGCAGAACCACAGCATAAATCAGATCTTGGAACTCTTCTAATACAGCTTAGGTTCACATTAGCCCTTTTGGCTTCTCTCTCCTACTGCTGAATCATACTGAGTCTGCAGTCCACTAACAACACATGCAGATATTTTTCAACAGACAGGTCCAGTCACATTGTGACATTCTGTCACAACTATCTGGGTCTCATTTTCCTCATCTGTAAAAAAGAAGATGTTTGCAACTATAATGTTGGAAGCCCCTTAGGGGAAAGGATTATTTTATTTTTATAGTGGGTACCTAGAAAAGATTTGTGGTTGGACTAGAAGACTGGACTGGATTGTCAGTAATGATCAGTAACATGATCAGAGCAGAGATTTAAGACAAATTTAGTAGCAGGATACAGGATGGATTAGAGGAGTAGAAAATGGAAGCCAAGATTAGATAAAAACAACTGTAAAATTCTCAGTGAGATGCAAGAGCCTAAACAAGGGACCAGAGAATAAAAGAAGGTGGTAATGATATTAGGGAATTAAAACTGACAAAATTAGAAGACTGATAAAATGCAAAGGAAGAGACAAAAGACAAGGATTCAAGTCTAAGTAATAAGACTGATGGTGCCATTAAAAGAAAGAAGTCAAGAAGACAAATAAATACGAGAGCCATGAGAGGAATATGATTAGTTCAGTTTGGAACATGAGTTGATAAAAGGCTATCAACCTAGTCCAGCAAGTAGTTTGAAATGTAAGCATGAAGCCTGAGAGTTAAGGGCTATAGATGGAAGTTAGTTCAAAGTTTCTTAACCTTCTATGTGTCATGAATTCCTTTGGCAGTCCAGTGAAGCTTATCTACCCCTTCTCAGAGTTATGTTTTAAATATTTAAAGTAAAATATTTTTCCTTTGTGTCAGAAGTAAACCAATTTTATTAATTATATTAAAATGCAGTTATTAAACTTTTTTCCAAAAATTCATGGGCCCTCGGGTTAAGAACCCTGCTGGGTTAAAGATGTGGGAATAAATGAGTGTCAAGGCAATAACCTTGGTAGGGAAGAGGAAAAAAACTGAAAATATTTAGGAAGCAAGAAAAGGAGACACAGACAGAGAGAGAAAAGGAATGGTGCTAGAGATGGGGAAAAGGCAATATAATGAAGTGTCTTCAAAGCCAAGGAGTAAGAGAAAGTGAAATGTGGAGGATAACACTTGGGTTTTGAGCCACATCCTTGATAGTAAGAGGGAAGTTAGGAAAAGGGAAGGGACTGGGGAGAAATATAATAAGTTCCGTTTTGGATATGCTGAATTTAAGATGTCTGTAGAACATCCAGTTCAAGATGTCTAAAAGGAAGTTGGAAATGTAATACTGGAAGCCAGGAAAGTGGTTAGGGCTGAATAAATAGATCTGAAAATCATCTGAAGAGATGATAACTGAATTCATGGGAGCAGATGAGATCAAAAGAAATGGTACTAATGGAGAAGAGAAGATGGCTCAGGAAAGAGCCTTGGGAGATACCCACAGTTAGCCGCAGCAACCTGTATGAAGATCCAGCAAAGGAGACTAAGAAGGGAAGAGAACCAAGAGAGATCAATGTCAGCAAAGCTAAAAGAAAATAGAGTATCCTAGAGAAAAGGCCAACAAGGATGAGGAGAGAGAAAAGATCACCAGATTTCCAATTAAGAGATCACTGGTAACTCTGAAGAGAGTAGTTTTAATCAAATGAGGTCAGGAGCCAGATTGCAGAGAGCTAAAAGCTTGAGAAGAAAAGAAGTGGAGGCACCAATTATATAGGACCTTCTCAAGAAGTTCAGTCATGAAAGAGAAAAGAGATATAGGATGACAGATGGTGGAGATGTATGGAACAAGTGAGAGATTTTTGAGGATGGAAAAGATGTGGACACGTTTGCAGGCAGTATGGAGGCAGTCAGGAGAAAGAGAGAGAGAGTAAAGATTACTGAGAGAGTGGAGATAACAGAGGGGGCAATCGGCTGGGGAAGACAGGATGGAATGGAATCACTTATGCATGTAGAGGGGCTAGCCTCAGCAAGGAGAAAAGCCACCCCTTCATGTGAAATGAGGGTAAAGCAGAAGATAGTGGAGGAAGGCATCTGTGTGATAGAAGACAACGAGCAGGGGAAAAGAGGGACCTCCAGGCTTTGTTCAGTACACACAAATATGAGTGAAGGCAGCAGATGGTGAGAGTGATACAAGGCTGGGACTGACAGGGAAGATTGGCAACTGGATAAGGGGGGAAGGGGCTTGAAAGAAGATGGTGCAGAGTTGAACTGGTCAAGGGGCTGACCAAGGGGTCAAGACAGGGAAAGGGAAGAAAGTTTAAACAGTACAGAAGTAACGGTCTGAAAAAGAACTGAGCAGTAGAGGGACTGAAGTCATGGTAAAGATGAAAAGCATGATTAGAGGTCACAAGGAAGACGAGAAAATGGAATGACAAAAAAATTATGATCAGATAAAGGAATTCTAGAGTTCACAAACATGGAAGTGAAAAACTTGTGGGAGATGGCAAGATCAAGGGATGACCATCTGTGTATACATGGTGTGAGGAAGAAGGAGGTCATGGGAAATTAGTTTGTACTGGGAGGTTAGGTTGTTCGAGGAAGTCTCAGTATACATACTAAAGTCCCCTTCTATGAGAGCAGGAATTGGGAAGGAAAGAAAGACTGATGAAGAATGAGCTACTCATGGAAAAGGGTGGCAGGCAGCATATGAACCCCCAATTGCCTTCCATGATCTCATTGTGAAGAATCCTATCTTTCCCTTTCCTGCCTTGCTAGAAGCTATTTGAACTTTTAAAAAAGCAGTATTAGCTCAATGAAGCCTCCAAAACAGATACTAATGGTCCTAGACAAAGGTTACCTTGGCAAGTTGAGATTCCATTTTTCATGGAAGATGTCATGACTGGACTGGTGAAAGAACACGAAGCTCCTTGGTTCACATTAACACTGATATCATTGGTGGGATTTTGCAAATGGCATGTACAACAACATGGCAAGGGTACTTCAGTCTTTTTATTCAAGTTCTCCTCTCCTGGCCTTTCTAAAAATAAAAATAACACCTGAGTTTTAAAAAAAATACACATAATACCTGCCAACGATTCCACAAATCAATGGAGAGAACTCACAAACAAAAACTTCTGCAAAAAAGTTCTGTTCTATTTACTAAATCCAATTCAGTCCAATAAGTCAAGAGTTGACACATGATCAGTTAAAACATGCAATCAGATTTCTCACTTATATGAAAATGAAAGCAAAAACAGAGATTTGAACAAATATCTAAAATAGTACTTTCTTAACTAATGATATTTCTATAGCCAAATAAAAACGTGATTTTGATAACAGCAGTTAACTCATGTGTGAATGCTTGATAAATATTAAAGAATAATGTAAGCCACAGGAAGAGTGAAATCATCCCTACACATTGAGCTCTTCCTTTTGCATAAAAGCATTCAAATGTGGTATTCTAAACACACAGTGGAATTTTCATTAATACATTGTACATTATATTCAGGAGTCATTTGAATCTTTAAAAAAACAGACCTCAGGTAAACCAAAACACATTTTAATTACCATTTAAATTCAATAAAGCCATTGATATTTTCATGCCTAAATACACCACTTACAGATTATCCCTTCTATGTGATTTTAAGAGTAGGCAAATCATCTTGCTTCATCTCTGCATACCCACTGGCTACCACTGTATATTGTACATAACAGAAACTTAATAAATGTTTTCTGAATGTAGTTAAATGAGAAAACTTCAGCTCAGAGAGTCACTTGCCCAAAGTTACCAGTGAATGTGACAGAGCTAGGACCTGAGCCAAAATCTTCTAACTTTGATATCAGAAGAGACACTAGTCCATTCTTGAAACCAGTTTTCTGAAGTTACTCATAGACCAGAAGTATTACTACTATAAATTTTTTTCCCCCTTTGGAATACTACAATCAGGAAAGCCAACTAGAATTATTCATTTATTGGGGTGGAGAGGGGGAAAGATGGACAAGGAAAGGGAAGAAAGTTTAGACAGTACAGAAGTAATGGTCTGAAAAAGAACTGAGGAGTAGAGGGATTGGAAGTCATGGTAAAGATGAAGAGCAGGAAACCTATCTCAAGAGCAAGGAGAGCCAGTTCTCATGAGGAGCCAAGATGTGTTCTTCTGGTACAAACATTTCCTCATTCTTAAAGTTACTTTACTTTTGTGAGAAAGAGGCAGATTATAAATAAGCAATTTGGAGATTTATTTCCAAAAAACAATTTCCAGGGAGTGACATATATCTTAGATCAGTACAGATTCAATCTCCCATACCTTCTCCATCTATATTAGCAATCAGTCATAATAAGCATGGAAAGATCCTGATATACCCTCTAAATAATCAAAAAGATGATTTCAATGATAGTTTTTTATCTGTACAATGACAATCTACATACAGTACATAACGTACATCATGTACATCTGATACACTGTGACTATTTTTAAACAAGAGTTAATCAGATCACCTGATTCCTAAATCATTCTCAGGCCTTCACGTTTCACAGGCCACCTGAAATCCTTTGGCAGACCACAGGTTGTGCAGGCCTGACCTAGATAAAAAGTAGTTTCTTATTTTTATTTCTTCAGCACTTCCAAGGATCCACAATTTCATCCATATGGGTGTCCCCTTCCACAGAGACTATAACTCCTCAATATCCCACTACATTACTAACTTGAGTTACTGTGGCCAAAAAAATTCATCACCTGGTGGCCAGTCCTCCAATGACGAGCCTT
Organism: Phalanger gymnotis; assembly: GCA_028646595.1. Lineage (NCBI taxonomy): Eukaryota > Metazoa > Chordata > Mammalia > Diprotodontia > Phalangeridae > Phalanger > Phalanger gymnotis. Next base: position 203,792,084 of record CM053626.1, on the reverse strand, counting down.
TGAGGTTAGCTGAGCTGGTCTTCTAGTGAAAAAGAGACCACTGCTAGGTTGGTATCTGAAATCTTTCCAGCACGGTAACACTAGCCCCAAATTTAATGCTAATGTTTGAGAAACTAGGGTCTCCTCCATGTCATACTGAATCCTAAGTGTAGGACTTTTGAAGAGGATTATCACTGCTAGTGGTAGTAGCACTGAACCCCCTCCTCCTCATCATGAATAATAATGATAACATTAACAATGACAACTCCCTTCCATAACAATGTTTTATATTGTACACATGAGGAACCTAAAATGAGGAACTTGCCCAAACTCACAAGTACTACAACCACAACATGAAGGCAGGTCTTCCGAATTCAAGCACCACAGCTGTTTCCACTCCAGAATTTTGCCTCTGTATTGTCTTTCAGAGGCTGATAAGGAGACTGGAAGATATCTATAAGCTACTCACCAGCGAGAGACTGTTGCCATGCCAAGGCAGAACACAGTAAGGCTAAGCTTTTCCCACTTCCTGTGGGGCTCTCCAACAAACAGTGCTGCTTACTGTTTAATCCTCTAACAATCTATGGATACAAAAAAAATGACATAAGCAATTTATGTTAGCTCACCGGAACCTGCTTCATCAAAAATGACAACTGAACAGCAAGTAAGAAGTGAAGAACCAGGTGGGAAAGTCATGCATGCAGTAGAGGAGGGCGTCTGATCGCCTTTTACCTCTGCCAAAGGTGCTGAAGGATCTGTGCTTATACTTTGTATTGGAAGAAGAAGAATAAAAGCAATATTTGTTTTGCAAGGACCTGAATTTTCACAAAACCATTTAGCCCCATAGCACACAGATGGATGTGCTTCCAATAGAAACTAAGAGTAGAAAATTACACTCTTTGTAATAAATGGCAGAGCAGACGGTTGAAAGCAATACATTTCATAAAACAAATAGAAGCCCTTATTCAACAACCATTTTTTACAAAAAGCACCTTCAAGCGCCTTGACCTGGTACCAACACAGCTATAGCTTAGTGGTGATCATAATTGTTTTCCTTAATGATTAGTGCTTAGCACAGTGCCTGGCACATAGTAGGCACTTAAGTAATGTTTACTGAGAACGGATCCAGTCATTCTGGAGAGCAATTTGGAACTATGCCCAAAGGGCTATAAAAATGTGCATCCCCTTTGACCCAGCAATACCACTTCTAGGGCTGTATCCCAAAGAGATCACACAAGTGGGAAATGGATCAGTATGTACAAAAATATTTATAGCAGCTCTTTTTGTGATGGCAAAGAATTGGAAATCAAGGGGATGCCCATCAATTGGGGAAAGGTTAAACAAGTTCTGGTATATGAATGTAATGGAATACTATTGTGCTATAAGAAATGCGGAAGATACGGACGTCATAATCACCTGGAAAGACCTACATGATCTGATGCCGAGTGAGAGGAGCAGAACCAGGAGAACATTGCATACAACCGCAGATATACTGATTCTGTGATGACTAACTTTGATAGACTTGGCTCTTCTCAGCAATACAAGGTTCAAAGTCAACTCCAAAGATGGAAAGAGCTATCTACATCCAGAGAAAGAACTATGGAGACTGAATGCAAATTGAGGCATACTGTTTGCTCTTTTTTTTCTTCTTTTTCGGTTTTGTTTCTTCTTTCTCATGATTCATTCCATTGGTCATAATTCTTCTTTACAACTTGACTATTGTGTAAATAAGTTTAATGTGGAGGTATATGTAGAACCTATATCAGATTCCATGCTGTCTTTGCCGGGGAGAGGGGAGGGGAAGAAAATTTGGAACTCAAAAACATGTGGAACTGAGTGTTGTAAACTAAAAATAAAAAAATCTAAAAAAAAAAAAAGAAATGTTTGCTGATTGACTTTTTTTCCGTATTCTTCCTATTAATTCAGGGCCCATTCTTGGTCTGCTTATTTTCTATGTAAAACTGATGTAGGATATTTCAATAGGATCCTCATGTACAGTGTATATTGTGAGCATCTTCACTCTACTGACAATGTAAATGGTCTTCTGGAAACTACTTACAGAATTCATCATAGCAAGCTGTGATGGGTAAGCTTTACAAGGGAAATGAATTTTCACTCCACCAATAATGTATTCAGATAGTGTTGAAGACATTGTGACTTTTTTTTGCTTGTTTCAGATTCCTTCCTGCAACACAAAATTTAAACAATAGTAAAACACTAAAACAAAACCCCCCAAGACTTTAAAAGGTACTGACCTAAGTAAAAAGAAAAGATGGGAAATGCATAGGAACACAAAAGGAATCTTGGAATATTCATTTGACAGATGAGGAAACTGAGGCCCAGAAAGACTAAATGGTTTGCCTAGGGTCACAGAGATATTAAGCGACAGGGCAGATATTTGAAACCAGGTTTTTGGACGCCAAACCCAGATCTCCTTATACTCTACAACACTGCCTCTCCAATTTGCTGGTCTGCCTCCACTGAAGTCCTGCTCCTTCATCTGATTAGGTAACCCTAGGTTCTTAAAAGGTAGGTCACACAAACTTTGCAGTAACTGGTAAAGTATTTTGCAGAAAGTGGAAAAGGGAATGGCATGGCAGAAATTCAGAGAGGTTAATTGCCAGGTCAGCCTTAGAGTGCTGAATTTATCAGTAGAGTAATTCTCAAAGACCTCTGCCAAATCACAAAAGAGTATTTCTAAGATCCTTTCCAGCCCTAAAACGAATGAAACTCAGCTCCTGAAGATATCCTCAGTTTTTAAAAACTTACTTTTCACCTTTTCCTTGGCACCTCTTCCAGAAGCAGTAATAGTAATGGGCAGCAGAAGCCTATGGTCAAACAATGTATTGCCTGCATGCAGCCAGAGAGAATTCAAAGACACTGCTTCCTGAACCCCAACCTTCTGTGAATTCCCTAGACACCATGATCTTGGGTTCTAGCCTTCTATCATGGAAAGAAGATTTCCAAGACAATGCTAACCATGCAAGTTTCTCCATGAGTAACTCAAGTTCAACAGTTCCTGGGTTCAAGAGCTCCAAACATTGGATCTTCTCTAGAGCAGGGGTTCTTAACCTGACGTTCTATGAACATTTTTTCTTAAATATTTTGATAAATGTATTTCTACATAATTAGTTTCCTTCGGAATACTATGTATTTTATTTTACACACTTAAAAACCACAAGAAATCCATAGGTATTATCAAACTACTAGAGTCCATTTCAAAAAAAAAAGGTAAAGAATCTCTATTCTAGAGAAATGTCCTCAAGCATCCTGATCCTTGGAGAAGATTCCTCACAAAGGATTATCGCTGAGCGCAAAGACAGAGGCAGCGGGGATTACAGCATCTGACAGTATCCAGCAGAATGGCATCAGAGCCCAGAGTCAGCAAAAACAGTACAGGGGTATTAGTGGCCCTGCGCCATACCAATATCACAAATTTGAGCTGATCCTTCTCACACAGCTTTGGCCACCAGTTCTCTATGTGCATGCCCTGCCGCTCCTTCAGTTTGGCTGCACATGTGTGTGCATCTCTCCTCATGACCTCTATATGTCTACCATCCCTTCTGATGCAACGTGTATTTATGGGAAAATGCAGACCAGTGGCAAATCTTTTGTTGCAACAGTGTGCCATTTCTGCAACTAAGTTTGCTTTGAATTAATTGTGTCACCTGGTTAAATACTAAAAGGTAAATATAGTAGTAAGTATTCATGGCCTATATACTTTAAGGGACAAATATGGATTGAGTACCTTGAGACTGGGGTTGCCAACCTCCAGGGGAACCTATCCTATAAATTAGGCAGATTCTCCACTACTGAAAGGGTGAATCCTGGAAAATATTTCTTAAAGCACTACTTCTTGTATTATTTCAATAATGTTAGATTTTAAATAATGATGAAATACAAAATAATTGGCTTTAGAGTGTTGAAATATCGTTAGTTTTTTAAAAAAGATCAATAAATCCAATGAAAATCTTTGTTCTTTTTAATCAACGCACAGAATTCTTTTATTATTCCATATTGGTATAGTAATACCCTTTCCTCCCAGTATATGTTGTCTCCCTCAAAAGAATTTAAGTTCTTTGAGGAACTATTTCATTTTAGATTTGTATCCCCAAGCCTACTACAGAGCCAAGGATATGGTAGGTGCTTAATAAATGCTTACTGATTAATAAATACAAGTCGATCCTCGATTCTTCTCTCACCCCCCCCATATCCAACTCTGCTGCCAATACCTGTCAATTTTACTTCTTTAATATATGCCTCCTTCTCTCCTCTGATACCACCCCTTGCCCTAGTGCAAGACCTCATCACTGCATGCCTGAGCTATTGCAATAACCTGCTGGTTGGTCTACCTGCCACAAATCTCTCTCCACTTCAGTCTATCCTCCACTCAGCTGTCAAAGTGAACCCTAAAGCATAAATCTGACCATATAAGCCCTGCTACTCTACTCTATAATAAACTCTAGTGGCTCCCTATCACCTCTAGGATCAAATATAAAATTCTCTTTTTGGTGTTTAAATCCCTTTATAACTTGCTTCTTCCCTGCCTTTCCAGTCTTTATATGTCTCCCTATAATCCAGGGACGCTGACTTCCTTGCTGTCTTACAAAAGAAACTCCATCACTCATCTCCAGGTATTCTCCCCATGCCTGGAATACCCTTCCTCCTCATCTTAACCTACTGCCTTTAAGTTCTTCTAGCTTCCTTCAAGTTCCAGCTAAAATCCTGCCTTCTACATGAAGCCTTTCCCCGTTATTCTTCATTCTAGTGCCTTCCTTCTGTGGATTACTTCCCATTTATCCTATATATAGTTTGTTGGTACATGTTTGTTTTCTTGTTGTCTCTTGTAAGGAGTCTGTGAGCTCCTTAAGGGCAGGCGTTGCTTTTTGCGTTTCTTTGTATCTGCAATGCTTAGCACAGAGTCTGGAAAATAGTAGCGGCTTAAAAAATGTTTTATTGACAGACTTACTGATTTGCATCAAAGGAAAAAGTAGTCAGAAATCAGAGATCCTTGAAATGGTCATCTAACCTTTGCTTGAAGATTTCCAACAAGGGGGGAAACCATCGCCTCCTAAGGCAGCCCATTCACTCCACTTTTGGACAGCTCTAATTCTTAGGCAGTTTTTCCTGACATGAAGCCTTGATTTGCTTTTTGCAACTTCTACCCCTTGTTTCTGGTTCTGCAATCTGGAGCCAAAGAACATTCTCATCCCTTCCACCTGAGAGTCCTGAGATACTTAAAGATGGCTATTATGCTCCCTCAAGCCTTCTCTTCTCCAGGGTAAATATTCCCATTTTCTTCAATCAGTACTCATATGACATGGACTCAAGGCCCTTTACCACTCTGGTTACCTTCCTCTCCAGATTTCCCGTGTTCATCCGTTCCACCTTCTTCTCTCTATCACACCACAACTATTCTAATCCAGGTCTTCATCACCTGCTGTCCATATTACCACAGCTTCCTGCTGGGTCTCCCTGCTTTCATTCTCTCCCCAATCCAATCCATCCCCTATATTGATGTCAAATCAGTAACTCTAAAGTGCAGGTCTGACCACGTCATTTCCTGCTTGAAAAGTTTCAGTGGCTCCCCAATGCATCTAGGATAAAATAGTGGCATCTGGAGCCCTTCACAATCTGGCTCTGGCCTATTTTTCCAGCCTTGTTTCACACTACTCTTCCCCAACCATTGTAGATATGATCCAAACTGATCTACTTGCCACTCCTCCATACAAGCCATTCCATTTGGCATCCTTTCTTTAGATTTGCCTGGAATGATTTCTTTCTTCAATTCCACCTCTTGGAACCCCTAGCTCCCTTCAAGACTGGGGTCAAGTGCCACTCCTTCAAGAGATTTTTTTTTCCCCTGATCTCCACATATCTTCCCCACGATGTATTTATTTTGTATTTAATTATCTGCAAACCTGTAGTATCCTCCCAAGCTCGTTAACAGCAAAGACTCTCTCACTTCTCTATTAGTTCAGGCCCTAGTATAGTACCAGCCCTTCCTTACAATTAGATGTTTTAATGAAATGCTTGTTCGTTGGTGATTTTTTTTAAAGGGGGGGAAGGGTCCGTCTTTGTGATTTCATGAGCAGGGATGAGAACATCCTCCACTTTTTGAATCAGCAGCTAACTGGTGTAAACTCATGGTCTGAGTGTCAGAAGCCTGATCCACACTGGTGACAGTATCAAGTATTCCTGCCTCCAAAGTGACTTCTCCCTAAGGCTAAGCCCACATAAAAGGGCTTCATAAAGGTGAGTTGAATTGAATAAAACAGATTAAGGGGCAGGTCCCAGGGGCAAGTCCGAGTGACACCCTATCATCACCTTTCCCCCCATCTCCAGAACTTCTCCTTCATATCTTTCATTTCCCAGGCCCTCCCTCACTCTTTTTACTTCCTGCATCTCCCCCCAACTTCCTCTTTTTCCACGCCTTGGTTGTTCCCCCGCTACGGCCTGGTCTCCCTCCCTGGGACTAAGGCTCGAGAGCGCGCTCGCGCAGCTCTCCTACCACCGGGGTTCAAATCTCCTCCACGTCACGCGTGGAGCTGCGGACGATGGGGGAGGTGCGCGTGGCTCTTGTCCTCTGGGGGTTCAGAGGAGGTCCGACGCAGATGAGAACCCGGCTTGGTGACACCACGAGAGGGTTGGCCGAGTCCAATCCGCGCATGTACCAGGAGGGAAAGAGAAGAGAAAGAGAAGGCGGCCTCTAAGAGGAGAGCCCCTCTGTGCCCGGCGAGAAGGATGACTCGGGGTCCCGGTCTGCCCCAGACCCGCCCCGTTACCTCCGCTCCGCCAGCAGTCCGCGGCTGTCCCTCTGCAGGTCGCCCTGAACCCCTAGAAAGCGAATCTTCCCGGGTACTTCCCGCCTCCCGCCCCCCACCGCTTCCCCTCGCCAATCCGCGGCGAGAAACGGCAATAGCCAATCGTCGGGCGAGCGTCCTAAGTTGGACAACCAATGGCAGTGAGGAAATTGGGGGCTGGCCTCATGCAGCCAATCGCTGCGAGAAGATGAGACGACGTGCGCGCAAACCAAACGCGACGAACGGATGAAGAGAAGGCTGACCCTTGGCGGCCAATCCTGGTGGGGCAAAGAGGAAACTGTCTTCTGTTTGGATCAAAATCAATATTTGCCGGTGGCTTCCGTTTCTTTGTAAACCAGGCGACTCACCTTAAGGCGCCTAAGCAGAGATAGTTTGGCTGGGTCAGCCTGGACGACTCTGACCGCCCTACGGTGGCTGACGGTAACCAAGGTTAGAGGGTGCTCAACCCTATTTGCAGCGACAGGGCGTCGTCCGAGCGTGGTAGACTAGTCTTTCTGAGAAAAGACTCAGAAGTGGCAGCCACGAGTATTGGAAGCACTCCAAACGCTCCCCCGCCCCCATCTTTTAAAAGCAGGTTTCTTGTAAGCAGGATGAGAAGCTGCGCCAGGGACCCACACTCACCAAGCAACTTTCCCCTGAGCTTTAGTTACTGACATACAACTGATTGTGTTAGCATGTTCCAAAAGCACTCTACCAAAAAAAGAATTTTAAGTCCTAATAATTTCATTTTTTTATTTTTGCAGGGCAATTGGGGTTAAATGACTTGCCCAAGGTCACACAGCTAGTAAATGTGTCAAGTGTCTGAGGCTGTATTTGAACTTAGGTCCTCCTGACTCCAGGGTTGGTGCTCCACTCACTACGCCACCTAGCTGCCCCAAGTCTTAATAATTTCAACAGCAATAATGTACACTTTTCTGTCTCAGAAATCCAGGCTTTTTACTACGTTGAGTTCTTAAAACAATCATCCGTCGCTGTCTGAAATTAGTCCTTTCTCCTAATTTGTAGTTGCATTGCTTGGAAACTTTTTTCCTGTATAGGTCTTGTTATATTTGGGTTTGGGTTATACTTAGTGTCCCTCAAGTTCTCAAAATAAATATTGATCCTGCATAAAGCTTATTTCTATATATCGTTTTTGCTTCTCTTCCCCATTAGCTTGTGAGCTCCTTGAGGGTAGAGACTGTCTTCTGCCTCTTTCTGTATTTCCAGCATTTAATAGTGCCTAGCACATAGTAGGTACTTAATAAATGCTTACTGATTGACTGGGCTGACATAAATAAAGACATAATAGGAAGTGCAGTTCTTGGTTCAAAAGTAATTTGAAGTAATGCACAAAAGAGAAATTCAAGTCCATTTGATACCAAGAGTATGAGTGTTTATAAACAAATATTTAAAAGTTGCACACATTTTTCCTTAAATCAAAAATATTATATTGCATCGTGACAAATTTGACTTTAACATAAAATACATGAATAATAAAATTTGCTAATGTATTTACATCTTTTATTTACAGATCCACAAATATGTAACAGCAAGTTGTAACAGTAGTCTCTGAAAAAAAAATGATTGGAATGTGAATTGTTCATTTAGTTAGAAAATATACTTCAACCTTTTCTGAACTCCAAGAAAAAGACAGCCTATGCATCCAAACTATTCCAAGGTTGAAGTTTTTAAAAGAAAGCAGCAACAGTTGTTTCTTTATGGGAATATAAAACTGGTTTAATTAAAAATATGGAAATTCCTGCAATGCTATTAAGTTTAAATGCTTTCATTTTACTCTAGGATTGTTAACAAAAAGTTACATATAAGAAGTTATAAATATATTATGAAATGTGATATTGTACACTTAATGGATCTTAAAAAATTTCTTCTTATTTGACTCTCCTAATGAGGTAAGGACAATATAATCTCATTTTACAAAGGAAAGAAATGAGATATAACTATACATCAAGAGGAAAATTAAATTCTTTTACTGCAGTGTGATACTCTCTTATCACTCTATTTACTTTCATGTACAAGCAAAGGGGTCCATTCAGAGTGCAAGGATTTATCATCCTTGTGCACCAAAAAAAACAAAGAAAAATTTATCTAAATTTGGACACGGACTTCTTCAGCATACAAAATGAAGATGAGGGGCCCTGACTTCACAAACGAATATCTAACTTAAAGGAAAGTTACCCACGTAGGACTACAATATGACTTACTATGTACGATGACATTCCCCACCACCCAATTTTCCTGAGGATCACAATTATTATGAGCACGTGCACAAACACAGAAGTTTTTTTTTTGTTTTGTTTTGGTTTTTTGCCAAAGACTTCCTGAAATGCAGAATTCTCAATGACAAATCAAGAGATCACTAATTCAATGGGTTTTATTGCTGTAATTTTTGTTTAATTAGATATCTTTGAACTTTACCCCTCTAAACATTAGATAAGTTAATTAACATTATAAAAATAAACATTTTTTAAAAACTAACTTAGACCTTTCAAGGATCTGCTTTGTAGACCTTTCAGGATCTGCTTTGCAAAAAGGTGTTTCTGTAAACACTTTTAAACCAGTATCACAAAACTCCAAATTATTCAAGTACCTCTGACATATGGCTTCACGTGACAGCAATAATTGAAGCATATATGTAGAATTTTTAAAGTCCTCATCTGCAATTCCATGGAAATCATTTAGAAAAACAATTTGCTTTTCTTAGTTTTCTTAACACTAATCCTTGAGAATGAGATTTCACCTTGCATTATTTGTACTGCAAGTCCTTGAGGTTTCTATTTGGCTAACTAACCCCTGATTTTCCCTGAATTCTCCCTTCCTTTGATTCTTCTTTCTCTTTGTCATCATCACTGTAGCACTCAGTCCCGAGCGGAAAGCCAAAATGAACATTAAGGCTACTTGCAGACTTCAAAGAAAATTAAAAGCATGGTATATGCTTTTCTCACTTCAGAAGCTAAACATGATGCTGAAATCACTGGAAAGAAGCTCAATTAACAACTGCTACTAGACAAACATACAGCAAACTATATCCATATACTTTCATCCAAAAACAGGCAAGATATAAAGCATAATTCTCAGCAAGGTCAAGTTTGAGTTCAGTTGTATGTTGTCTTTTTTTGTGATTCTAAGACACTACTGTTCTCATTCAATGTAACAGTTACTATCAAATGCAGAATCATGGTGAGTTTATGCTGCACACAGGTTCAATTTCATTCATTTCTTTTTTAAACTCCACTAACACTCATGTTTATTATTTCAATTATTGTGCTTTCAATACACTGGCATAGCTGCACATCAGGGTCCATGCTTCCTATATCCCTGGCTCCATTTTTATAAGCTAAGTCTTTGCATATTCCAGACCATCCACTTCGTTTCTCTTTCAGTTGCTGAAGACCTAAAAGTAAAATGAGAAGAAACCAAAATTAAGACAAAGAAGCTAGTCTTGTGTTCAGAGAATCACAAAACTCCAAGAGTCAGAAAAAACCTCAGTGGCTATTCTAAGCTATGCCAAAAAATAATCCTCTCTACCACATAACTGTTCTTTGCTTAAAGCCTTCAAGATATTGTGTGGGTATGAAAATTTTAAGAGACCTAGATAATTACTTACGTGTAATAATTGGATCTATATCTCTTGTCTGTGTAGCAACATCAGAGGCACAAACTTGTCCTATCTGGATCAACAAGGACATGATGTCCTCATACAGTGGAGGAAACGCTTGACAAAAAGACACCAAACTCGGCAGGGTTGGCATGAAAAAAGCATAGCGCTTAGTTTGAGTTAAAACTGTTGAAAGAAAATAAAGCAGATTTGAAGAGATGAAAATGTGAATACTAATATCCAAACCATGGCTTTAAGCATCTCATAATTCATGTGTTTAGTACTGAATAGTGCACATAATTTCACATAAGAATATTTTGATTGGTTTTGTTAAAATGTTTTATTTACTCTTCCTTTTTTCACCTTTGTTACAAGGAACTGCTTGCTAGGCAGAGAGAGGAAGGATATGGTCAGAAATGAAGGTGATATAAAAAACAAAAATGTGTTTATCATTTTAATTTACAAACTAAAAGTTAATAGTGATGAAATCTATAGATGCATTTAATATACTTTTAACCTTTAATTTTGCCTGTGATATTTTATTGGAATTTCTATGCAGAAAGTGGCATGAATTAGAGATATGACATTAGCTATTATTTTTAAGTTCTTATTTGCACATATTAATTATAAGAGCTACAGGTACTTATATATGGAAGGTAAGTTAGCCATTAACCTCACTTAAGAATGTGACAAGCTTTTTAAGTCACTGTAAATCCATCATATCTATCATAGATAAGATAGCTATACAGTGACTTTAAAAAATTTATTTTATATGTAAGCAGTCATTATCAATAATAGAAATTAATTCACAAATTACAAGGTATACTGTGATGGCTTATTAGCTCAGCAACTTTAAATTAACCATAAACCATATTTAGGATAACACAAAAGTTCAGAGAGGCAGCTTGGTGTGGTAGAAAAAGCATTAAAGTCAAGAAGATTCTGGTACAAATTCCTGGCTCTGACATCTGTTTGACCCTGCATAAAATCATTTCATCTCTCTGAGTCTTAGTTTCCTCATATGTAAAATAGGATATTGTTTACACTACCTACCTCAAAGGGTTATTGTGAACAAAGTGTCCTGTAAAGATATTATATGTGTTCTTATTATTTTAGGATCATATGTCTATCATTTAAAAATACGTAAAATGATGAAGTTTTAACAATTACAACAACTCAAGTCATCTTACTAAAATCAGTGAAACTCACAAATCGAACTATGTGTCTCTTGGTGGTCCAGTAACATACCTGTCAGCATTGTTCCCATGACATTGATAGCTAATCGAGCCACACTCAGTGATTTTGGTAATGCATACTGGATACATAAGTAAGAAAGCAGCTGGATCGCAAATACCTGAAAAGCAAAAGTGAAATATTAAAATGTCTCAAAGGCACTCAGTCACCAAATATGCACTTGGGGAAAAAATAGATGAAGATTATCTCTGTCCTAAAGGATCTTATTATAATGTAGCAAAGAAGAGAACTCTAAGGCAGATGTGTTTTGTCTTATTTGTGTTAAAGTGCAATCAATGTAGATAAATAAGGAGAGAAGGAAGACAGGATCTACAGTAGGGCTGTCCAAAATGTGGCCCAGAATGCAATTTATGCAGCCCACCTACAAGCATAGAAATTTACATAAATGCTTTAGTAAACGAAGCCGAGCTACTACAGAGCTCTCACTAAAATGGCAAATCAAAATGTATTGTCTACTGTTTCAATATAAACCTAAGGTTGAACAGCCCTGATCTACAGCACAGAATGCTTAACCTTGTTTGTATCATGAACCCTTTGGCAGAGCCTAGTCTGCATCCAGTTCAAAATGTCCAACAGGAAGCTCATGATGCAAGACTGGTACTGTGCAAAGACACTAGGTCTAGGCAGATATGCCTGGGAGTCATGTGCAAAGAGATGAGAACTGAACCCATGGGAGCTAATGAGGTCACCAAGTGAAGAGTGTGACACAATTCAGAAGAGCCCAGGACATAGCCTGAGAAGATACCCACATTTAGAGGACGGGATATGAAAATCCAGCCAAGTGGACTGAGAAGGAGTATGAAGACAGGGAGGAGGAAAATGAGTATCATGAAAACCAAAAAGAGGAGAGTATGTCCAGGAGGAAAGGGCAGTCGACAGTGTCAAATGCTACAGAGAGGTTTAAAAAGGAAAACGTTGGAGAAGAGGTCATTAGATTTGGCAATTAGGAGATAATTGGTAACTTGAGAGTTTCACCTGAGAGATGAGATTGGAAACCAGACTATAGAGGGTTTTAAGAACAGAATGAAGACAGGAAATGAAGGCCCCAAATGTAGGAAGCCTTTTCAAGGTATTTAGCAGAGAAGAGGAAAAGAAATATGGGATGATAGCTAACGGGAGTTGGTAAGAACTCTTGAAAGTTTTTTTTTAAAGATAAGGGAGAACTGGGCATTTTTGTGAATAGCAGAGAATGAAACAGTAGATATGGAGAGATTAAATATTAGAGAATGGGGGGATGATAGTGGAGGCCATATGCTAGAGAAGATAGAAGGGGACAGATCAAGAGTACATGTGAAGTGCGTGGCTTTGATGAAAAGGTCCACCCTTCATCAGATCCTGAAATGTAAAAAAAGATCGTGGTAGAAGACGTCAGAGGGATATGAGATGAGGAGACAGAGGGAAAAGAAAATCAAGGCAAATAGCTTCAATTTCCTTAGTAAAGTACAACATAGCTGAGAGGGGGGGAAAGGAGTACTGTGGGAAGTATGAGAAGAACAAAGATGTGAAAAGACACTATGTTAAGTATGAAAAGAAACCAGTCAAGAAAGAGTAGAAGGATTGTTTTGTTTCAGACAGAGCCCAGTTGAGATTGGATTGACTTCCCATCAGCTCACATCAGCATTAGCATAATGCAACTGAAAGAGGGGGATAGTGAGAGCAATCCAAGTCAGGGTTTGGCAAAGCATGAGTAGCAATAAGACAAACAAATAATAAATTCAAGTGTAGAAGACAATTATAGACTTGAACTGCTTCTCCAAAGGGTTAAAAACAGGACAAAGAAGAGTACAGCCAGAACAGAGGTGACAGCCCAGGAAAGTACAAAAAGATGGAAGGATTAGGAGGTCATAGTAAGGAAGAATAGGCTTAATAAGAGTAAGACACAGGGAGAGATAGACTGCTAGAAGATTACTGTAAGATAAAGGAATTTCAGGGTCCTTGAACATAAATTGCTAGTATTGGTAAGATTATTAAGTTTATAACTTTATTGTTAATTAAGAAAGAAAAGATCAAGGATATTTGGGGAATGACAAATAGCCTATACTAGCTGATGGTCAAGGAGAAGGGTAATGGGAAATAATAGTTGACAGGCACAGAAGTCTTTGTAAGGCTAAGGAATTTTGATTTAATTCAATAGAGAGCGGGGAAAGTTTGGGGCCTGGTAAATAATGAGATAAGAGCTATACATTAAGAAAATTAGTCTCACAATTATATATGGTATGTTATGGAGTAAAGAGAAGGTTGGAAGCTAGGAGACCTGTAAGACACTACTACACAATTTAGATAGTAAACAGGAATGTTAAAAAATGTTGTTGAGGTGAATAATTGAACTTGTCATCAAGACTCAAAACTGAACAAAAATTACCATAAAGCCTCAATGGATTCATTACCTGTTTTTCAAGTTCTGGCTGAGCTATTAGCTCAGGAATGAAATCCAAGCAGATGTGCATAGAAGGAATACCTGCCACTGTCAGTGGCAAAAGTTCACATGGATAACCCTATTCCAAAATGAAGGAAAAAACAATGGTTAGATGCATATTATTAACAAATAGTATTTTCTAGCTACAAAGTCATCATATTTGAACAGACTATGATCCTCATTTCATACACATGGGAATCAAGGCTGAGTCTTAGCAAAGCTGAGACTTGTCAATCTCAGATCCTGTGACCTCATAGTCAACACATAACCCAACTGCAGACCCAACGGCCAGTAAGTTTCTTATTGCTATATGGAGTGGAGAGGACACACAGAAGGGACAGTTCAGGACAACTGTCCTCATTGTAGTCTTATTTTTTACTTTTCAATGAAATGCCTAAGTGAAAAATGCTATTACTAAAATATCTGGATTTTCTCCAGTTCCATAAATCAATATAATAGTACATGAAATCCCAGGGACATTACCTACTTCAGTTATCATTTGCTATCCCCCAAAAATAAAGTGGGAAAAAAAAAGCAGAATTCTTGGAAAACAAACCTGAAAATGAACAAGTTTAGCAATGTTGGGATCAGCAATGTACATTTGGTGTAATAAACAGCAGATAAGGCACTGAACTTCTCGAAGGTTACAAAGCAAATTGTCTTCTCCTTCTTCTATCCCCTTATTGTTAGTAGCAACAGCACTCTGAGTAATACCCTTGGTTTTCTCCTCTTCAGTAGGGAGGCAAATCTCTAAGAGAATTTGGACAGCAGCACTGTCCTACAAAGAAATGAAACACAACGAATGTAAGTAATCTTGTTTTTAAACTAAATTTGATTCTATATGGTCCTATATGATTTGATTCTATATAACACTATATACATAATCTAATTCTTTATAATTTACACCTACTTCTAAAAGACAAACAAGCAAGGAGAGGAGCTGGCAACTTATGTCAGATGTGGTGATTCTGAACGGCAACTGGACCAGCCTTAGGTGCAATTGTGAAGTAGGCAGTTTATTTCTGGCTACCAGACTTTAGCACCCTCCTATCCCATCTGCCTTCCTATCCTATCCTCCAGAGAACAATCTTATATTTTCTTCTAGCTCTCATCTGACTGCCAACTATTCCCTCATAAGGTGTTAATGGCAAAGCAAGATGAAGGGGTGGGGAACCTGCTGCCTCAAGGCCACAGGTGGCCCTCTAGGTCTTCAAATGGGGCCCTTTGACTGAATCCAGACTTTACAGAACAAATCCAAGGGGTCTGTAATGTGGAGCTCTACTTAAGGCCTTAAATAAGGAGGCATAGGAGGGATAGCCCATTATCTTACATGATAATAGGTTTGTAACAAAGAATTAATTTCTTGGGAGATGACCTGCTGGCAGTTACCACCACTACCAACACTATCTTCACAGATGAAAACTGACTGTAACACTTCTATCATGGTTTGCTATTGACTGACATGTTAAAAGCAAACTTCTGACTATTCAGGAACTATAAATATTATATCTGAAATGGCCTCACCATATAATTTGCACTATTTAGACTTATTCTAATTATTTTTTTCTTCTTTCCAGTTGGAAAATTTCTGATAATAACCATAGCTCAGGTTTTCTTAGCTATTTTGTCGACTGAAGCCTAGGGTCTCTGCAGAATGTTTTTAAATGCATAAAGAACAATGCCTAAGATTACAAAAGAAGTCAATTATACTGAAATACAGTTATCAAAATACTAAAAAAAAAAATTCACAGACCTCCACATTAAGAATCCTTGCTCTAGCAAATATTTCATTTTGAAGTTCTAAAAGCACTTTATGTTTTGTCATTTCATAACACTTTACAACATTCTTTCAAGGATACAAGGTTTACTGGAAGATCAGGTAAAAATTTGTTTCACTCTAATTTAGTTCACACATTACACAACACAACTAAACTATTATGTTGTCGATTTAAAAAAAAAAACATAAACCAAGGAAACAGAAATTCATGTCTGTGGTCCAAAAATACTTACTTCAACATCTGAAAGGACCTGTAATTTAATCCATGTGGATACTTGCTCTACCAATGAATATCACAAGTTCTCTGTATCTTAATAAACAATCTTCATGAATGATTGGCCAAAATATTTATTAGCTGGTGGCCAATCTTTGAGTAATAATACTTCTCATACTTTAGCTGGACTGGTCCTTGGACAACAGGCACAGAGGCCATTGCCAGACTCATACTCAAAGCCTCACCAGTGTGGTAGGATCTACCAGCGCTTAGGCTCCATCCATACAGCCTGTGATCACTTGCCATGGAACAATAAATTACCAGAGTATGACTTTAATGGAAGAGTTAAAATATTCTTTATTTTGATGAATGATAAAATTAGATTATCAAGAGTCCTGATTATTTTATCAATACAGCAGAACTTTTCCATATGATTAGTGTTAGGGACAAACATAAACTTTTGCTACAGGGCTCGTAATAATAAAAAGAATGTGCCATGCATCAATCTTTACTCAGAGAATAAAATTTGACCCATATTAGAACCAAAGTGATTCAATAGGTAGGTATTTTATAATTAGGTTTTACCACATTACCTGAGCAGCCAGCAATGCATTTTTTAATTCTTCTCTGGTAACCTCTGGGGCATCAGTCTGTCCCACTAAGCCTAGGGTATTATTCGGGGCAGGTCTAATATCCTGCTCTGCTGTTTCCTTCAGGTGTGAACTAAGGTAGGCTTTGGAAGCAAGAAGATACCCATTCAACATGTGCAGAGTAATATCCATCAGAGGGGGACATCTATCACACCAAAAAACAGAAACACGAAAACACGTACAAATTAGGTAAAGCACATTTCAGATTAAACGATTAAAGAAAACCAAGAATATCTTCATACCTAATCCAGGATCCTTTCTTTAACTGCCTTCTGCATTTTGATACCAATCTCCCAACAATACTTTAAACTTTTAAACCAAACTTATCATCTTCCCCTCAAAAGCGTCCACCCTATCCTGAACTTCCCTAATTCTTTCAATCATTATCCTAATAAATTAGGCTTTAAGTCAGGGCCATAGCTTGACTTCTCCTCTTCCCTTTTCCCACCACTACCAAGCCCTTCCTTTTTAACATTTTCCTTCTTTTTCCTTTGCTTTCTACTTTCATTATTACTGCCCTAAACTAGTCAGACCCTTATCACCACATACTTGAAATAAGGAAATACCTTCCCAACCAGTCTCATTGCCTCAGATGTTCAAAATACCTTCCAATCCCTTCTATACAACCCCAACCAAAATGTCTTCATCAAATCATTCCCGCTTTAAAAACAACAACAAAATACTATTTCCTGACAAGACACCAAGTCCAAAAATCTTTAGCCTACTACTCAAGATTTCCACAATAAGGGCCCAACTTACTTTCTTCAAACTCAGTATTCCCCAAAATGAGCCCTCCATCAATCTGGTCTTGCTGTTCTATTCAATATTACTACCAATCAGCCTCTTTATTCCTATTTCTTTTTCCTCTTTGCTCACTGTCTCCTTCAACTGAAATGTAATTCCTCTTCTAACTGCTACCCCTATTTCAAGGTCCAATTTAACTTCTCTTCCTGGAAACTTTCTCTGACCACAGCAACACACACTGAGTCTACCTCATCTGAATGCCTGCTGATTTCACTTATTGTCCCTACATTCAACTTTTCACTTTAATCATATACTGACTTGTATTGCTATTTAATTTTTCCTGTATTTGTTTCGTATCCTCAATGAAACCTCAAATGCAGGCTCTGTTATGCTTCTGTACATCCCCCAAAGTGCTCTGCACACAGAAGGAATATAATAAATTAGAATTTTTAAATGAATGAAAACAATTTTATAGTTAAAATTAATAATTCTGCATCAACTTTACAGGTAAATGTGGAAATAATGAAACCAATTTCCTGAGGATGCTAGAAAGAACTGTTTTAAAAGTTAACTAATTCATTTAAAGTATCTTGCAAGTCACACTATACTAGAAATGGAACCCAACTGTACAATATGTTGGTTTTAACAATGCAACTATCTCCCCTCCTACTGCCAGAAAGCCCAGCAGAACTACTGCTCCTTTTCCCCTAGTCTTGATCCAAAGAAACTTAAGTTATATATACAATAATTTATAATTACTTTTTAAGTTTGCTCTATGCTTTATTCTTACTTCTTTTCCTCTTGTTAATAACCTCATTGAATAATATATGCTTGTGCTTGTCAACGGAACTTTTTTTTTTTTGGCTTGGGAGTATCTGACCTACTAAATATTACATTTCCCTAGGATTGGGATTAGTAAATTATATACCAAATATTTACCAATAGATTACAAAGTTCATGAACAATAACACCTAAAAAAATACTGGTCAAGTTGCAAGTTAGCTTCTCTACCAACAATAGCTAAGGCTATGAAACTTAACTAAATGTAGTATTTTCTTGGGAACTTCTGAAGCATAGTGCTATGGAAGAATATGTAATCAAATGCCATTTACCTGTGAACCCTCTGATCACACCTTAAGACAATGAGAGGATCAATCATCAGGTCATTCTGTGTGTACTTCTGCTGTCTAACTAACTTCGCTGCTGGCTGCAGCGCATTCACTGTCATGACCCATAGCCTGAGAAGAAAATAAATCGAACATTCAAAAATTATTTCAACCTATCTGAAACACCTATCCATTCAATGTATTAAACAGTCCTAACTATGTCACAAAGGATGTGAGAGGGTAAAATAAGACAATAGATGTGAATACGCTTTAAATAGATACTATATAAATGTAAGTCACTATAATTTCATCAAAATAAAAGGTAGAAGAGGGAAGCCAACATAGAATCAAAACTAGTATTTTTAAACATCTTAAAATCTACTCACTATAGCAATGGATGTCCACTCTATGATTAGACATTATTATGTCAAACAGCAAGCAAACAATTCAAATCACTGAAATTAGCTGTAAGAAACTGGAAATTCACTTTTTACTCACTTTACCAAAAAAAGGAAGTCAAAAACACTAAGTTTCTGCTTTTCCTATGATAAAGCTCATGTCATTCTCGCATATCTTTAAAGTTTACTGGTCCTTTTAACATAAAGTACGCTATCCATTTATAAGATAAATGTTTCATAATTATTGATATTACTGATGAAAAGACCTTTCAAAAATTAGCATAAAACATATTGTCACTGCTGTCAACTTAAGCGGTTTATGCCATTAAAACAATAAAAAGAAGTTACCTTCTAGGCATCACAGTATTAAGAACCATCCACAGTTTATTGACTGTTTGAAGAATTCTCCGTGGAACTCCCAAATTCAACAGCTGGTTCATATTTGATGTTAAAACTTCTGCATATGGTATAAGTTCACTAGCAGAGACCAGAGTCAAATGCTCCAGAATCTGCATCACTTGTGTGTGACTTACTTGGAGCGCTGAAAAGGCTAAAAAGAAAAGTCAGTCAGAATTCAGACAAGCTAAAACCTTCCAAAGCTGCTAGCAGGAACATTATGCTCTTAGAATGTTAGGCCTTATGCAATTATTCTGGTTCAATGTTTCCAATAACACAAGAAAAAGATGTGGCTAAAAAGTAAAATGGAAACACATTACATTCTGTCATAGTCATTTTACGGTTTTGGCTAACCTTACAAATGAGGAGCTTAAGGAATATCCGAATTGCCCAATAAATAAATGGTCAAAGGATAGGAATGAGCAGTTTTCAAAGCAACACAAATTGTTAATAACCATCTGAAAAACTATTCAAGCTTTAATAATGAGAGAAATTCAAATTAAAAGAACTCCGAAGTAGTCACTTAATAAATTTTTTTTTCATTACATCATTACATTACACAATAATGACAGTTAAAACAATAAAATGTAATATTTAGGCTGTGTGAAAACAGATACAATCACAGATGTCAGAGCTGTGAGCTGGTTCAATCTTTCTGAAAACAAGCTGCTAGTACACAATGAATTTCAAAACTGAATGTACCCTTTAATCCAGTGATCCCACCATGACTATTCCCTAAGGATATATTTAAAAGATAAAAGGGGCAGCTAGGTGGTGCAGTGAGTACAGCACCAGCCCTGGAGTCAGGAGGACTTGAGCTCAAATCTGGCTTCAGACACTTGACACACTTACTAGCCATGTGACCTTGGACAAGTCATTTAACCCCAATTGCCCTGCCTTCCCCCCTCCAAAAAAAAAGAAAAAGGAGGAAAAAAAAGGTAAAGAAGATCTATTTGTACAACAGCATTCACTGGTTTTATCTGTAATAGCACAAAACTAAGCAACACATATATCCAGTGCTAGGGGAATCACTGAATAAACTGTGGCAAGTCAACATAAAGAATATGATTTTACATTAAGACAACTATGAATAAAAAAATCAAAGATTGCCATAAAGAGATGCAGAGTGAAGACAGAATCATATAATATGTGGACCTAAAATATACAATAGTATAAAACAAGTAATAGGGATAGAGACTTATCTGTGACTTCGTGCACATGTTCAGAAACTCCTTCTACTAACGTAGATCAGTACCTTCCTTGCAACCTAACACTCTTAGAGAGTTACTTAGAGTATTAAGAAGTTAAATGATTTGCCTAGGGTCACACAGCCAGAAGTATCAGAGGTGGGATCAGAACTCTGCTCTAGCTGGCTTTGAGACTGGCTCTCTGTTCCCTAACCACGAAACTCAAAAAAGTACCAAGAAGGAAAAAGAAATCAGAAGAAAATACAAAAATGAAGACATTAGTGTAAATTTGTTGAAGTCAATATAATAATAATAATAGCTAGCACTTACTATGTGCCAGAGACTGCGTTAAGTGCTTTACAATTATCATCTCATTTGATGCTTGCAAAAACCTGGGAGGTGGGTGTCATCGTGATCCTTATTTTAAAGAGGAGGAAACTGAGGAAAACAGAGGTTAAGTGATTTGCCCAGGGTCACACAGCTAGTAAGTGAATGAGGCCAAATTTGAACTCGGGTCTTCTTGATTCCAGGACTAGCACTAATATGCATAATTTAAAAAAAAAATCATAGTTTGGAGGCTTTTCTGTATTATTTCAGCTTTATTTCTAACAGAATATTTATCTTTGCTAAAGGAAGCCATGTAATGTTGTTTTAAAGAAAGATCTTTTTTGTTGTTGTTGTTTTGGGCAGGGCAATTGGGGTTAAGTGACTTGCCCAAGGTAACACAGCTAGTCCATATGTCAAGTGTCTGAGGGCGGATTTGAACTCGGGTCCTCCTGACTCCAGGGCCAGCACTCTATTCACTGCGCCACCTAGCTGCCCCTAAGGAAAGGTCTTAATATTAGCAAGAACAAGTGGTTCAAAAACTAATATAGCTATCCCTAATCCCACTTGTACTGTAAGAATTAACTCAAGCAGTAAAAACTACCACCTGCATTGTAACAGAGGTTTGTCTTCAGAAAACTCTCTGGTCCAATAATTCATTAACTGAACTATCATTAAGCATCTATTATTTGTAATGCATTATGTCAATTCAATCCTTCAGTCCTTGTCCTAAATGTCTCTTTTTCAGTTTTTGGACACATATCAGACAGCCTCTTACAAAAAGTTGCAGCACCCTGGCCAGTGCCACAAACTATGATCCTCTAATGCAGTCATTCTAGTCCATTCACTAACAGTCCTCAGGACCTTTCGGGAAATACAGTACCTAGTTATATGACAAAGACCCCACATGGGAAAAAAAGAATGCAATTCAAAGGGAAACAAAAAAGGTCCTCAGAAGCTGCTTACTTTAAAAATTGTTTGACAAAATATTAACATCTTCCAAAGAAAAATATTCCATTATATTTAAATGTTTAATATCATTAAGTTAACAGAAGATCAACAGGGATTGTACATAAAATGAGTAAGAAAACTTTACTGCACCTTCTTGAAGTTGTTTAGGGGAGTGGTTTTTGGCAGTGTTGGTCAAAAGCATTCGTCGTAGCAAGGCATCTGTCCCTGTGATTTCTTCTTCGCAAATCCAATCATCCACAATACATAAATGTGGGTAGTTAGTTGCAAGAAGACGCAATAAAGCAGAGTGCAACCCTTAAAAAATTGAAATTAGAAGGCTTATGTTAAATGCTCAAAGATTTTTTTCCCCTTCCTCAGCTTCTGATTTTAATAAATGAATGTTTAGCAGTCTAATAACCAACCACAATGGATGATTACACACTGGCATGTCCTAATAATGAGTCCAATTAAACTTCTCCCCAGTGGCCAACTAAGTACCTCTGAAAGAGAATCACAAGTGACTGCTTAGAATTACACACTTACAGGATGATTTAGAGATAGAAAGAACCTTAGTGACAAACCATCTAATTTAGCCTCTCAGTTTACAAAGAAGAAAAAGGTCCAGATAGGTTAAATGGCCCAAGGTCACACAGGTAATAAGAAACAGAGACAAGGTTTGGACTCCAGTGCTCTACTCCAAAGCCAGTGAACTTTCTACTATATCATGCTGCACTATGATCTTCCCAATAAGAAAAAGTAAAGGAAATACAGTCAAGATCCTTTGTTCTCAAAAAAATTAAAACCTCAATTTCTAATATTCATTGCTATAGTGTTAATGAATGTTAACAATAATAATAACCATCCTAATGATAAACACCATAACCAAAATTTGCTGGACATTAATTTTTAAATGCTTTAAAATAATGCTTAAGTAAACAGAAACCGTATGAGTTTTTAACCTAAACATGTGATGGTGATATAATATAAAATGAAAACTAAAATATACCTATTATTTGGGCATATTTCAACATATGCTACAAAAATTTACAGGGTTTTAGATTCTCTTTAAGTAAAAGAGATTTCCGATATCTCTCAATTTTTATACATGACAAATAAAACATCAGTAAATACTAAAAGAATTTTGCCACTGCTGTGCCTGAAGAAATTTTGATTTTTTTTTAGTTAACAGTAGTTAGTTCAAACATTTCTTGTCTTGACAAATTTTTTATTCCATTCTAAAACCCCATGCTTAGAAATGTGTTAAATCTTTTCAACGAAAACTCAACTTTTAGACAAAAATATACTCAAATAAATACTACAACCCAATACAACATGAGTTAAGGGGTTATTTTAGGCCATTTCAAGGCAAATCAAATTTGGAGACAGTCTCACAGCATTTTAGAGATGGAAGTGATCTACCAGATCTAGTTCAACCCCATTATTTGAGGACTGAGGAAACTAAACTAGAGCTCAGGCAATTTAAATGACTTGCCCACAGTCACAGTTAGCTAGTGGCAAAACAGGTATCTGGGGTCTAGATATTTTCCTGACTCCAAGACTAGCATCCTTTCCAGTATACCACACTCCACATCTGTCCATATTTCCTTATCTGTCAATTATGAATGACAATATTTACTTCTTACATGACAGGGACCGCTAAGGGATGAATGCACACAACACATAAAAACCCTATAATAATGCAAAGGGGTATTATTATTTCTAAACTATACATGTTCTAACCACACACAAAAAAAACTGCTACAAAAAGGGATAATGAATCATCCTTTGTATTTTTTCTACAAAATAAAAAAATACAGAGTATGAGAGGCTATCAAATATAACCTAGTATCTCTTTGGAAACAGACTACTCAAAGTCATAAACAGGTAATAGCATTAATATACTAATAAAAAACAACGAATGTACCTCCCAATTCCTGTTGTAGTCCTTGAGCCTGTCTTATGAGGAACTTGATTGGAATCTGATCCATCAAAGAAGAAGAGTAAGATTTAGGCTTTCTTTGCATGGCAGCTGGTCAGATAAAGATAAATAAATATCGACAAATATATTTTAACCAATGTGAAGTCTAAAGTTTCAACTCAAATATGAATGAAAATTCAAAGACGTCTACCTATTTTTAATTCATTTTGCTTTCAAGTTTGTAGCTCATAAAAGCTGTAGAATCACCAGTATACCTTGATTTAGTTCAAAAGTTATTGATATCTTAGTATAATACCATTTGAAGGAGGATAATTTGGATTCAAAAGACTGGCGTATGTATCAGCAAAGATTTCTAACTACTGCCCAATTTGTGGCTTTCAAGTTTTCAAAATCTAGCTTGTAAGATTCATACAATCACATTCCTCCAAATATCCTCCCACTCTGGATCCCAGCCCCCAAAATATTTTAAACACTAAAATTAGTACTTTTTCATTTTTCATCCTAAAACACAAACAAGAAATATTTATAGCACACCATCTATGTTGACTATGAGGCAAAACTTAAAAAGCACTGAGATGAAATGTGTTTAAAATCCTGTTACATTTTGTTATTACTCTAAGTTTTCCTTCACTAACAAAATTCCTCTCCTACTGTGACTTAATTTAGCTGTGCATTACATAGATATGAAATTTCAATCTATTATATGCTAAAAAGTTTAAGATAGGAGGGCTACTTTCTTTAAGGGAAAACATAGCAAAGTAAAAAGGAAAACTTCAAGTTGACTGAGTAACTTAAATACAAGAGAGCCTTAAAGCTTCCCTGAAGCAACGATATGTCTATGTCCCCTCTCTTGATACAGAAAGGATCATAGATGTTTGAAATTACAGATTTAGAGCTGAAAGAAGTCAAGTCCAACCTCCTTATTTTATAGTTTGTAGGATAATAGATTTGGAGCTCAAAGGGACCACAGAAGCTATCCAAACAAGTCTCAACTTGAGCACCATCTTCTACAAGAAGCCTTTCTTGAAGGTCCTCTCTCCAAAAATTATCTTTTATTGAGAGAGATAGAAAGAGAGAGTGAATATTCTGTGTAGAGAGGTAGTGTGGACTAATCACTAAAGATGTGGCACTGGTACCAGTAAGACGTAGGTTCAAGGACTGCCTCTGACACATGGCTGTGTAACCCTCCAGCCTTAATCAGCAAATGGGAGCTACGTCAGTCAAACCCTACTTGGTCATTGTCTGCACCCTGACTGATTCAGAGACACTGTAAATAGAAACAGTTTTCTGTTTTAGACAGAAATCTTGAGTCT
Organism: Phalanger gymnotis; assembly: GCA_028646595.1. NCBI lineage: Eukaryota > Metazoa > Chordata > Mammalia > Diprotodontia > Phalangeridae > Phalanger > Phalanger gymnotis. The sequence continues at coordinate 203,767,017 of CM053626.1, read as the reverse complement.
TCCCCTCCAAGTTTGATTTTTTTTTCCCTTGACTAGACCCTTACCTGCAGGTGCTCTGCCAAAAGGAATGTAAATTTTGATTATTTCAAGATATCTTGGGGTTTACGGGCTAGATTTTTTTGTTAAGGACCATGACTTAAACCCAAATCACTCTGGCTCTCATTGACTGACCTGCAATAGGTCCCAGGCCAAACCCTACTTGGTCACTGTTTGGGCCCTAACTGGTTCAGAGTGAATATAAATAGCAATTGTTTCTGGGGTCTTCACCTCCCACTTTGATTTTTTTTTCTGAACTAGGTTAAAGAAGACATTCTTTGCCTCATTTTTTCCCCTAGCCTTAATCACTAAATGGGCATTGCTTCAGTCAGACTGAGACCAGCTATGGACCTTAGCTTTAAAAGGCCAAGGTCCTCCACCATATCTGGGACCATCTCCACTGTATCTGGCCACTGGACCCGATGGCTCTGGAGGAGAAAGTGAGGCTGGTGACTTTGCACAGCCCTCCCTCACTTAAATCCAATTCATTTGCATGTCATGGCATCACCTCCATGATGTCGTGGTCCTCTTCCAGAACTAAGGACCAACAACAACAACGAGTTGCAGAGATGGTGCTGATCTTCTTGGTGTAGGGATTTTCCCACCAGACACTCCCTCCACCAATCACAGGTCTAGTCCCTATCCCTATCCTATTCTGTCCATATCTATATGTGTATATATCTTGTCTCCTGTTAGAAGGTAAGCTCCTCAAAGGCAGGAATTTTTGTTTCCACTTTGTCTTTGTATCCACAATACCTGGGACACAGCAGGCACTTAAAAATGCTTGCTAACTATTAACATAGTTAATTTTACAAATTAGAAAACTGAGGTCAAGTGACTTGCACAGAGAGAAGCTGAAAAAGAAGACTTGCCCAAGGTCATACAGGTAAGAAGAGGCAGAGCTAGGATTTAAATTGAAGTTCTCCTACTCCAAATAGAGGCAGTTGATTTTTTCAAAAAGAATATTCATGGACAACAGAGGAGTGGAACAAAGAGAGATAAAGACAATGGTTCAAGGTGAACAAGAAGCTCTTTGTAGCTCATCTGAGAAAACTGGTCTGCTTAAGTCTGCTTGATGGTGCCTGGTACAACCAAAGTATAAAGACATCTAGACAGATCAAGTAAATTATTTTTGTGTGCCTTGAAGTTATCTTTAACAATGTTTTACTTATTCTAGTTTTGGGACATTTTAAGCAATAGGATATCTGAAAGTTTGCAATACAGTGGTTTAACATTCCTCCTAAGACAGCAGTGAATGCATATTATTACAAAAGTAGTTAGCGAAGGAGAATTTACCAAGATGCTGAAGCTATAACAGTGTCACAGGCAGTAATAAAATCTGTGGCAGGCATTACCAACAACACCCAGGCAACCTTCTCAAATGCTGCCTATCCTAGCCCAATCCATGTACTCCACAGTGCAGCCAAACTACATGAATCTGTCCTCGATACATCGTGAACTTTCCCACTTCCCTGTCTTCACTCACATACCTAAAATGTCTCTCCTCTCCCTCTTCACCTCCTGAATTCTTAGCAAGCTTTGCAAGTGGGACTTAAATACCTCCTCTGAGATCTTCCCTGATCTTTGGCCTAGCACACTGTTTTACACCTCTCTAACGCATTTAGCATATGTTACTGCGTCTGTATCTCATAATACAGTTATCTGTGTACATGTCTTTTCCCCTCACTACACCACAAATTCTATGAGAGCAGAGACCATAAGTTAGCTAAACTCTGTTTCTCCCTCAGTGCCTAGTGCAGTGCTTTGTACACAATGGACTTTTAATGTCTGTGTAATTAAACTTCCCTTCATGCAGACCAGCTCCACTTTCTGAAGAGAAAAGAGTAAGGAAAATCCTCGAACATGAAGTAATTCTTCTCTAGACCATTCTCATGAACAAATTTTCAGAGACAAAAGTAGTGGACAGAAACACTCTAATTCTCCAAAGAATTACTGAAAGTTGTAGAGGGCTTCTGTAGCATGTCAGTCTTCTCCAAGAAATATGCATGATTACGGCAGAAATAACTACGCTTCTGGGCCTTAGAATGAATAGAGTAACTTTGTCTAAAACATCAGGAGATAGACAAGACAGAATATTAATTACCCCAATGGATTTTGCCTCTGATGCCAAGCCCAATTATATAAACTAATAGCATGGAATCTTTAGGAATGATAAGTCTGAGCACTCAGTTTATGACTCTTCTTTAAGACAGAGCACATAAAACTGTGCTCCTCAACTTCATGCCAGTACAGAAGAAAAAGTGTCAACAGGATAAAATGGTTCCCTACCTTTATGACCACCTGTGGCTATAGACTCTAAACTTTGTCCCTTAAGTTAAGGCTCTGTCAACAGCAACACATTCAGGCTAGTCACCTTGAGTACAAAAATACTTCCTTTCCTCAAGGCATCAAAATTTGTAACAGCACAAACTAGAAGCATTCTTCAATTATAGGTACAAAAAGCAGCTAAAATCTGGCTTTTCCAGTTTAGGAGATCAATTTTGCTTAATTCAATTCAACAAGAATTTGTTTATTAAGTATCTACTATGTTTCAGGGACTAAGGATACAAAGAAAAATGAAACAATCAACTCCTGCCTTGAAAAGATTTACATTCCATGTGTGAGTAGGGGAGTGGGGAGAATAAATAAGCACATGGATAACATACAAAGTAATCTGGAGGAAGGGCGGGAGAGAACACCAAAAGTTAATGGGATCAAGAAAGATCTTAGAGATTTTTTAGATGTGTCTGTCTAAAGAAGTCTAAACTCTTTCTCGAGTTCTGTCCAGCTTCTATTTTCCCCCACCCCCAAGTCCAAGCGGAGTTCCCCCTAACATCAGGCCACTGAACCTCTACCCAGTTTCTCTAATTCTTTGACCACTATCAGTTCCCAATTCACACAGAAGTCCCTCCATTAACTCAACCTTTTCATTACCTTGATCCTCTCTCTCCTTAGTTACCTTTTGCTTCCCACCCAAAGTCTGGCTTTTGCTTATGTGCTAGCTAACACTGTACGTGTAGACTTTTTTCTCTCCTACCAGACAGTGGTCACCCAGTACATCTTGACACTAAGTAAACAGTCATGAACAGAAACAGAAGGTTCAAATGATTAACGTTTAGGGTATGAGATTCATAGTGCCCATTCACCTCTATCGACAACACAAAAAGTACCTCCTGCCCACCCCAGAAAGACTACATGAAAGTATAAACAGTAAAATCTTCTTAAAACTTTTACCATTTGGATTTGCAGATAGGTCTGCTAGTCAAATCCTGCCCAACTTTTCCAAAAGGAAAATCTCAAAAGGATGGCTTTTTTAAAAATTTTCTATTCAAATAGCTATTATTAAATAATAAGCAGTATTCTTTTTGGGGGGGGGGGGAGGCTGTTTTTTTTTAACCAGTATTCTTTACCAGAATTCAATACCTAGACAAAGGTTTAAGAGGGAAACAAGTAATAAGACCAATTAATCCAATTGTCCCTGACATAGTAGGTAGGTACTAGGATATCATCTAGAGAACCCTGAAAGTAAAGGGAAGAAACAGAAGTGATTTAAATTAGCGAGATTTAAAAAAAAAACCATGCCCCTATCCTTCTGATAATGCCAAAGAACTGTCCCTAGAGTAAAAACTCAATACATCTCTAATGATGACTTTTTAGTTTAAAACAAACAAAAAACATCTCAAATAATATATATAAGACCACTCAGACTTAAAAGATATGTGAAATTCTTTCTTTCTTTCTTGGTTACAGAAAAAGATACTCCATCTGTTCTGCCATGACATGTTATGTCATCTAAAAAAAACAGTTTAAAAGCCCAATTCAATATTAAAATGGCAATTTTTAGACTAACAGTTAAATATATATATATGTTGAGATACATATACATATATGTGTATAAAATATCTAAGACATGCATTTAAATCTTCACCATTTACACTAACGAAGGGATGATTCAAAAATCTTGTGATAGCTCTTGCAGTGAGACTCAACAATTATTTCCTATTTCCTGAAAACAAATTTTTTTTTATTTTATTTTTTTTATTTTTATTTTTAATTTGCAACACACGATTCTACATAATTTTGAGTTCCAGATTTTCTTCCCTCCTTCCCCCACTCCCTCCCCAAGACAGCATGGAGTCCCATATAACTTCCATGTATAACTTCGCACTGAATTAATTTATACACTAGTCAAGTTGTGGAGAAGAATTATGACCAATGGAATGAATCATGAGAAAGAAGAAACAGAACCAAAAAAAAAAACCACAACCCAAAAACAAATACAAAAGAGAGAAAAAAAATTAACGAATTATTTTTAAGAGTTTTAAATACAGTCAGCTTTCAATTATTTCCAGAATGCTATCACTATACAACCAGAACCCAGAATATTTAAAGTAAAGCAAAGCCACAAGATCAATGTCAGTTAGTTAAGCACATACAGGTGTATATATATCTTTTGTTAAGATTCCAAGCTTAAAGGGAAATGATTTGGGCTTTATCTAGTGTTTTAAACTATGTGAATATATTCTATCATCCACTCATCCAAAGAATTGACAGGAAACTACACTTAAAAAAAAAATTCTTCATTCCCCTGCAGGGCTACCAGGCACACAACCACCTACCAAGAGTCTTAGTGTTGGCAAGAAGGGCTTCTTCATAAGACAGTATGTAGTACAACATCAAGAGCTGGGCCGTGATGCTGTGACACTGTGCATTATGCTGTATGATTCTAGTGCTGTCAGCCTGCAGATAAAAACCAGGCCTTCGTTAAAAATACTATGACAAGACTTCTTGATAAAATTTCACTTCACAATAGAAATATTTGATTTTATAAGACAGATCTGATGTTTGACAAGGGATATTCATTTGACACTTTTAGTGCTGAAATCAAAATACAGCATTCAATTTGCCACTAAAGGCCAAACAAAATACATGAGAAACCTGGGCAGCATGCCTGTTTCAACTCAAAATTCTAATTTCATTTTTAAATCGTGTTTTAGTTAGCATGAAGGCTGAGAGACAGCAAACTCAACTACTCTTTCAAACGCTGAGCAGGGTGGACAGACGTCCACTTTTTGCAATGTTTCTGAAGGGCACTAATACAAATCTTGTTTAGTAATCTCCAAGCAGGTGTGCTCAGAAATGGCCACAGGGTTACAAATTATGCTGTAGTAAATGACCATAGTAATCTAGTCTATGAAAAACCCAAAGATCCAAGCTTTTGGAATCAAGACTCAGTTTGACAAAAACTGCTGGGAAAACTGAAAAACAGTATGGTAGAGATAGACCAACATCTCACACCACAGACCAAGATAAGGTCAAAATGGGTACATGATTTACACATAAAAGGTGATACCATAAGCAAATTAAGAAAACATGGAATAGTTTATATCAAATTTATGGACAAAGGAAGAATTTAGGACCAAAGAAGATGGATATAGAGAGCACTGCAAAATGTAAGATAGATAATTTTGATTATATAAAATTAAAAAATTCTTGCACAAACAAAACCAATGCAACCAAAATTATAAGGAAAATGGAAAACTGGGGGTAAAAATTGCAACAAGTATCTCTGATAAGGCCTCATTCTCAAAAATATAGAGAACTGACTCAAATTTATAAAAACACAAGTTATTACCAATTGATAAATGGTCAAAGGATATGAACAGGAAGTTTTCAGACAAAGAAATCAAAGCTATCTAGTCACATGAAAAAATGCTCTAAATCATCACTGATCAGAGAAATACAAAATAAATCAACTCTGAGGTACCACCTGACACCTATCAGAGTGGCCAATATGACAAAAAAAGGAAAATGATAAATGTTGGTAGGGATATGGGAAAACTGGGACACTAATGCTCTGCTGGTGGAGTTATGAACTGATCCAACCATTCTGGAGAGCAATTTGGAACTATGCCCAAAAACTGCGCATAACCCTTTGATCCAGCAATACCATTGCTAGCTTTATATCCCAAAGACATCCAAAAAAAGAGAAAAGGACCTATTTGTACAAAAAATATTTATAGCAGCTCTTTTTGTGGTGGTTAAGAACTGGAAATCAAAGGGATGCCCATCAATTGGGTAATGGCTAAACAAGCTGTGGTATAGGACTGTAATGGAATATTATTGTGCTATAAGAAATGAGAAGCAGGGTGATTTCTGAAAAACTTGTAAAGCCTTACATGAACTGATGCATAGTTAAATGAACAAAACCATGACAACACTGTACACAGTAACAGCAATATTGTTTGATGAAGAACTGTGAATGACTTAGCTATTCTCAGCAATACAATGATCCAAGACAATCCTAAAGGACTAATGATGAAGCATACTATCGCTTCCAGAGAAAGAAGTAATATTGATTGAATACAGACTGAAGCAAGCTATTTTTCACTTTCTTTCATTTTTTTTCTCTTATTCGAGTCTTCTTGTACAAAATGACTAATATGGAAATGTTTTATATAATTGCATATATATAACCTATATCTGATTGCTTATTGACTCAGGGAGGGATGTAGGGAGGAAGGGATAGAAACTGAACTCAAAACTTGAAATATTTTTTTAAAAAATTTTTTTAATTACCACAGGGAAAGCAACTCTAGAACAACTGTGTATTAAACAGTGCTGGCGAAGAATGCTGTACTGTTTTGTCCCAGAAAAAAAACACCTTTCTTCAATCCTCTATAAGTGAGTCCAGGTGTATCATGGATGTTCAAGGACTTGGCCAGAGCACTTGAATATGTTGCACTTTCTCAAAAAAACTTTCTCCAACCCCCGAGTTCACAAGTAAATCCTTAAATGTGAACAAAAGTCCTCATGTTTGTAAGTGGGTTTTCTCCACTAAAGAAAAGAAGAGAAAGCAGGATTTCCTCATAAAGTTCCCATCTGCAAACTACTTTTGAATTACCATTCATTCTAGCTTTAGAAACGTCTGAAAAAAATTGACCCCTGGTTTCGAAATTCTGGACTATACAGAAGTCACCTAAGGTCATCTACCATTAGTCTAAAAGAAAAAAACGAATGGAGTTAACCAAAAGAGAAAAGCCTGAATTGGAAGCATTAAAAAGAAAAAGTCTTACCCCAATGAGTCCTTTAAAAACACTGAGTATTTCTTGTTCTGTGATTGGCTGGTTCGTGGCTTCTGGATTTGATTTAGAAGCAGGAGTAAGGACGGAATTTATGTATACGTCAATAAGAGGAAGTAACTGAGGGTGGAGTGGGATGGAGGTTTCACACAGCTGTCTATAAATCCAGTCCTGAAGAAGCAGGTTAGAGGCAGAATCAATTACAGCAGCAAGAAAATTCAACTGAAAATTTCAATACTGCACATGTATTTGTGTATGACTTATGAATTTGTGATAAATCTAAATTTAATTTGTAGCAATTACAAAACATATCTAGTTCTAATATTAAATCAAATAACTTGGCTTTGGGCTATTTCTACAATTGATTCTCAATGATGGAGAACAGGTACTAAGATGAAAAACTTGGGACTTTGTATGTTTGAATGTCAAGACTTTATCAAGTGCCAACACACACTTTATCAAGTGCAATATGTAGTAGGGAGGTTCTTGACATTAATCACATGGATTGACTAAGACAATCGTTTTGGAAAGAATTTCCAAAAATCTTATTTATTTAGCTTCAAATATGCACTAAGTACATTATAAGCACTTAATAAATTCCTATTGATCTGCCTTAAGAGGATAAAAAAGACACATAATCCTTTCAAAATTGTGTGAATTGAAGTGAAACATGGAACCACATTACTGTGTATCCCTTCAAATCAAAAATGCAACTTAAAATCATATCTTGGGGCAGCTAGGTGGCGCAGTGACAGAGCACCAGCCCTGGAGTCAGGAGGACCTGAGTTCAAACGCAGCCTCAGACACTTCACACACGTACTAGCTGTGTGACCTTGGGCAAGTCACTTAACCCCAATTGTCCTGCCTTCCTCCCTCAAAAAAAAAAAAAAAGAAAAATTCATATCTGATAGTTCGAGAGTTGAGAAGCAATAGGTTCAAGAGAGGACACCATGTAGGTTTCACAACAGCAATGCTTAGGTAGAAGATAATCTTAAGAGGTGGCATGGTACAGTGAAGGAATACAGGACTGAAAATCCTTGGTTCTAGTCCTGGTTCTGACTCTCAGGGCTGGGATAACGTTGGGCCCATTAGTTTCAGTGTCCTTGGCTGTAGAACAAAGAGGCTGGACTAGTTGAACCCTAAGGTCTCATCCAGTCCTATAGACTGTGAAGTCTATGATCTTTACACAGAAAGGCAAAACAGAAAAAAACGCAGTGCCACGTGTAGATGCACACAACTACTGACAAATAAAACGCCCATTGCTACTAGAAGTGGGGCTCTAGCATACCAAAAAAAAAAATCCTAGTTTTCACTATTCTATTTGGAACAATTTTCTAGAACTGATCTTTTGATAAATTTTTTCCTGATTTTTAAATACTATTTCAGAAGTCAGCTTTGGACAGAAATGGCCAACTATGCAAAAAAAATTGGTTAACTTAAAAAATGAATAAACCACACCTTACATAAGATAAATAATTTACATTACTAATTCAGGATCTAAATTAGCTAACATTACCGTAAAATTTACATAATTTTCCAATTATATAATTTAAAAATTAAATTGGCTTATATTGTAACTGTGTGAATGATTAAACAATATGCTTAGTTCAATATTTTATATTCAAACAACCAAAAATAAACAAATACCATAACAGTATCTAGATTGCAAAATTGCAGAAAAAAGGAATGGAAAATGTTTAACTACAATGTAATGCTTTGAAACAGAAATGGAATTATACTTTTATTGACACTTTGTGCTTGGTAAAGGATCTACTCCTGAGAAGCTGATAAATACAGTGGATAGGCAAAAACCCAGCAATGTTGGCACTGAGGCTACTGGTTACAGGAACCCGAACAGCATGAGCTGTGACAACCTAAGGGTAAAAAAAGAAAGAATACTCTTAGTAAAAGCTCCACTAAAATATATATCTATGAATAGTAGGTTATCCTAACTAGTCACATATACCTATTTCCAGCATTCAAAGATACTTAGAGTAAGAAATTAAACTTTAACAATCCTATGAATCTTACCATTATTAGACTTAGAATTTAAGTTTTATTAAGATTTAGAATTGATTTAATACAATTTAGAAATGTTAGTTGATTCATGGGTTGACCTTATGGAGCCAGGGGCCAAACAGAACGTGTCACATAAAATCAAATAATTCTCAATAACACCCAATCTTACACATTAACAAAAATTTAAATTAAAAGATGTACAGTTTTGCTTCTTTCCAGAAAATGAAAGTTATTACTAATCTTTGTGAAATCCCCTATCTAGCAGAACAATTCTTAATACTGACTAGTCATTCAAGTACCACTTAATAAAAAGGATAAGAAGGGATCCAATTTAACACATGGTTTTAAAAAAAAGGTATCAATCTCTACAAGAGTTCCAACGAGGAAATAAACTATTGAGAGCCTTTCAAGAAGAATATGGATCTTAATGTCAGATATTTTGGCTATTAAAGTCAGATACTCAACAAGTTTACGTTACAAGGTGCTTTAGAGGTAAGTGAAGTAAGTACCTAAGATTCAAGGAAAATACCTGCTCAGTAAAAATTTCCTGAGTGAAGATGGTCTTCATCCTACTCAAAGAGCTTGGTTTAATCACAATCTGAAATAATGGAATAAATAGGTAATGAATATAAATTATAGTATAAGTAGATGACATGCATAGTACAAAATAAGAAAAGGTCCACATGATCTAAATTAGCTCTAGGTAACAACACTTGTTTCAAGAAGCCTGCCTCACCGGTTTTTCAAACATAATAGAAATATCCTTTTCAAAATTTTCTAATATTAAAAATATTCAATTAAAATAAGGTTAACAATGGAACCATATCAACTTACATTAATGTTCTAGAAAAACAACTTGAATAGAAGTGCACTCTCCTTTAGGAAGGAGGGAAATTACCTTCATCCCCAATGTTGAACAGACCAAATCTATGATAGCACTCAGTTGGTTGCTATGGAAATACATAGCAACCAGTAACAGCATCTCCCCAAAGGAAGCAGACACTCCAGAAGTACTGTTATAACAAAAAGGAAATAATAAATGTTAAGAAAGGACAATAAAAGTTCATCACCAATGAAAAAAGATATTAAGCAGTGTTACCTTTCAAAATAAGCTTCTTCTTTTATCATCCAGCTTAGCCACATCACCATTAGCTGCTCCTGTTCAGGTGTACTAAATAAAACATGTCATAACGTTAATAGTTTAATTTAGATAAAGAAAAACCACTCTAAAGAAAACACTATGGAAAAGTAGATACTTAGGTAAAATTGTTTTTCCCTTCATTTAAAGCAGTAAGAAGAAAATAAACAAAGTACTAAACTTAATTCTTTTAACAGAACTAGCAAATGACTCAGGGCCAAGAAAGGAGGACCAGGCCTGGCTCTGCCACTGACTTTCTACTGGGACCTGATCAAATCAGACATCTTCAAGTTTGATCTCTTTATCAGTACAGCAGATATTTGAACTGATCACACAGTAATGTTGGGACTGAAATGGTGGGAAGGCCTCATTAAAGTCTCCTAGTTAACTATCTGACATCAAAAGACCCTTCTACCAAGTTAAGAGTCATATGCTAAGTAGCCAATGACTCAGTACCAGCACAATGGCAAAATTCATTTCATCAGCATCCGCAGACAATTAGGCAAATGTTATTTCAACTACTTCTTTGGGGCACAATAAAAGAAAAAAAACCTGAGGTCAGGGTCACAAATGTAGAACTGGAAGGTATCTGAGAGGCTATCTAAACCAACTCCTCCATTTTATAGATAAGAAAATCAAAGAAAATCATGACCAGACTCCACACAGAAGGGATGACCAAAGGTCCAGGAAGTGATAAAAGAATTATATTTGCAGCTTTTAAAAAAAGACAATGCCTAGCCTCTGGACTTAGTTTATCTGTTATATGTTAAACATACTTTATATCCATAGCTGCAGGCTCTAAAAATCTACACATTAAATTCAGCCTACCAGAGCCAGCCAAATGAGTTCAGGTCTCAGCAGCAAAGGAAAATAAGGGAGAACAAGCACAGCAAGAGACACAAACCAGAGTATGGTGTTTTATTATTAATACTGTTTTGGATATTTTAAATTGTCAGAATTTCATTATATTAATGATCTGGGATTTAAAGCTCTGAAAGATAGAGAGAAAGCCTGACCTGCCAAGATAGTTTCCCATTGTCTCTCCACCTTACAGCAGCTATGACCAGATGAACAAAAGCAGTGGAAAAATATACTTCCTCTACTACACTTCACTAATTGGGAAAAAGAAATGTAGGCAAGCAATAGGACTATCAATGGATCCTTAGTGACACCATTAAAAAAAAGCCTACACATAACACTTTTGATCCAAACTTGAATCTGCTGGAAATCTCTAGTCTCTTGCTAGTTATGCTTTTTAACAAGTGAAAGAAACACCTTCAAAGAGGTTAATAAGGATAGAGCAATATTTCCATAAAGATACCTGACTAGTGTGGAAAAGGCGAGTAGCATACAAAAGGAAAGAGAAACAAAGCGAACCCCAGCTGGTGTTGCAGGAGGACGACTTGTCATAAGCTGCAACAGCTGCTCAGCTTCTTCATCAGTTGGCCTAAAAGAAATCAATTTTTTGAAGTCAAAGATGTTCCATATAATATGACCTTCGTTTTAGTGAAAAAAAAAATCTTTACAATCTTTAATATCTAGAATTGTCAAATGTAAAAGCCTGAGAGATTTTAAATCTAAAATATGTTCTTTCTGAAACAGACCAAAGTAAACAATTAATAAAAAGATTCAAAAAAGGGTCACGGTCAAAGACAATTCTGTGTTTGTGTTCCTTACAACCACATAAACAGAATTTATAACCAGCTGGCTCAAAAATTCAGAGCTGTAAGGTGCCTGAGAGGTCATCTAGTTTACTGGTCCCTCTCAGGAAGAAAATATCTGAAAAAGAATGCTATTCAGAAGCAGGAGGAAAGAGGACAGATTTATATTAATTCTATTTATGCTGAACAGTTTCTCATCCATCATAGTTTTGCCCAAAGTGACTCTAAGAGGGTTAAGATAAAGATAATCTATCAAAGCGATTAAAAGGAGATAAACTGCTCTAGTGCTACTTGTACACTATTACTTTTATAGGCAGATAAAAATAAGTTAACAAGTTTCTAACAAACACATTCACTTAGAAAGGAGGGGTTCGTTCCTGATGTATACAAACTTGGCTTGTAAGGTGTGGTCTGAGAATATTGTCTCAAAAGTTTTGATATAGTTTGAAGCTTTAATATGTTCAAAATCTAAAACGATAATGCCTTACATTTACAGCACTACAGAGTTTACAAAGCACTTCCACATACATTCTTTTTCCAGATTTATGAAATATTATTCCTCTTCACGAATTCAACATTTCAATCCAGCTGGCTTCTTTTGTAAGATGCTTCATTTCATGCATGTTTGCCTCAGCATTGGCTATCCCCCAGTACCTAGGATGTCCTTCTCTACATCTTTGCCTGCTAGAATCCCTAGCTCCATTGCTTTCAAGACTCAGCTCAAGGGCTGCCTCTTACACCAGGCTTTTCCTGATCCTCCAGGTTGTCAGCCCCTTCTCTAAACAAGAAATTACTTTGTGTATATTTCGTATTTATTTGTGTCCATGCTGTCCATGTGTCCACGTGTCTATACTTAGAATGTAAGTTCCCTGAGGGCAAGACATGTTTGAGTGTTGCGCCTCACACACAGTAGGTGCTTAATAAAGATTTATTACAATGAACTGAAACGACCTAAACCTAGTCTAATATGAAACTTAAGAACACTCTGAATAAGAGACCTTTCATTCACTTCCTTAGAAGCAAAAATAAGAACATAAAATTTTTATAGAATGAAATAGAATGAAAAATAGAATGAAAATGAAATTTATAGAAATGAAATATAGAATGAAATTTATAGAATGAAATAGAATGAAAAAATAATATATACTTGAGTCCAGCAATTCCCATCAAAGCGCAATAAAGACGTAACAATGCACTGGCTTTCACAACATGCTCTTCTTTCAGCCCTGAATACACAGACACGTTAGGCTCCATCTCTACATCAGCTTCTTCCACGATGCGTGTACTTCTTACTGTGGGAAGGATGCCCATCAACTCCAAGAGAAGCTGCCTTCTCATTTGCCAAAGCACAGAACTGCTGGTCTCTCTTTTTTTCTGCAGGAAATATGAGCCATAGGAGGGAAGCACTAAGCACTTATTGAGTCAAAAGAAGGTTTAAACAAAGCAACCCACTTAACACCTGAACTTGACTCCTGTCATATTATTCCTTGGAAGAATGAAATGGTCATTTTTTGTAATGCAAAGAACAGGAAATAAAATGGGTGCCCCCGATTAAAGAATGGCTCAACAAACTGTGGTATGAATTGTAAGGGAATCTGCAGGGAAAAAATGGCAAGCAGTCTGTCAGAAATTAGATTTAAATTAGAATTCATACCATATACCACAATAAGCTCCAAATACATACATAACCTACATGTAAATGGTCATATTAATAAACCAGAGGAGCAAAGAAGGAGATAGAACTATTCACAACTATGAATAGGGGAAGCCCTCGTGACTAAACAAGGAAGAGAAGAACATGAGAGTTTAGAAAGGACAAATTTTATTATGTAAAATTTGAAATGTTTTGCAAAAATCAAAGCAGCTAAAATCAGAAGGGAAACAAGTAACTGGGGGAAAAAATCTTTATAGCAGGTTTCTTTTTAAAAGGTTGGCTATCTAAGATATACAGAGCCTAAATCAAATACATAACAAGGGTCTTTCTCCAATAAATAAATGGCCAAGAAATATGAAAAAGCAGTTTTCAAAAGATACAAGCAATCAATAACCATATTTTAAAATGCTCTATATCACCAATAAGAGAAATGCAATTACAACAATTCTGAGATTCCATCTCACACTCATCAGAATGGGAAAGATTCTGGAGAGCAGTCACTAAGCCATACATGTGTACATGCCCTTTAACCCAGCACTACTACTAACAGGCATATACCCCCTAAAGAGACCATTAAGCAAGAGGAAAAGAACTCAAATGTACAAAAATATCCATAGAAGCATTTTTTGTTGTAGTAAAGAATGAGAAATTAAGAGGATACAAATCAATTCGGGAATGGATGAACAAATTATGGAATGCTATTTTGCCATAAGAAATGATTAAAGAGATGAGTTCAGAAAAACCTGGGAAGACTTACACGAACTGATAAAGAGTCAAATAAGCAGAACCAGGAGCACCAATGATAAAATAACAATGACAATGTTAATGAAAGACTTAAGAATTCTGACTAATGCAACAAAAAGCCACAATTCCAAAGGACCAATTCTGATGAATGATGCTAACCACCTCCTGAAGATAGACTCTCAGAGGACAAGAAAGACATATTATTTTAGCCAATTTAGCCAATATGGGAATTTTTTTAGTTTCACTACACATATTTGTTAAAAAGGATATTGTTTTTCTTTCTTTTTTTCTTTTTTCCAATGTTGGTGGGGGAAGTCAGGAATAAAATTTAGAGAATTAAATTTTTAAAAAGAAAATCCATAATAAAAGTGTGTGTTCCAATGCAACTTTCTATGAAAACTTTTTTTATTTAAAAAAAATGATAGTGTCAAAATGTAAACATCAGTATTGCCCAGTTTAGATCAGACCAACCTAGGTTGAATTATTACAATATCCAATTAGCAGAATCAGAATTAATAAGTTAAACTTTTTACCATTACACACTGAGTTAATGAGCAACTATTATACTGAAGACTGATCTGTGACAACAAGCCATTATTGGGTTTAGAGGGAGTTGTATAAGAACTGTTGGAGAAAATTTTTAAATACTATAATGCATTTTATAAGTATTAAATGCAACATAACGATTTATTTTGAAAAATACCACCACCTTAAAAGTAGGTATGTTTTTCCCCTTTCAGCAGCCCCTAATGAATTCTGAACCCTTAATTCTCACTTCCCAGTGTTTCTTACCTGCTGTCCATTTCGAATAAAAGTTCCAAACCAAGTCCGAACTCTTGCATTTGTGCCAAGCAACAAACCACTAACAAAACAAACCAGGTCACTCACTCCATCTTCAGAAGCTTCATTCTTAGTATGATCTAATGTCAAAGCTACTCCAAGGCCTGGCAGGTGGCATTCTTCCACCTAACAGCACAGAAAACAAACCAAGGTTAATGGATGGCAACTAGGGCTGGCAAGCCTGGGGTTAGAGTTCACAAAAAACAAAGGTTCAGAGAGAAAGGTAAAATGTTTACTAAAGAAATCATACCTAATTCCAAAGATTGGCATTCAGACTACCTAGAGAAAAGTCTTTGCTCTCAACAATGGCAAAATACTACCTATTTAAAGACTTTTTCATTCCCTTTACCCCATCGAAAATCAAATCTCTTACCACCATGCCTCGGACCTTCAGGGCCTGAGAAGGGTTCATTTTACATAAGAAACGTAGAGCATCAGTCCTACGCCGTCCACCCAGGCTCTCCTCATCTTGCCGTTCACCATTCTTAATCAATCCTCTACAAACTGAACATTAAGAAGACTCAATCAGTTCAACTTCATAAGCTATTTAACAGAGTCAACAAGCACTTAAGGGCTTACTCTGTGCAAAGCATAGTAAGCTCCAGAGATACAAAGAAAAGCAAAAACAGCACCAAGCATCAGCAATCTCTGAAGGCTGCCTGAGGAAGCTTCTTAATGCTTATGAAATTTAAAACTCCTTAGCCTAACATGCATGATTCTCTAAAATCTGGCTTCAACCTACCTTTTCCAGTTTTATTGCACTCTATTCCTCTCACACACTATTCAAAACAAAACTGACTACTTGCTGTTTCTTGACTTCTTGTCCTCTCCTATCTTCCTCCTTTTGTCCATACATTCAGCCAAGCATGAATGGGGTCCCACTGCCAACTCTCCCCACCATCTCTGTCTCAGCTCAGATGCCACCTCCTTCATGAGGTCTTTCCTCAGTCTGTCAACAAACATTTAATAAGCACCTACTTTGTGCTAGGCACTGGGGACACAAAGAAAGGTAAAAGATGAGCCCTGCTCTCAAAAAGCACACAGTCTTAAAAGGGGAGACAATATGATAAAACTATGCACAAACAAGCGATGTGCAAAAAAAAATGAGGAACAATCAACAAAGGGAAGACACTAGAATAAAAGAAGAACGGGAAAAGTTTCTTATAGGTGGGATTTTAGCTAGGACATGAAGAAAGTGAGGAGGCAGACACAAGGTGGGAGAGCATGGGGAAAAGTTAGGCAAAATGCCTGAAGTTGAGAAATTCAGTGTCTTATATGAGGAGCAGCAAAGAGGCCAGTATCACTTAAGCCTAACAGGCGATGAGGGTTCTAAAGTGTAAGAAGACCAGAAAAGTAAGGAGGAGGGGAAACAAATTATCAGTCTTTCAATGCCAAAATGTAGATTTTATGGTTGACCCCAGAGGTGATCACTAGACTGTAGGAAGTGACTATCACAAATGAGTAGAGAATGGATTACAGCAAGGAGAGACTTATAGCAGGAAAATCCACAAATAAGCTATTGCTATAGTCAACGTGCAAGGTGATCTGCACCAGGGTAAGGGAGGTGTCAAAGGGGAAAGGGTCACATGTTAATGATGTTACAAAAGTAAAATTTACAGGCCTTAGAAACAAATTAGAAATAGAAACTAAGAGTGAGCAATCAAGGATGAGACCTAAGTTGAGAGGCTGGGTGACAAGGAGGATGATGGTGCCATCAACATCAATAGGCAAGTTAAGAAGGGGACACACGGTTTGGAAAGATAATGAATTCAGTTTTAGACATGCTGAGTTTAATATGTCTAAAGAATATCCAGTTTGAGAGGTCCAGCAGGCAGTTGGAAATGCAAGACTGGAGCTCAGCAGAGAGGTTAGGGCTAGATTTGAGAATCCAACAGCATAGAGATGATAACTGAATCTGTGGATCTAATAAGTAAAACAGTACAGAGGGAGAAGAGGGCCCAAGGCAGAGCACTAAAGGATACATGTGATTATCATGATCTGGATGAAGATTCATCAAAGAACACTGAGAAGGAGGGGTTAGATTAGTGAGAGGATCAGAAGACAGCAGCATCCTGAAAACTTGTAGGGAAGAGAATTTCATGAAGAGAGTGATCAATGGTGTCAAAGGCTTTGAATGATGAGAACTGAGAAAAGGCCATTAGATCTGGCAATTAAGCAATCACTGGGGGCGGAGACAAGATGATGGATTAGAAGCAACCTCACTGAATTCTCTCAACATTCCCTCCCAAACAACTTTAAACCTCAAACCAAATTTTGGGGTGGCAGGGTGAGATATTTTTCCAGCCTAAGAAAACTTAGGTCAGTAGGAGGAATTTGTGACATCAGGGTAGAAACCTGTCCAGAACCCACACGTGAGGTGACAACAACAGCAGCTCCAAGAGCTCTCAGTCCAGACACAGTAAGGGGATCAGAAAACTAGTCAAAAGGAGATTAGAGGGGACCCCTCACTGGCACTGGATACAACTGGCATTGATTGGCAAGTCTACTGTCCATACACCATTCTGGGATGCAGTTCCAAGGTGAAGAGGAATGTTAGTGGTCAGTCGCAAGGGAACAGGGGCCCTAGCTGCAATTCTAAGGCAAAGAGAACATTAGTGCTTTCAGGTACAGGAGACCAGGAGCCTTTCCTGGGTAGAGACCAGAGTACAGAGCAGGAGAGCAGTGACCATACTTCTCCCAGGATCATACTACCTTGGAAGCAACAAAAACATGAAGATCCCACAAAAATGCCTGAAACTTGGCACAGTGCCTCCACATCCCAGGAGAGCAGAGCCCAACTACAGCACAGTTTAAAGAACAGAAATAGATGTGAAAAATGAACAAACAATGAAAAGAGAATTTGACCATAAAAAGCTACTATAGTAGCTTGGAAAACCAAGACATAAATTTAGAAGACAAAAAAACAGCTATAAAAAAGCCTCAAAGAAAAAAGTGCTAATTGAATCTAAAGCCCAACAAGAATTCCTGGAAGAGTTTAAGAAAGGCATGGTAAAGGAAAAATTGGGAAAAGAAATGAGAGTGATGCAAGAAAATTATGAAAAGAGAATTAACAATTTGGTAAAAGAGCACATAAAAAACTGAATAACACTTTTAAAAAAAGAATTGGCTTAAAAAAAATGAATTGGCCTAATGGTAAAACAGGCACAAAAATTCCCTGAAGAAAAGAGAACTCTTTAAAGAAGAGAATTGGCCAAATGGAAGAAGAGGTACGAAATCTCACTAAAGAAAATAATTCCTTAAAAATTAGAATTAAGAAAGTGGAAGCTAACTAATGATTCCATGAGACATCAAGAAACAATAAAACAAAGTCAAATGAATGAAAAAAAAGAAGAAAATGTGAGATATTTCACAGGAAGACCAAATGACCTGGAAAAGGGAGGAAAAGAGATAATTTAAGAATTATTGGACTACCAAAAAGTCTTGATCAAAGAGAAAGCTTGGAAATCAGTTTTCATGAAATTATCAAGGAAAACTGCCCTGATATTTTAGCTCCAGAAGGTAAAACAGAAATTGAAAGAATCCACTGATTATCACCTGAGACTGAAAAAAAAATGAAAACACTCAGGAATATTACAACCAAATTCCAGAGGCAATCCAAATTTCCAGGAGAAAATGCAACAAATAAGTCAAATATCATAGAGCCACAGTCAAGATCACATAAGATTTAGCGGCTTCTACACTAAAGGTGCAGGGGCCTTGGCATATGATATTCTAGAAGGCAAAGGAGCTAGGATTACAACCAAGAATAACCTCCCCCAGCAAAACGGAGTACCATCCTTCAGGGAGAAAATGGACATTTTATCAAATAAAAGATTTTTTAGTATTCCTGATAAAAACACGAGACCTGAATAGAAAAACTGACATTAAAACACAAGACTCAAAAGAAACATAAAAATGAAAACATGAAAGAATAATCATAAGAAACTCAAACCGTTTACGTTCCTATATGGGAAGATGACACATGGAACTCCTAAGACTTTATCATTATTAGGGCAGTTAAAATGAGTTTACATAGAGAGAGGGCATAGATGTGAGTCAATTATGTTGAAATGATCACCAAAAAAAATGAAGAGGAATACACTGGCAGAAGGGGGAAGGAGAGGTAGAATGGAGAAAATTTTTCTCACATAAAAGAGGCACACAAGAAAAAGCTTATACAATGAAGAGGAAAATAGGTAGGGTGGGAGTGGTGGGAAATGCTTGAACTTTACTCTCATTAGAATTGGTTCAAAGAAGGAAGAATATACACATACACATACACACACACACACACACACACACACACTCAGCTGTGCATTGAAATGTAATTTACCTAAAAGGGAAATAAGGGGGAAGGGACAAGTGAAAAGGGGTTGGTGGAGTTATGATAAAAGGGAGGGCAGATGAAGAGAGGCAGTAGTTAGAAGCAAAATAGATTTTAGAGGAGGGACAGGATAAAGAGAAAAAACCAAACAGAAGAAAATGAGATGGCGAGAAATACACTGTTAGTAATCATAATTGTGATTATAAATGGGATGAGCTCACTTATAAAATGGAAACAGATAGCAGAATGGGATTAGAAACCATAATCCAACAAAATGCCGTATACAAGAGACACACCTAAAACAGAAAGACACACACAGAATCAAAATAATGAGCTGCAGCAGAATCTAATATGCTTCAACTGAACAAAAAGGACAAGGGGAATCATGATCTCAGACAAGGCAAAAGCAAAAACAGACCTAATTAGAAGGGATAATAAGGGAAACTACATTTTGCTAAAAGGTACCAAAGACAAAATTTTTTATAGCAAGTTTCTCTGAAAAAAGCCTCATTTCTCAAATATATAGTGAATACAGAACTAAGACAAATTTATAAAAATAAGAGCCATTCCCCAATTGACCAAATGGTCAAAGGATATAAACAGGCAATTTTCAGGAAAAGAAATCAAAGCTACTTATAGTTACACAAAAAAATGGTCTAAGTCACTATTGTTTAGAGAAAGGCAAGTTAAAACAACTCTGGGGTACCACCTCATACCTATCAGAAATGATAAATGCTGGAGGGGAAGAGGGAAAAATGAATTGTTGGAGGAATAAAGATCTGGTTCAAGCATTCTGAAGAATAATTTGGAAATAGGCCCATAGGGCTATAAAACTGCAAACCCTTTGACCCAGTAATACTACTACTAGGTCTATATACCAAAGGGATTAAAGAAAAAGGAAAAGGACCAATATATACAAAAATATTTATAGCAGCAATAGTTGTGGTGCCAAAGAACTGGAAAGCCAGGAGATGCTCATCAACTGGGGAACGGCTGAACAAGTTGTGGCATGTGATTGTGATGGAGTACTATTGTGTTGTGGGAAATGATGAGGGGGGTGGTTTCAGAAAGACATAGCAAGACCTATACGAACTGAGATAAAAAGAGAAGAACTAGGAGATTATTGTGCACAGCAACAGCAACGTTGTAATAATAATCAACTGTGAAAGACTTGGTTACTCTGATCAAAACAATCCAAGACAATTCCAAAGGATTCATGATAAAAAAAAAAAATGCTATCCACTTCCAGACAGAACTGATGAGCTACAAATATAAATTGAAGTATAATTTCCTCACTTTACTTTTCTCGCTTTTTTAAAATATGGTTAATGTGGAAAATGTGGAAATATGTTTGCATGATTTCTCATGTCTAATTGAAATCACTTTGCTTACATTATCAGTAGGTGGGGAATGGGGTGGAAGGGAGAGAGAATAGAACTCAAAATTTAAGAAGTGTTAAAAAATAAAAAATTAAAAAAAGAAAAAATCATTGCTAACTGTGGAGAAAGTCGTTTTGATTGAATGAAGAAGAGGGAAGCTAGACGGTAGAAAGTTAAGAGGAGACTGACAGGAAAGGACGTGGAGGCATTTATTATAGATAGAAGGCCTTTTCAAGGAGGCTAGTTACAATAAGACAGGAGAGATATAGGACAATAGTTATTCAGGATGGACAGACCAAGTGAAGGTTTTTTGAAAATGAGCAAGACATAGACATATTTGCAGGCAATAGGAAAGCATCCAGTAGACAAGAAGAGACTCAAAACAAGTGAGAGAATAAGTATGATAAAGGGGACAATCTGCAGGTGACGACAAACTGGAATGAGATCACTTGTACATGCAGATTAGTTTTGGCAAAAAGTGTCAACTCTTCACATGAGACAGAAGGAAATAATGACAGAAGGTACCAGTGGGTGACGTGAGAAGAGGAAGAGAAGAGGGGGCTCTCAGAGAATGGCCTCAATTTTTTCATTAAAACATGAGGCAAGATTTTCAGCTAAAAGCAGCAGGTCGAGAGTCATGTAAGGTTTGAAGGAGGATGAAAACGTTTGGAAAAGGTGCTTCAATAAGTGGCATAGTCAGCTAATTAAAGGGGTGTAAAAAAATTGTTTTGCTGAAGTGAAGGTCAGTTGAGATTACATGTAACATAAATTGTAGTGGACCCAGGTGCATAGTTTGGTGATTTTTCTCTAACATGATTGCACGTGTGGAGGAACCTCAAACCATAATCACTCACTCCTACATAGCATTCTAATTCCTATTCACTTAGCTTCTTACATAACTACTAAATGTAAGCTCTTTAAAGATCAAGACTGTCTTGTTTCATCTTTCTATCTGCAGTACACTACACAGAGCTGTTTATTAAATAATTATTGATGCCTCCCACAGCTATGGATAGGGTATTCTTCATAAAACAAGAATTAGAAGAAATTGCGAAAGATAAAATAAGCTTAACTACATGAAAATGAAAAACTTCTGCATAGACAAAACTACTGAACCTAGGTTAAGAAAGGAGCAACAGAATGGGAAAAAAAAAATCTTTGTATCAGATGTCTCTGACGAATACACTCCAGCTGGCCTAAGGGCCTCCTTCCCCGATAATATTCAACATAAATTCCTTCAATCATTTGACTGAGGGTTGATTTGACTAGGTTGGGAGAATGGTCAAAAAGTTTCACCCACTCCCCAACTTTTTAGCTAAAACTACCAATATAACAATTTCTTGCAATATTGATTCTGAAATAGAGCCTTAAGGGAACCATGTCAAAGTACCTATCATCCTGCATAAAGTAAATAACTCAATAAAGAGTTGTTGACTTGATTTTGATTTATTTCAGGCCCTAATAAATTAATGCAATAGCTTCCAGTCATTACATTACTAATCTGAAGTAGAGATAAAAGACAAGAAAGTTGGTCTTCTCATTTTCTATTCTAAACTTGGTTTGTCTGCAAAGTAGGAGCAATGGTGAAAAAAGACTTTACAAAAAAAATATATTTTCCCAGTTTCTGATTACATGCTGTCTCAGGCTACTCTTCAGTTAACCTAAAAATACTTTTCCAAAATTTCAAAATTGCAACTGTCTAAATTTCCTAAATGACCATACCTTTTGAACCAGAATATTCAACACTGGGTTTATATCCCAGTATCTTAAATGGCCATAATTTCTAAGAATATTCAAACGAAACTTCATTAATGTTTCACCATAACTAAAAAAATCAAGCCCTTGAGTTATCCAATCAAAAAAATTTTAATATTCCATTTTATAAGATCTACCTACCTCCATTAAAACTATCAGGGACATTGGCCACTAAGAGACACAGGAACCAGGATCCATTTCGAATATGTAGCAAGGCTTCAGCCACATCAACTATTGGAAGTAAAGAAGGAAGCTCTGTGGGCAAACAAGGTGTGTTTCAGTTAATAAAATGAGCAATATGTAATATTTCAATAAATTAGGCAATATATTAGTTGATGTGATCTAAATTCAGATAGACTTAGAAACTTTATTGTCCCATAAACTTTCCTTCCTATTGCGGACATTTAAAATAAATACTATGGTTGGCAATTTGAATGTAACACCATGTTCAATGCTTAAGTATTACATTGTATCACTGAAGAATAAACTATTTCTGAAATGTATCTTACCTGCTTGTAAAATACAAAGCACATCTGCAGCTTCCTCCAAATAGACTGGACTCTCAAAAAGCTCAGAAGATTTAAGGAAGAACTCTCCATTGGACTCTGAAACCTACAAAAAAAGATCCGAAATTCCAAGTAAGCTAATGATCCTATAACTTGTAGATAAGGAATTTAAATTCCGTAAGACTGAGAACCATTTCTATCCATCAAAAGGTATTCTAAATATTCAAAATATCATTATGTGCCCTCCAAATAAATAAATTATTCACTGATATTGATTAGAATTTCAACTACATGAAAACTCAATTAGAAAATCACCTGAAGAAAATAGGAATAACTATTTATGCATGTCAGTATCAACCTCAACAACTGCAAGCAAAAAGACTGAAAAGAACAGGAATCCACTGCAAGCTGGTAAGACATATCCATGGCCCGAGAATGCTAACTGAAGCAGCATGTTTCAATCTCAGACTAACAACTTAAAAGTTTTAAAGTGACACATGAAGAGAACAAATCCAAATTCCCTTACAAAATGACACAAAGGATATGTATTTACTCAACAATCAAAACATTAAACATAACGAATGATTATTTTAAAATAAATTCAATATTCTTCCCATTCAGTTTTGTCATATTTCATGTAAGCAGAAGTGAGCAAACCTTCCATCTAAACACTACGATTAATGGAGGATGATAGATCACTTTATTTGATCAACGTCATATACTGAATTCGGAAACAAAAATATATAAGGAGAATAAGTTTTATACTGCTGCAGTACCAAAAATTAAGTAGAACAGAAAACCAATCTACTCCTAATGAGAAGTGTTATAAAGATTAACATGTTTTAAATCATGATACAAAACTACCACTTAAATCAGACTACATATAACAATTTAAAATACTTTCTTTGGGAAAAAAAATAAGAAATTAGTAGAATTTGGTCCCCTTGGTCCCAGATTAATAAAACAGCTTTCATCAGTTTTTACCTCTGGCAACCAGGACCAAAACTGATGTAAGTGATCATAAATGATGACTTAGCAAAGTAGCTAGTACCTAAAATAATGGACTTTCCCAAACACTTCACATTAGCATCACACTCAATAAACAGCAGTTAATTTTTCAGATAATTAATAATAATGTCTGATAATCCTCTGCATCAGAGGAAGAAAGATAAGATACAAATGAGGCAAAATGGTAGGCAAGAAAGAACAAGTTGTAAAACAATATTCTGAAGTACTGTTAGCCTCTGAAGATAAAAGCCCTGGTAGATTTAAAGCAGAACAATGCACAGTAAAGAATGGTCATCTGCCTAGCACTGTTATCACTGACCTTACACATCAGTGTGGTACAGTGAAAAAAGCACAGTCTTCATAGTCAGAGAATCTGGGTTCAAATCAATAACTGACTTTGGGCAAGTCATTTAACTCCCTGGGCCCCAGTATTCTTATCTGTAAAATGAGAGGATTGGACTGAATGGTATCTGAGTTCCCTTTCAGCTCTAAATCAATGAAATACCAAGTCCAGTGAGTTTCTGGCTGTCAGCAGAAGAAATTTACCTTGTTCATTATTGCTAAAAGTTCACTAAGCACAAGACGCAAGCGACGAGGTGAATCACTATGTTCAAACTCTAACGTCAGTCCGTGCTGGAGCTGTGATACCAAGATGCTCTCTCCACTGCTTCCACCAAATTTATGCCTAGTAAAGAATATCAAAAAATAAAGAAATAAATAAGTAAACAATATTGTGAAAATTAGAACCAAAAAAATGATTGTTTTAAAAAAAAAAGCAACTAGAGAAATTAAGAAACTCTAAATATGCACTGATAATTCTGAGCAATGATCTCATTTCATTAATTCAAAATAAATACAAATCTATGGTAAAAACTCCTTATTATCACCCATTAATTTATTTCATAAACCCCAGGATTAGAGCAGCAAAGTTTCAATTCCTGTATTCCCCTTTTCTGAAAATTACATCCTGTGAAAATCTTATAAAGCTCCAAGGTACATCATGCCTTGCTGTTTTGTCCTTCATTCTCGAAAAGAACCATGACATCAGGGAGGTGATGCCATGACACGCAAGTGAACTGGATTTAAGTGAGGAAGAGCTGTGCAAAGTCACCAATCTCACTTTCTCCTCCAGAGCCATATGGGTCCAGTGGCTAGATATGGATCAGGACAACTGAAGATGACCCAGTGGGGAATCTTGGCCTTTTCAAGCTGAATTCTTTAGCAGGTATCATCATATCATGCCTAGTTAAGTGTTCTAAACCCCAAGTTGTGACAAGGAATTCATTACCTAAGCTGTTGCTCTTTACTGGCGTCTTCTTTCAAAGCATGGAAGTCCACAGACAACAATGCAACAATGGAATTGACAGCTTCCACCCCTGAAAGAAGGCGTAGAATAAGTTTTTTATCCTGAGCCCAGCTTTGGCTCTGGTCAGCTGGAGCACACAGTGCCATCCGCACCAAACAAGGCAGGAGAAGTCTTAATTCCGGATCACTGAGGGAGGCCAAACGAACAACATCAACCTTCTGCATTGCCTCAAAGGCAAACGGGCTGACAAACTGAAGATTTGTACACTCTGCCATCATCGCTAAACCCTAATAAAGAAAAAGAGGTGTAAGTTAGGGGATACTTCCATTTATATGGTTCCAAATAACTCTGTGATTTGATAAAGGCCTAAGAAAATGTGACCTATAATCTAAGGGAACTGGGGATATTAGCTTGTTCCTGATTGAGTACCTCAATTTATCAACCTAAAAAACTGTTAAGAAAACATAGTACATATAACATATGCAAAGTAAATGTAGCAAATCATTAAAATGAATGCCATATAAGCTTTAAGACAGGAATAATGCCTTGTATTTTCTGCACCTACAGGTGTCACAGTGTCATAGATCTAAGGTCGAAAGGGACCTCAGAAGCCATCTAGTTCAACCCCCTCATTTAACAGTTGAGGAAACTGAGGATCTGAGAGGTTAAGTGGCTTGCCCGAGATCACACAAGGAATAAAGCTCAGAGGTAGGACTTGAACCCAATTCCTTTCACTACACCCAGGTTCTGCTTGAGGAACTCACAGGATCTTAAATTTAAAACTGAAAGGAACCTGAAAAGCCGCCAGGTCCAACCCCTCCCATCCCCCCAATTTTAGAGAGAAGGAAGCAAAGATTCTGTTGGGTTATAGGACTAGCCTACCACGTCAAAGCTATTAAGTGCTTGGGGAAGAATTCAGATTCACAGTCCGACCTTCTATCCACAAACTACTACCTCAAGCTCAGTGGCATTTGAGTTCAGTGGCTTGCCCAGGATCCCAGGGCGATTAAGTATCAAAATCCAGCAACGAACTCTGATTTTCTGGCCTCTAGTGCATCCCTTACAGCACTGCCACAATGAAGTAGACACTAATACTAGTCAAATATCCACTCCTTTCAGAAAAGGCATCTAAATAAAAAGTAAATGGCTACACACTGGTGTTCTACGGTAGACTTCGCCACATTTCCACGGGGGAAATGGAAAGAACATTGTATTCGAAGCCAGAAGCCCTAGATTGGGATCGCAGCTCACGTATTTTGTTGCTTGAAACGAACCCTGGGCCCACTTTCCCCTCTCTGGGCCTCACTTTTCTCTTCTGCAAAGTAGGGGAGCTGAGCTCCTCTAGAAGCCTGCGGGAAGGAGGTTCCTGGTTCCCTCCTCCTGGAGCCTCCCCAGGCTCTAGCTGGGTGCTGGGAAGGGAAGGCCTGGGGCCGGCCCGAGGCCGCCGTGCTGCACACCAGTCTCCCTGGCTCTCCTGGGCCCGCCCCGCCCCCTCCCCGCCCGGGCCGCGGGGCTGGGCCCCCGCCCTCTCTCTCCCCCTCTATCCTCTCCCAGTGACCCGTGCTGGGACCGCGCTGAGGTGCCCGAGCCTGGTAGAGGCGACCCATCTAACGGCAAGAGGCGCCCCAGGCCCTGCGCTTCCCGCCGGCCTCCCGCGCCAAACCCCCGCTACCTAAAGCAGACCGCGGCAGCAATCGGGAGCGCGGCCCGGCGCCTGGGCCCAGCCTAGGCAGCGTCCGAAATCCCCGAGCCTCGAGCCCGAGCCGTGCACAGCCTCCCGTACGCGCCCACGCTCCGAGGGGCGCAGGCGCCAAAAAGAGGCCGCGCCTCGGTGGGGAAGGGATGGGGAGGAGTGGGGAGGAGACCCGGGGAGCGGGGAGAAAAAGAGGGAGGAGAATGTGGAAGCGACCTAGGAAGCGCGCGTCCCGCAGCACCTTCATTCATCCCTGGGAAATGACTATTCTCGGCCACCGTAGGAGGTTAAGGGCAAGAGGGCGCGGGGGAGGGGAAGAGGGGATGGTGGCACTCAAGAGGAAGTGGGATGCTGCTCGCTCCTCCCTCTTTCTTCGTCTCTGGTATTCTACCTTCTCTTCCTCTTACTTGCCGTACTTCACCCCTCTCCCTCCTCTTCCTCTTCCCCTCCATTCCTTTCGCTCTTCTTTTTATCTCTTTCTCTCCATTCTCGCCTTCTCTCCTTCCACCTCCCTCCTTTACTCCCCCCTTTATTCTCCCTCCCCTCCTTTTTCTCTTCCTCCTGTTCCCTCTGCTTCTCTGACCCCTTCCTCCTTCTTCCCTCCCTCTTCCTCTCTTCTCCCTCCTCTCTCTCTTTTTCCTTCTCTGTCTTCCTCCTGTTTCCTTCCCTCCTCTTCCTTTATCTCCTTCCCCCTCCACCACTCTTCTCCGTCCTACCCTCCCTTCATCTTCTCTCTTGTCCCTCCTCTTCCCCCTCTCTTTTCCCTCCTCTTCTTCACATTCCCTTTTCCCCTCTCTCCGCCTTCCTTCCTACTGACTTCCTTTCATCCTACACTTCCGCTTCTCACTTTCTTTCCCCCTCTATCCTCCTCCTTTCCATCCTGATCTCTCCCCTTTCCCTCTTTCAAGGCGCCTATCAGCTTTGTTCTAAAAGTACATTCTCTGGGACCAGGGATGCCGCAGTCGCTATTCTATTATTGATTGGCAGATTTAGTGCCGACACCCAATTTTCTTAGCCCACTGTAACTCAGAACACCCCAGTTCAAGTTAGGCACCAGCCTCAGCCTCCTGGGTAACAGGGATTGCAGGCTTCGCACCGACAAACCCAGCCAAGTGTATTCTAACGGGAGAGACTAGTACATATATAAGTATATAAAGAATAAATGCAAAACTACAGCGTAGTTTGAGGGGTCGAAGAGAGCACTAGCAGTTGGGGAAAATTAGGAAAGGATTCCTATAGAAAGTGGTGCATGAGCTAAGTATTTTATTTATCCTTAAATATCAAATAAAATGCACTCTTCCACATACAAAGCAGAATTGAAAAAGAGGATTAAATATGAAACAGAATCTTATTACCATACGACTTGCTTTCACTTTTAATTACATAGTAAGTTTAACATGTAACTTTAAAAGCTGTCCTGTTTCTTTCTGATCTGTCGTTTTCCCTGCGTGCATTAAAAAATTGTTTTAAGACTTTTTTTTAACTTTCTAGTCTGATAACCCAATGGAGAGCCTCCTCTTCCTCTCATTTCTCTCTCCACAATTGAGGAGAGGAGGAAAGGAATACAAAATCCTTGTAACATATGCTAGTCATAATATTACATCTCCTTTCTTTAAGGAGGTAGATAGCATGCTACATCACTGATCTCCTGGAATTGTGGTTGCTCAATGCTGTGTTTTTCTTTACAACATCATTACTGTTGTATAAATTGTTCTTGTTCTTCTAGGTTCACTCTACATCAGTTCATACAGGTCTTCCCAGGTTTCTCTGAATCTCTCCCTTTCATCATTTTTTATAGCATAATAATATTCCATTACATTCATGTTCTTTAATTTGCTTTACCATTCTACAGTTGATGGTCACACTCTTAGTTTTCAGTTTGTTGATATAAGAAGACCTGCTATAATTTTTTTTTTAATATGTGGGTTGTTTTGTTATTTCTTTGATCTCTTTGGTGTATATGAGGACAGACTGCTTTCCAGATTTTTCAGAAATTTTGGTTGAATAGTGAGTACTTAGTCCAGTACCTGGGGTCTTTTGGTTTATCAAATACTGTTATTTATGGGGTTTTTTGCATTTGTTTGTTGTATACCTAATTTGTTCCATTGCTTGACTTCGTATTTTTTAACCAGTACCAAATCACTTTGATAATATTGCTTTGTAGTATAGTTTGAGATCTGGTATTTCTAGGCCCCCTTCTCATTTTTCTTCATTATTTCCCTTAAGATTCTTGTCCTTTTGTTCCTCCAGGTGTATTTCATTGTTAAAATTTTTTGTCTAGTTCTATAAGGTAATCATTTAAGTAGTATTCTCTTTTGTATTACATTGTCATAGTCCTTGTTGTCATTGTTCAGTCACGTCTAACTCTTCGTGATGCCGTTTGGGGTTTTCTTGGCAAAGATACTGGAGTGTTTTGACATTTCCCTCTCCAGCTCATTTTGCAGATGAGGAAACTAAGGTAGACAGGGCTAAGTGACTTGCCCAGGTTCACACAGCTGAGGGCATATTGGAACTCAGGAAGATGAGTCTTCCTAATTCCAGGCCTGGCACGCTATCCACCATGCCACCTAGCTGGCTCTGGATATAATCTACCCCTAAGTAATTAATTTTTCTTCAATTATTTAGGTCCTTATTTCTATAAAAACTGTTTTGCAGTTGTGTTCTCATAGTTCCTGTGTTTCTTGGTAGGTCAACTCCCAGATATTTTATACATTCTGTAATTGTTTTTAATGAAATTTCTCTTCCTACTGGATTTATTGGCAATATTTAGAAATGCTGAAGTTATTGTGTCAATTAATTTTATTTCACTCTTTAAGGTTCTCTAGATAGAACATTTTACTTTTTGCAGTAGTTTTTTTCCCTTTTTGCTATGCCTATTCCATCAACCCCTTTTTTCCTTTATTTTTGTTTTATCACTATAGCTAGTATTTCTAGAACTATATGATCAAATAATACTGGCAATAATAGATAGTCTGCTTTACCCCTGATCTTATTAGAAAGACCTTTAGCATTTCTCTATTACACCTAATGTTGACTCTTGGTTTTAGACAGATACTTACTGATGGGGTGATGAGACCTGGACCTCTAAAAGGAAAAGACCATGTCTTTGAAAACCAACTGAGTCCCGGAATTTTCTCATACATTTCAGCAGCCCAGATCAATGGCGCCTGGCCCACCCCAGCCCACCTAGATCACCTAATTAGCTTACTTGACATTCCTTTCACTACTTCACTTGACCCACCCCAGACTACTTAGCACTCCTTACTCCCATCCAGAACCTTTTACTGTCCCTTTTGTATATAAGCATCAGTCTCATCCCCATTAAGTTTCAGGTTCACTGGGAACCCTGCCTCCTTCTTTTGGCATTATAATAAACCTTGCCCCTTGACTGGAAGATAGTTTGAGTGTGTGAATTCGCGCCAAGTGGACCCCACCCTGACATTTCAGGGTTCCCCGCAATCCCAAACAGTGTCACCATGTTAAGGAAAGGTCCATTTATTTCTATAGGATTGAATTTTGTCAAAAGCATCTTATTGGCATAATCTTATGTAGCCTTCAACTTTGCTTAAGCTTATTGTCTCAATTAGTATCTTTGCTGATTCTCTAGGATTTTCCAAGTAAATCACCATAACATAAGCAAACGGAAATCATTTTATCTCCTCTTTACCTATCTATGTTCTTAATTTCTTTCTATTATGTTATTGCTACTGCTAGCATTTTCAAAAGTGTATTAAAAATAATGGGAAAGGGGGACATCCTTGTTTTACCACTGTTTTTATAGGACAAGATCTTAATATATCCCCATTGCATATGATGCTTTTGGTTTTATATAGGTGTTTTTTGATACTGAAAAAAGGTGTTTCTATGCCTATGCTATTGAGGTTGAGGGGCACTCCAAAATGTTGAGGTGCATGTTGTATATGTGTCAGCGTCCATCTCAAAAGAATTCTCTCAGGCTGTCTCCAAATCAAGTAAAGGCATTTATTCTGGGTAACACAATGAACCAAGCAAGCTCCTCTACCTCTTAAGGGAGACTCCAGTTTAAGTAGAGTGTGGCAGCCCCCTGGAAGTCAGCCCCTCCAAGGGAGAGGGCCTCCCCGCAAAGGGAGACACAGCTTAAGGAATCTACCCACTAATGGAGATAACTGTTAGCCAGGAGAAGCTAGGGATTCTAATAGAGGGAAATATGCCATGGAGAGGGAGATGTAACCAGAGACATGTAGACAAGGGGGCGGAAGAGTTCAGAGTTTTGAGCATATCTAAGTACTTCATTATTCTATCATTCAGCCCATAGCAGAGGGGCCCAGGTACCCAAGAGCCCCAGTTAGTTTAGGTATTTCATTGACTAGTCTTCTTGAATCTCATTATCTCCTAAAGTAGACTTTTGAGTGGTAATAATGGGCTATACATTGACCAGTCTATTTGAATCTTATCAATACTTTGTTGGATTTTTAGTATAAAAGACTGTCTTACTTAGTCAAAAGCTTTCTCTGTACCTTTGAGATAATCATGTGGTTTTGCATGTTTTGGTTTTTAATATAATTATATTGATTGCTTTCCTAATGTTGAACCATCCTTCCATGCCTGGTATAAATCCCGTTTGGTCATAATGAATAATTTCTTGGAAAATTCCCCATAATCCGACAGGATTTTGTTTAAAATTTTTGAGTCAATATTCATGAACGATATTAGCCTACAGTTTTCTTTTTCTATTTTAGCTTTCCTTGCTTTTGCTATCAAAATCATATTCTACTCACAAAAGAATTCTAGTAGCGTGTTTCCTTTCTCAATTTTTGAGAGTAGTTTGTGAAGTATGAATACTAACTGTTCTTTATAAGTTTGCTCAAATTCTTCTGTGAATTCATCAGGACCAATTTTTTTTTTCCTTTGGTAGCTCCTTTATAGTTAGATCTAGTCTTTTTCTGAGACTGGGTTAAGATCTCTATCTCTGTATCTCTGTCTGATAATTTGGGTATTTTAGATTTTTTAAAAGGTATTCCTCTTTCTTTTGTGTTCTTAGTTTTGTTAGCTTATTACCATGCATTATGTAGTCTCATTATTCTTTCTATTTCTTCTAGTTTTACTGTGATTTCGCCTTGATCATTTTCTATTTTATTGATTTGATTTTCTGCTCTCTTTTTAATCATATTAGTTAGAGGCTTATCAATTTTGTTAGTCTTTTCAAAGCATCAGCTTTCAGTTTTATTTATCCTTTGTGTTTTTTT
>CM053626.1:203566290-203734147 GCA_028646595.1 Phalanger gymnotis | reverse complement strand
CTGGGTCTACACACAGGTCAGCTCTGCTTCCACAGCTTCCTGCTTCCACAGCTTCCTGCTTCCACAGCTTCCGCTTCCGCTGTAGTTGTCTCTTGGCTCACCTTTCCTCGCAGTGGAGCTTCTGGCATTCTCAAGCCCAGAGACCATTGGTTCCCGAGTTGGCCCCTCTTAAGTCATCAATTTCACTCAAAGTAAAGAAAAGCCATGCTAAGGAGACAATTTTGCTTAACAACACAAATGCACATTTAGTTAATTGATCCTTTCAATTTGGTTAATGTACATTTGTAGAGATAATATTTTTCCATTGAGGATTGCTTTAGCTGCATACGAGAAATTTTGGTATGTTTTATCATTGTCATTTTCTTTTTCGTTTCTATTTTGGCCACTGGACTCTGATGACTCTGGAGGAGAGAGAGAGGCTGATGACTTTGTACAGCTGTCTCACTTAAATCCAATTCACTTGCAAGTCAAGACATCACCCTCCTGATGTCATTGGTCCTCTTCAAGAATGATGAATAGCATTTTTTTTTTACGTAATTATTGTTTCTATGATTTGTTCTTTGACTTTGTCATTATTTAGTATTTCACTGTTAAGTCTCCATTTGGGTCTGTATCTTGTGTTTGTGGTCCCTGAACCAATTTCCATTCTTATTGCATTATGTTCCATGACCCATGCTCTGCTTCTTCCCTATTGCCTCCACTAGACTTCTACTTTCTGATGGGGTGTAGGCTCTGGGAGCCCCCTTGAACTCTCCTTGAATCTTCCCACTTGATGAAGCATTTGCCTCCCTAGGTCTCTGTTACTCTTAACCTAGCCTAGCCCTCCATTATCTAGCTACTTCCCACCCTTGATCCCTTCAAAATTCCATTTTCTTGATTCCTGGAGTCTGACCTCTCTTCACCTGAGTCCCATCAAAATCCTCCTTAGGCTCCTCCTCAAGACCCTCCCTAAACCCTTCCTCCCATCACCCCAAAAGCAACGCTAGATCCCTCCCACAGTCTTTCTATATATAAGCTCCATCTTGCCTCCGTGAAGTGCTCAGATTCAATCTAGCTTAGATTCTATTTGGCCTGCTTGTCAATACAAACATCACAAAATGGTGAGGTTTCTTAAGATTCTACCCATTATGATGAATCTTTAATAAACTGTTTTACTTCGGGTGAAAGAAAACATGGGCCAAATTCATTCGGGCAGGACCTGGCACGTTGGCATTTTGGGTCCCTAAGCACCCCTACACCCCAACACTTCTATCTCCTTGTATACATTAAGAAACGAAGTTTCTTATTGGTCTCTCTGCTATTGCTATCCTTGACTGCTACATTTATTCACTCCTTTTGCATTTCTCTTGTTTGAGGTGCTCAAGAATCAAAATATCTCTTCAGTTCTGGTTTTCTTTTTAAAAATATGTTCAAATGCCTCTTTTTATTGAATGTCTACCTTTGTCACATTGGGTTAAGCTCAGATTTGCAAGATAGGTTATCCTGGGCTGAACTACATTGAAATCTATTGCTCTTCAGGTAACATTATTTCATTATTATGTTTCCTTTCAAACATTTACCATTTTGGAACTCAGGTATACCTTAGTGTCAGTTTTGAGTTCTTACTTTCAACTCACATATCTAATCAGTTGTCAAAGCTTGTTAAATATACCTTTATACCATCTCTTGAATCTGTCCTCTTTCCATTCCTATTGTCACTATTCTAGGTCTCTTTATAACCTGTCCCCTTCCTATATTTCCAGCCTTATTCTGCTCCATGCATTGTGATTCAGCCATACTGACCTACCTACCATTCCTCACAAATGCTCCATTTATCTCTGTGCCTTTACACTGGGTCTCACCATGCCTAGATTGCTCTACCTCTTAGAATCTTTGGCTTTCCTTTATGACAGCTCAAATTGGAGGGTCCTTGCCTGTCCCCCCAAATGGTAGCTGCAGCTAGTTGGGGCAGTGGATAGAGAGTCAGGAAAATGCCAGTTCAAATATGGCCTTAGACACTAGTCGTGTAACCCTTTATCTGTAATGTGTAAGCCATTTTATCTGTGTCTTCATTTCCTCCACTGTAAAATGGGGATAATGGGAACTACCTCACAGTTATTATGAAGATAAATGAGGCGATTTTGTAAAAGCACTCAGCACAGTGCCTGGCACATAATAGGTGTTTAATAAATGCATGTTCCGTTCCCTAAAGCTGTCTTCCATCTCTTCTGTATTGAACCTACATTTTGTTTTCATTAGAATGAAAACTCCTTGAGAGCAATTGCTTTTTTTTTTTTTTTTGGCTTTTCCTTCATGCCTCTAGCACTTAGGACATTGCTTGGCACTTAGTAAAGCTCAAGAGATGTTTGTTGATTACAAAAAGTTCATTAAGAACTTGATTTATCTAGAGTGGTAAAACAAGACTAAATGCCCCATGAAATGGTATAGATGCCCAGTGATTATTGTTCTAAACAAATTGTGCTAAATTGATTCCTAGACCACAAGAAATGACAAATATGTAGAATTCAGAGAAGCTTGACAAAACCAGTATGAATACGGAGTAAATAGAACTGGGAAATCAATCAATATGGACAACAATGTAAATGAAACAAAATACCAAAGTTA
The DNA here is from genome assembly GCA_028646595.1 of Phalanger gymnotis. NCBI lineage: Eukaryota > Metazoa > Chordata > Mammalia > Diprotodontia > Phalangeridae > Phalanger > Phalanger gymnotis. Next base: position 203,731,543 of record CM053626.1, on the reverse strand, counting down.
AATGCCATGTTATTATAATGACCAATCTTGGCATCAATTGAGGTATATTTCACTCTTCTTCTTCTGTACTATTTAACTTGATCTCATCAGTTTCCATGGACTGCCTTTGTAACATTTCTTGTCTACTCTCCCTTTTGACCTTCGATACTGCCATCACCTTGATACAGGACATCTCCTCACACTCGGCACTACTGTTAATAGCTTGCTGGTCTGTCTCTGCTCCAGGCCATCATCCACTCAGCTGCCAGTGATCTTCCCAAAGCAAAGGTTCACATCACCACCACCCCAAACTCCAGTGACTATCACCTCCAGGATCAAATACAAAATTTTGTTTGGCTTTAAAGGCCCTTTGTAACCAGTTGAACTCTACCTTTCCAGTCTTCCTACATCTTACATTATTCCCATACACCCCTTCTCCCAAAATGTACTCTTCAATCTAGGCACATTGACTTCTTTGCAATTCCTCTAATACTCATCCCAACTCCTGCTTTTTCACTGGCTGTTTGTTTCAACAATCTGGCTAGCAGCTGCTGTGGGGATGTAAAATCAACAACAACCAGCTCACAGAACCTGCAAAAGCCCAGGTTCTTTTGATCTGCTTTACTAAGGAAAGCAATGTTAAGGGGTTAACAAGCTTACTTTAATTCAGCATACAAATACCATTCACTTAGCTCAGGGGAAAAAGCCAGCACCCCAAACTTTGGAGCAAATGCAAACAAATTACAAACATCAACAGACAGGCCAGATACAATTCATAGTTACCAACACCTAAGTTCAGCCCAGGAGCTCATAACAAGGGCTGGCCCAGAGTCACGAGTGCCGCCATGGCTGTGGGTCAGAGCTCCAAAAAAGAGAAAGCCAACCCTTGCTTTTTTATCTTTTTCAGGGTCAAGGGTGAATCACACATGTGACTCACCCACATGACCTAAAATCATCACAAAGATGTGACTTAAACCCACATGGTCTAAAAGCCTCTGATGTCACAAACATGTCACTCAAACCCATGTAAACTAGGCTTGCCCTTGAAGCAAGGTGGTCAAGGACTCCTAATTTAATCAAGGAAATAAAGGCCAAACTCTTCAAGGGCACTTGGTTGAACTAAGTGCTAAGAGCCTGTTTTGATTGCCAACACCCTGTTCCCCGTGCCTGGAATGTATTCTCCCTTCTCATCTCTGTCTCCTGACTTCTTTCAATTTCTAGCTATCTTCTAAAGAAAGGAAACCTTTTGTGATTTTTATCTCTCTTATTCCAGTGCCTTACCTCTGTTAATATTTTCAGTTTATCTTGCACATACATACATGGTTGTTGGCATATTGTTTCCAGTAGACTTCAAGCTCCTTGAGAATAGGGACTTTCCAAATTTACAAGAATATATCATTCCCCAATTGATAAACGGTCAAAGGATATGAAGTTTTCAGAAAAAGAAATCAAAGCTATCTGTAGTCATGTGAAAAAATGCCCTAAATCACTATTGATCAGAGAAATGCAAAATAAAGCAACTTTGAAGTACCACCTCACACCTATCAGATTGGCTAATGTCAAAAAAGGAAAATGATAAATGTTGGACGGGACATGGAAAACTGGGACACTAACGGACTATTGATGGAGATGTAAACTAATCCAACCCTTTTAGAGAGCAATTTGTAACTATACTCAAAGGGCTATAAAACTGCATACCTTTTGATCTAGCAATACCACTGCTAGGTCTATATCCCAAAGACATTTTTAACAAAGGCAAAAGAACCTATTTATACAAAAATATTTTTAGCAGCTCTTTTTGTGATGACTAGGAATTAGAAATTGAGGAATTGCCCATCAATTAGGGAATGGCTGAACAAGTTGTGGTATATGATTGTAATGCAGTATCATTGTGCTATAAGAAATGACAAGCAGGATGATTTTGGAAAAATCTGGAAAGACTTCCATGAACTGATAAAGTGAAGGAAGCAGAAACAGGAGAACATTGTGCACAGTAATAGCAATATTGTATGACAAAGAACTGTGAATGACTTAGCTATTCTCAGCAATACAATGATCCAAAACAATCCCAAAGGACCCAGGATGAAAAATGCTATCCCACCTCCGGAGAATGAACTGATGTCTGAACACAGACTGAAGTATGCTATTTTTCCACTTTCTTTTTTTTTTTCCAAGTTTTTTTTTTTCCCCACAAAATGGCCATTAGGGAAATGTTTCACATGATTGCACATGTATAACCTGTATCTATTGCTTACTGTCTCAGGGAAAGGGAAGAAGGAGAGGGGCAGAATTTGGAATGCAATTTTTTTTTAAAATGTCAAAAAATGTTTTTACATGTAATTGGGATCTACATCCAGAGAAATATGCCGTCTGAATGCGGATTGAAGCATGCTATTTGCTCTTTGTTTTTTCTTTCTTATGGTTCCTCCCATTTGTTCTAATTCTTCTATAAAACAGGACTAATGTGAACATGTTTAATAAGAATGTATACATAGAACCTATATGAGATCGCACACCATCTTGGGGAGGGGGAAGGAGGAGGTGGAGGAAACTTAAAATTATGGAAATGAATGTTGGAAACTAAAATTAATTTATGAAAAAGAAATTTTAAAAAGAGCAAGCACTCTCTTTTGCCTTCTTTATATCCCTTGCACAGAGCAGTGCCTGGCATAATAGGCACTTACTATTGACTGACTCTCCCTTATATATAATTGGGGATAGTATATGGGCATACAATGTTTCATGTGCTGTTGAGAAAGTTGAATTGGTTGGTTTTGTTAACTGCTTCCTCTTCTTCCCCTTTAGGATTCTTTGTTATCAGGATGGCTGAGCCGAAAAGGGGAAAGAATATATTTATTCTGAAATGGTTATGTATAAGTGCTAATAAAACTAAGATTTTTTTAAAACACATTAAGACCAACTCTTTATTGGGCTCAGTATTGCCTATGAGCCATCAATGCATTTAGTTGCAACTTCTTTTTTTCAGGTTTTGTTTATGGCAAAAATATCAAGACTGATGGTTTAGTTTCTCCAATCATTTACCCATTTACTCATTAATGGGACAAAGACCTAACATTTAGAGTGCCAACACTTAAGTTAATACTGATTGCCAACAATGCCAACGACTCACTCCTGGAGCAGAGGGAGCTATACCCAACTGAGAATCATTTTATATTTTTTGTGTCATGGCCAAAGACTCCATCAACAAGTAGATGGGTAATGGTAATAAGCCTAGGCAGACCCTCATAAAGCAGTTGCTTGCCAGGACTGTTCTCTACGCCCTTTCCAACATGGTAGAAACTACCAAAGCTTATGTTCTTTTGGAGTAGCCTTCAAGAGACTAGAAAGCAGGGATGGGGAACCTGCGGCCTGAAGGCCACGAGTGGCCCAGTAGGTCCTCAAGTGCAGCCCCTTTGACTGAATCCAAACTTTGCAGAACAAATCCCCTTAAAAAGATTTGTTCTGTAAAATTTGGACTCCGTCAAAAGGCCACACCTGAAGACCTAGAAGGTCACATATAGCCTCCAAGGCTGCAGGTTCCCCACCCCTGAAGAGATATTAGAGTAGATCACTAATTATGCACATAATAGTTGCTTAAATGTTTGGATTGGTCTTTTCTCCAAATGTAGGTGAAAATTATATATGCCATTACGAGGAAAAAGAAAACATTTAGTAAATGAGATTTAATCAATAACCAAAAAGATTAGTGACTTAAAGAGATTTTTAAAAATGAAGAATGCTTTTGAAAGGACCACAGAAGTCATATGTAGTCTAACCCTTTTATTTTACAGAATATGGAACCTAAGACCCAGAGAACTAAAAATCCTCTTAGGATCCATTAGAGTTTAAGTAGTAAAGTCACCCAAACTCAATACTATTATAAACTTAACCATCCATAAAGACTAATCGAATGACCACATAACATTCTTACCTAAATACTGTGCAGTAAAGTAGAAGTAAATGAACATCTAAAACTTTATGGCCCCTTTTAAGTTCATTTCAAATTCTGCTACCTTTCATTTTAAGTGTATACTTGTCTGTACACATTGTTACATTATAGTGAGGGAAAAATAACTCTTAGGGAAAGAGTACTGGATTTGTTGCTGTAAGAAGACCTAGGTTCAAACACTTTCTAGAGCACACAAATGATGAGTTCAAACAGATTTAGAAAATGAAAAATTGGCAGAAGCTTCAGCAACACAGTACAGACAGACAAAATATAGGATACATTAGAATCTACTCCATTGTGAATTGAAAAATTGGTTGTCTTACCTACTTGGTTATTGTATACATGTGATCTTGGTTATTGTACACTTGTATAACTTGTATAACCAAGTATTGTATACTTGGTTATTGTATACATGTGATCTCCAGGGAGGATGTTTTGTATAATTTTTTAGAAAAAAATCCACCTTATCCACATCCAGAAAAAGAAATATGGCGTCTGAATGCAGATTGAAGCAGACTATTAAGTTTTTTCTTTCTCATGGTTACTCCCATTCATTCCAATTCTTCTATACAACAAGACTAATGTAAAAATGCTTAATAGGAATGTGTATGTAGAGCCTATATCAGATTGTGTGCCATTTGGAGAAGGCAGAGGGAGAAGAAGGGGAGAAAATTTAAAACTTATAGAGGTGAATGTTGAAAACTAAAAATAAACTTATTTTAAAAAAGAAAAAAAGAAAAACCCCACCTTGCCTAATCAGAACTAGCTAAATTTTGTTAAATCACGGTAGATGTAGCTTACCATATTTATAGATGATTCCTTACATCGATTTTTTTAAAACCCGTTTCGTTTAATTGTTAACCTACTATAAATTTTCTTATACTATTTTCTAAATTTAAACAATTTTGAAGCATAGCAATTTTCAAAGACTATAACTTCTGCCAAAGCAGAACTATAAATTCACTATGAAATTATCACCAAATCTTAGAAAACAACAAAATCCCAAGTATAATAACTTTTACTAGAGTCCCTTTGGATATATTAGTGGAGTCGAATCCAGGTTCCTAAATTGTTCGAGAGAACACAAGGTCTAGACCCAGCATTCCAGCCCTGATAGCAATTAATTTTGTGGCAACTCAAAAGATGGTTCACTTAGGCAGACTGCAATTATGATGTGGGTTAGCTGGGTCAGTAGCCACACCCACAAAAATGAACTTAACCCACTGATGAATTTAAATAAATTTAGGTGAGAGATTGAAATACATGCCACAACCTGTAGCTTTAACCGCTGGGACTTTCAACACCAAGTTCACCATCTTTTTTTTTTTTATTAAATTTTTTATTTTACTTTTGGTTTACAACACTCGGTTCTACATAATTTTGAGTTCCAGATTTTCTCCCCACCCTCTCCAAGACAGCATGGAATCCTATATAACTTCCACGTATAACTTCGCATTGAATTAATTTACACACTAGTCAAGTTATGGAGAATTGTGATCAATAAAATGAATCATGAGAAAGAAGAAACAGGACCAAAAAAACCCCCCAAAAACAAAAAGAGAGAAAAAGAAAAAAAAATGGGGGAAAAAAAGGCTAGCATTAAGTGTGCCTCAATCTGCATTCACACTTCATAGTTCTTTCTCTGAATGTAGATAGCATTCTCCATCTTGAGTCCTTTGGAATTGTCTTCGTACCTTGTGTTGCTGAGAAGAGCGAAGTCTGTCAGGGTTGGTCCTCACAGAATCCATATATCTGTGGTTGTGTATAATGGTCTCCTGGCTCTGCTCCCCTCACTTGGCATTACTCACCATCTTATTTACCCTAGAAATCAACATTTCTAGGATTCAACGTTTAGTCACTTTCATTCCAAAACGTCTCATACATCTTTCACTATATTGGGCTCCCATTTCATATATAATGGCATGGACTACTCAATTACTAAATATTTCCTTAAGCATTATACATCTTCTAGAACAATAAATCATGAATTTACTAAGTTACATTTATTCATTTTTAAATTTCTGTGGCTCTGATCATCTATGGCAGAAATATTTTTTTTTTTTGGCAGAGCAACTGGGGTTAAGTGACTTGCCCAAGGTCACACAGCTACTGTGTCAAGTGTCTAAGGCCAGATTTGAACTCTGGTCCTCCTGACTCCAGGGCCGGTGCTGCACTCACTGCACCACCTAGCTGCCCCTTATGCCACAAGTTCTTAATCTGAGGTCTGTATACTTTTTTAAAATCATTTGTTAACTGTTCAACATAATTGGCTTTCCTATGTATTTTATGTATTTAAAAACATTGATCCAAGGAATCCATAGGTTTTACTAAATTGTCCTATTTATCAATAACAGAAAAAAAAGGTTAAAACTCCCTGCTCAAAGGGTAACAGAAACAGCAATATAACAGTATTTTGCAAACTGGCAATACTTAAATGGTTCAACAAGTCCTAACTGTGGTAGAAACATCGTAATTCAAGCAGTTTGGCAGGAAATTAACAATATCTGATATCAAACTGTGAACAGTGCTAACTTAATATGATTTCCTTGAACACAGTCGTCTCAAGTCCTTAAAGCAAAAGCATATGTAATCTCAAGTAAAGGAAAGTTTAACTGGGTTATAATCACAAAAAATATTTTTATTTGGATAAACAATCCCTTAGTAGCAAGAAGTTACTCAGCTTTCAAGTGAAAGTTAAAAACAGTAAAGTTGTTTGCAGCTGTTAAGTGAATACAAAAAAGAAGCTTCATATTGCATTCAGTCATTTTTATTTAAATATATCGTACTGCAGTAGAAGTGCAGAATTAATCAGAAGCAATGCAAATCGTCAGTGATCAAAAAAGATGTAAAATGTAGGAGGCAGTATTATCCACTGTATACTTTCAATTTCAACAATACAGAGTTTTTTTTAAAAGAATTACTAATTTAAAAAAATTCATCCCTTCATAATAACTACCTCAAAATGACAGCAACAAATCCCAGCTATGGTCATTTGATCAGCTTTTTAAAAAAAACTTAAGACAAAAAGAGTCCAAAGACTGGTTCCATCAAAATTGATAGAACATGGCTAATTTGCAGCATGAATTAGAAACAAATGCATTTTCTTATGCCCCACTTCATGTATGCAAAACACATTGGGCCAGTTCGTTGAAACTAGAAGCTAGAAGAAGGCTATAGGTGTTGATTCTAAATGATAGTTTTCTTTTACTTTCTTCAACTAAATCAGTTTTTTAAGGTAAATGGTCTCGAACATATTTGAATGTATGCATAAACAAACAAATGTATATACACGTGATTTTAAAATCTAGAAGTTGTTTTTAAATGAATACTTCGGAGACGAATGAGTTGGTAAAAGTGTTTTGAAGAACTCATGAACTGCTTTCTAGAACGTTCCTCCCATTTATGTGACGACGTGTTACAAACAGCTGCTTCCTGATATATATTTGCATAAGCTTGAGATAAAAATATGATCAATAGAATGAGACACCACAATGAAGGCTTCATGAATAATTTATTCCATTTGAAGTTTTTTTCTTTTTCTTTTTTTTTTTAAAAAGTATAAACCTTTTTTCATTTCCTCAATCACAATTTGTACAACTCAGTGTTTATGGCATTCGGCAGCAATAGTGTTTGTTCCTTATTCTCTTTTTTTTATCATGTTAAAAAAAACACAATTGGACCATATTAAATGTCACTGCTAAATAAGAACTTAAAAACTCCCCTTATTAAAGTGACCCAGCTGTTCTAAGAGGGTTTATGATGCTGCTGACATGTCCAGTAATGATGTCACAATCTGCAATTTAAACCCGTAACTTTAAGGTCCGCAAATCCAGTTTACCTTGAAATCTAAAGCTATTTTAAAACTTCATGAAAAAGTCAACATGAGGAGTATCTTAGGTCCCAAATCCAGTTTTGCTAGTTAATACTCCACTGAAAGAGAAAACACATAAATAAAAAACTGAACCATAGTTCTGGGCCCACAAAAAAAAAAAACCAAAAAGGATATCCAGCTGATAATTTTTCTTGACAAACAAAAGTAAGTCAAGAACATTTTTACTTAATTTAGACAAACTAAATTCTTTAGAGGAAACCCAGACCAAAGCATTACTTCTGTGTAACATTAAATGTATTAGACTGATATGCGATGCCATAGGTGGTTGTGTAGCAAATTATATGATGCAACAGCATTTAAAAACTTCCTTTTAATCTATTCAATTTGAACATTTTAAATAATGCGACATAGTATTTTGATATTACAGTATTAACATAGTGCTTGATTAAAGATCTGCAAATCTTTGTAGTAACACATTAAGTTAAAAAAATTACCTCAGAAGGTAAATATGAAGACGAAAGGAGAATATTTTAATACAGTAATCTGTGCCATACTGACAATTGAGTACGAATACAGCTGAGGATATTTGACTAAGTAGTAAGAGCTTAATTTTAGTGGTTTCAGAAAAGTTTAGAAAGATTTAAAAATTACAGCTACTTTAAAATTTAAGGATTACACATAAGTACACTTGGTGGCCATCTGGCCAAACAATAAGGTGTACAGAAATTTATTCATACAGTGTTAATTCACAGTCCTGATAACTGAATGGCTTGCATAAGAAAAGTATGGCTAGATGTTTCTGACTGGCTGGAAGCAGACATTATGTAACTATCACTTCAAATCCCCAAATACTGAACTTCCACCCTGCTTCCTAATGGACAACTGCACAGAACACAGATATGAGCACTGTAATGAACAAGGATTCAAGTTGGTGATGATCCATTGGTACAAACTGTAATATTTAGCTTGCACATTTAAAAAACTGCTCTTACCCATCTGTGACAGTTTTGTAGATAAGTCAGTATAATAAATTAGTCATTACCACCCTACGGGTAGAATGTTAATCACTATTGAGAAAACTGATTCAACAGGTAAGAAATATTTTATTTAAAAGTAAGCCAAATAGGTTAACTTTAGCATGCTTCTTGCCGCTGCTGGTTTGAATGTTTCCATTGCCTGCAATGGATATCATGTCAAGCAGATCCATCATCCTGCATAAAAGTCTTAAATTCTTTTTTTTTTTTCTGAAGTGGGTCTTCTGACCTTTTCTAATGGCTATTAGATAATTTTCAATTTGACTTTCAGTTGACATGTGGGGGGAAAGGGAGAGCATTGGAAAGGAGAGAGGTGAAGAGAAGGAATCCTATCAGCAAATCCTTTGTTTGGGGAATATTTAGCCCACATAAATTGAACTGTATATTATTCTCCTGGATGTCTATATCTAGGAACCTGGTTCCTTCTTATGGCTACAAGTAGAAAAATCACTGTCAAGAGTTTAAAATTTTACTTCTACCTGGTTTCAAGCTGAAGGTGTGTTCACTTCAGGCTAATAAATTTCAACAATGGAAATGGACAGTCATTGCTGAGTTTAAAATATAAAAAGGGGTACTTTTGGAAATTCCAAATTAGCCTCTTCCCTCGAATCCCAGCCAAGTTTTTAAAAAGCTATAGAACAAAACATGCCAACCGACTCTGTATTGCGTTAGCATAATTTAAAAATTAATGCAGAGATGTGATCTTTACACTTCAATATCAAAATAAGTTGACCATCTGGATTGCACTATTATTTTGAAGAAATGACTGAAAACCTTTGTCATCGATGGAACGTTTTCTTTGTACAAAAAACGAGAGTTGCTATTATTTTTATATACACAATTCAAAGAAATTAGGTTGTTCATATGAAAGTGATAATTCAGATAGTTATTTTGTATTTATGAAACAGGAGTTTCAGGGGAAAAAAAAACAAATTGGAGTTTTGTAAATACAAGTGATTTTGCCCTTGTAGAAGACTAGTGAGTGTACTAATAGGAGTTTTACCAGACTGCTTCCAAGAAATAGGTAGACTAGGCGGCATTTTACATAATCAAGTCAGTCCTACCTCCAAATAGGAGGCTAATGGGCTCTCATGTGAACAGCACTGTAGAAGGGATTTTCAAGGGAGTAGAAGCTGCATAACTGCAGCCATCATCTTGGCATGTGCAAAAAGGAGGGGGAATAGGAGAGGGAGGGGGAGTTGTGATGAAGGAAGGGGTGAATTAAAGTCCCTCAAATTCAAGTCCCTTCTTTAGGGAGGTGAGAACCTCCGTGGCATGCACCTTATCTGAGCTGTATGATGAAAAGTATGGACTCTAGTGTTTGGGACTGCCACCTCCAAACCAAGGAAATTAAATAAATAAAAAAGGCAAAGGGAATCAGGTTTAGGAAGTTTAGAAAATGGTTATTTCACTAGTGGAATAGAGTCTGAATACCAGAATTCACTGAGAATCTATTTACACCACAGTTTGCTTGCACGCATCCCCCCCCCCATTCACACACCCACACACCCACGCATACCTGATCTTTAAAAACAAAACAAACAAACAAACAAAAAAAAGCAAAACAAGAGTGACTGCTTTAAAAATATTTGTAAAATGGTTAGAGCTGGACTAAATTTCAACCCTGTAGTAGAGACCCTGGAGATAATGTCATAGAACATCAGCATGCCTAGAACTTGGCATAGAAACTGAATCTTTTTAGCATGATGTTAAAAATTACATATTGACATCAGGATATCAGTATCTGGTAGCAAGTATTTCATAAACACTAAATTTCTATTAATGGAAAAGGCCTGAAACATTAGTCATAGCCCTAAACCATAGTACAAAATATAACTGAAGAATTAATTTTATTCTCACTACAAGTTAAACCACCTAACAATATCACTTGTATATTGCCATCATGTTACTCTGTAAAGGTGTGATATATAAAATGCTGTAAGACCCGGTACCTTTTCAATTTATAAACACAGTGAACTTCATTACTGTACATGTACTCTGCAACTACAGCTTAGCTGTAAATCTTCCACACACAATGGCATGGACATTAACCCCCCTCTATCCCCATTAAACTGTACATCAAGACAATACAAATTTACTGTCCCACCCACCCCCTTACAAAAAAATAATACTCTAAAAGCAACCCTACTGCAACTTTTAATTAAGACGATTACATATATTTTAGACCAATTGCTTTAAAGCAAGAAGGCAATATAAACCTTCTAGGAAAATTTTTATAAAAGAGGTTAAGAAATATAAGACAATTTATACATTTAAAAACTTACAATAAATAAGATGCAGGCATTTTTGAATACTAGGTACTATAATCCAATACAAGAACATCTTGATGTTCTGAAGCCATATGCTGAACTCATTGTTCCTTGTGTCTCTTCTCCATGCTTTTAATATTCATTTAACATGACTGGGCACTATGGCTCATTACTTTCACAAATACTGTGACTGGAAAAAAAAAGGTTAATTTTTGCTACTAAAATGTTATAATACATTTTGTATGATCAATCATCATAATCCTAAAGAGTTCGGTATATGATCAGTGAAAAACAGCAGGGTTACAGCCCCCTCCCCCCGGGTCAAAACAATATTTGTAGAAGTAAGAAGAATGATACCCCATCACAAATGACTTGCACTGAGAAGATTATAACTTAGTCCTGCAATGAAATAAAATCCCTTTTCCTTGTTCTTTTCTTGCACAGTTCAGAAGATCACAGCATATTCATGATAAAGTTATATAACTGATTCAGCACCACGAAATGAATTGGGAGACATGACCGTCTGTCCTGGGTTGCAGGGTCACAGGTAAGCCAGGAGAGTGCATTGTACTGTTCCAAAACAAACCTGAAAAACAAATAAAACATCCTAAGTCATGTTTTATTTAGAATATAGTATTTATAATCATTTTTATGTGCTAAATTCCATTTCTTTCAACTGAAGTTACTTTAAAAAAAAGAGGGAGAAGGGAGGTAAAAGAAATATTCAAAGGTTTATTAAGCCTACTTGAGGGCAGGGGTGGGAGGGAGAGAAGCACTTATTTGAGTTATCCAAAAGTTCCTTTTGGAAAGGGTCTTCTACCACCTTTGGTTCCACCCAAAACCAAAATTCCCTTAAACAAAAACTAAATGAATCAAGCCACTAGAGGAAAATCAAATTTCTACCTTAATGGTAAGAAAGGCAATACCTGAGGACATCTGAAGTCTGATTTGAGTCAAGTGGGTGGGAGTGTTTACTGTGAAGCAGCTCATCTGATTGCACTGAAGGCACATGGAGGTGCAAAGAGGCCTAGGAAAGAAAACGAAACAAAACTGCTTTGAAGATTAATTGGTTTTGCCTTTATTCTTCTGTTACCGAACTAGATTAGTAAAATGAGAATGTTTTCATTATGTACAATTAATTGGAGCCATTAAAAAAAATGGTTTCCTTATGTGGCATGATATTGCTTTTTCAGTCATAAGGCAACCAGTCTGAACAAAGATTTCTGTAACTTTATTATTATCAACTTGCCTAGATCTTTAGCTTCAAAATATACAGTAATAATCACTAGAGATCAAATCTCAAATACAATATTTTTAATCTTCTGCAAGATGAACCACTTTTGTTTTCAAGTCAATAATGCCATAATACATAGACATATCTATTGCCCAGGGCCCTGAACCTGGAAGGGGGCGGGAAGAAACGGAACAACCTAAGAAAAGTAACATTGAAAGTAGTTTTAATTTACTTGATTATTCAGAACCAAGAGTGCTAACACTGTCACTAGCTAAGGATTATTAGAAGATAGGAAATATGCCTATCCTACCCTTGACGTTATAGTCCTACAAGTAATATTCAGGATAAACGAATTTCAGCATACCAAAAGAATCTGAATAGTTTCTTGGTGGTTGCTGCATTGCATTCTAGAGCTCAAATCCATTAGATCAAGGATTCTTAACCTTTTTTTGTATGTCATGAACCCCTCTGATGAAGCCTTCTCAGTATGTTTTGAAATGCATAAAACAAAATATAAAGGATGGAAACTAGGTATAACATTATCTCGTTAGCACAGTCAATTAGTATGGACTTTCAGAACTTCAGACTTTCATGATCTTTCACAAAAGCATGAACATAAGAATTCACTGCCTGATTTTGACATTTTTACATAGGTATTATCACACAAAACTTAATAGGCAACTATTATTTACTCTTAAAAAGTGTGCTCCTAAAATAATGTTGAAGTCATCAGGAGCTTTGGGAAGATGGTACAAACCATCACCTTCTAAAGTGATGCAGCATTGTCCAGGAGAAAGAACACTCCGCTGGCAGTGAGGGTGACCGGGGCTCTGACCTCATTCTGCACCAACTCCCAGCGGGATTCAGGGCAGCCTCTCAAACTTTCTGACAAAGAGACTAGATAGGTGGGACTAGATAGCAGGATAATGATTTTTATGGTCTTTTCCCACTCCAGAATCTCATGATTACAATGTTTATGTTTGGACAGTCAAATAAGGCAGCTGATAGTACAGTGAATAGAGTGCCAGGCCTAAAATCAGAAATCCTAAGTTCAAATATGACCTCAGACACTTACTAGGAGTATGGCCCTAGGCAGGGCACTTCACCTCAGTCTGCACCAGTTTCCTCACCGGTAAAATAAGGACAATAATAATGCCTACCTCCCAGGGGCTGTTGTGAAAATAAGACAATTGTAAAGGACACGGGGCCAAGCACATATAATAAATGCTATATAAATGTTACCTATTATTAATACAGCATTGATGGTTACTATGCTAATCAGGTGGTCTGCACTAAGTTTGGCACCTATATGATTAGCCCCCAGGACTCGGGGTCAAAAAAAAATAAATAATTTTAAAATTTTACATTGCAATACATGGTTAACCCCACACAGGGATGTGCTAGTAAATATTTAACTGGGTTCTCATTCCCAAAATACGTAGGGTACACACTTTTAAATTTAATCTGCATTATTAACATTTTCTCTATCCCTTTGTTCAAGTTTAGATTTATAGAACGCTGAAAATTTAACCATCCACTGCCAGCCTGGAGTCCAGCACACCTCTGCCCCTATGTCCCAAATTATCAATTAGCACCCCATAAAAGGCATAGAAATAGTAATACCTTAAGAAAGAGGGGACACTGATGTTGTGCTTGAGGACATGCTGACCAAAACCAGTCAGGTAATGGACCCGCTTTGGCAGTTGATACAAAGTAACCAAGGGCCAACGGTTGCTGAAGAATATTCGTTACTTCATCATGAGATTCTGTTGAAAGCAGCCGATCTGTACCTTGACCCTTTAGAATGGACAAGAGATAAAACTGAATTCTTCTAAGAGTAACAAAGAAACATCCACATAAAAACATATGAGTTATGATGTTTGGTGTGGCTCTTTGGATCACATTTGGGAAACTGTGTAGTACATGTAACGCTATGAAACCACTCCTCACCATAAACTCCAACCTTTTTAACCTATTTTTCTATTGATGCTGGATGGCTGGAAATCTTAGACTAATACAACCTCTGAGGAATCAAAGTGCCAAAAGGCAATGAAGAGCTGTATGGGCACAAAGAAGCTATACAGCGTTTTGCTTATGGTATATGACAAAATAATCACTAAGGAAATATAAGACTGGAAAAGGAGGTGGAATATGTGGCAAGAATGAGGGATAACATATAAAGTGAGTGCTGTTCTGAAAGACACAGAAAGTAGACAGAACCATGCTTCTAAACATCTTGGGTAGATACTTTGTGTACAGTTCATGGGAAAACATAAGCAAGAATCATGAGACCAAGTAGCAGTACTCATGAAATGACAGATCTATTGACACACTGAAAATATTTGATGTCATTATTAAATAAAGACCAATTTTTGCTTATGATTCATTTGAATTTCCTTTAATCTCTGATAGATATTACCAGTTATAATTGACAGGCTTTGAAGCCCAATCCTTCATTTACAAAATAGTTTCAGTAATAGGTAGTAAAAGGAATTTGAAAGACTACCCCAGGGTATCCGGGACAGTCTATTATACAATTAATATTAACAATAAAAGAATAATTAACTTTCCTTTTTCTAAATTTGCATTTTAAAAGTACAACTCTGTTATTTGCAGAAGCTATTTGAGTAGCTTCCTAGTATGTGAGACTACAAAAATATTTGTGGCATTATCGCTGCCTAGAGCAGCAACAACTTGGAATTAGAACTTCAAAGTTTATGTGGTCCTGGAGATCAGTACGGGCAATGGCAGGATAAAAGAGAAACTGTAAACAACGGCTTGTAGCTTTTTATCAGCACTCTGTCAAAAAACTAAATGAAACAGACAACAGAGGTCATAATTATAAGAGTACTTATCAAGCCTTAAAGGATTCATTCCATGACATGCAATTTGAGATAGCTATGGTAGAAGAGTAAGGGACAAGTGCTGAACAATTATTGTCAATGTCCAGGAGACAAAAGAAATTCTATTTTATGCATGATTATATTTATCTATATTATATATACATACGTGTGTATATATGTGTGTGTATGTGTGCATATATATATGTATGCATAACATGCTATTAGGTGAATGAGTAAAGAACACGTCTGCCACATGGATGACAAACCATTCTTATTATGGTAGTTACCTTGCCAGCATCACCTCCATGAGGGTAATGAGATCCTGGAGAATGTACAGGGGACCCAGTTGGGGATGCAGGAAGGATATTGATGATGTCAGGGTCAAGATCATCTGCTGTGTCTAACAGATCAAAAATACCTATTCCATCTGCTCCATCTGTATAGAAAAAAAATTGGGGAGAAAATCATATTTTCCAAATTCCATAGAATTTTTTTCTTTTTGAGAAATATCTAGAAAATCTATTATTTAAGCTCATTAAAATGGACCTTCAGAGATATGGAGATGGGGTAGACATAGAAACATATCTTATTTCCCTAGCTAACATAGTGGCTTGAGTGTTGGCCGTTCAGTCAAGAAGGCCTGAATTCAAATCCTGCCTTAGACATCTCCTGGCTACTTGATCTTGGGCAAGATACTTTATGTTTCTTCCTCAAGTTTTCCCATTGCTGGAAAATGGGGACAATAACAGCACCCACCTCACTTTATTCTTGTGAGGATCAAATCAGATAATATATATAAATATATAAAAATATATGCAAACCTTAAAGCTCTATAAAATTATGGTTATTATTATCATATACCTATAAATGAAACCATTTTTTAAAAAGCAGACCCCAAATCTTCTTCACTATGAAAGAAAATATTCAGATTGTAGTATAAATCCATAAAATACTGAGAGAATACTTGTACCAAGTGATTTGAGAAGTCATTTGGAATTGTGCAAGAGAATTAGCAGTAACCCTGAATCTTATTCATTTTTTTTGGTAGAAGTTTGAATGGGGATACAATTACTACTCAGAGGTGTCTATAATTATTTTGTGATACTCGGTTATTAAAATTCTAGCATGTGAGAATCAACATGAAAGTGAATGTAAAATAAATTTTAAAATGTTCCTTCATTAATTTTTATACAAGCTTGCACAAACTCTTACCGTTGTTTGTATTGAAAGCCAAATCCAAATTCTCAGTGGTGTAAGTGGCTGAAGCTACTTGCACAGAAGCGGAAGTAGGGAATACAAGTATATGAGTGCATGATGTATCCTGTGGGGTATTGAGCTGAGATGTTTGCATATTTAGAGTAGTACTTCTTCCAAAGACAGACCCTGTTGATACAGAATCTGAAAGAGAACAAGAAAGTTTTCTCCTTTAGCAAAAATCAGGATAAACAGAGTCTCATGTAATATGAGGTACTCCAAAAGTGTATGTGCGATTTTAAGCTTTGTACTAAGACTTTTTGCACACCCTACATTTACAAACTTAAAGGCAAGAAAGAAGTGAAGAACAATTCAAATATAAGCAAGATATCTAACCTGGCATGATAACAAAAGATCCTTGGGGTTCCATTGCTACCAGGCAAGCACTAAGAATGCTTGGAGAATCAGCAGCAGATATACCACACATCCTACACATATCTTTTAGTCTTTTACTAAGAGACTGCAGATTGCGGCGACTCAGCAAACAGCTCCAATCTGTGGGTAATAACATTCAAGAAATAGTGCGCAATGTATCAATGATGATAATGTTAACTTGAGGATTACAACACAAGAGAAAACCATTTAATGGTTTAATTGAGGATTCTCTCAAATGCAGCGGCTAATAATTATTTGCTATGGTCTCTTGTCATTCTTTATTCCCTTAGCTTAGAGTGTCTACCCAGTTTCTAAGGGATGTTTCTAAGTAAGAACCTGCACAAAGGATGGTGGGTGAGCTAGAAGTTAAACAATAATAACAACAGGGAGTAACAACCTTAAGGAATGCAACAAGAAAGTCAAAGGCAGAATAAAACTCATGAGCATGTTATAAGGTAAAAAAAAAAAAAAGGCTTTCCATTTTATATTTTGGGATGTAGCTCTTAAAAATTATTCTAGTAGTAACCAATAATACACATTATATAAAGCTGATCTGTTGCTTTAATTTGGAGTTTTTGAAAATGGTTAGAAAAAATAAAATCTAATTACGATTTGATTCTAAAGTTTGTATGCATGTTCATGTGGCTCATACATAAAAGCAATTTAAATAATGAAATCAAATTTTTACCTTTTAATTCTCCATGCCCTATTCTTCCTAAGCGACCGATTACAACTCTCCACGGTAAAGAACTCATCTGTACAAGTCCTAAACACCATTCCCACAGTTTCTGGAGACCAAGTCTTCGAGCAGAACCTTTTTTCCTACGAGCTCTATGAGGGACAAATGAAAAGAAATAATTGTTGATATCCAAAGAAGCTAACAAAGGGGAGGAAACCTTTTCTATTTACTCTTATTCAATAACCTCGTTCAAAATACATACAACTACCTGAGTTAAAGGCAGGAGGAAGTTGTATAGAAAAAGATGTCAGAGAAGGCATGTCAAAAATTTTAAGCCTAGCTCACAAAACTGATCATGCTTTAGGTTTAAAACCTTATCTATAGATATTCTCAATTGTGGCTGGCTCAGATGGTCAAATTAGCTCAGAAAACTTGTATCTAGAATTGATACAAATTTACATCCAGAATGGCTGTCATACCACTGTTTTGTTTTACCTAGTCAGAACAATGTAATAGGAATGTACCCATTATACAATGAATGCATACCTATAGACCAAGGTATCAAAATTCAATTTCATTACTAATGTTTAAAAACTCCATACCAAACTCCTTTAACACAAACTTTAGGGGGCTGTCAGTATAGTGTTTGTAAACTGTACTGACAGTCCTTTTGAATGATAGTATTCTTGTCCAAAACAACCCTCTAAACAAATCACTCTAATGCTCATGGTTACAGGAAAAGTGGTCAACATTTTACTTGAATGTCAAGGGTAAGCTGTATAACCTCTGAGGTTATTAATTTTGACAAGAAAGCTCACAAATCAATTGCAATAAATGAGAATGTAAGCACCTTGAGAGAAGGGTTTTGATTTTCTATTTGTATCTCTAGAGCTTAGCACAGTGCTTTGCACTCAGTAACACTTAACAAATGCTTCATTTCATTTATTCAATAACAGAGATAACTAAAACAGTGATTTCCAATCAGGGCAGAGACCTGTTCACAGAGCAAAGGATGTGGAGTCCAAAGACCAATGGGTTTAAATCTCACCTTTGCAACTTACTAGCTCTGGGACAAAGAATCTAAAAAACGTCAAGTTACAAATTTGTCAAGAAAAGGGAAAAAAACTATAGGTAGATTTTATACGCTACTAAAGTGTTTTCCTCATGATACCACTCTATGATTTTCCCTGTGATCACACCACCAATTTCTAAAGTTGGGGCTTGGAACCCAAGTCTTCTACTTTCAAATTATAAAGTAGTTAAGTATCATCCGCATGTCCAATCTCACACTATAACTATTAAGTGCAAAACAAAAATGGCATTTCTAACTAGATTTTTAAAAAAAACCGTTCATTTGAATACATTATTCCTTACTGACCTCCTTGTATCATTTTTATGGGAATAATAACTGACATTTACTGAGCACTTTAACAGGTTTTTGAAGTGCTTTTCTCAGCACTATATGTGGTAAGTACTACAATATCCCTATTTTAACTGAATCTCAGAAGTTGAGACTTGTTTACAAATCATGCAACTACTTAGTAGTTAAGCTAGGATTTGAACCCAGATCTGACTAAGCCCAGTATTCTATCACAACCATCCTATGATGACCAAACCCATAATAATTTTTTTTTACCCATAATAAAATTTTAAAAAATTATAATTTTAAAAACTACTACTATTCATCTAATACTCTGAATTGTGTTACAAGATGCTTTACATACCTTCATATTTGAGTTTCACTACAACCCTCTGGGTTAGGTAACTTATACATACTATCCCCATTGTACAGATGTTGAAACTGAGGCTCAGAGAAATTAAGTGACTTGCCCATAGCCATACAGCTAATAGGCACTGGAGGCAGAATTTGATTCCAGATCCACCATTCTACTCAAATGCCATGAGGCCTTTAATTAAAGTTGACTCAAAACAAACTATCTTAAGTTTGTTCACTGCATGTTAGATTTGCCTCCCAATGAAGTTCGTGTCTTCTATCTTCCTACAAAGCCTAGCAAAGTGGTGGGAATACTGTATTAGGTAATCAAGAAATACTCACAGACTTAATAGCTAAACATGCACACAGAACTAAAAAGAAGTAACTCTGAAACTCAAAGAGGAAGCAGATGTTCAAAATAAACTAATAAAAAAGAAAAAAAGGTTAAGTGAAAACCCTAAAATATGGGGTTTCCCTTTAGCTTCTCTTGGTCTTAAAAAAAAAACAAATTTGGAAGATGCTATTTAAACCTACTCATAGGAAGCAATTTGATGAGAATATTTAAGGACTATTACATTCCCTTCCTTAAAATAAAAGTTCACAAAAACCCACACTTAGAAAAATTTTATTACCTGTTTGGAACATCAATATTAATGATGCAAGTTTCTAATAATTCTCCATATAGATCTGTGCATGATGCAAGAAGCCACCTTTGATCATGGGATAAACAGTAGCCAACAAAAAGTACATTGTATTTCTGTCCAGCTTCTCCAAATGTTTCTCCTAGTTCTGTCTGTTTGTCCTTCACAGGGGCCAGAATAAAAGGAGGAGTATAAAGCCGAATACACTCTGGTCTCTGTAAAACAGGAAATTGAGGTACTAAAATGCCATCATAAGGAATAATTTTAATGATGACAATCTGACATCCTATTAAAAAAAAACAAAACAACCCACAAGATAATCGGGAAATGAAAATGATAAAAAGATAATAAAGGATTTTTCTTGTACTTAACCACAGACAAAATTAAACCTACACTCATTTAAGAGTTTGCTTGGTCAAGAAAAATACTCACATCAGGACTTTTAAGGGCAGTTTCCATCGCTAAACCTGGCCCAAAGCCAGTTAACGTTTTTACATTGGTTGATGTTGGAAGTGGTCTCCGACACTGGGTAAAGACCGAAAAAGCCAGAGATTTTAAATGCTGCGTATAGATCTGTCTATCTTCATGTTTCACAGGTTGTAGCAGGTATTGACATGGGACAATCTAGAAATTGCAGACAAATAATGTTATAAATGCTGAATTTGTAATCCAGAGATCAGATTATGTTCTTGGTCAAATATATGCGACTGATACTCTGGCAGAATGTTGAACTCAATCACTGATAGAGAACCAAAGTAAATGATAAGGCAGTGTTTTCGCAAACTACTTGGCCACAGAACACTCTTAGTCTTGAAATATATTGATGAAACCCATAAATGATGGTAATTGCTGAGGGAAGACAAAGGAATGTGGAGAGAAAAAAATCACAATGCAGGTGAAAGAAAAATCTAAGGTTTGTCACAATGAAGGAAGGAGTGGTGATGCCCCACCACCATGAGTGCTCACCACTCTCAGGTTCCTCTACTTCTTCCCCTATTCCAGGTACAACAAATTGTTCTGTCCTCCCCCTGGCTCCAACCGGTCTCAGGAACAAGGCTACACATTGAAGATGTCAGTGACCATTTGGAGCTAGCATTGACTTTCTCATGGAACCTTATCCACATTCACATGTGCAAAACCAGGATTCCATGGAACCCAATTTGGGAAATGTGGCTATAAAGTATAGCTAAAAAAAAAAAAATGAAGCTTCCTAATAATTTCTTATCTAGTTAAATGGATTTTGGTAAACAGTCAACCTGGATAAAAATCAAAGGCTCTGAGTTTAAGAACTACAATACTATTAGCTCACCCCAACTTTTAGCTACTTCTGGTATAGTCTGTAACAGACAACAGAGATGTGTCAAAATCTCCTTTAAATCTGTACAAACCCTATTATGTATAACAGAGAAATCAAATGTTTTTCCCCCCTTTGTCACCCCCTCACCCCCCACCCTTTAGCACCACAGACCTCAATTACTTCCATATAACTATTTTTCCTTGTTTCTGATGGGGAATGCAAGCAAGTGGACAAGGTAAATGAAACATTTTTGAAAGCTAGTCAGATTGCCATGTCAATTTCTTTGTCGAGAAAGTATCAGATGGAAAATATTAAAATACACGCACACTCTCCTACATTACCATTACTTCTCACACATACACATTCTCTTTTCTCCCTCTCTCTTCCTGTCCCCTCCCACATAATCAACAAGTTGCTGTTGCTGCTAAATAGATATCTTAGAAAACTGATTTAAATCCAGAAAAGTAAAGAATATCCTTTAAAATGCCCAATTTTACCCAAACACCAAGCTATTTCACACAATCTTAAATGACTTAGGAAACATCACCCTTACCTGTACAGAAACAGTACTCTTGAGATTAGGTGGAAGAGTTTGGACCATTTCCAAGAAGCATCTAAGTAGACCCAAGGTCCATACATTAGAATTAGAGCTCTCATCTTTATTTTCATATGTAAAAGGATCAATTATGTAAACAACAATTGCAGGTGGATAAGTGATTGCATGTGAATCACCATCTGTTGGGATTCCCACCTTATCACGATCCATAGTGCTACAATTTAAAAAGAAAATTTAAGAGTCAGTCAACAGTCAATAAGCATTTACTAAGTGCCTATTATTGTGCCAGACACAGCTTTATGCTATGTTATGGGGATACAAAGAAAGGTGAAATATAATGTATACTCTCAAAGAGCTAATTGTATACTAGGAGACAACATGCAAACAGCTACATATAAATAACCTATATATAGGACAAATTGAAGATAATCTCAAGGTGGGTGGGGAGCATTAATTAGTATTAAGGAGGATTAGAAATGGCTTCCTACCCCAATTGCCCTGCCTCCCCCCTTCAAAAAAAAAAAAACAAACAGAAATAGCTTTCTCTAGAAAGTAAGGTTTATAGGAACTTGAAGGAAACTAGGAGGTGAAGATGAAGAGAGAGAACATTCCAGGCATGGAAGATAGCCTGAAAAAAATGCCAAAAGTCTGGAGATGGAGTACTTCATTTGAGGAATAACAAGGAAGCTAGTTAGTGTCACTGAATTATAAAGTACATGGATATAAGACTAGAAAGGTAGGAGAATAGCTATGAAGGACTTTCAATGCCAAACAGAAGACTTTATATTTGATCCTTGAGGTGATAGGGAACCACTGGAGTTTACTGAATAGGCGAATGACCTAGTCAGACCTGTGCTTTAAGAAGATCAATATGGCAACTGAGTAGAGGATGAACTAGAGTGAGGGGAGACTTGTGACAGCAAGACTGACCAGGTAATTACTGAAATAATCCAGGCCTCAGGTGACAGAGTTCCTGTACTGGGGTGGTGACAGTATCAAAGGACAGAATGAGGAGTATAAAAGAGATGTTACAAAAGTAGAATCAAAAGACTTGGCCACAAATTGGAAATGGGGGGATAAGAGGAGAGCAAGGGAAGAAGAGAGACATAAAGGAGAGGAACTGAGGAGAACACCTAAGTTAGCTGCCTGAGTGACTGGAAGGATGGTGGTGCTCTCAAGAGTTAACAATAAAGTTAAGAAGAGAAGGCTTGGAAGAAAAGATAGTGAGTTGATTATAGATATGTTGAACATAATGTTTAAAAAATGTTTAAAAGGCAATTAATAGTTAGATACTAAAATAGAGTTAAGAAGAGAACTTAAGGGTGGATAAGTAGATCAGGGAATCATCATCAAAGAGATAACTGAATCCATGAGAGCTGATGAGATCACCAAAGAAAATTGTATAGGAGAAGAGAAAGGGGTCTAAGGCAGAATCTTGAGGGACTCCCAAGATTAATGGGCATGACCTGGATTAAGATCCAGCACAGGAGACTGAGAAGGAACAATCGGACAGGTAGGAAGAGAATCAGGAGAGAGTAGTACATAGAAACCTAGAAACATGACTGACAGTGTCAAAGGCTGCAGAAAAGGGTCAAGATAGAGGAGGACTGAAAAAAAAAAGGACATTTGATTGAACAATTAAGAGACTGTCAGTAAATCTGGAGACATAAATGATGAAGTTCAAAGCTCCAAATGAAAAAGAAGTAGAGACACCAATTATGTAGATGCCCTTCTCAAGGAGTTTAGGAATAAAAAGAAGAAATACTGGACAATAGCTAATGGAGCTGGCCAGTCAAGTGAGGTTTCTTGTTGTTGGGGCTGTTTTTTTTTTTTAAAAGAATAGGGGTGTTTGTATGTTCTAGGAAAACAACCAGTAGAGAAGAGGAGATTGAAGTTTGGTGAGAGAGTAAGGATGACAGAGTGGGCAATTTCATTAAGATGGGATGGAAAGGGATGACTTGTGCATGCAGAGTTCTAACCAAGTATGTGGTAAACTCTGATCCGAAGTATTAGAACTCGGTTCCTTAAAAAAAAATTAAGGAAATATACAAACCCCTCCTCAAGTTTTAAAGTTTTGTGTATGTAAACTATTACAGGTTAAATTTTCATTAAAATTAAATTCCCAAGGGAAAATAAAAAACAAAGTCTAAAATTTATTCCAAACATAGGTTACTTCTTACTTATAAATGTTTTTTACCTTTCAGACACTTCTGGATGTGGCTGAGTTGGACCAGAGGATGCCTCTGCAGAAACCCCAGAAGTCTGTAAAGTTGGGGGCTGTTGCCCCCCTAACTGGGCACTCTGAACAGCGGCTGGTTGTGTAGACATAGATCCAGCAGCAGCATTATTCATGCTTCCAAAAGGTGGAAATGAAGTTTGTTTATTGGCTGACATTCCACCACTTAAGTTGGTGGAAGAGGATGATGATGAAGTTGTAGTCAAAGTAGAATTAGTTGTGGCGACTGAAGAAGACACAGAACTACCTGAAGTCATGGTCATAGTGCCGCTAGTTGTGGTTGCTGGGGTGGCAGACGGAGTGCTTGAATTCCCAGTATTTGTCAGCTGAGGTGGAGTAGTGAGAGACTGACTTGTGGGGACAATCACATTTGGCTGGGAAAGTAAAGAGCTATCCAATGGCTGGGAAGCAAGATAAGGACCTAAAAGAAACAGAGCAGATGGTATGTTAAATTCTTAATTTTCACTGACCTGTTTGGTCTCCATTTAATATGTTAACAAGAAAATTCTAATCAATTTTTTGTAATAAGTATTAAGTATCCATAATGTGCAAGATAACATTTGCTAGTATTGACACAATAAAAAAAATTAAGACACTGGTTAAAAGTGAAGATGTAAAGTGGCATTCATCATGTAAATGATCATTCAAGTTAAAAATTCTATTTTCAAAGAATAGGAAACTTTCCTTTTTTCTATCAACTTAAAGGTGAAGACTTTGCTGTGTATTTAACACTGTGTAAAAATCACTGCTATGAAGCAATTTATTAGTAAATTACAACCCTACCCCTCTGAAGTCATTAATGGGTGATAAGACAAATGAACTTCGTAACATTTCTCATAATGTAGTATTTCTGTACTTTTCTTAAGGCAGGTAGGTGGCAAAGTGGAGAGAGCAGTAAACAGGGGTCTGAGAGACTAAGTTCAAATTCTGTGTTGATGTTAGTTGTCTGACCTTGGCCTTAATGGTTTCAAAAGACCTTCTAGCTCTAAATCTGTGATCTGATGAACCAAACATTAGATAAAATATGCTAAGAGATACACAGTACTTTCTAGCAAATTTTCAGCAACAGTCCAAAGTTTTGCCATATAATAAAATGAGTAACGTGACTAAACTGTAGCCTTCCTCTAAGGTTAAGGTTGCTGATATAAACTTCATAAATGAATGCACCTTTAATGAAGTCCTTTCAGTGTTTCAATTCTAAACTCCGTTGGATATCTGTCAGGTAAACATGCTGCCTTTAAAAAATTCATTTTTATGCTTGCCATCTTCGGGAGGGGAGGAAAGGAAGGAAGAAAAAAACTGAACTCAAAATCTTACAAAAGTGAATGTTGAAAAACTATCTTTACATGTAATTGGAAAAAATAAAATGCTACTAAAATAGAAATAACAACAAAACTCATTTTTATGTTGATGAATTCTATAAGACGACAGTAATGTAGTTTGTACTATCCTTAGAGTGAACAATGAATTGTAGAATGTTGTACAAGCTCAAGTCTCTGATTTCAATCCATTCATAAAGTTACTAACCTTGAGTTATAAGTAAAAATCCTTCATGCTTTTCAGGCCCAATAATCAAAGAATGCATGTCACATATGTGAATAGTTTGTAATTCCCAAATAATTCCCTTTCCACCATCCCCTGCAGTAATATAAATTCAGTACCCAGGTCGTATCTGCAGACTTGTGCGTACAGCTTGAGTTTAGCAAATGCTTCATTGTTGCCATCAGCTGCTTGAGAAAACCATTCAGTTACCAACTTTTCTGAAAGTTTCTTTGAAGCAGTAGATCCAACTCTCATGATCCCATCAGCCAATAATCGTGAAATGGGTCTATGTTGTCCTAATCGACAGGACTACACAAAGAGAACAACAAAATTAGTGAATTCATCATAGTATATACAGACATATGTTTTTCTGAAAGCATCTGTTAAAAAATAAGGAAAAATCATCCCTTTAAGTCCCTTTTAAAGGGAAGCCAAAGGCCTTTGATACTAAGGTTAGCAATAAATGATACATGCTGTTAGAGATCTAGCTTGGGAATTTTAGATACACTCATTTTTTCTCACTCAAAATTATAATACCACACATTGCTGATTAAAGTGAAGTAGCAAGGAATTAATTACAGCAATATTACTTGTTCATTTTAATTGCATCTGACTTTTCCTGATGCCATTTCGGCTTTTCTTGGCAGAGATACTGGAGTGGTTTGCTATTTCCTTCTCCAGCTCATTTGACAGATGAGGTAACTGAGGCAAATGGGATTAAAGAGCTTGCCCAGAGTCAAACAGCTAGGAAATGTCGGGCCAGATGAGACTTCCTGACTCTAGGCCCAGCACTCTCTCCACTGTGCCACCCAGTTGCCCTGCAAAACTACATTACTTGGTAATAATAAACTGTAAAATGCAGAAATAGATCAGCAATAAAAAAATGTTTAGACATTTAAATGGAGTATTTAGCCTTTATATGAGAGACAATGTGTTATATAGCAGATAAAGGGCTGGTCCTAGAGTCAGAAAGACTACTGTGTTTTCAAGTCCTCCCTCTACACTAGCTGTATGACAATGGACAAATCATTTAACTTCCCAGGACCTCAGGTAACTGAAACTAAATGGTGGGAGAGTTGCTGATCCAAATGATTGAAGGAAAGTTTCTACATAGATAAAATCAGAGATACTTCCCCCTTTCCCAAAATTACCTTAAAATGCCAAAATAATATCAACAACAAAAATCTATACTGAAATAAATGAAATTCTTAATATCTCTACATAGTTGTCATCATGTATACATGTTTGAAATTTATGATCAGTTGGAAGATCTTAAGTTCTTATAGAAAGTGTCTTCCTGGTATATTTAAGGTAAATAAAAATGTACTAAAATGAGAAAATACAAACCTTAGTACTATATGTATGTGTACACAAACACCCCAACCTTACCTTCATCCACACAAACTGACAAGATGCATACTTGAAATAATTGGTAAGGAAACAAGTCGGGAAAAACAAAGAATTCTAATTTTAGGGTTGAAACATTCCCTTTATTTTACAAATTAGGAAACTAGAGTCCAAAGAGACACAGTCACTTACCTATGGCCACAGGGCAAGCCAGGGCCAAAACCACAATAATACAATACTAAGGGCTGTATAATAATACAATACTAAGGGTTGTATTTTCTCATATATATCCTCTTCATCCCTTTACCAAATATAAACATAAAGTCAATGTCAGTTATAAAGTAACATATTATTCTTCATACACAACATATGCTACAAGCTGTTATGATGGCAGGTCACATTAAACCTATTCCACTCTCCCCTGAAAACTTTGTGTGAACTATGAAACATCTGAAGTCAGCTGCTTAAGTTTATGGGTGCAATGGATCAGTTTTTCTTTCAATTTAACAAAGATTTATTAAATATCTATTACCTACAAGGTAGAATGGAATAGTGAATGGAAAAGAGACCCACCCTGGAATTAGAAAATCAGGCTACAAGTACTCTCACTTCTGACATACTAGAATTTTGAACTTAGACAAATTACATAACTTGAGTATACCACACCAATTCTCTAAGACTATAAATTACAAATGAGTTGCCAATGTGCATTAGTAGAACAATCCTATAATGATGATATCACAGTTCTAGATCAAAAAACGAGTATAAAAAGCACTGTGATAGACGTTATAGACTTAAAAACAAATGAAAAACAGTTCTTGATTGCAAGGAATCTCTACCATGCAATACAACATTTACACAGATTAGTCAATATAAGACGGCCTGAAGGAGAGAACACTAATAACTAGAAGGAGCAAGAAAGCCTCCCCCGCAAGGACATGAAACCTGAATTTAACCTTAAAGTTAAATGCTGCTAAGAAGCAGGAGATAGAATGCCAAGCCCAGGTAACAGCAAGGCCAGTTTAGTTGGAATGTAGAGTGTGTGAAATCAGTTAAGCACAGTACCAGGTACCATGATAGTGTTGGAATGACAAGGGTGAAACAAGTTCTTTCCTTCAAAGAATGTACAGTCTAAATGGAGAGATAACATACATATGAGTTTATAGATGCTGTAAACAAAATGAATATAAGGAATAAATGCAAAACAGTTTTAGGCGGAAGGGCACTAGCAATGGGAGTGGGGGGAGGGGATGGTGGGCATGGGAGGAGAGGACAAAGGAAAGGAATTCACTGAGCTAAATATTAAAGGAAACAGGAATTATAAGATGCAAAAGATGAGGTGAGAGTGCATTCTAAACACAGTTCAGCCAGAGCAAAGGTGTGAAGGTGAAACATGTGGTATCATGTACACAAAATGGTAAGTAGGCTAGTAAACTAGATCACAGAGTGTGGCGAGGCCCATGTGAGAAACTGAACACCTGGCCACTTTGGCATCAATAGCACCACATCTTAATTGAGTCTCCTGCCTCACAGGTTAGGCTTAGGTAGCAACACAAAGTATAAGATATTTTAAAATCCCATACCTCTCACTTTGAACACATACCTCATATATTGCAGTAAGGTCTCTAAAAAAGGTTTTTGCTCCATTCAGAAGGGCTTCATTCTCTGGACATAGTACAACATATGCTATATCTCTTTGAGATCCATAAGGTTCTAGCATCAGCCTCTCCCAATAAGGCAAGGCAAATGGAGAGAGCACCAGAAAATCATAATCATATCCCAACAAAAATGTGGGAATTGGCAGTGGTTCTGGGGACTCATCAGTTCCTTTAAAAAAAAAAAAAGTACATTAAGAGCATATGCGTAAGTAGAAGATGTTGACTCTTTACTTAGATTAATATGAAGCAGTGTACAAAACTAAAAATTAAGTACAGTTATTTAATTGGGCCCACTACAGATTTTTTAAAAAATTTATTAAAATTTAAATAAAGATCTCACAAAAGATCATAGTAATTTAGGGACCCATAGCCAATCAATAATTCCATACACGTTATTTACCATATGAGCCTCGGCCAGCCATTTTATGAAACTGTTGCCAAGTAAGGGGACCTTGAACTCCCCAAGATCTCACTGTTCGTTTTTTCTGAATGGCATCTTGAAGTACTGGCTGAAGGGACAGGAGCATTCGAAGGATGTCTTGTGAACACTGCATGCTTACATCTATAGCTATAAGAAGGATACAAAAATAAGAATTATCTTAGCTCTACGATATCAACAAAATATTAAGTTATTAAATCCAGCAGAATCACTCACTATCATGAATATTTAAATTTCTATTTATAGAGAGCCTATTTCTGCAAAGAACTATCTGGAAAAATTTGGACAGATAATTCTTCTACGGACCTACAACAACATCAACAAAAAAAAAAAAACCCCAACTCCTATAATTCTGATATTTGATAAAACTGAACTATACAAGTGGTTCTTTGACTTCATAACTTAATCAAATTCATTTCTTCTCTCTCTTTTAGACACATTAAACTGCTCATAAAATTTCCATATTAATCTTATTCATAAATCAACAGTCCTGGTGAAAAAAAGTCTACATAGTGAGGATAGAGACATTAACCCTAACCTGGATTTTGGAATTCTCTTGTGATAAAATTTTCCTACAGTATCATGAAAAATAGATAACTCTAGAAACTTTGGTATAGAGCTATATGATACCTCATAGACCTGTTCAAACTACTAACATTCAAGGATATTTTTTTATTCAGCTATTCAGTTACTGCTTAATCTATAGATTGCCCATGCCCCCATTTCTTTTTCCTTTTTGTGACCTGCCCTTCAGTATTTCATTACTTTAATCACATGCATTTAAGAAGGAAAGGTTGCTAAGCTGGAGTCAGGAGAGACACAGTCTTGAATCCCAACTCCTACATAATTATGAGAAAGTCACTTTAACTCCTAAATCCCTCTGAGTCTCAATTTCCCTATCTGCAAAACTGGAAAAGGTACTGTTTTTAATATCTATCTTCCCAGAGCTATTTAGGATCAAATAAGAAGGTAAATTGTAAATTGTATAGAGTTTTATGTCAGCTATTAAGAAAGGAATATTTTGCTGAGTTCCCTTCTTTTCCTGCCTAACTTCCTAAAAAACAATGGCTAAGGAAGAATAAAATAAAATCATTAGCTAGAAGGAAGTTGTAGAATGCAAATTTACATTATCATTGCCATGCCATTTCAGTTCCCCACTTCCATAACCATGATATAATCACTTCTTCTGCTAGTACTCTTCTTCTCCCTAACTCAGTTGCCTTCCAGTTTTGGCCTGATATTACCCTTAATTCAAACATTTTAGTTTTAATTTCCCCTCAAAGCAGTATCATTTATACTCCAACTTAAATCTGTTAAATACCAAAATATTCCACCCTATTTGTTTTTATTTAAGTAAATACTTTACAGTAAGACCATGACATAACTATTTTTTATTATTTGGGACACAAAATAGTTCCCTATCTCAGTGAATTCCAATATTACTTTTGTTTTGATTTCATGATATATCCTTTTTGAGGGAAAAGGAGTAGGGCCCAGACCTGCGGTTTCTTTGGTGCAGGGAATGCCTGTCAAGGAAATTCTCTCTACCAATACAGATCAGCACCTTCTCTGTAATTTATGGTTTTAGAGAGTTGCCTAGGGCACTGAGAGGGTAAGTGACTGACTAGTCCAGGTCACAGAGCTGGCATGTATCAGGGACCTCCAGGAAGTCATTAGGTCTCTGAGACTAAGTCTTTATGGCAAGCAAACACCTCTATTCCAAATGAAATTACAAACACAGATTATTATAATAAAAATGTACAGTTTTGTAACAACTTAAAACGGATTTGTTAAAAAACAAAGTCTTGGGAATCACTGAATTAGCAAAACTAAACCAACATAAGACAAAACAATTCAAGGTCCACATTTTGAAATACATTTTTTTTTAAAATAAATGTTAGCTCTTAATTACAAGTGATCACTGAAAGTAATTTCTGAGACATAGTTTTAACAGTAAAGTATTGCTCAAATGAAAAATGCCTTCTCCAAAGTTACTAATGATGTCTTAACTGTCAAATCAAACTCCTCCCCGCACTCTCAATGCTTATCTTTATTGATCTGAGGATGTAACCCTATTGACCACCCTCTTGTCCTAGATATTCTCTCCACAGTGGGTATCGATGACAACTTTCTTTTGGTTCTCCTCCTGCCTGTCTTGATTGCTCCTTCTCAATCTCTTTTACAGGATGACCTTACATAGCATGATCCCTATTTGTGGATATACCCAAAGGTCCTAGGACCCTATTTCCTCTCAGTTACCTCATCAGCTTTCATGAGTTTAATTGATCTATATATCTAGTCAAAGCCTGTTCCCCTTTCTCAGTCTCCTTTGCTGGAAACTCATCAGGTCATACCCATTAACTTGGGAGTGAAACACAAAGCTCTATTCTGGGGGTTCTTTTTTTTCCTCTCTTTGCTACTTCACTCTGTGCTCTCATCAGCTATGTATTTCATTATCATCTCTATGCTGATGATTTCTCAGATCCGGTTATCCTGCCCTAATCTCTCTGCTGACCTCCAGTCCCAAATCTCCAACTTCCTTTCAAACATCTCAAAACTGGATGTCCAGTAGGCAACTTAAATTCAACATATCCCAAACTGAACTCATCTTTCCTCCTAAGTCCCCCCCTACTCTACCTTCCCTATTACTATAGAGGACAACACCATCCTATCAAGTCCCCCAGGCTGGGGGACCTAGGTGTCATTCTTGACTCTTCACTGCCTCTCACCCCCATGCCACCCCACCCCCACTCCAATCTGCTGTCAAAACCTGTAGATTAACTCTGCAACATCTTTTGAACACATTCCTATTCCCATCCCCTATCCCCATGGCCTCCACTCTGGTACTTCATCACCTCAGACCTGGAGTATTACAAAAGCCCTACCAGTGGGTCTGCCTACCTCAAGGCTGTCTCCACTCCAATCCACCCTCCATTCAACCACTAAAGTGATTTTCCTAAAGCACAGGCTGAACCATGTCACCTTCATGCTAAAACTCCAGTACCTTCGTATGACCTCTAGGATCAAATATGAAATACTCCGGTATGCAAAAGCCCTTTATAACCTGCTCTTCCCTCTCCATCTTTCCAGTATTCTTACATCTTAAAACCCACCACATGTTCTTCAATCCAGTGACACTGGCCTTCCTGGCTATTCCACAAAAAAGACACTCCATCTCTCAGCTCCAAGGACGTTTTCTGATTGTCTCCCAAGCCTGGAATGTTTTCCCTCCTTATCTCTACTTACTGCCTGTCCATTCCTTCAAGTCCCAGCTAACATCCCATCTTCTCCCAAAGCCTTTCAATCTTCTGAATTCTAATGCCTCCCCCTCCATTAATTATTTTGTATATATTTCCTGTACATAATTTGTCTATACATATTTGTTTACTGTCTCCCCCATTAGACTGTGAGCTCCTACCTAGACTTTAGGGACTGTCTTTTCCTTTTCTTTGTATCTCTAGTGTTTAGCACAGTGCTGTCACATACTTGGTGCTTAATAAATGCTTAATGATTGATTGAAAAAGTCTCTTTCTTGAGCCTTACTTCAGCATTAAAAACTGCTTATTGGTCATTATTTATTTAAAAAAAGAACTCATCTCCCCTCCCCAGCCTCCAAACTCACTTTTCTGAATATCTTTATTTCTACTGAAAGTACCATAAAGTAATCTACCCTAGGCCAAGTGTACCAGCCTAAGGACAGAATTATTTCCTGTGCGTTGTTGTGAAAATTTGTTAATAACACAGTCACAGATGGATTGACTTATTGCTAATAATAAGCACAGAATCATATTATTTAAGAAGTGGGACCTCAGTGTTCATCTAGTGCAATTCACATACAAAATGAATCCCCATTATAACATACCCAACATGTGGTCATTCAGACTAGGCCTGGAGACTTCCAAGGAGGGCAAAACCCACCACCTCTTGAAGCAGCCCACTCCACTTTGGGGCGGCTCTCACCGTTAGAAGTGTTCCCTGACATATTGCCTAAATTGGCCTAATTGCAACTTCTACCATTTCTTTCCATTTCTGCCCCTAGAGTCAAAGAGAACAAGTTTAATCCTTTTCTATTTAATCCTGCCTAGTCTTCTCTTCTTCAGGCTAAACATTCCCAATTCCTTCTTCATATGAAGAGGAACTCAAGTCACTGGACCCGTCTTGTAAAAAGGTACCTAATAATAAAAGCCAATCTAAGTCTCCCTGAAAAATTTAAAGTAGCACACACCGTAATTTCTCATTTAGAGAGATATGCTAGCTATAAAGGAAACTCTACATTTCTTAGTAGATAAATACTAAGAACAATAAACAGATATGGAAGGAAAAAAGTTTTAAAAAACCAAAACATTAAGCTAGCACACTTACCATTTCTTTTGGCCCAGGGATGTAAACATGTAGTTTTCACAAGAGTTTCATCAACTTTTCCTCCTGACATATTATCCATGAACTGACGTCCATGTTCTAATGCAAGGTAGCAGTCATTGCAACAATCCCGTTCTTCAACACGTACCGAGCTGCTAATTACACCAATTTTGGGAATAGGATCTTGGTCTGCTGCTCCAAATGGTGAAAATAAATTAGTGCACTGATCTTGTAGCAATAATATTAACTCATCAGGCAATTTTTCAGGTTCTTTCAGTCCTCCATTGACATGTTCAACAGAGGTAGCCCTGAGAGCTTCAAAACGTTTCTCTGCTTCTTTACCACATTCAGTGTTACGTCCTATGATATCTAGTTCATCTTCAAGAAACAATCCAGAGCTGTTTCCGAATTTTCTGTTCATGACAGCACTGAAGCCACAGGTACACCTATACTGTGCTTCCTGTGTTGGATCTGGAATGTAAACTCCAACATCAGCACCTTTGATGTTCATGTTGCAGACACAGATACAACAACTGTCAAAGTTACAGTCTTTGTATAAATTCATTACTGACTCCGAAAGAATGAGGTTTACATAAAGACTATGTGCTTCAGGGATGGATGGAACAGTTGCAGGCTCAACAGAATTTAGGGGTCTACACGTTGATGGGGTGGAAGCTGGTGAATACAAGTCTGAATTCTCATATTTGACTGAGCCTTGAGCACTGGCAGGCCCACCAGCTCCACGAGGTGTACGAGGTGTCCTTGGTGTTCGTGGAGTTGGAAATCTAGGGGTGGAGGGGGAAGGAAGAATCCCTGCTCCACTATTACTGGGAGGTGCACTACTTGGAGGCATCCCAAAAGGAGTATGAGTTTGAGGAGTATAAGCAGGCCCATATTCTTGATCCATAGCACTTCCATCACTGTAACATTCCCCAGATGAGTTCATCCCGAAAAATAAAATTTAAAAAAAAGGAAAGAGAGAAAATGAAATTAGAATTGAGAAATGTTCCATAATTATTTAAAAAAAAATATGGTTTGACAACTAGTACAAGTAATTTAAAAAAAAAAATCTATCCCTATGGTACCCAGTCTACACAATTAAAAAATTGTCAACAATGCTTCTTTAGGAAAATATCTAGAAAGGACTTGTCAAAATAAATGAAGCACACACAATTGTAATGTAATGAGTAGCATTCATAGACCTGTAGATTTATGAAGGCATAAATCTAGCCCCCTCATTTTAAATATGAAGAAACAGGTGAAAGATTAAGTGACTCACCAAAAGTCACACAGCTAATTAGTATCTAAGGCATGATTTGAACCCTAGAATTGTACCATCTAGCTAGCTGCCTTACATACAATCATGTCTAAAACACCTACAAATGTCTTGAATGTGAAATTTGTACAGGTATAATAGTACTATATGATTCAAGAAGCAATAATGATCACTATTTAAAAAAAACTACCAGAAAATTCTCTTCCCTAATTAAAGATATGAGGCAGTGAATCAAAATACACCATTAGTTTAGGGATGCTAAGAAAGATGTTTTGGAAGAAATGAATGCCCAATGTGATATTATTTACCCAAAAGTATTTTTTAATATATCATCAATTTTTGCTACTACAAACAGAAATTAAAAACTTGAAAGACTTGGGAGGAGTTAGTCTTTTTTAAAAAGCCATATACAATGTATTTCTCTCAAGACTCAGTTTTATACAACACATGGATATAAATCATACCCCTCTTTGATGAAAGGCATGGTGGGCCCTGGAGGAAGCAACTCTAATTTCCCAACAGTCCAACTTTGCCGATAAATGCACTCTTCTGGAAGCTTGATAGGAGGCAAACACTGGCTGGGGAGTGTTTTTAGAGGTGCAAACATGGAACATCCCACCAGAGCTTGACAATTTTCCAGTTTATAGACATATGAAAAATCCTGTAAGATAAAAATTCAAACTTATAATGTCTTAATTTTCTAACTTCAAAGAGAGGTAGTTAAGTACTTAGTGAATTTTAAGTGGAAATTTTAAAAAATCACAAATAAAGGTTTCTTAATCCAAGTCCAGTCATCTTCTAACAAGGAAATTCTACTATTACAATTCTATTAATAACAAATTTGGGAAGAAAAAAGTATAGTCAATGCCAAAAGTTAGTATTGTTAACTAGAAGACTGTAAAGATTTAGAAAATTTCTTTTGCATAAACTCATTTACCTTAATTTCAGAAGGTTTGGGACTACAGAATCCTTCATCAACCTCAATTTTGAATTGGGCTCCTATACTGGAACTATTTCCATCTAGGATAGTTCCTCCAGGTGTAGTATCCATACTACCATATTCCTTGTTGTTCATATTCATTGGGGAAAATCCCATAATATGCTGTTCCAATGATGGTGGTGTTGGATACATCTTATGAAGATCTGCAGTGCCTACCAGAAACACACATTTGATATAAAATAGACATCAAGAGAATGTTTAAAATTAAAAGTGGCCAACTTAAGATTTCATCTATTTAAAAATACAACAAATTTATTTAGAGAACTTACTTATGCATGATAGCGGATCCAAATTTCCTGCCTTTGACTCCTTGCAATTAGATTTCTCGTCTGAGCCATTCAGTGTTTTTTTAGAGCCAGGCTATTAAAAAATTTACATGAAAGTTTTTATTTGGTGCAATTTCGGGTCATTAATAATTCAAAATGAATGCCTGCTCAACAAAACATTTGTTTTATTTGTTAAACATTTACTAAGCACCTAACAAATATAGTCTGCAAGGTGACAGTAAAGATATAAACTTTAGAAAAGATGCATTCCCAGTTTTCATGTAGCTTATAGTCCAAAAGGATAAGACTGACACAAATATAAATGACTATAATACATTATAAAATTACGTGGCCAGTACATTAGAGAGTTACAAAGCGAAAGACTATTTTTACAAGGCCTGAGGAGGAAAGCTTTTATCAGAGGAAGGGAAGACTACATGGAAGAGGGTAGAATTTGAATTGGGTTTTTATAGGGTTGGTAGGGATTTAAGAAGTGTGAGATAGAGGACATTCTAACAGGGTTCAGCATAAACAATAAAGATAGGAAAGCAAAGAGCAAATTAGCAACACAATGTAGTGGGAGCATTGACCACTTGGAGGGGGGAAATGCGGTCTTGAAAGATAGGGTGGTGAAAAAGTAGAAAGGCCATGAATGACAGGAATTTGAATTTCGTAGGCAACAGGGAGCCACATAATCAAATCAATGCATTAAGAGCAATTGTTCTAGCATCCACATGTAGGCTACACTGGCGGGGGCAAGAGTGTGGAGTAAGAAAGACCTATCAAGAAGCTTTTTCCAACAACACCCAATCTCTAATTAATAAGAGGCTAAAGAGTATGAAAATTTTAAAAAATTGCAAACTACAACCACATTAAAACACACCCCAAATCACTAATAAGAGAGATGCAAATTACCACTCACATCCAAACCAAGATTACAAAAATGGAGAATACTAGAGGGACTCTGGGCCAACAAGAAAAAGAATATACTGCTGATAGAGCTGTAAAATAGTTCAATTGTTCTAGATTTCAATTTAGAATCATGTAAGAAAAGTCACTAAACTGTCTTTATTCCAGCAATTCTACTTCTGAGTATATACCCTAAGGAAGTCTTCAAAGACAGAAACAAAATTTAATATACACTAATATTCATAGTTGGAATCATGATTTCATGAAGGGCCCAGGCCATCCATGCTCACTTCTATCCTGACTCTTGAGGCTTTCCCCTTTATTACCAGCAGCCTTGTCACCCTAGAGATGCCTCTACTCTTGAGTTCTTGTCTCTGATTGGTAGGGGCCCTGGATGGAATCACCATTTCATTAAGTGTGTAGGCCATCTATGCTCATTTCTCTCTTGGTTCCACTTCTGACTCTGGACAAATTTAGGGCCCTTACTGCTATAAGACAATCCTTTTACACCTCCTTAACTAACTCTAAGTTAGTTCATGACAGCTCTGAAGCCACAGGTACACCTATACTGTGCTTCCTATGTTGGAACTGGAATGCATCTATCCAACTCACCATACTTTCTGCCAATATTTCCTCTTCCATTCCTGTCTCACATGAAGAGGTGGGAGGTGGCCCTTCCTACCAAGATTAACTCCTCTAATCTGCATAAGTGAATTCATTTCATCAGTGTTCTCCAGCAGACTGGCCCCTCTATCATCCCCACTCTCTCAATCATCTTCAATATCTCTAAGTATACTAGCTGCTTCACTATTGCATACAAACATATGCATTTCTCCTCATCCTGAAAAAACTTACTTGATTTCATCTCCACTATTATCCCACATCCTTCTTGCCTTTTGTGGCTACACTCCTTGAAAAAAAGACAAATGCTTGCTTTCCTCACACTCTTGACAGTCTATAGTATGATTTCCATCACATTGTTCCACCAAAACTGCTCTCGTGTCTGACATGATCTCTTAATTGCCAAATTCAAAGGCCTTTTCTCAATCCTTATCCTTCTTGAAATCTCTTCAGCCTCTGACACAGTCAACCAACCTCTCCTTGATCCCCCCTTCTCTCTAGGTTTCATAACACTATCCTCTCCTGGTTCTCCTACCTATTTCATTACTCTTTCTCAGTCCAGCATAACTATTAACTATGGGTGTCCCACAGGATTATCTGTCCTGGGACCTCTTCTGTTCTCCTTCTATACTATTTCACTTATTGATCTATCATCTACCAGGGATTCAATTATCATCTCTATGCAGATGATTCACAAATCTACATATCTAGCCCTAATTTCTCCCCTGACTTCCAATTGAGCATCTCCAATTGCCTACTAGACATCCCCTAGACATCTTAAACCATGTCCAAAACTCATTATCTTCCTCACACGCACCATCCATCCTTCCAAACTTCCCTATTACTGGTAAAGGCACCACCATCACCCAGGCATCATCATTAATTCCTCTCTCTTACCCTTCATGTCTAACATGAAGGCAAGGGCTGTCAATTTTACCTCTGTAGTATTTTTTTTTGGTATACTCCCCTTTCTGTCCTCTGACACTGCCACCACCCTGGTGCAGGATCTCATCACCTTAAGCCTGGATTATGGAAATGGACAGCTGGTTAGTCTCCCTGCCACAAGTCTCTATTCCCTCTATTCTAAACTTCACTCAGTTATCAAAGTAATCTTCTTAAAGATCTGACGATGTCATTTCTTCCCTTACCTTTCGCACCACCTCCTCACCTACTCAGTAAACTCTAACATCTCCCTATCACTTCCAGGATTAAATATAAAATCATTTGTTTGGTACTGAAAGACCTTCATAACCAGTAAACCCCTCTCACATTCTCAGCCTTCTAACACCTTAGACCCCCTTACACTTCAGTCCATCAACACTGGCCACCAGGATCTTCCTCACTCCACCCTAGTTACTAAAAGCATTTCATTAGCTATTTCCTAGTGCCAAGAATTCCCTCCCTATCTCTTCCTCTCAGCTAAAATCCCACCATGTACAGAAGTCTTTCCAGA
The DNA here is from genome assembly GCA_028646595.1 of Phalanger gymnotis. Lineage (NCBI taxonomy): Eukaryota > Metazoa > Chordata > Mammalia > Diprotodontia > Phalangeridae > Phalanger > Phalanger gymnotis. The sequence goes on along the minus strand of CM053626.1, from coordinate 203,692,780 downwards.
TCTACCTTAATTCTAGTGCTTTCCCTCTGTTGATTAATTCCCTTTTATCCTGTATGCAGCTTGTTTACAAAGTTATTTGCATGTTGTCTTCCCCTATTAGATTGTGAGCTCTCCAAGAACAAAAACCCTTTTTAATCTTTGTATCCCTAATACTTAGTAGGGTGCCTGGCCTAAAGGAGGTGCTTAACACATGTTAACTACATTTTCTTACTTCTCCCCAACAGCCTTGCCCCTGCCATCCATAACCCACCACTTTCCAGTTCCCTTTTATAAATTGTCTTCCTCCATTAGTACACAAGTCCTGTGAGGGTAGGAACTGTCTTTTTGCTTGTATTTGTATTCCTAGCACTCAAGGGTACCTAGAACATACTAAATGCTTCATAAATGTTCTATTACTGACATATAAACAGCACTTTCTAACAAATAACTGGAGGGGTGAGGGGGAGCGGGGGCTCTGGATGATAGGCTAGATTGAAAGAATAGTTAATGGTTCGATGTCAATGTAACAGAAAGACCCTGAGTGGAGTTTTCCAAGGATACGCACTTTACCTTGTGCTGACATTTTTATCAATAATTTGGACAAAGGAATAGATGACATGCTCATCATATACGAAAATGACACAGATTTAAGAAGGACAGTTAACATATTAAAAGGCAAGAGTCAGGATCCAAAAAGATCTTGACTGGCCAGAGTCATTAGGCTGAATATACTAAGATAAAACTCAACTGGGATAAATGCAAATATAAAATAACTAAATGCAAATAAATGCCAATACAAAAAAAAATCAACTTCATAAATATGTTATGGGGCAGGTATGGTTAGACAGCAGCTATTCTGAAAAAGATTTGGAGGTTTTAGGGACTATAAAGTTATTGACTCAGCAGTTTGTTTGATGCTAGGGGGGCGGAGGAGGAGGAATTAATGTGATCATGGATGGCACTGAGAGGCATAGTTTCCCCACTGGATTCTGTCCTATTCAGACCTTATCTAGAGTACTGTTTTCAGTCCAGGTGTCAGTTTACCAAGGCTACTGATAAGATGAAGAAGAATGTGTAGAGGATGGCAACTAGAATGGTGAATGGCTTTGAGTCCACTTTATGTAAGAAACAGTTGGAGAAACTGGGCATAGAAAAGAGAAGGAAGACTCAAGGCAGGGGGTAGGAGAGATGATACATAATAGCCATCTTCTTACATTTGAAGTCTATCATATAGATGGATTAACTTTTTCTATTTGATTCCAGAGTCCAGAACCAGAAACAAATGGTAGAGGTTACAAAGAAGTTTATTTAGGCTTATTGTCAGGGGAAAACTACCCAACAGTTAAGAGCAATTCCAAAAGTAGAATGGGCAGTCTCAATTAACGATGAGATCTCTCTCCTTAAAGACCTTAAAGCCGTGGATAGGTGACAACTTATTGGTTATGTTACTGTGGGGATTCCTTTTGTGTATGGATTAGAGTAGATGGCCACTACAATAACTATGCCCATCTACTGTGGAATCAGACATCTAGGTGGCTCAGTGAATAGAGTATGTGGCCTAGAACCAGATAGACTCATCTTCAAATCTAGCCTCAGATACTTACTAGCTGTGTGACCCTGGGCAAGTCATTTAACCTCATTTGCCTCAGCTTCCGTATCTGTCAAATGAGTTGGAGAAGGAAAAGGCAAACCACTCCAGTATCTTTGCCAAGAAAACTGCCAATGGGGTCTCAAAAAATTGGACACAACTGAACAACAACACTGAGGAATTTCTGAAAAAACTACAGGAAATTAATATAATGAAGTATTGTATAGTAAGAAATAATAAAAAAATTCAGAGAAAATTCAAAAGATCTTTACCAGCTCACACTGAGTAAATAATCAGTGTCAAAGAATATGCATAATACCTATAGCAAGGTAAGTAAAAAAGGTCACTAAAAGGGAAACTTTATCGCAGAAAAAAGCAATAAAGGGCCTGGAGAAGAAATAATGAAATCTGACCATCATGGAATAGAGGTAGAGAACTACTAGATTACAGTACTGCTTATGTTGCTAAATGCAGTCACTCTATTTGATGTTTTTACTAATTTTTTTCTGGGTTCAGTGTGGGTAGAGTGTTGAAATGACTAATATAAATAACACTTTCTCTTTCCCCTCTTTAAAAAAAAAATCTGTTGCAACAGTACATAAAGACTTGTACTATAGAGATGGTTTGTAGGGAAAGATGTGTGATATTAATATATTGAATCTCTAAGACTAGAAAGGAAATTTATTGAAAGTTATTAAAAACATTTTTTTTAATTTCATGAACCTCAGGTTAAGAATCCCTGTTCTAGTATAAGAAAGGTACCATGCACAATCTCCCAAGTTGTCTTTTTCCAATTTCTTTTATTGTGCCAACTCATTAATTTTCCAAAGACGTAAGAGTCTAAGGCAGTGTGACTGAAGAATGATTTTTAAATACAATGAAGATTTATTTAAAAAATTAAAAACCATTCTTAGCTTGCAGTCTGTACAAAAAACAGGAATGAGCAGGATTTGGTGGGATTTGGTTTACCAACCCCTGGTATAGGGAATCTAACTGTAATCTGTTTTCTGAAATGGCTGTTTAGAATTAAATGCTAGATTTCCCTTTTTAAAAAAAATTTTTTTGGGGGGGGGGTTAAAGACGGGAAGGGGGAGTAATGTTGAGGTGGCTAGGAAACTACAAATGTGGAAATACATATTTGTAGTACTTGGAAGATTATTGGCTAGCTTTGCTGAACTGGTTTTTTTCTTTGTTACAAAGAATATTTGGGGGAACAGGGAAAGATTCATTGAGAAAAGTATGTTTAGAAACAAAAAACAATTAAAACAGAACTTTAACATTAGGTTTTGCCTATTCACAATGAAATTTTCTATAATATGGTGATTTGCAACTTCAAAGGAAGAGTAATTATCACTTATTAGCTTAATGACATGAATTTTAACTACTTACATATTTTTTCCTCCATATAAAAAAATAAGGATCTCTAGCTGTAATAGCTAGCATTTATGTAGCACTTTAAATTTTGCAAAGCACTTTAAAAATATTTTATTCTCATAACAACCCTCAGAAATATTATTATCCCTATTTTTTTTTTAACAGATGAGGGGGCAGACAGAAATGATTTGCCCTGGGCTACACAGTTACTAAGTGTCTGAGGTCACATTTGAATTCAGATCTTCATAACTCCAGGCCTAGTATTCTATCCATTGTGCTACCTAGCTGCTTGCCTCAAGGAAGGAGATCATTTACTACAGCTGAAAAAGCAGTGCCTTTGGAGTCAAGGGGAATTGGGTTCAAATCCTGCCTCATTACTTACTACCTATGCACTTTGTGGAGACAAATCATTTTAACTTTCCTGGGCCTTCTTCTCTTGTACAGGTCAGAGACCAGCTAATCCAATTCTCTTCTTGGAGGGGAAGCTGGTTTCTGAAATTTCTTCCAGGTCTAAATACATGAACCTTTGCTTTTACATCATAGTCATTTCTGTAAATATACCTCCCTCACCCCCATAGAAATTGAGGCTCCCCTTGTAAAAGACAATGAAGCCAAAACATTAGAAACAGAGACTACATGTGACAATGTATACAACCTTCTGCCCTATGTAGCACTATTTTTAAGGTGTGGGAACCAACCAAAGATAAAGTCTTTTAATGGGCATTGCTATTAAAACTAAATTTCCTTCTCCCATGTCTCTGGCATAGTCAAATTAATTCAAAAGTACACAATCACATAGCACAATTTTTTAAATATTAAGAACACTGTATCGGACGGGTTAAATAATATTAAAATGAAATTGATTAGCATGATTCTTACTTCTACAATTCAGTGGTATTCCACCTTTTAACTGATTAACTCATTTGGTTGGTTACCCATCTTGGACCACTATTTTAGGATGGCCTTAGCCACCATGCTTCATTTCCCCTATAGACCCCCCAATCTTCTTGCCACAGAGCTCTTTCAGTATCCCACTGCCTCCTCCTCACGCCTCTAGTACTGGAACCAAGAATAAATCAACTCTACCATAGTGCCTGGATGGAGTTTGTCAATCTACTCCTCAAATGGTTCTCTCATCATCCCTCCCTGGCCACCACTCCCTTATGTGTGCAGAAATCATAAGGTGCTTTTGCATTTATATCTCCAGGTTTACCACAGTATTTGGCATATAATAAGCCCTTCAAAAGTGTCCCAGTCATTCAATAATCCAATCCACTAAAAATCTTTTAAAAGAAAGACAAATTTCATGTATATTAGTAACAAGTCCAGATTAAATGATGGTCCAAAAGGGCAGTGTAACACTCACTGTTAGTTCATCTTCATCAGAATTGAAGAGATTGTCAAGGTCAGTATAAGAGACAGCTAGGTCAGAATCATAAATGAGGCTGGTTGATGGAGGACGGGCATGACCACCAGGACGTTGTGCATCTATAAAATACAAGCAAAAATTATATGATGGGTAATATAACATGCTACTTAAATCAGTTAGAGGAAGTTTCCAACTTATAAAAGAGGTAGTACTCTTAAATTTGTCTTTTGTTTTTTAAAATGCTTTCTGAAACCTTAAACATCTGAAGTTAGGTGTTGTGGCTAAGTTTTTGTGCAACTTTAATCAGCAATGAAGTTGGTTTAATCAGCAATGAAGATAGAACACCAAACATTTGTAATGAAAAAAAAAAACAGAAAGTAATTTTCCAACATTAGGAATCAAACATAAAACTCAATGTGATTTTTTGCAAAGCACGAATGCAATGAAGAGGAAAAAAGTTTCCTGAAATAACAGAATAAGAATTAGAAGAAAAAAAAAGGAAAAGGAATTAGAGTATTAAAGTCTCAACTTCACACTCAATATAGGAGCCCTTTCTACATACAATATCCTTGACAGATGGTATGTAAGCCTTTGCTTGAACACTTTTAGGAACAGATCACATTCAACTTCTAGACACCCCTAAATGCTAAGATTTTTTCCTTATAATTAGTTTAAACCTTCCTTGTCCTTTCTAATTAAGTTCCACCTGATGGTTCTAAATCTGACTACTAGAGCTCTACAAAAGAAGTCTAACAATTTTAAAGTGATTATGCTGCTCTAAATGATCTCCAATTTCCCTTCTGGCTCTAAATCCTATGATTCTTGGTCTCACTTATTTTCCCCTACCAAGTCTTCTCTATTCAGTATCAATATCCCAGGGGTTCCAAATAGTCTTCATATAACATTTCACATAATCTAAGCCACCATTCTCTGTAGCAGAGCTTCTTAAACTTTTTCCACTAGCAACCCCTTCAGTGTTTCTAAAACTGTGGGTCACAACCCCATATGGTAGAGAAAAATCCAGTATGACAGTTGGAATAGAACAGCTGTAAGGAATAGTGGATAGAGTGCTAGACTTGGAATCAAAAGAGACATTAGCTTGTGAGAGTATGCGGAAGTTAAAATTCTGTAAGGCTCAACTTCCTCATCTGTAAAATGGGAATAACAGCTATAGTTCTTTACCTCTTAAGGTAGTTAGGTAGGGGTAATGAGATTCAAGTGAAGTAAGGTATTTAAAGTGCTTTTGCAAACCTAAAAGAACAATATAAATGTAAATGTCGTGTGTTTTTGTTTTTAAATAGATGTTGATGTACATAAGAAAGACTGCCTAAAAAAGGATGGAGCAGAAAGGAGGGTAGTGTGGTACATCGATAATCTCTAAAGGTAGAAGGAAAATGGCCGCACATCTCAGGAGGTAAACATTCAAACAGAAATCTCCCCAATGATATTACTGGACCAAGACATCTTGGATGATGGCCAGAGGCCAGAAGCAAACAGGTCAATTGTTCATAGACACCAAGTATTCAAAAGTCTTTCAATTAGTAAATTTGGGATTACTTTCAGATTCAACTTCTCATTCTGATAATAAAAGTTATTGTAATTCAAGTTGCTTAAACTGATAATGTATAAAAGGAAATCTGAAAAGAGTATCCAATAAAGTTGGGTTGTAGAAAAACCAGACATTTTATAATAAAGACATTCAAGTCTGAACTTCTCATAGTTTAACACCATTTTTTTCTTCTAACTTATAAGATTCGACTGCAATACACTTCATTCAAGTTCTACAAGGTTCCTGGTCTACTGGCAGAGTGAATTAAAACTCTTCCTCCTTTAAGATGCAACTGTAGCATAGCCTCACCTTTCAGAATTGAACAGAATCCCGAGTCACCTTCTGACAGTTTTCCATTTCCTTCAAGGATGCACTGGGATGACAACCAAGGGGATTGTCCAAGGGTGACAACCAAGGCTCTGCAACTCTAAATGTTCTTATACTGGCAAGCTCTCTAACATGTAGATTCATAGATTCCTACCCAATACATGAACATTTGCACTTTCAGATTCAGATTAGTTTTCTCTTCTTCATGAGTAACTTCACTCAGACACAGAGCTTAGAACTCCATAGGGAGTCCTTAGCAAATAGCTTTTCCCTTTTTCCTACCAGTCTAATCACTAATACAATAAAGCACTTTTCCTAACAAGCAGCTAGTTAATACATGTAAAGAAATAAGAACTGTACCCTAAACAAACGAGGTAAAAATGAAATTCAGGTAGTCTGATTTACTGAAGGGTTATTTGGGCGTTGGGGAGAGGAGTTGTAATTTCATTAGTATAGGAATTCCCTTCACCAAAATAGACCAGCAACTATTCAACAACTGAAAAGTCTTAGAAAGCCTTCTGAGAGGTTAAGTGACTTGCCTAGGGTCACACAGCAAGTACGTGTCAGACGTGGGACTTAAATATAGGTCAGCCTGACTCTGGAGCCAGGTCCCTCTATACCATTTTGTCTTTTGATTTACTGAGTTCTGGGAAGGGAAAAAAGGCTTCAAATATTTCTTATTTTTTAATTCTCTTAAGTGGTTACGGATGAGTAAATTCCAATGTTTACAATATGAAACTCCATTATCTCAAACTGCTCATAATATAAAGATGTTAATAAACCTAGTATTAGAATTTATATTTAAGTTTTAAGTCAGAAGGCCTTCTTTTTTTATTAAGTACAGTAAGATTTCTATTGCCAAGTTGAAAATAAGATACATTCTAAAATATCATTTTTACCTTGCTTGACAGAGGGACTAAATAATGACATAGCATCTTCTTCATGTGATAACACTGTTACATTGGACGTCCCATCTTCTGCCTGCAAATGAGAATGAGGAAAGCATTTAGCACCTTCATTTTAAAAAGCCTTCCAAACTTCAATCAATACATTCATTATAGGAAACACGTCAATTCTTCTAGAAATATCACATATTATTTATTTAATGAATACCGTAACTACAGGAAAATACTGATAAGTTAAATGTTTGGGGTGGCAGATGTAGGTGTAAAAGTATAGGTTAATAAGCTTGATCTCAGAACAGACTTTGGAAATCAATTAGCTTTTTGATACTGTTGTTGGTTGACTCTCTTTCTGATCAGTACCAAGTGTGAAAAATATTTTCATAAATGCTAAGTGTAAACTTCCTTTTTGCAATAGCAATACATCAAATACAAACGATTTCTATTTTCATTGGAGTGTTTAATGTAAAATAGTCTGGTTTAGAATAATAATTTATAGAGATTGGCTAGTTCCAGATGATCATTTTACAGATGAGGAAACTGAAACACAGGTGTCACTTGACTTACCCAATGTCACATAGCAAGTTAGGAATAGAATCAGATCTAGAGCCCTAGTCCCCTGAATTATAGACCTTTGTTCTTTTCACTACGTTATGTTATCTCTTCTCTGACATGTCTCATGCAGCAGGTATTCAAATATCTGTTTAGTTTTTATATTTTCTTTCCTATGGCACAGTGACTAAATTTGAAAACTGGGCTTCAAGCAAAATAGTTCTAATACCCAGCAACTCTACCTTTTATCAGTACAACAAACTAAAACTATGTTTAGCATAGCTTTGGTTCCATACATTTTATTTCATTGTAATTCTCTGAATATTGGTAATTTGTCTCTAGCATTATTAATCAGATTAGAGGCAGGGTGATACAGTGGCTGGGTTTGGTGTCATTAAGAGCTGAGTACAAAACCTGCCTTGAACTTAACTTTGTTCTTTTCTTCATTCATTTACTAAACTGTAGAGAGGGTGCAACTGGGGTATGAGGGAAAGGGAGGAGACAGGCTTAATCAACTCAAAATACCCAATTTCCAACCATGAACCTTGACAAACTTACCATATTAGGAATATGATTTAGAGAGGCAAAAAAGGAAAGATTTCCTCATCCATGACCTTTTTAAAGCATCTCAAAACCCCTATATTTTCAATAGCTATCATTTAAAAACTAAAAGTATTCACTTTTTACAAAATCTTTGCAAGGATAGAATTGCTCTGAATTAAAAAAAAAAAAGTATAAAAAGAACAAAGAAGAAAAGTTGATGACAATACCCTACAAAATTATCAACCACCTTTCAAAGCACTATTTTCTCTACTCACCTTATGTTTTTTCCCAGGTTCTCTATCACTGTTCTGCCTATCTTTTTTATTATCAGGAAAAAGAAATTCCACATCTCCATCAACAAATGCATATGGATCAATTTCAGCTTCTTGTTCCATATCAGATACTACTGCTGAAAGATACTGATTTTTACTCTGATACTGTTGCACCAGTTCATCAGAAACCTTTAAAGGTTTTTTACATTGCACCATTAACCTGGACAAAATAAAGATAAAATTAGAAAATTTTGTTTCTCTATATCAATACATGCTTTTCTCTCTCCTCCCGAATGCCACTCCCCAAAATTGGAATCATTCAATTTAAGGAGTCTTAATACCAATCTTGTCTTGGAGACAAGGAAACTGAGGCTTAGAGAACCTATCCAAGGTCTTATGGCTACTTAGTAATAGAAGCTAGGAATGGAACATAGATCTATTTTAAGTTTTCCATTAAGTTTTCCATTAAAAATAAAACGTTTCCTGAAAGACTACCTTTACTTTGAAATTTGCTAGCATTTAAACATTACCCAATGTACTATGACTCAAGCCCTTTTCTTAAAGTGTTCCTGAACCTATTTTGCTTTAGTAACAGTGACTGAAGAATCAAAATGGGCTAGTTTTATAGTATTAAACATGATAAAACTTTCTGCTATAAATTGATTATAATAAAAACTATATATCAATTCATTATCTCCTCAAAAGAGCTGTGCCTTTTAATTAATTCTGCTAGGTATTTAATGGGTGAGGGGAAGAGAGAATATATAGGCATAGGTACTCCATTTTTCTCTAAGTTCGAGACCAATAGGTTTAGTTGTACTGTACAAAATTAACAAGTGAAACCCAAGAACTCTTGGGATGAATTTGATTGACTCTTACAGAACCAGGGAAGGAGGAACTCCCTCCAGTCAATTTTTTAGCATTTTAGCAGATAAGTACTAGGGAATTCTCTGAGGCACAAAGAGGTAAAGTGTCAAAGACAAAATTTGAACCTAGATCTAAGCTCAGTATTCTATCCACTATCCTAAGCACTTCTACACAATAAAATATTCAAGTAATATCAAAAAATGATCAGAATTCAGAACATTTCCACAGTTAGAGGTCTCAAGTCCTTCTGGTGAAAACCAAAGCTGGCAATCTTTTTATACTTGCCATCTCACAAGAGGAAGCTACTGTTTTTGCTACTTCTAATGTCTTTTTTCTTCCTTTAGTACCAAAGGTACTTGTTTTAAGTAAACTCATTTTATAGCATTGATAAAGTAGAAGTCAGATTAATTTTAAAGACTTTATACTACACTGTAAATTGGTATAACTTGGTGCTTTACCACCACTGACTGGTGATATGCAGTATTAAAGCCCAGCTTCCTTAGTCATAAATACTCAGTCAAAAGGAATAAAAATTTGTGAAGCTCTGAGTATGGAAAAACCTGTAATCTCTCCTGTGCCTAATATAGTACTTAATATTAAGTGCTTAACATTTGGGGGAATCCTTATATTCTAGGAAAGGATGGGAAGCACAAAAAGGGAGACACCAGTTAAAGAAGTGATTTAAAGTCTACTAAAGAATTAGTATTATCACAACTGAAATATTACAATACTAAGGTAAATGCCACAGACCTTAGGCTACTAGCTTAAACCTCACTGTCAATGAAAATTTAAATTCAGACTACCAGATATTTATTCCTTATAAGAAAATAACTGAAGTCAAAGGGAAAACTGGGTTCGCAATTTGACCAACGTTGTGAGAATACATACATTTGATAAATTCAAAAATATCTTATTCTCAGAGATTGGCTAAAATAAGATCTTACAAGGTAACACATTTATAGTACTTTTCCCTCACATGCTTAGACATACATTGATTCTTTAAATTCTCACAATTATTATTAGCTCTATTTCACAGATAAAGAAAAGTTGAAGTGATCTGACGAAGGCCACATGGGCTAGTCAGTGACAGAGCCAGAACTAAATCCCAAGTCTCCTAATTCCTAGTTCAATGTATATTTCAATTTTGACCACAACGCTTTCCCCAAGCATTTCACAATTATGTATTTACAAGTGACTAATCACATACACAAGAGTCTGATTAAGTAGTATGGAGGCAATGCAGCAAGTGTAAAGCTTTCCTCTGTATTTTAGCAGAACCCTAGTCTAATAGAAAGCAAATGGATTAAAACACCTTTTCCCTATACATGTGTAACTTTTAGCAAACTGCTTACCAGTTCAGCAAAGGGGGAGAATTTGGAACTCAAAAACTTTAAAAAATTAATATTAAAAACTGTTCTTACCTGTAATTGGGAAAAAAGTTTTTTTAAAAAAACCTTTACTCTACCCTGTTAGATCGTTACATTTTATACATAGGTAACTACTAAACTGCATAATAACTTCATTAAGACATACTTGGCCAACCGCACAGTTAGACTTAAGGACAAAAAAACTAGAGAGACCACTTTTTGGCCATTTTATTCAAAAGTGAAAAGAAATAGTACTTTTGTAGGCCTTCAAAAAGGTAGTAGTATTCAATAATCACAATTTTAAGTGTTACAGGAAATGACTCCTACAGGTACAGGGATGTACATGAAATTTAAATATATTCCATGAAATATCACCTTCAAGTCACAAAGTACAACTTTAAGTAAATTCACATTAAAGCATACATGCACAAAATGCCTTTACATATGCTGTAACTAAGGAATCAATTATGTAAAACCATACAGTAATACATCTCTAAAGATATAAAAATAGAAAAATTTATCATTTTTTTTTAAAGGGAACAATTAAAAAAAACTGGATATTATAATTTCCTAACCAAATAACTGAGACTTGGTAGCCAGGTTCACTTCTTCCTGATGGAAAGTTTTACAAAAGGTCAAATACTGACTAATAGCTATTTTTTTAATAGCTAGGATTTACATTCAGCACTTTTAAAGTTCAGAGTACTTTCCAAATATTCTCTCACTGTTTCATCATGACCCTGGATGGTGGGTATTATTATTATTATTATTATTCATTCCCATTTTTTTAACCAAAGAGGAAACTGGAGGTTAAATAATGTGCCCAAGTTTACACAGCTGATAAATGTCCAAGGTGGGATTTGGACTCTGGTGACCAGTGTCCAGTGTTCTTGTCACTGTACTATCCATCTGCTTCTAGGTTAACCTCAGCTACAGACATTATCTAGGGTGGCTTGGGCTTCTACTTTTATCATTCAACAAGCATTAAAGCACCTAAACTTGCACCAGCCACTGGAGATAAATATACAAAGAGTGAGATAAAATATACAGAATACACAAAATTAGGCAAAGAGAGCACCAGTATTTTGGGGGGAGGAGTGGAAATCAGGAAAAGCTTCCTCCAAGTGGTGGTTTGTATGGTGCATCTTACAGGAAGATGGATTTTATGATGCAGAGGCATTAAGTGATGACATGCCCAAGGTCATACAGCCAGACAATAGACATCAAAAGTAGGACCCAGGGGCACCTAAGTGGTGCAATGAGTAGAGCAGTGGCCCTGGAGTAAGGAGGGCCTCAGATACTTGACACATGTACTAGCTGTGTGACCTTGGGCAAGTCACTTAACCCCAACTGCCCTGCTAAAAACAAAAACAAAAACAAAAAAGTAGGATCCAGACTTGGATCATCCTGGCTTCAAGACTGGCTCTCTAGTCAATATATCATGCTGCTTCTCATCCAGCTGACCTACGGCTTTCCTAAAATCTTATGACCAAAACTGAATTCAGTACTTCAGGATCAGTTTAACACAGTAAAGTACAATTTTAACCTTATTTGTTCAGGATATAAACCACCATTTTTGTTTTTAAATGTTAACTGTTAATTTCTTTCAAATGAAATGTAGAAGTGAAATCTTATAAGGATAAACAATTTCATTAGACTCACTGCTCTGTCCCATTGAAATATTTTTGGATCCTGATTTTGTTGTTTAATATGTTGGATATCATATCCTGCTTCTTACCAGCAAATATGATAAAAATATAACCCATGTCTTCATCCAAGTCAGTAATAAATTTATTTTCTTCCCTCCATTATATAGACAACAAAAATATTAGTTTTCATGACCCCAAGACTGGCCTTTCGTTCACTCTTCCATGCTGCCACTCACGTAACAGTTACAGGTCTTTAGTGTATATACTATTGCATTGGAACAGACAATTTAATCCATAGTTTATTTAAATTTGTGCAAGAGACAGTTCTAAATTTCTTTATCACTTCATTCTGAAATGACTACTTTCTACATCTAACTATTCTATTAACTTGTTAATATAGCCGTCTACATTTAAGATCTTAATAGTTTAAAACAAATAAGGAAAATTCTATCGACACAGTAAAATTACTCTGTTCCCTCTAGTTGTCCTACCTCTCTCATCTCTTCAGTCTCCTTGAATCTTCATCCAATACACATTCAATAACTGTGGTTGACACACCCACCCCCACCCCATCCTCCTGAAAGGCTCTGTCATAAACCCTTTTCTCCTTCTACAATCTCAAACTCATGATAATGAGGTTATCATTGTCTCTATGCAGATTCTTCCCAGATACAAACACACACACAGCCCCAGTCTCTCTCCTGGGACTCCAGTCCTTCTGTTACCAAGAACTTATTCAAACTAGATGTCCTGTAGGTATCTCAAATTCAACCTGTCCAAGTGCTGAACTCATTGTCTATCTCTCCACAAACCCAACCCTTTCCAGCTTCTCCATTACTATTGAGAGCTACCATCCTTCCAGTTGGCCAAGTTCAGTAATATCCTATCATTTTCAACTCCTCAAATCCATTCATCTCACAATATAATCATGTTTAATTCCTTTCTCTAAAGCATTTCTTACATAAGTCCTCTTCTTTCCACTCACCATCACCCTAGTTGACTCGCATCACTTCTTATCTAGACTACTAAAAAAGCCTTCTAATTGGACTTCCTGCCTTAAATCTTACCCCGACTCCAATCCATCTTCCAGAAAGCTATCGACGTGATTTTCTGAAAGTATGTGTTGACTATATGTCATCTCTCCCTCCAAACTCCAATGGCTACCTATCGATGCCTCTAGGAACAAATATAAACTTCTGTTTGGTATTTCAAACTCTTCACAGTCTGGTCTTTCCTAGTTTTCAGGATTTTAACATATCAATCCTCTCCATGCACTCTACCATCCAAATATACTGGCCTATTTGTCTAAAAGGCAACTGGAAATGTGAGACTGGAGGTCACCCAGAGAGGTTAGGGCAGGATATAAAGACTGAGAATCATCAGCATAGAGATCCATGGGAGCTGATGAGATCACCAAGTGTAGTATGGAGGAAAAAGAAAAGGGGTCTCAAGCCAGAGCTCTGTGGGACATTTAAGACAAGAGTTGGTAACCTAGATGAGGATCCAAAAAGAGACAGAGAAGGAGTAGTTTGATAGGTAAGAGGAGAACCAAGAGGGAGTCCCAAAAACCTAGAGAGAAGAGGGTATCAAGGAAAGAAAGTAATCAATAGTGTTAAAGGAGGCAAAGAAGACATAGGATGGAGGGCTTTGAAAGCTGGTGCTGTTTTCTTACTAATACGTTGCACAAAGTAAGCAAATTAAACTGAATTTTGGTACAGCTATACTCTATCTAATATTCGTCCTTATAAACACTATAGTTTTAAAAAGTTGTGCTAAATTATGCCTTAACTATAAAATATAACACCTGGAGACCAATCCAACAGGCATTTATTAAGTGTCCATACATACAAGACACTGTGCAAGGTGCCAAAACTGAGACAAAAAGCTTGAGGGAGCTTATAGCCTATTTGGAGGTGTTTTTTTTTTTTTCTGGAAGCAATCAGGGTTAAGTGACTTGCCCAGAGTCACACAGCTAATAAGTTTCTGAGGCCAAATTTGAACTCAGGTCCTCCCAACTCCAGAGCCAGTGCACTATCCAATGCATCATGTAGCTGGCTCTTTATAGTCTATTTGCGAGAGAGGAGAAGGGAGAGAATGTAATATAAAACATGTAAACAGACAAGTATAAACATAATAATCTGATGAGAGAGAGAATACTCACAGCTCGAGAACTCAGGTAAGGTTCCCCATAAGATCGAGTCAAAGTTGTACAGAAAAAATCCCCTTAAGGAAAGGATTTGTTCTGTAAAACTTGTGCTCAGTCAAAAGGCTGTACCTGAGGACCTAGAAGGCCTCGAGGCCACAGGTTCCCCACCCTAACTAGAGGGTATACTCTATACTAAGGAGAGGGACTAGGGACAATGTTTTCTGGGGAGAAAAGGAAAGGTTTTTGTGAATTCAAGAAGATAAAAGGAAGTATCTTAATGATTAGTATATCAGAGGACACAATAGAAGAAGAGTACAGAGCAAGACAGAAGATTAGGAGACCATAGGGCTGAAGTAGATGCAGATGAGAAAAGAAGTCAAAGAATGAATGACAGGGATTAGAAGGGGTGGGAGCTAGCCTGCTGTGTGTATATGCTGCAGTATTTGAGTTTAGGTTTTTAGGGACATTTCAATTTACACCAGAAAACACTTTAGGATACACACTAAGGCTTAACTATGCAATTGAACACTTTAAAATGAAAAAGTAGCATTACTACTTTTAACTGATTTTATACTACAATTAAACATAACAAAAAATAACAAAAACCAAAGATTATGTTCAAAATAGCTGGACCATTTAGAATAAATGTGTGTATATACTCAAATATATGAAAAACCACAGAAACTACAACTGATAGGCTGAGTGCTCTCCACCCCAAAAATCCTTTAATCAAAATTCATCCTCAGAGAAAGTTGATACTTAGAAAACTAAGAACTAATATGAATAACGTCAGTCAAGAGTAATCAGCTTTGAAATTCTGTTCTTCAAAAATAGAGTTGAAAATTACTGTACATGAAAGATCATAGATAAGTAAGATAATAATGAAACCCTGGAAACCCTGAAGGTAAAAAACTATAAATAAAACATTGAACATACACTAGATCTAAAGCAAGAACCTTCAAAGCACTGATCAACTATCAGCACCCAGATTTGAAGCTGAGGAAATGAAGAAAAGAAATCATTCTCTCTGGTCTCCCCACATATCTAATCAAGTGTCAGCACTTTTTGTGAAGGCCCAAGATAATCTTCACCAGGATTAAACAAAAATCACTACCCAATCAATCAGTAAACATTTATTAAGCATATACTATATGCCAGGGTCTGTGGTATCCAGTTTCTGTTAAATGTAAGTAACCAGTATCTAACCTAATCTCTCCTCTACCAAAAACTTTAATAATATGCACGTTCCTTGCAATCTGCATTCTTACCTAATTTGAAAAACTTTTTTTCAGAATTTCTATTTTAACATCACTCAAGAGACATATAGTTCTCCAAAACAAATAATGTAAGTTTTAAAGAGATGTAAAAAGTATGACAATCTGAGCAAAAACTCACTTTACTTTGTATTAAATGTATCAAATGTATTAGAATGTATTAAATGTAATGGAATGTATTTTTTAAATACTACACGGAAAGGGGAGTTATGTCACAAACTAAATATAAAATAAAAGCATAAAATTAGGCTTCCAGAAAAATTAAGTCAATGGATCATTTTATCTTTGTGAAGTAATTACATAAGCATTATTAAATGTCACCAGGAGGATACAATGAAAAAAAATACCAAGAAGTTACTTTTCAGGAATTAAGTGAACACTTGGATTTGTATGAATTACAAGTTCCACAGGGAACATGGCCTGACTTTTACTTCAATTAGTTTTGTGACCCTCAGGGAGCTGAATATTACCTGAATGTTACCACTCCGATCAATCTGAAATCTTCTCAAGCAAAAACAGCATATGCAAGATTCTATTCACTACTGAAGAACTAATATTATGGTTTGAGATTCATGTAATTAATTGAGACAAAGCTAGGTACTTTTTTTTTTTTTTAGCTCTTTACAATATTTAGACAGCATCTCTAGTGAAACTAACTGGGAAACTAAAGTTAATATTATACTCTAGGATTCAAATATATGTTAAAAGTTAGATTCAAGAGCTTGGAGGTACACCAACACAGAAATGACAATATGCTGATCAAGACCAAAATTTTTTTTTTCTAACCCAAAGTATATATAGTAATTAAATCTCAGATTTTTAGTCTATTTCACTATTTAACTTAGTAGAAAGAACACTCAACTGAGTCAGAATTATCCAGCATGCAAACTACTTAACCTAAGCCTCAGTTTCCTCATCTGTAAAATAATATTTGCACAACCTATCTCATAGTGATGTTGTGCTTTAAAGTGCTTCACCCACAAAATAGGTGGAGTACAGAGTATGTATGTATTTGTATACATATATTTTTATATATACAAATATGTCATTAGATGTCATTAACATCATCCCTGTCAAATCACTGATGGGTAACTTCTTGAATTTTACCACCTCTAATCAACTGGCATTATGATATCTTAGCAAAGGTGATATCCAAAACTAAACATTTTCTATCAATTATCAAAATGTTACCCACATTTTTGAAGCAGAAAAGAGCAGAACTTTTTCTAATTATGTATACACAAATCAGCCCACCACCCCCAAACAGACTGGGGTACAGAAGAAGCCAGATATAAAAAAAATAAAGTACAGGGAACCACTTAACTGATGAAATTAAATCTTCCGGGCTTCTTCTGATTTTTAATTTTTCTATATTTTCTCTACCTTCAATCAAATTTTTTAAAAAATAAAATAAAAAGAAATACTCGATTTAAAACAGCTACCCAGGATTAAATACTAACCAGCTCCCAAACACATACTGTTAGGGAGACACAAATGTAATAGATTATTACTGTGCCCTAAGAAATGACTACAGAGAAGGACAGCGTGACTTGGAGAAACTAATATCAAGACAACTAAGTAAAATCAGAGAAACAACATACAAAATGACAAACAATGTAATAAAAAAATATAATCATAACAAAAACTGAAGGCTATGAAATTCTAATGACTATGTCTGATCTCAAAGAAAAGATGGGAGAATGACCTCCTTCCCTTCTTTAGTGAAGTAGAGTACTATGAGCATGGAACGCAGCATATAACATTGGGATTTGAAACACTGGATCATTGATTTAGAGCAAGAAAGGACCTTACAGGTTATCTAGATCAACTCCCTCATTTTAGACATGTGGCAATGAGGCCAAGAGAAGATAAAGCAACTTGTTTAAGGTCATGAACGTAGAAAACAGCAGGTGCAAATTAAATTTGTGCACTCTTACTACAAATCTTGCACCTTTCCCATTGTACCTGATATATGTTGGTTAATTTTAACAAACTTTTTTTCTTTTTAAACAATTCTTTGTTATAAAGGTCATCCCTCTTTAATATATGAGTCCTGCTGCTGGGAAGGTATGTGGGAAGGGTAGAATGCATTAGAAAATGGAGTTAATGTCAAATACGTGTTTCACAATTATAATTAAAATTAACTGGACTTGAAAATCTGAGGATTTCAAGGCACTTTTGAGATAAGTGGTTGCTCTTATGAAATTAGAAATGGGAAGAAATGAGCATCTTATTCCTAGGAATTACTGTTTGTCAACTACATATAACATTTAGTGACCCTAGAATTTAATGAAGGGGCTTAATCTTTCAAGTCTGCAAACTGCTAATTTTATTTAGAAACCAATACTGGAGCCCTAGAGAAGTTGGATAAAACAATTTTTCCATTTTGGTTAAAATTATATTAACAGACTATAAAAATACATACTCTGTAACTGACGTTACACTTTCCTGTCCAGCAGGTCCAACTGGATCATCTTTGAATTTATCACTTGGAAGTTGTGGTGGTAAAAATTCTGCATCTTTTTTCTTTGGGACCTTGTAATACTTCCAGGTTCTATGATCTTCATCTTCTTCTAAATTTACAGCTGTACCAACATAAACTGTAGGCTCCAAAACTTCTGGAAACTGTGCTGGGAAAGAATGAGACAAACCATCTATCCTATCTTCCAATGGTTTAGTAGGTACCAAGGGATCAGGTGTTGGCATTTGATAGAAATGTTGACTCTGAGGAGTTGAAGGGGTTTTAGTTACTGCTTCATCAACCACATCACATGGATGAGGACTAAGAGGTGGTGGCTGAGGGGAGTTTGCAATTTCAGTGCTATGCATCTGAGGAGTCTTTGCCACATCATTAGTTCGGATGTTTGAGAATCTCACTTGGCTGTCTGGAGCAGAGATCACCAGCCTCTGATTCGCTGTATCTGTTTCCATAGTATCATCACTAATAGATGCACGATGGTGAAAAGGGGTCAAGGGACGTTTCTGTGGCTTTTCACTTTTTTCTTGCTTGTCAGTGGCTTTGTGCTTGGGAGCTGCTTGTTGTTGCTGGCCTACAGGTGGTGCCTGCCCCTGTTGTCCAGAATTTCTTGGTTTGAAATTTTTGTGCCTAAAGGAGGAAAGTCAAAGACAGGTTTAAAAAAGTTAGGGCATTGTTATACCTAATGTTATTGCTCCTTCCAAATTAAGAGGTGAGGAACTTCAAAATAAAAGGAAGATGAGGGCCTTTATTCAGTGGCTTGCAATTAAAAAAAATGTTAAATGAAATGTTTGTAAAAAATAATCCTTTCTTATTTAGCAGCTCAGAGAGCTTCTGATTAAAAGCAGTTTTCCTTAAATTCTTTTCAAACCAGGCAAATGTTACGGTGAAGTTTAAAATTTATAAGTATTCAATGATATTGCAAAATCAATAATTATGATTGATGTATTGATGATTCCGACCAACTCTATCAAAAATCAACCGTGGACAAACTTCTCTTTGAACTTGAGCCCAGAGAGATGCTAGATTTAAATCAGATCAAACCTACAATTTAAAGTAGCGACCATTGGGATTTCCCCCAAACAATGATCTATAGCTTTCTTGGGTTAAAAATGACTAGAAGCCACAAAATATCTAATCTGTTAGGTTCTAACCCTAGCTTGTATTTCATCAGCAAAATCGCCATCTTCCTTTCTCCCCAACAACCACACTCTCACCCCCCTACCAAATTACTATGTCTCGATGAGGAGTTCCTTTGTTTAGAGAATGCTAATAATACAAGAATAAACGTCTGGGAATGGAGAAATGACAAAATTTAGATATCTATAACTGTGGGTTCAGAAATAGGGAGAAAGATGTAGAAAACTGCAGAGTAAAAAGTGCCCAGCAGAGAATTCAGGAAATCTGAGCAGCATGCTACCTGTCCTAAACAAAGGCGGTTTAGTTAAGAGAAATTCTGCTGGCATGTTTCAGGACATCACCAATTCAGAGTCAATAGATATTAAGGAAAACAATTTCAACCTAAAGCCAAAGAATGAACCCACCCCTCTCCCCTTTCCAGGAACCAAAGAAGGAAGGAGAAAACTGGATGACCACTTGTCAGGTATATTAGATAGGAATCTTTCAAGTACAGGTTTGTACTAAGTGGCTGCTAAAGTTCCTATAATCTGAAATTTTGTGATTAATTTTTCAGCTAGCACCTACAAGTTTATTACACATAGTAATAAGTAGTATTTTATGTGTAGGTATGATTAAGTCCAAATAACAAAAAAGTTATGCTACCATTCACATTATAAAACAAAACATTCACATTATTAAAACATAAAACTGATTGTATGCATTCTATATATTTCCTGTTAAACGAGCTAAAAAAAATAAGGCCTATCTTTTTACCCTTTCATCTTGATAACACTACTTTGAATATTTTACATGTACACAGTAAAGCAAAGAAACACACCTGGAAAACTGCTTATAATACAAATGTATACAATTTTCTTTGCTTATTCTTAAATTATTTATTTAAACTTATCAACCATCTAGGCTGAAATAGACTGCTTTGGGAAATCACAAAGTGCTTTTAAAAATCCCAAGTTACTCCCTAAAATAAAAGTAAATTTTTTAACATCAACAGTTTTCTGGTGATGGATACTCTATGGTTCAGTCATGAAATACCACAATTTGTGAAGGATTAAAGTGGAGGATTTCCCAAAGGATAATGAAGAGGAACAAGATATGAGGTATGAGGAGATAACAACATATAACCAAAAAAGAATTACATAGGAGGAGCACCATAAAAGATGAGAGAGGTGATACTTGAACCCTCCATCCCCCAAAAAGGTCGTGGAGTAAAAACACAGGAAATCTAATGTATTGCCAATGTGATCTACAGATAGCTACAACATGTTGAAATCTAGAGGTCACTGGCGTGCTGCATGGATTCCCTGTTAAGGATTTAGAGGAGGAGATGCATAAAAGTTACACAGAAATAAAAAGGTATAGATAGACTTATCTGGAACCACTATAGAGTTTCTACAATGATATGATCATAGATCCAATTCTTTCAAAGCAATAATTACCAATAGAACAAAGCAATTAAACTTTGCAACTAAATATTTAACTAAATGTCAATGCATAAAATATAATAACTTTTCAAACAGTCTAAGCACATATTAATATTATCTCTATACATTTTCCCCCCTAATATGGTCACAGTTAATACTGATTTTGTTTTTCCGGTTTTGCTTTCTTCATTTGACATTATTTCAGAAATATCACTGGAGATTTATGTTTGTCAATTTGTCTAACTACAATTGCTAGAAATTATAATACTATATAAAGGAGTTTAAATGGATATTTTTATTCTGTATTTCGGCCCCCTCCCTCTTTTTAAGTGAGTACACTTTTAGTGTTGCCACTGCAAACTGGCTCCTTGCTTTTTATTGTTGATGCTTTTTATTGAGGAAAAATTTCTGTATTCTTAATGTTTTAAACTCATGCAAAAATGGTCAATTTTCTGCATTTATTATCAAAGTTTGTTTATATGCTATATTATTATGGATCAACATAAAAAAAAAACAACTCTTTGAAGCCTGGTATAAATTTTACTGATATCAAATAATTTTCAGTCTTTTCTTATAGCTAGCTAATATTACATCTACATTCATTACAACAATTAGTCTTTGCCAGGTCTTAAAATCAATATTAAGTCTTCCTCATAAGATGTATTATCTAATGCCCATTTCTTAACACTATGGTTTTACTGATTCATTTTTAAATGAAAAGTATATATTCTTCTGGAAAAAGTGCTCTGAGCTAAAGGCTTAACCAATCATATTTTAAAATTGAATAAACTTTCAAAGTGTATTGGGAGGGGTTAAATCAGTAATTTTTGAGTGAATATTACTACTCAAAATAAGATTCACTAAGAAAGCCATAACATTAAGACAGAAGCATTAAGAGTTAAATGTGACCCTGTCCCTTTCAGCTTGAAATTCTTTAAGGCCTATAATGTCTATTTTTATATTACATTAGAATCTTCAAGATATGAGACTTGTGGCTCTTTTGGTTCGTAGTGATTACCACTGTGGCTCTAGTAAGATAGCCTGAGAGCATTCCTGAGCTAGAAAAATTTTTATGGTTGCTTCTTTAAAGATTCAAAAGAAAAATGACAACATAACTCCATATTTCTATACACAGATGTTACTCAACTAATCAACCCTTTGACAATACCAGAATAACCATCGAGCCTCTTTAGTTATTCAAAGTTTCTTCTTAATTTTTAAAATTAAGTGGTCTGAAAGGAGTAAACACAAACACAAGAGATAAAGAGTTCATATACATGAGTACATGAATAAAGAGAACACATTTACTGGACCATACTGTTCATAGGACCTAAATTCTGTAAAGAAAATGAATTCAAACATTTAAGTGTTTACAATACAAAAGACACTGTTCTAGGTCCTGGAGATAAAAACATTAAAAAGATATAAGGTCTACCCCTCAAGGAAATTACAATCCAATGAGGAGAAGGAAGATAACGAAATTTCTACAAGTTTCATCTGCTGACTTATACAAACAGTAAATGTCAGCATCTTAAGTTTCTGAACAATGAGGTGTACCACGAGTTGTTTCAAATATAATGCAACTTGGTTCTTGGCAACAACTGTTTCCAGAGGTACCTAGGGGCACAGAACAGTACAGGAAAAGTATTTAGAGGGAAAGAAAAATTAAAGTGGAACCCCTTGAGAAAGTTTCTGCTTAGGGACTCAAACTCAATTTAAAGTACCTGATATTCACAACACCTCTTTATCATCTCAACTTTCACCAGACAACCCTACCAAGAAACAAAATTTGAAGTTAAAAATAAACTTGTTGTGAAAATGATACTAAATCACATTAGTATGGGAAAAAGAGGATATAATTATATTTAACATTGCTACTGGTTTATAAGAGTTGATACTAGAAGTAAATTCTTACACATCACTCTCATCATACAGATACTAATTCTCACTGTATTTGATACAAACCACCATTTTGTGATTTGTTATTTTCCAATCAGTAAGAGAAAATGTCCTAGATCTGAAAGTTCTAAAGTTACAACCTCTTTACTCACTTCCTTGTTCTGTCAAACAGCATTAAAAGACCACTTAGAAACTTTGAATCTACCTTGAACAGCTGCAACTTGTCCTCTGTGTGGCCTCAACAAAATCCCAGGATGCAACTTTGTCTGCAGTTTCTTCTTCACACATACCACTTGATGAAGCAGAATACTTCCTCCTAAGATTTGAAATTGTTTAGAAATTACATTATTTTGTACTCCTTAGCTTAAGTTAAACAAATGCTTTAAAAATAAAGAAGTAAACAGGAAAAATAAGCAATTAAAATTTTAAAGTCTTGGAAATGAAAATTTTCAACATATCATTTAAAAACTTAATAGAAATACATACTTGTTCTGTGCTCTGTTCATATTGCATTCCTGCCAAACTCTATCCACCACCTGATTGGCTAGTTTTCTGGGTATTTTCCCACCATGATGGCTAGTACTATCTGAATTGAATCCATCAGAAACAGAAGGAAATTTGACCCATTTTTGAGCAGACTGGGCATCAACTGGGGAAAAAAAAAACCAGAATACAGGGTAGAAGAAGTAAAGTAAATGAATCTGTTTTAATAGGTTTGTTTTTTAATCAATTGCTCTGACAAAACTGATTCCAGGTATTCAATAAATCCATTCACATAGAAATAAATTTTTAAAAATTTTATTTTAAATTACTGTTTTGGTACAAAAATTAGCCACAGGAAAAGAAAATCTTAAAAACAGAAGTTCTAAAAATGAGACTGTATTCAGTACCCATTAAGAAAGGACTATTTTAAACAACCAATTAAATATGCAAGTACTTAGCAGTAACTAGTTATAACAATGTGGGGAGAGAGATGCATTTTTAAATAGTAAAAATACTGCCACTATAAGCCATATTACCTCAAAGTAAGGGGTATACAGAAGCAGTATAGATATATTCTTCTTTCATGGAAGAAGAAAGAGAAATCAGGCAATTTTATTTTGCAGAAAGCATGGAACTTGGAAACAACCATTCTCCGCACATTTCCCATTTACTACCATTTCTCTCCAGTGAAAAGTATCACTCAAACCAGGATACACAGCAGTAAGCCATTGGTGTATATTACTAATATAAAAGCTAGGTTTTCCCCATTTTTAATAACTTCTTCATTTGTCTAGTTAATACTGCGTAACTTAAAATGATACTTGCCTTTGTAACTGTGCCCCTCAAAACACGACAATGGTATTTTTAAAAAGTATCTTGGAAGGGGGTTATTGAAAAGAGATAGACCTGCCTATAAACTAAAAGAACTGAATTGCTTGTCCTAACTCTCTGAGCTTAGCATTCTTAAGAATGTTATTTAACAAGCTCTTAGTAGTTGACTGAGAATGGACCTATACCCAGTGGGAGTAATTTTTAGGAAT
Organism: Phalanger gymnotis; assembly: GCA_028646595.1. Lineage (NCBI taxonomy): Eukaryota > Metazoa > Chordata > Mammalia > Diprotodontia > Phalangeridae > Phalanger > Phalanger gymnotis. The sequence goes on along the minus strand of CM053626.1, from coordinate 203,668,563 downwards.
GCTCTAGCTAACCACTCTAGGTCAATCCCAAAAGCACTACCAAAGCCAGTGTTAAGAGGTGCAAGGCATGATCCTAGATTGTTTATCACCTCCCTCTCTAAATGCACAGGCAACCTAAATGGAAGTCTTTAAATTAGAGAAAATGATTTTTTTAAAAAATATTTTAGCTATCTTAACATATCTGAAATTCTCTGGGCTGATTGTTTAATAGATTTTTGCACCAGTCAAGTAACTCAAGGCTAGAATTGAACATTTTTGGCTTAACTATAACTGATTCTAGTATTTTCTTCACTTTTTAACCAGTCTGGGGTTGTCACATATAATGACAAGTAAGCAAGCCAAATGGCAAATGACAAAAGATGAGTAAAAGAGAGCAAATTCTAGCTACACAGTGCTTTAAAGGGAGGTGTGAAAGACCTTGTACACGTAAATCCTTCTAATGAAGAATGTTAGATATAGCCTAAACTATGAACAATGAAAGTCATTTCTACTCTTCTCTAATTTGCCTTTAAACCCATTAAATTTCTCCTCATAGCATTAGATAGAATGCATAAACAAAATCTAAAGAGTTATCCAACTAGGGCTAACTGCAAAACAAATCAAAGTATGTAAAATATTCACCTTTTTTATTTCTCTGAACACTACAATTGAGAATGTTTCCCCATTTTGCAAATTAAGAAACTGAAGCACCAAGTAAATGTCCAAAAAAAGTTGGTGACATCTACTCCATTGTTTTTTTTAAATATTTATAGAATATTGTTCTTATTTCATAATAGCTCCACTACCAAAACAAGTTTATAGTTAGCATTTTGATCTAAGTAACAAAAATGTAATAAGTACTTACGTTTTTACATTTTAAAAATGGAAACTAGTAAGGCAAAAACAATTTTAGAACTTAGTATATCCCTAAGAAAAATTACATATGAAGTCACCAATCAAAAACTAAATCTATTAAGAGTAAGAAAATAAGTTATTTATAATTATAATACCTGTTTGGACTTCCTCAGGGGATGTAGGTGGAGTCAGAGTTACTGAAGACATGGCAGGATCTCTTGTAGAAGCAGGCACTTGGTGGACACCCAAGCAAGTAGTTGAACAATGAGAAGATCCCACGGAGCTAGGAGTAGGAATGTCTGACTGAGGAACTAACACAAAGCATGCTGGATAGATCATTCGCACACCAGCTGAAGGGAGGGGAAAAGTCAAGTATTTATCTCAATTGCTCAAGACAAGTTTTATGATTTTTAATGCAACCAAAATCACGTGTCTTTCTATATGTGAAAGTATATGAAAATACTAAGAGCAGAACTAGAATAGTGAAATTCAAGTTGGCTATGACAATTAAAATTTTATACATCCAGGTATAAATAGATCTAAAGAAGACAATAGTGTTTTCTTTATATGTGTGTATATGTAGATATAGATATGGAAAAATAAACACCTCAAGATCATATCCTCACAGTGCTTTTTTCCTTCATTGTTGTTTGCTAAAATTAAGTCAATATCCAAACAAAAATATTCAAACATGACAAAAAAATTATTGTAATTACCATAACAGTATACAGAAAAAGTTGATTTAAACCATAAACTTCTGTTAGTATTTTGTTCAGTGTTTATTAATTTCCATGTCCCTCTCAACCTTTTCTGTGTGTTTATCTTGACTGTATTAATATCTCTGTTATTATTTACATAGCAGTAGTCAATACATATGCATATTGTCCTTTTGGTTCTAATTTGTTCACTTTACATCACCTATTTTCCCCTACTTCTTTATATTCCTTGTAGTTAATACTTCTTATAGTATAACATTCTCTTATATTCACATCACTATTTAACTTTTCTCCAGTCACTGGGAACACCATTGCTGTCCAGCTATTTACAACCTCGAAAAGAATTTAGAAGGTACTGAGCATGGCAAACATTGAATCATACCACAAAGAATGAACCTTGGTTTACAATCTCTAAAATGCAGAGGACTGATTACCAACCATCAGCCAACAATTATTTATTAAATGCCTATTATGTGCCAAGCACCATGCTAAGTGCTGGGTATTCAAATACAATAGGAGAACTATTTTATAATCGGCTGGCTGTGTGCAGTCAGACCAACTAATTTAGAACAAAACGTCAAAATCGCTACCAAAAAACAAAGATAAAGTTGAGAAATTATATGTAATTGTATGTGATTAAAACAGTTCCAACCTGGCCTACTCAAAAAAGGTACTGACACCAAACTGTGGGAAATGGATACTGGAAAAGAAATTGACATGGACAAATTTTTATACCAAAGGGAAAAAAAAAAAGCTGCCTCCATAAGGAAGCCAAGCATCTAGAAAAAGACTCAGTCTGCAAAACTCTTAATCCCTCTGCCAAGCAGAGAGGCATGGCCAATGGCAACACCAGTTAGAATTTGTAAAAAATTAATTTACAAAATGTTACAGAAGAGGATGGCAGAATATTAAGGCCTATCTAGTTTCAAAATAATGAAGAAAAGTGAAGGGAAAAAGTCTGCAGAAAATTTGAAGAGGCTACTACAGTGGACCATCCTAAGCATATTTATAACTGAAACTGGAAAGGTGCTTACAAACGTACCTGGGTGGGGGGGCGAGGGGGAGATTTGCCAGTATTTCTGCAGGGATCCATTATCATCAAGAACAATTAAACCACTGCACATGGATATCTCAGTTTTCAATGTGCTTTCTAAGGACTTGATAATGACACTCAAGATAATCTGAGAAGAACCAATGGAACACATACCACACCAAGCAGACCAGATATAGATAAAAAAAACGAGGACTAATTTTTCCAAGTACTCTCAAAGAGAAGATATTAAATGCTAGGGGGCAGGAGTGGGTGGAAAGAATGGAAAAAATAATGGATGTTTATTATCACCTAAAAGTCAACTGCGGCAGTAGCAGTAACACACTCATATATCCACTAACTGCTGTAAAATCTTTGCCTTTTGCCAACAATTTTCTACAGCACATCACATCTTCAATCACATAACTGACTGAAATATGAATAGAATATAAGATTGCACTGTTACTTTGGTTTTGTTTTTTCCAAATCATTCAAACTGGTAGAATGAAAGAGCTTAAAGGCGCTTTTTTGTGCACATATCATACAATATTGCTAAATAAAATATCATCAGAATACCACTGAATCAAGTTATTTATATTAAAGCAAGGCATGAAAAAGGGAGATCCACACTAGGTAAGAGGTATTTTGCTGTAGAAGTTAACCTAGTGGAAAGAGAAAAGGGTGAAGTCTTCTAAAATTCTGTAGATAGCATTGAGATAATTGCATCAAGTCCCAGAATAATATCAGGTCTCCTCACGGAGACCCACAGTCACTTAAAGAATGAGACTAACAATCTACTCAGGAAAAAAAAGCCAAATGACCAAATTCAGAGTTGGATGGATAATCCATAAACACATGCATCTTAGGTAGATACTGCAAGAGGAGATATGGTGCTGGGCTGCACTGGAAAAATTGCAGTGCTTTCATATTAATTTCAACTTACCTAACACAAAATCCAAATTAAGACCATTATTCCCTCAATGATGTTATGTAGGGCTGTGAATGCTACTATACAAAAAGAATCAAAATTGCAGGTAATAATAGCAATGCATGGTAAGTGAAAGCAGATTTCAGCTTATCACTAACGATCATTTTTACAAAAGAAACAGAATCAGAAAAGATGTGGGGTGGTCACGCAGGGAGAGCACAGGATAACTAATCAGCAGTTGGAATGCAGTTTTAAACAGTTAAAAAGACTTATGAATAGGTCTTCAAAATGTTGACCAGACCCTCTAGGAAGGATCCTATAAAAAAAAAAATTCATGGATAAAAGGTCAATATGAAAGGGTGGACTGTGATCTGTGCCACTGGAAGAAGTACCCACCTTGAGGAAATTTCAGATATTTTGCAATATTGTTACCTTTAGTGTAATTTATTATTATTTCTATAAATCCATTTCTGCATCTAAGTGTTACTCCATGAGTCATCAGTTAAACTATTACTTTAAGTATATTGGCTTTATTATTAAACATATTTATCATAGTATTTCTGAAGATATGTTCATGTTTCTCTTCTTTGTTATGTTATAATGAAACTTTTGGAGAAGTTTATGCTTTCAAAACGGTATTTCTCCATTGAAAGGAAGTTAAAATAAGTGAAAGTGTCCCATGTTTCTCCAAAAAAGAATTTTCTTTAGCATCTATATATAAAAAATGCGTACCAACAAGAACTTCCACAGCAGCTAGAGAGTCATCTTCCCAATCCATATCTTCCTGCTTTTCTTCTGATACCTCCTTCAAGCATGATGAAATAGGATAAAATTGTTTCCATTCACCTATCAATTTCTTGGTGGATGAATCAGACATCTTGAATGCTTGTCCTGTTAGAGTGCCATTTAATCCAAATGGACTTAAGATAACTAGAAACACAAAAAAGTCTCGTCACTACAATAAACATTTATTAAAACATCTACTAGATGCCAGAATCGTACAAGAAAAACAACAAAAAATCATGGTCCCTACAAACTATGGACTCTGCTCTCAAGGAGCTTTATTACTGGGAGGGAGGAAAGATGAATGTGGAATATAGAATATGAACATTTAAAATCAAGTCCCTTATGTATTTAAAAAGTGATTATCATACCAGACTGTTTTAGTCAGCAGTACAGCAAATGTCTTTTATTTATATTATTTTAGAAAAAAGAATTCTATAATAGCCTAAAAAAGTCCATAATAGGATTCATCTTATAACAACTTCATACCTCATTGACATGCATTAATATGAAATCTTAATATTTATGTTCAAGGGCTTTCTGATAATACTCAGCTATGACAAGCTTTCATTCATCAGTAATAGAAAAGAATTACTGAGAGGCTCAGAGAGAGAAGCCTTAAGAATTCACAACTAAAAATTTCTGTTCTTAGTAAGGATATTCCTAGGGCATAAATTGACAGAAAAACTGTCCAAAAAGGGAAAACAAAATTGAAGGAAACATACCTTGAAAAGGGTTATTAGATTGTTGAGCAAGGGTGATGTGCTCTTCACTAAGAAGATATACAGGCTGGTGCTGGTTAATTTCCACGCTGGTACAAACATTGCTGTCCCCGTGCAAGAAAAAAGTGAAAGAGCAGGACAAGTGTTCACTGATAAAAAAAAAAAAAAAGAGTAAAAGTTAAGTTTTAAAGTGATGTGACTAAAATAAAAAACTAGGGTTTGTTTCCCAATATATACTTTGATACGACTACCAAATATTTCCTGTTTGTGTAACAGATCTATTTACTCTATTTGATGCTAGTCAAGCTTGCCACTTACCAAGAAATTATGCCATCAAATAGCACATTTAAAAAGATTTATCTGAGTGAGCAAGTTGCAAAGAGTTGTACAGTGTTCAAAGCAAAAATGCCCCAGGATGCAGATAAGTACATCCACAGGATTAGTCTGTACCACAATCATATTCCTGGAAGTCAACTCCAAGAATAAAGGGGGAAACAGGAAAAGGGAATGAGGTAAAAAAATAATGGAGAGGAAAAAGGCACCTTCTTTATGCACTCTTTCTTTTTCCATCTTTTCATTCGCATGTTCATTCTTAAAAACAATTCTTCTAAATGCAGCCTACTCACAATTTAGTCACTATATTATATACATATTAAAATAAATAATTCTTGTGCATTTCCACAAGGGGTTAAAAAATCTAGCTAAGTCTTCGGCCAAGTTGAACTTCATTAAAATACCTAGAGGTAGCTAGCAGGGAAGTGAACAATATTTGTTTGAGTAGATACTAGTGTAACTGACAAATAATAAAGTCGATTGATTAGTACGGAGGCTATCAATCAAAAAGACCCTAAGGAATCTCCACCAGCAAACAGACTTATTATTTTAACTAGTTACTTCACTTAAGGCTAACGCTACATACACCTTAGATAAAAGTGTGAATGGACTAGTCTTTTGATCTCTATAAATGGAATATAAGATTTAGGTGGTAGTGAATTCTGACTCAAAAGAAGTCATCAGGACAGGCCACTTATATTCCCCACTCATTAACAGTTACTGAGTTTGCCATTTTTCAGGCAGAAGTAAATATTATATTACCCATCTTATACAAGGATGTCTTTCCTAAGGCACCGATCAGACTGTGTCATTCCCTCTACTCAAACTCCAGTGGCTCTCTATTGCCTTTAAAATAAAAAATAAAATCCTCTGGCATCTAAAGCCCTTTATAACTTGGCCTCAACCTATCTTTCCAAGCTTATTATATCTCACTTCCCTTCCAGCATTCTGGCTTTCTAGATGTTCTTCACACATAACATTTCATCTACTGTCTTTGCTTTAGCACAGGCTGCTCTACCCCCAAATATGCTTGGAACAAATTTCCCTTATCTCCATGACTTAGAATCTTCAATTTCCTTCAACACTCAATTCTAATACCCCATCTCATGAGGCTTTTTCCTGATCCATTCAGTTGGTAGCGCCTCTCTGGCCAAATTAGTTTGTATATACTTAAACATGTACATGTTGTCTCCCTTTAGCAGCACACAAGCTCCTTGGAGGGGCAAACTACTTGATTTTTGTCTTTGTATTCCTATCACCTAACAGTTCCTGGCACAGAGCCCACACTAAATAAGTGTTTGTGGACTCATTTATATCTGTCTTTTCAGTAATCTAACAGCAGATTTAAAAATTTGGTTTGTTTCTATGATTCAACAAGAACATATCTATCCATACAGCTCCAAACTAGGCTAAGTTCTCTACCAGCGTTTCTGCAAGCTTCACTCTTGGAGCCTTTAAACTTCTTCCCAGTAAGGGCTGGTTTGTTTTCGTCTGTCTGGCCCAGCCCCCCTCAATGTTGAATGGATCACAGTAGGTACTCAAAAAGTGCTTGTTGACAGAGAGGAGGGCAGACTGGGGAACGGGGCAACCAGAGTGTACGCCATCTTGGAGTGGGGGGGGGGGGTGGAAATGGGGAGAAAAATCTGTAATTCAAACGCATGTGAAAATTAATGCTGAAAACTAAAGATGTTAATAAAAAAAAATTAAAAAAAAAAGTGCTTGTTGATTCTAAATGTGCCAAAGGACCCAAATTTAAGCCACTAAAAAAAAAAAAAGTCCCTATTTCAAAACAAATGTTAATTGTCTACTTGTATAAGAGCTAATCTTGTCCAGGTATCAATATTTAGAATAGCAATCCCCTTTAAGTTATAATGGCTTAATAAACCTCCTCCCAAAACATTACGGCTCTGCACAATCAATCATACTCCATTAACCTTAATCCAGTGTCTATTTACGTAAAAAAGTCAAAGTTCCCAATAGTTCTTTTCCCTTGAGAGATAAAGCTATTTCAGAACTTTTGTGTTTGGTAAGTTTCTCCTTTCATTACTTTTTTCGCTGTCAGTGAACAAATTCTGACATCCTTATTCACTTCACTAATAAATAATTAAATTTTCCTGTAAGTTTTTATACCCAGAAGTCAGCACTGTGTTCTTGTGTGTCAACTCTCAGGAATTAAGGCTGGTGTAATGTAAAGAATTGGGTAAAATCTCTATGTCATTAGAATTCTTTAAATATATGATAACTATGCAGTTCTTAGAATTTAAAAAAATCTTGCAATTGTCATCATTTGAATACGTGGATTTTTTTTAACTTTAATTTTTTAGCACAATATATTCATTTCCCCCAGAAACACTTGAAAAGGAAAAAAACTACTGTAAAAGATCAAAAGATACATTCTATATCCAGAATACCTGACAACTAGCTATACTAGTTACTATAAAACCTGGATATTTATCAAACCTTATTTTTATTTTTTCTATACCTTTGGATTAACTATCAATATATCTAGCCTTCATGTCTTTTTTTTTTTTTTATCCTAAGTTCTGTTTTTCTCAGTAAGGCAGGGAAACAGTAATATGCATTACATTTCATTTCCTAAAATGATTAGTTGAATGGTAAAGCTGGCAAAGTTTGAATCTTGCCTCAGGCAGTCACCCTGTGATACTAGACAAGTCTCTAAACCTCTCTGAATTAGTTTCCTTATTGCAAAATGAGGAAAATAACAGGTCCTACCAAAAAGGGTAACATGTTGTAAGGATCAAATATGATAACGCTGGCAAAGTACTGCAAACCTTAAAGGACTATATAAATGTTAGTGATTTACCTAGGAAACATGGTAAGAGAATTAAAACCATCAACATTTTAGTGCTTTAATGACTAAAGATAAATTCATAAGACAGTGATATTTCTAATGTGTTAGATAACGGCCAGATCTACAGAAGCTCACTTTTTTTCCTCAAAAATATTTATGTGAAAACTAAAGAGGACATGTAGAAAATTCAGAGCAAGATAAAATAGTAATAAAGAACTATGACAACAAATGATAAACTGATCTTTAATGGGGGCTAGTGCTAAAAACAAAAGACTGTCTTGAATAACTGTTTTGTTTTGAAACATTAGTCTTCTTACAAATTTATCAAAGAGATTTATTTTTAAATGGCATTAGTAGCTCTCTAAATACACAAAAATACAATAGAGATGAGAATTAAGAGATCATGAAGTTAAAATAAAATCAAGAACAAAAGGGATAAAACATAAATGACCAATTTTTAAAATCACAGGAACAGGAATCTGTTTGGTTATTTTTAAACATCAAAAAGTGTCTACTACAACTAAATGATTAAGAACTGTTTTCTCTATAACATAGTATTTTTAAAAATCTGAATTGCAAATTATAGCAAATACTTGCAAGTATAAGTAACCTAAAAACAAATGCTTCAAGTTCTTATATCTTAAAAGACAAAGGGAATAAATGAATTTATTTTGCTCAACTACAGGACATTTGTTACAAGAGTATGTATGATTTTTATTTTTCTTCAGGGGAGAACAGGTAGGAGGGAGAAGAAATAAATGCTTGTTAACTGAAAAAGAAATTTCTAAGACAAAGGCTAAGAGAACAGAATTTTACATAAATTTCTCCCTTAACAATCAAGGAAATATACTTCCTAAGCGAATACATAAAACATACTAATAAATTTTCCAAAGAAAAATTTAACAAATCATCATTTAGCTCTTTTCTGACTCCAACGAAAATGGAAACAAAATGTACAAACACTAAATTAAATGTCTTAGTTGTCAAACATTCTCAAGACAGATTAAGTCACACTACTCTACAAAAAGACCATTCCCCTCCTCTGATACTCCTCCTTTCACTCTCCTAAAATGACCATTTGTATTTTTTAAGGAAGAAATAAGAATACAGCTTTCTGATGTAAAGTGCTAAATATGTCTCCTAGAAGTCTCTGTAGCAACCCAATATTCCAAAGAGACAGTCATGTGATCACTGCTCTCAGCTCCTGCTGTTTATCCTGCACTGTCCTACTTACAGCAGCTTTCAATTCCAGCTGTCTACAGTAGAAGAAAAATATTACTGGTTATACTGTTAGCACATGTTTTTAATACAGCCTCATTAGCACTGTTGTTAAAAAAAAAGTTTTAAAAAATAAAATCATTTTTGTGCAAAGTGTGAGAATATTTTTACATGTAAAATCATGAAAAGTTGCTTCAATTTCTGAATATTAAATATTACTACAGTAAATTAAATGCAGTATTATAGTTTAAAAATTATTATTACTGTTACCTTTAATTCTATGTGGCAAAAAACCCCAACAAGCAGTGACATAAAGCACTATACCTTGAATTCAGAGTGGCTTTTATTTGGAGGTATTATTCCAGACTTTACAGCATTTTTATCTTTATGACACTTTATTCACAAACTATTTGGGCATCTATCATATCAAGAAGGTGTGAAGTATGCAAAAAAAAAAAAAAGAAAAAAAATTCCTGCTTTCTAGGAACTTAGAAGCCAACATACATATAACAAACATGGATGGGGTATATAGCATTTTGGAAATGAAGAAAAGAGAGACCATATTTTTCCTAGTGTAGAATGGAATACTCTCTATTTAAGTATTAGAACTGTGCAACCTAAATAGATGAAAACACGCCTATAGAATACCCAAGTCACACACACACACACACACACACACACAATCTACCACAGCCAATCTATTCTTAGCATTACTAGATTATCTAAGTCTTAAGGACAGATAGTATCAAATGAGATAGTATCGTAATGTGCTTTGCAAACCTCAAAATACTATACATTAGCTATTATTACTGGGAATTCAGTCAAATCTCTTTTGTGCTCTAAGTCACACTTACTCTAAAGAAATGCTAAGCTACAATCTCTTTTGGGGGAGGAGGGAGTGAGAAGGAAGGTTTACTCCCTTAGGCAACCCTGCCATTATGGTAAACTTTCAAGAATAGATTAATATTATTAAAGTAACAAGAATATACTTTTAGATGTAAATAATTGCAATATTTTTCCAAGAAAAGATAAAAGCCATCTATCCAGATAAGGCTTAACAGCTTTATTATCTATGGACCTTTGTACACCTTCTAGAACCTAACGTTTGAGCAATACATTGAAGAATATGTAGAAACAACATTGTTATTCTGGCCTGCAATTGCAAGCACTGGAATGCTCCTGTCACTTGAAGGTGCACCACATTGCAAGAGATTTTGATAGGATGCAATCTATTTTCAGTTTTTCATGCCCTACAGCTTTGCCTGTGTTCTAAGAGCTATCTAGATGCTTCTAAAATTCCCATTCTGAAGACTGTTAATTAAGCAGTCAACTTTTTTTTTAATTAATGTGCAAACTACAGTTTTAAGGGAAATTAAATACTTGTTTTCAATTTATTTATATTTACTAGGAGTGAATTTTGTTCAAAGGATAGTCAAAAATATTTTTTCTCATCAGAAAGAGGAGAATAATTTTTAACAATTAAGTTGTCTCATGAAAATGCCTGGAAAGTCTGAAGACATGGAATTCAAATTCCTAAGGAATTGAGCAGTAGTATAGACAACTAGGAATTTATTTATTGTATCCTTTTTTGAGTCAACATAAAAAGGATCTGTGATTTTGACACTGATGGAACATATTCTACCAATGCAGAATGCAAACCAGTTTATGACCTACTCTTTCAGTGACTACTAATTTGCTCATGGTCACAAAGTTATTAAGTGATAAAGGCTAAGTATGAAGCCATACAATCCTGACTCCAAGTCCAGAATTCCAGACACTATGCCAGAGTAGTTTTTGTTGATCAAAAGACAATTACTGAACACAAAACTAATATATAATTTACCCTTGATAACTGGCACTAAGGGAGATACAAGTAGCTCCAGTCTAGAACAGATAAACATGGGAAGCAAGAAGCTGTGGAAACTACAGGAACTATAACCCCAATTTAAATAATCTATTGCTAACAAAAATGGGTCTTTTCTAGGCAATCTGGGACATTGCTGTGGCTCTGTCCTCTCCAGGCTGCTGTCTAAAGGACAGAATAACTGATTCATCTAACTTATGAGAGAAGGGACGACAAAATGCAGTAATTGTCATAGCCTTGTACTTGTCAAAACTCAAGTTAGTTTAGTGGAATGAAATTCTGCCTGCAGGTGTTGCTACCTCCAACAGATCCCTATATTTAAAGGGGAAATAATTAGGACTATAGTCAGACTTGATTTCTTAAAAATCTGCCACTTAAACTCCATTTCAGTAATTGGCCTTCAGGAGTTTTTCCTGGCAATTAGTGGTTTTCATACACATAAACATAATGCTTTCATTTTGGAGGGAAAAAAAATCCCATAGAGACACTCTTCCTTCTTTAAAAAAAGGGGAGAGGGAAAGTTCCCATTCTTTCTTTTCTTGCCCACAATGCTGAAATATCTCATAATTCATTACACACTGAATGAATAGTTTATCATCTTCTTAAAAGGCACTTAGTCCCTGGGTCAGACTTAGAGAATGTATTTAACTGTGCCTCTAACCCAGTCTTTATTGTTTTACACCTGGCAGGGATTCACCTCATCTTTCATGAGTCGCCAACCTATAGTGCCTCTTCAAGTGAAGGTCAAAGATCAACAGCTTTTTACTGCAGAGTACAAATTCCAAAATATAGATTTAATAACAGAACATTATATTTTTATATTCATTTAATAGAAAAGTCAATTATAATTCTCCCTCTATGGTTGGAGAAGAGTAAAATGAAATAATTTCTATGAGAAGATAACATTTTCTATACTTTTTGGGGAAATTTAAACAGCTGATGAAGATAAAAACCTCATGTATCAACACACAATACTAACCTACTAGATGGCATATATCTAAAGCTTATCTTATTATCCTAATGAACTTTTTCTACCATAAATATCTTCCTAGATGTATCAGGAATTTATGAGTATACAAGCTTAACATGTAGTGTAGACTCAACTATTTTTCTGCAGTAAGTTCCACATGGGTATCAATGAACTAAATAAGCACTTGTAATAATTCTCTATGGGAACCACATCCAAAAAAGTAACACTGAAAATAACAAGACAGTTATTAACAGAACAGCTTAAGAATACCTCATCTACTAATGTTTCTTCCTCCTTCCCATAAAGTTTGATAAAATACTTTTGCATGGAAAGCAAAAAGTCCTAGAACTAAAATGAACAGAATATGTATTTCTTTATTAAATCAATTCAACTGGGGCGGGGGGGGGGTGACATCATGTGAGCAACAAGATAGTGAACTAGACATTTTCTCTAATCCCTGCAACCTCTTAAACCTCCCCAAAATAAATTATGTACCAAAGATAAGGCAACTTCAGTTATTTCCATGGCCCAGGACACCAAAAATCCAAAAAATGTTGGAAAAAAACCAACCCAAAATCCAGAACTGATGCTCAATGACCTTGAGCTCACTCAGGACAACACACCACCTCTGCACTAGCAGAACCAAGGACAGAACACAAGTCTACATCAAATATCAAAACCCATCCCTACACTCCAGTCTCCTCTCCCTCCTTCCAGTGCTGTAGAGACCCTAACTCCTGGATATGGAAGTTTCCTTGGGCTTCAAGAGCCAGTGCGGTTAAAGTCCTTCTGGAGAAAAGGTTACTAGGGACTGCAACCTGGAAGCACCAAACTCGCTTCAATGTTCTGAACTACCAGCGACAAAGACAGCAGGCTCTGAACTGCAGGTGCCTGGCCAAAGAACTAAGGAAAAGAAGGAATGGGACAGGTCACCAAAACAGGACACTGTGCACGTGGAAGACTGTGCAGGACTTCATCAAGCCTGAGGGAAGAGGACAGGATCCAGCTGGGGCCAGTTCTGACCACTCAAAAGTTGTTGTAGAGAAGAAACCTAGCCTTGTCATCCATAAATTGTCCAGTGTGGGAAGACACTGGAATGCTGTGAGATCTAGCCCCTAAGGAAATCTTAATCAGAGGGAGGGAGTCAGAAGCAAGGAATAAGGAAAATGGTTGAGGGGAACGGGACTAAAACTACCAAAGATTCCAGGAAAATCAATTCAATTAATATTTACTACCTACCATATGCAAGGCACTGCTCTAAGAGGATTGTTAAAGTGCCTTTATCATCTTGTTTAGCCCCCTGCTGTAAAAGTGGGTAAAATAATAAATATTATAATAGCAAGCATTTGTGTAGTGTTTTGAAGTTTGTGAAGCACTTTACAAATATCTCATTTTATCCTTTCAATAACCCTTGGAGGTAGGTGCTATTTTTAACTCCATTTTACATATGAGGAAACTGAGACAGACAAAAGGTTAAGTGATTTGTGCAAAGTCCCAAAGCTAGTATCTCGGTATGGATGTGAATGCAGGTCTCACTGACTTCAGGTCTGGCACTTTTATCTATTATGCCACCTAACAGTTGTTTTTTAAATTTCTAATCAACTTCTTAAGATCATTTTAGATAGCATTCTATTACCTTGTTGGGTAGGCTATTCTAAAAGTTAAATGTCCTGAAGTTGAATTTTTAAAAAAGGTAAGAATTAAATATTTATCACAGAAATTTAAATCCATTTTCCCCTGCTCATTTCTCTGCCTGTTTAGTCATATGACAGTTATTAGTAGAAGATGGGGAACCCAATGAGGGCAGCTAGGCAGCCTAGTGACTAGAGCACTAGGCCTAAAGTCAGGAATACCCTGAGTTCAAATCCAGCTTCCGACACTTACTAGTTGTGTGACCTTGGGCTAGTCAATTAACCCTGTTTGCCTCAGTTTCCTCATCTGTAAAATGAGCTGGAGAAGCAAATGGCAAACCATTCCAGTATCACTGCCAAGAAAATCCCAAATGTGGTCACGAAGCATCAGACACAACTGAACAACATCACAAATAAGGGGAACCCAAGAAGTATAGTATTTTTTCTCTTCTCATATTGTTCAAATCCCAATAATTTTGAGTATAATTTTTCCTTGGTCCAATTAAGTTTCTCACGAGCTACCTGGCCAGTTTTAAAAATTAATCTTTGTCAAAATTATAAAAAGGAGAATTACACTTCTGTCTCAAAATGGGCTGAATAATTACAGTATATAGTATAGTTATATACTATGCTACAATAGTTAAATATATAGCATGTTAAAATAGATCAACAAGTCTTTGTTAGGAGACTATTGACACTCCAAAGAGATCTCAATCTTAAATTTTTTTGTACACCCATCTACAAAAACTACCATGCCAAGTAGTATTATCAAATTTACTCAATGTAACTTCAACTTGGCAAAAAAATGGAAATTGAGAGGATGCCCATCAATTGGGGAATGGCTGAACAAGCTGTGGTATATGAATGCAACGGTACTCTTATCGCTCTGTAAGAAATGATGAGCAGGTAGATTTCAGAAAAACTTAGAAAGACTTACATGAACTGATACTGAGTGAAATGAGTACTAGGAGAACACTGTACAAAGTAACAGCAACATTGTGTGACGATCAGCTGTCATAGACTTAGCTCTTCTCAGCAACACAATGATCCAAGACAATTCCAAAAGACTCATGATAGAAAATGCTAACCATATTCAGAGAAAGAACTTTTGAGTCTGAATGCAGATTGAAGCATATTATTTTCACTTTGTTTTTTCTTTTTCGTGGTTTCCCCTTTTGTTCTTCTTTCATAGCATGACTAACGTGGAAATATGTTTAACGTGATTGTACATGTATAACCTATTATCAGATTGCTCACTATCCTGGAGAGGGGGGAGGGAAGAGAGGGAGGGAGAAAAATTTGGAACTCAAAATCTTACAAAAATGAATGTTGGAAACTATCTTTACGTGTAATTGGAAAAAAATGAAATACTATTAAATGTTAAAAGAAATTGTAACCAACTGTAAACTCCTTAGAGGTTGAAGAATTTTATAGAGTAAAAAAACTTTTCTTTACATGAATTTGGACACACTAGGTTGAACAATGTCTTCAAGAATACACTATGTACAATATGATACAAGTTAGTCTTGCTCCTAGTTCAAAAAAATGTCCTCTAAGGTTCTGTCCTCAGCCTTCTCAATCTCTCCTGGAGATCTCATCCATTCCCACTACCTTACCTGAACAGAAGATTTAATTTATACATCCAGCCCCAATCTCTGTCCTGAGCTCCTGTTTTACATATTTACAGCTGTATACTTTTATCTCCCCCTGTAAGTTCCACCACAACCCTAAACCTGCTTAAGCAGCTGAACATTTCCCTGACCTCACCAAAAACAAAAAACCACCCACCTCCCAAATGTGCTATTTCTCTTGGATTGGTAACTCTTCCTTTTTCACTACATACAGTCAAACAGCTGTCAAGTTCTGCTTATTTGAACCTCCCCAAATTGTCCTATCCCTTCCTCTCCACATTCAAAATCACCAAACTGGTTCAGGCCCTTCCCATTTCTTGTCTGGACTTCTATAAAGTTCTAAACTGGTCTATCTTCAGTCCCTCCATTTTCTAAGATGCCTTTCACAAAGTGCCAGAATAATTTTCCTAATGAAGATGTCTGACTTCACTTACACAAACAAATACTGAATGCTTTTCTAATACTACTACTTTCACTATAATACAAGCCTTCACTACACCTGCCTAGAGTATTTCAATAGCCTCCTAATAGGTCTTTCCTGTTCTTTTTTGCCCTCAAATCCATCCTTCATTCTACTGCCAGAATAATCTTCTGTATGTAAAGATCTGGTCATGACCCTTCCCAAGCAATTTTAATGGCTTCTTATTGCTGGAATCTCATGTACTACCCCTTGTCAATGAGACAGATGTGTGAGCTAGATGATAACAGTTAACACAAGATTTGGAGCTTGAATGGCCAAGGTCTAAAAAAGTTGTCATTAATGGCTCAATGTCAGCTTGGAAGGAGATCCCTAATACACTGCTCCAGGGGGTTCTTTCTTGCTATTTTTTTTTAAACTTTTTACTGATCCTTTTAAGGTATAATCTAGTGTACTTATCAAATCTGTAGATGAATCAAAGCTGGTAAGAATAGTTAACATAATGGATGACAAAATTGAGACCTAAAAAGTTTCTGACAGACTTGAACATGAGTCTGCTAAAGAGTATCCAGAGGAAGAGAACCAGAATAGGGAAGAGACTAAAGGCCATCGGGCTATCGTGCAGAAGGCTTAGGTTTGTTCTGTTTGGGAAAACTGGAAGACCAAAGTTGCAAATAAGGGCAGATTTCAGTTCAATGTAAGGAAAACCTTTCCAACAATTAAAGCTAGGAACTAGCTCTGCAAACTTCTGGGTTAAGAAAAACTCCAACAACTACAGCTTAGCATCTTCTCTGCAATATAAGGTTTTAAAGAGCTACTCAGAGCACTGAGAGGTCAAGTGACTTTCTCAGGGTCCCAAAGTCAATGTGTCAGAATTATACAAAAGAATGAGCTATGCTGGAGAGGAATAGCATTCCCCACATACACCAGAAGTCTTCTAGCAAGAGCTAGATTACTTGTCTGGTATGCCGTGAAGGGAGATTTCTGAGCAGCCATGTGTTATATTAGACTTTCAAGGTCCCTTCCAATGCTGAGATTTTGTGATTTAGAGTACGACTCAAAATCTCTTACCTAGCAATCAAAGCATACAATCTAGTATGGCCCTACCTTTTCAAGTCATCCTCTATTGTTTGATTCCACACAATGTATGTTCCTGCCTTTGCCCCCATGACTAGATTGGCCCTCCTTACTTGCCCAGTGAATTCGTACTTATTATTCAAGGCTCATCACATATTACTTCCTTCTTTTTTATTTTTTCCAAGGTCTAAATCAAATGCCACCTCATCCATAAAGTTTTCGATGGTCTTCATGTTGACAACATCTCATGGCATTTCAATTTATAATTTCCTAAAGCACTTAATACTATTATAGCTGTATAGTGTGTTTTTCCTTTCCACATTACTGTAAGCTTTTTCAAGGCACCACTCCCACAACTATCCACCAACACCCAGCTCAATGCTCTAAATGCATTTTAGGTACTTCAATTTACTCTTATCTCACACTAATCTTTACACATCCCAGGAAAATCAGAATACTAGCTTTTCCCCTCTGAATTTTCTGCTCACCTACCTCTATGCATTTACACAGGCTATTTCCCATGTTCTTGTTGTTAGTCATGTCCTAATCTTTGTGACCCCATTTGGGGATTTCTTGGCAAAGATACTAAAGTGGTTCACTATCTTTTTCTCCAGCTCATTCTATAGATGGAGAAACTGAGGCAAATAGGGTTAAGTGACTTGCCCAGGGTCACACAGCTACTAAGTGTCTGAGGTCAGATTTGCACTTAGGAAGATGACTCTTCCTGATTCCAGACCTAGCATTCTAGGCACTGCTCCACCTAGCTGCCCACAACTGCCCATATTTGGGGTGTATTCCCTACATGGTTGTCTACAGAAATTCTTTTATTCCTTCGATGTAATTCAGAAACTACCTTAAATTATTATGGTATAGCAGAAAGTTGGATTTCGAGTCAGAAGACCTGGGTTAATCAATAGCTTTACAACTTATTCTTTTTGTGCAATCTTGGCATTGTCACTTAACCTCACTGGCCTTTACTTTCCTCATCCATAAAATGAGGGACTTGCACTAAATGATCTCTAAATCTATGATTTTACAAAGCCTTTTCAGACAAAATACTATACTCTTCTAGGCTGAAAATTATTCCTCTGTTCTCAATTTCTTATCTCTTTGGATCTCTTACAAAGCAAGATCTTGTATCTTTGGTCTCTGTCATAGTACAACTTATAGCATACTTATTTGTGTGCATGTCACATCCTCTATTAGACTGTTAGCTCCTTTAGGGCAAAGATTAATTTTTTTTTCCATTTTTGGTATCCTCAGTATTTTACACACAGCAAGTACCTAACAAGTTTGATAAATTAATTTTCTTAAGTTACCAACCATCAAAGAAGATTTCACTTTAGTAGATGTAATCTCTTCACCTACTACTCTTTTCACTTACATTTCTACTATACAAAATGACTATGCCACTATTTTGGGACAACTACACTAGATACAAGGAAATTCTTAGAATATATAAAATGGAACATAGATCTAAACTTCAGAGTTTGTCTTATTCCAAATCTTCTTTATAACTGTTTCCCCAAAGAAAAACAAACTCAAATAACAAATGAAAGTTAAAGCAAGATGTCTTACCTTTTATTTATAGGTTTTTCATCTTTTTCATAAGGTTTCACAAACCACTTGCCAATTCGTACAAAGTTACGGTTCATTAAACACCTCTCCAAAAGATTATGGACAGCTTTGAAAAGCAGAGTACGGCATTCATAGGAAAGTCCATTCTCCCACACTCCATCTTCTTCTTCTACAAGGCCAACAGGGAGGAAAAAAAAACATACTAATTTAAGAAAAAGTCATGCAATAGGTTATTCAGAAAAACCTAGAAATTATATTCTAATTCTGTATTCATGAGCTCTACTTCCACAAGACATCCAAAACCATAGTAATTTATATTTTTCCATATAAAATCTGACATTTTTAACAAATAAGATCGCAAAACTTAAGTCGAGAAGGACTAAAACTTAAATAGTGGCTTTATTAAATGATTGTTCCATTAAGTTATCTTAAGTATTTTAATCACATTAATTGTTAAGTTCCAAAGGAAATACTTATGTCTAAAATACTGGTTTTTAAAAGCTACCTTACTTATTAGTTACTGTCCTAATTTTTCTCACTCAACTTGTTCGCCTCCTAACACACCCGCCCCACCCCCCACCCCACCACCACTTCAAATAGTCAGTAGACAATTACTTTTTTGGGGGGTGGGTGGTAAAAATCCTCATCTACCACATAAGTAGCAAATAAACATATTAGTTCCCATTTCAACTAAGCAATTCTTAGGAATGAAGAAAAAAGCATGGCAGATAGAAAACTAGCTAGCATCAGTACCAGGAAGATCAAGTCCTACCTCTGATACTACTGGCTGGGTGACCAGACCCTAAAGAAGTCACTTAATCTTTAAATGTTCTAGGAAACTCTCTAACCCTAAAAGTTGCAGATAAGATGCTAACCTGTATTCATAGAAAAAAACTCCTTTAACCAGGAATTGCTTAGACCAATGAAATCATAAGTCCAGTCCCCATCACCAATTGCCAAGGAATATTATTAAATTTAAAAATCTCTCCAAAAGCTTATTTTTAAAAAGCAAATTTTATAAAAAGCACTTGTTTATTGATTCTTATTAACTATCTTCATTAAATCATCCTAATTTTTAAGATGTAGTATTAACTATCCTGAGAGCTAAGGGTATTTGCCCACTTGTTAAAAATAAATACAAGTCTAAATAGTTGAGACTATTCTGGGTATAATTCATTACAAACATTCTCATTCTCTAACCCCTTTATAGAAAGCAAAGTTCTAAATCTTGCTACAAATTATCAGGATTACTCTTAAAACTACTTCCGGAATTTTTATTTACATCATTTAAATTATTTTAAGTATGAGTAACCTTTTGATTGCAACACGCATATACCCTGCATCTTTAAAATTTGCAAAACTTATTTACACGCATGCACACACATACCACAGAGATAGCTAATTTTTTTTTTTTAATTACAGAGGAAAAAACCAATAGGTTTTAAAATAAAGTTGGCTGTGCATATATTAAAGGGTGTAGCTATCAGAGCTTACACTTGCTAACTCAGAGCTTACACAACACATGGGCAATACAACAAAACAAACATTAACTAGAAAGCTTAATGATAGTGGACTTTAACTGCACTATAAACTCTGAACCATTACAAAGGTTAAACAGTTGATTTTATGTTGTTCTTTCAAATGTCCCTTAAATTACAGTGAAATCAACTAATCATGGTGTTTCTAAAAGCTTACTATTTCTGGTCATTCTAAAATGTGGATTTGGAGTCAAATGGAAAAAATAAAGCCATTTTGGAAATCTTTAGTATCAAAATTAAGAGCCCCATTTCTTTTTAATCACTGATATTTTATGTCTAAATTTATCATAAAATAGAACATTTCCTCCCATACTAATTACATAGATATGCCCTTCCATCTAAAACCACAATGCTTTTAAGTTTCACTTTATTTTAAAAATAAACTCATGTTGACAGCCATTCACAATTAAAAACATTAGTTTAGGCAGTATAAAAAAAGGTACATGCCAATTTACCTAAATGATTTAATGATCTACATTACCGGCATATTTGGGTGTAGCTGAGAGAATAAAGTATTTACACCAATATTCTTGGAGGCCCAGCCAATTGTCCCTGCAGGATCATTTTAAGAATGGACATATTAACAGATTCCTGCGTCAACTATCTATAACACTACTTAATTTTATAAATTCTTCCTTGCTCATAAGCCAATGTTGAGCCTACCACATCTTGATTCCTAATCTTATTGTAAACTATTTTTAACATGTTTTCTCTTTATCTCAAAAAATCCTTAGCCCCGAGAAGCATGTATGCTACTGTATTACTTATTTATATTCATTATTTGTCTGTACAAATATTTAATGTCTCTAAAGTAGCTATAACTTTTTTAAAATTAAGATTGCTTTTTTATATACTTATACATATTTATATAAATAAGGATTAAAAATTCTAAACACCGCAATACTATAAAATACTAAAGACATTCTAAGATTATGCTTTTAATTTTTTTGTGTGTCATGGATCCCTTTTGGCAGTCTGGTGAAGCCTACAGACCCATTTCTCAGAAGAACGTTTTAAATACATAAGATTACAAAGGAAATCAATTATATTGAAATAGCTGCCAAACTATCTTAAAAGCTCCAAGTTTAGAAACACCATGAAACAGATCTACTTAAGAAACCCTATTCTATAGCAATTTCAAGTAAGAAAAATGTTAATCTTAAAATGTAAATAGAAAATAAGTTATTGATATAGTAAAAACTTCACTCCAAGGTATTTACACAGTTTGTATCTTACATGCAATTAGTTCACCTGAAAGAATCATTTTATGGTTTTGCTTTTTAAACTTGGTCTTCTCCTTCCCCCAGTCTTTGATTAA
Source organism: Phalanger gymnotis (assembly GCA_028646595.1). Classification (NCBI taxonomy): domain Eukaryota; kingdom Metazoa; phylum Chordata; class Mammalia; order Diprotodontia; family Phalangeridae; genus Phalanger; species Phalanger gymnotis. Next base: position 203,647,162 of record CM053626.1, on the reverse strand, counting down.
TTTCCAAGCATCTCTCCCCCATTATTCTAATTATATTTCAGGAACCTTAGGTGAACTTGATGCTTTCAATGGGGGGGTCTCCCTAAGCCCCAAAGTGCCCATAGTTCTCATTAACACTAATGGGAATTTTGTATAAAACGAAGAGAAGGCTAGACCACCAGTTAGGCTAATCAAGGGCCAACAAGTCTCTGAAGTATTTCTACAACTGTATGGTAATGACTAAGCAAACACTAACTACACTGTGGCATTGTCTTAAGTACTGTAAATTCACTTTCCCTAGGAAGTAATGAGCATAAATCTTAACTGCAATCATTGATGTCTATAACAGGCAACGGTAGTCCCAATATTAGTTTCACACTGGCAAAGTTAAAGGATACATTCTTCCCTGTTAAAAATCAATAATAAATTAACCTTTTTGGTGAGGGCAGATGTATTTTGTAAGTCAGTTTGTATCTTTTGGAGAAGTGCCTGTTGTGATACAATAAAATGTATTAGTAAAATCTAATTTTTTAAAACTATAAAGATGCCTTCAATGCACTGTTACTTTGAAAAAACAAAAAAAGACTAGCACCAAACAATTACCATCTTGGAAATTTTAATAGGGCCTTTAAGGGAGTCTGCCCAGTTACAAAACATTGTGCTACATTATGTGTAAAACTCACACACAGACCAAACCATTATAAAGTACCTTCCTATACATCAGATTCAGTTGTACCCCCAAATCAGTATCTCCACGTAGACACACTGTATTCCTGTCTACAAAGCAGTTCCTCATATCACCTTTCTTTCTGGCTGTAAAGTAAGGTCTTACTTCAGATTTGAATCTGAAAATTTCACATTACGAACTAGGCAGTACCTTCTTTACTTCAATAGTAAAAACCACAAAGAATTTGCTTTACAACAAAATCTGGTAAGTATACAAACTGAAAAGAGAAGAAAAAGAGTATGACTTTATCTAATTTTCTTACAGCCATGGTTTCCTTTTAGCAAACTGCTAATAAACTTGGTGTTTACAATTTTATAATTTTGTTTGATTTGTACTGCTCGTAATAACTTTTTTTTAGAGACTGGTTTTAAAAAAAGCCTCTTCAACAACTTCGTGTCTCTTTAAAATTTATTTAAATCCATTTATTTGGCTCTCTAGAAGAAAAGCTAAGTTTCTCTATTTTCAACTATTTACAATACCTGAAAGAACTAGAATTCTAAGCAGCAACATAATATTGTGGAAAATATACAAACTTGGATCTCTGCCACTAACAAATAACCTGAGTTTCTTATCTGTTAAGAGTCAATACTATTACATACCTCACAGAGTTGCAGTGATAGAAATAATTTTCACTATTTTACAAACCTAAAATTTGACAACTTGGGTTTGGAAAAGCCCCAAATGGTACAGAAGTTCAACTAGCAGACTCATCTGCCATTCTAAGACCTACCTTAGCATTTCACAGAGCCTCTTTATTAAGTTGGCTATAATGTGAAGTTTTTGGCCACAGCACTACAAAGACCATCTACCAAATCACAAACAAGCTATGCCTGCAGCAATAATGGATATGCAAACTGACAAGGTGATAGAGCCTTGAGGTATGATTCATAATAATAATACTTTACCAATTAAAAAGTTAATATACACAGAACTCTAAATTTTTTGACTACTAATTTGGAGTACCTTCCTTTTGTTTCTAGAGTAGTTAGCCACAAAGGAAAAAATTTATCCAATTCCATCAAAATATTCAATTTGACATGCAAATGAAACCCAAAATGAAGAAAACAATTTCAATACCGTAAAAAATGTCACAAATTTTCTAAGATGACAGAGAAATGTTTAAGTTGTCCACATCTGTGCTTGTCTTGGAAAAAAACTTCCCTAACTAACCTAATCATTCACTGAACAAATATTTATTAAGTGTTGAAGCCCTAGCTGGCAGTATACAACAAAATGTAGAAAAATATGATACCAAAAACAAAAGCACATCAAACTTTATCTTTATTTTAACAATAAAAATACATTCCTACTTAAAATTAAAAGCACAGCAAAGAAAAAAGCACAAAACTAATTCCATACAGTTAATATTCTGGAGAAAAAAGAAATGACAAATTAGAAGGCATAAATGAATTATTTTCAGATTTATCTTAGTGTTACTAGCACTTACTCCTTTTTCCTTGGCTGCTATTTACCTATTTGTGAATCAAAAAAAAAAAGCCATTTAAGGTCAAATCCTATTTATTCAAAGAAAACATTTCACAAAAAGATGCTCAAGCCCTAATCATGTTCCATTCATTTAGAATATTCAAAGAAGCAACGAATCATAAGGAACCTTAGAGGTTATCTAGTCCACCTAATGCCATGATCTTGTCTACAATTTTATAAAGTTCATCCTCTGGTCATTGCTTGAGACTAACTAAAAATTACAGAAGTTACCCAGAATATATTATCCCTTTAATTTGAAGATCATCTACCATGTCCCTCCAAATCTTTCTTTTGCAGGTTAAGAAATATCATTTGAAAGGATGAAATTTTAGTACAGCGAAAAACTTTGGATCTCAAAGTTTTTGGATATCCCATGTAAAAGGTGGAAGAAAGTTGGAAACCAAAAAATCAGTAATTCCTGACACTGGTCGCTTTATTCAACACCTTCAGGAGTCATTTATTTCAAAGCATATCATAACATTCTCAAAGTAAAATTTTAATTAAAAAAAGTTCCATGTTCATAACCAGATTGGACATAGGGTGACCTTTTTATTTTCCCTGTCACCCAGTCTAAGTTTTAGAAGGTCCACAATCTACATTACTGGAAGGAGTACCAATACACATAAAGATTCTTTAAGCCTTAATAAAAAAAAAAAGCGAAGGAGTAAGTCTTATTTTCCTTGAAAAGGAATATAATTAAACAATGGTGGGGCATCACAATTTCAAAAAAGTTAGAAATATCTCAAAAAGTATAAGGTGCGCAGTAACCTATTCTCATAAAAATAATACAATCAATTATATCATGTTGATGCCATTTGAACTGTAGCACTACTTTACTACAACTCAGTGGTCGTTAAACAGTTTTGACAATAAGGGATAAGAGCAGAGCTTCTTCTCACTATTTTAATATTTCTTTCCAGAGGTAAGGCAAGGCAGAACCACATATTAGAAATGTCAAGTCAATCTGAGGATCATCTGTAAAATAGGAACAAAATACTTGTGCTCTCAGGTTTATCATGAATAAAGCACTTTTACAAAACTGCTAAAAGTACCATATAAAAGCAAGTTATTTTCAGAATAATCACATGGGGTTTGCTTCAAAATCAAGGAAGGGCTCTATCCAGCTAGAAGTGAATGTTTCTATCATGTATGTCACTTTCACTTTTAAAAAAATCTTAGAACAGTCATTGTCAGACTGAAATTTAAAGAATGGGAAAGTTGACAACATAATCACTATGATGACCTAAGTAAAAAAAGGTAGAAAATTACTACCCCCCCCCTTTTTTTTTTGCAAAAGAGAATGCCAAGGTTCCTTCCAAATCAATGGAGAAAGTAGAAGCACAGTCATATTTGAGTGACAGGATGTCAGATGCTCTACCAAAAACAAGCAAACAAACCAAAACACCTTATACTGTCCATACAGAACAGGCTCAGGTTAAATTAATGGAGCTTTGCAGCTACCATCTGGATCCTTCCGGTTCCCCTTTCCTCAGTGCTACACCTCCACTTGAGCTGTGGATTGCCTCCTGCAGCTGATGCCACCCCCACTGTCCAGCTGCTCTCTTCTCAGGGGAGCTTAAAAGAAAGCAATGGAGTGACACAGATGGGAAGAGATGAGAGAGAGAGCCGAGCTAGAGACAGGAGGGACTAATTACTCCAAAAGGGAGGCAGATTGCCTGGGGGAGGGGAGGGGGAAAGACTTGGGGAGGGGGAAGGGGAGAGTGCCCTACCTAAAAAGAACTCATTACTCTTCAATATGGGTCTGATTTAAGAAACACCTAAAACTTGTTATAGGTAAACAGGTACTGTATAAACTGAAACATTAGATAAAAATCCATAGACTACACTACCTGAAACAGAAGAATAAATGAATACACATATACACTAATACTAACAGTACTTCAGATTATTTCATAATAATCATTTCCACTTTGATAAATCAAAAATTATTTGCTATTTGTAAAAGTACGCTTGGAAAATTCCTTGTTTTGATACTTGAAAAGTAGTAAAACATCATGAGCCTAGCTATCTGAAAAATTTCATTCAAGTAGTGCCCCTGACACCTACTGGCTATGTGTACCTGTTGAGATACACTGGCTCATACCAATGAAATCACCTTAAAGATCTAGTACTAAAAAAGATGCCTGCTTTAATTTTAAATGGGGTTGGACGGGGAAACCAAGGTTCAATATTAACACAAGCTGCTTAACGGCTGCAAAAAGAATCAATTGGAAAACAACGGAGCTCAGAAAAATTAGTTTTTAAAAAACCTTCAATCTTCATTTAATTTATACTAAAAGCTCACTACTTTAAAGAACTGACCTTTTCCCCAAAATGCCATCAGCACGGGTAAATAGTTGCTACACTAGAAATCAAATAAACACAACAATCCTTAAAAATTTCAAGGGAAAGACATGTAATTTGACACCCAAAGAAAAATACCCACAGAGGAACTTCAATGCATACCCAAGAGTAGCATGCTTAACTTAAAGCATACAACTTCCAAACTATTAATTCCATTTTATACTAAATTCATTCAGCATTCATTTACTGAACATGTACTTCATATACAGCTAGACATCTATGCTAGAACTGTCTGTGCTAGACCGTGTAGAATAAAACTAGGTTCTACTCATCTGTTCTGATAATCTCAGACACTAAACTCAGGGGCTATTTTTTGCCTTTCTTTGCATTCCGAGGGATTACTAACAGTACCTCACACATAGGGAGGGTATAAGAAATGGCTTGCTTAGCTGACTAAACATGATTCTACATCTAGAAAATGGTCTGTTAAGACAATGCTTGTTTTCTTCAGAATAGTGCAAGTTCTAGTATCAAAGAATTCCACTTCAAATTTATTTTAGTGCTAAATGCCCATGAGACTTTTGAATGAAGATTAATATACCCAAATTCATATTTAGTCAGAAAAATACCAAGGACTCAGTCATCACTTCTACTTTCTTGCTTTATGCATTAGAAAGCACCACAATTTACTTTTTACACATATATCGAAATAAATTTTAGGGTTTATTGACAGACTCACTGAACAGGATACAACGAGAGTTAGAACCAACTCAACTACTCTCAGGAAATACGTCTAACAGTAACTTAAAAAAAAAATTACCAGTACAGGTTTAAAAAAAAAGTTAACTATAACAAATGATACTTCCACTATTCTAAATTTGGACATCTCACATAACCAGAACTACCCCCTAAGTTTTTAAGTACAGTAATAATACTACCTTATTTGTATAGCACATTTACAAAAAACCAAAGAGGCAATTAGGGTAAACACCACCCCCATTTCAGCGGGGTTCAGAAGCGAAGTGAGTTATCCAAGGCCCATAGAGATGGAAAAAAAAAATGGATTGCCTTGATGATAATCTACACTAGGCTGATGTTTTGATCAAAGGTTGGTTATTCAAAATTGATACCTACATATTTAGAAATAAAGTACTATTATGAAGTAATGACAGATTCCTTCCCACAAGCCATACATGAAAATCAGTTTCGCTATTGTATAGATATATCTTATTCTTCAATAAAATTTAATTACAAACTCAACTCCTAATAGAAAGTTAAGATAACTATAACCTATAAATGATGATCTTCACTAAACAAAAGTCTCAGATAAAAATAACACACCTAGATTACATTTCATCTGAAGATAAGCTTATCTTTGTAAATAAAAATGACAGTCAATTTACAATAATACTTTGTATAGCTAAATTTAAAATGAGGTGGTTTGCTTTTCAGTTATCCAAATATCTTAGGATATTAAAATACTTCATTTAATAGTTGTCATCTTATAACAAGAAAGTAATCAATTACTTTTAACGCTCTAACAATTGCCTATGGCTAGAATGACCCCTGGAATCTAAGAAAAAACATACAAAACTTAATCGGCAAGTATATATAAAACTATATACAAGCAACAATAATTTTTTTTTTTTACTGAAGAAACATTAACCACTTTTTTTAAGCCTAACAATTCTTTTTGAGGGCCAGACTTATGATTTCACAAATACAGAGTCCTCAATAAAGAAACTCCTACCAATGCATATCAGCAATTTTCTGCTTTTTGTATTTTCAGAGTCACCTGGGGCATTGAGAAGTTAAGTGACTAACCCAGGATGATATCAACAGTATGTGTTGGAGGAAATACTTGACTTCTATCCATACTGCCTTCTCCATATCCATAATGGATATCTATGCCACGTTGCCTCTCTCAATTACTTTAAGCCTAGGAAAAAGCATCATAAAGTTAGAAGCCTGAAATGCTAGTTATAAATCAGTTGTTATTTTCACTACTAGAAAACAGCAGTGGAAGATAAAATTCAAGTCATTTATACTGGTCTTCAGAATACCTCCAGTGAAGCCCTGCGCCAGCTTTACATTCTGAATTGTTTTGTTTAGGTTAATGTTAGTATGCATTCTCTGGGTAGGAAATAAACTAATAGCGGGGATACAGAAGTCTACAGAGATTAGAGACTGGAAGAGACATTCGAGATTCTACAATTTGCCACAGAAAATCTACAACATTAAAAACAAATCGAGCACAGCAGGATCAATATTCACAGGAACTGGAATCTTATCAAAATCAGTTTAGTCTGGCTTCATCCATGATCACTTACCTTTCTTCAAGACAGAACTTATTTTATTGTCACATAAGAAAATCTGCATCTTTAATACAATCCAAAAGGTTCATAACGCTCTATTACATTCCAAATATATGAAAATTATTCTCACCTGCTAAGTCATGGTGAATAAGGTCAGCAAAGTTGGGGTCCTCACCCCACCAAAATAACCACAATTCTCTTCTTCCAGGTCTCTGATCTCGCCGCCAAACACCAAGTACATCTGCCTTAAGGCAGCGACTAAAACTGCTCAAAATAGGGTCTTCTTCAGTCACCGGAAAGAGAATTGGGGCAGAAGTTGGGCCTTGCCATACATATCGTTTCCATTTAATTCCCGTCAAGTCAGCCTAAAGTTAAAAAAAAAAAGTGTGATTACATTATCTTACACTCATACAGAGGCAAAATAAGTGTCCTTTAAAGTTTCTTAAAGAGATTGTAATGCTTTTCCAATAAAAGCTTTAAAGTATAAGACACAAGAGTTATGTAGGTTATACTTATGTCAACATAATATTTAACATATTTAGAGAACGATTCATTTCTGCTATATATGACTCCTCAAGGACAGAGGCCATGTCTTATTTACACCTGTAACCTCTGGATGCCTTGCAAGCAAAAGTCACTCACGTGTTTCTTCAAAGAATATTCCAATTTATAACTGGCTGCCTATAAAGTCAAAAATGTTGGGTGAGAAGTGTCATAGGATCAGAAGGTATAGAACTTGAAGACACCTCAGAGGGTGTCTAATCCTATCCAGCTCATTTTACAGATAAAGAAACTGAGGTCCAAGGAGATTAAGTGATTTGCCAGATTACATAGACAGTATATATCAGACTGGATGTGAACCCTGTCCCAGTCCTGCCATTCCAGAGCCAATCCAGTACTGCCTCCTTCAAACCCCTTGAGGGTTGTTTTATATTTTTTTCACTATCTTGTAATTATGTATTTGCAAATAATTAACATTTTATGAAAATGAGCATTTGAAGAAAAATCCTTCCAATTCTTCACAAAGAGTTTTAGGCAGTCTCCATTATTTGTTTATAATGAACTGTCAGATCTGTACTAGTCTGTCAACCATAAAAAACAACAAAAACCAAAATACAAGATAAACTGAAGTTGGAGAAACTAGAAGACGAAAGCTAGTTTCAAGAGAAAGCTGTGTCCTCAAAAAGGATGACTATAGCATAGCCCAATTGTAAAGAAATATTTCTTCATACTTTAAAATTCAGGATTGTGGGGGGAAAAATTAACAGCTGGTATTTCAACGTGTCTTCAGTCTGACTTCAAGGTACAAAGCTGGAGGTGCCAAAAATGAAACTGCTGATACATACATGACTGGCAGCTTACACTTGCCAACTAGTTGTGCTCTCATCCCCTCAATTAACTTTCCTGACTATGAAATCCCTTTAATGTTTCCCGTATACACAGGCAAACAAAAAAGGTCAAACTAGTCACTTAAAAACAAAAGCTAAGAGTTTCAGATTTATAACTAGAGAAAGTTTGCAACAGTTGAGATGTTTTCAGGCCTGGTCAATCTGGCACAATGCATTCCTCCTTAGTTGCCTAGCTTTCCCAAGCATCTCACTCCAGTTAAAACAAGGAGCAGTCTGCTCAAAATATTTTAAAATGCATACCAAAATATACACAAATATAGAAACATTCAGAAGCAACACTACAGCACCTCCTCCACTAGTGCCCTCTACTCACACACAACACAATGTTCCAGTGAGAGCAAGATGGCTAGAAAATTGTCAAAAATGTAAGGAAAAAAAAATTTGTTTTCAAAGTAATAATTAAAAAGGAAAAAAAACTATGAAATGGCATCCCTGAAATGTTTCAGAGCACTCCTTGCTAGTTATAAAGGTAAGCAAGTTAAGGAGAAATAGGGGGTAGAAGTCTTCTTGTTAAATTGGTCTCCAGTTCCGTTTTGTTTGGGGTTCTGGTTCGGGTTCCCTGAACGACGGCTTATTTAAAGGGGTGAAGGGGCAAAGAGTAAGAGAGACTAGGGCAAGCCAGTCTTAGAAAAGTGTGATGGGCACCGAGGGAAAGCAGCTGCAGCTGAACAGGAGAAAGGGGTGGTCGGTCCGGGGCCTGGCAGGAGAGGAGAGGAAAAGGGTTTGGGGAGGGGGATTCTAGGCTGGGGGGAAAGCCTCAAGACGAGCCGAGGAGGGGGCTGGAGTCTGGGAGGGGGGAGGGGGCCCCGGCGGCGCCCCGGGCCGCCAGCAGCGGGCGGGGAGGGGGCCTAGCCCAGGCCGCCGGGGCCTAAACCGGGGCCGGGGCCCCTCGGGACGGGGGCACGCACTCACTCCTTCCCTCCTCCCTCGCTCCCTCCCTCCAGCCGCCACTCGCCTGCTCCCTCACTCACCAGGCAGAAGAGGTTACAGTGACAATCCTCTAGGCTGGCCCCGTTCGGAACGAAGCAGGAACTCATCGTCCCTCACAGCCGCCGCCGGCGCCACAACCCACCATCCGCCATTACCGCCGCCTCCGACCAGAGAGAGAAACACAGACGCCGGGGAGGGAGGCGGACAAGCGGGCGGGCGGGCGAGGGAGCAGGGGAAGGGGGGTGGAAGAGGAGGCCGCCGCGGGGCCAGCCGGCCGCCCGCCCTCTCTACCCACTCCCGGTGGCTGCCCCGGCAGCGGCCCCGGGGCGGAGGGTCAGGCCGGGCCGGGCCGGGTCAGGCCGGGCCGAGCCTAGAGAGGAGCCCCGCCCGGGGACGAGAGGGGACGAGGGGGGACGGGACCTGCCGCCGCCGCTGCCTCCGCTGCCGGGCCCCGGGGACCCGCCGCCCCCCGGCTCAGCCGAGGCCGACGGGGGCTCGATCTTTCTCACACTCAGTCACTCACACACGCACTGGCACGCACACGCAGCCCCCCGCGGCACGAGAGAAGAGATGAATAATTAATAATAAATTACAAAATAAATAATTAAAAATCTAAACAGAGGCCACAGAACCCGGACCCAGACTCGGGCGCAGGGAAGGGCGGCCGGGGAGGCAGGGAAGGGGCAGGGCAGGCAGGGCAGGCGGACGCGGCTCCGGCCCCAGCCCCGGCCCGGCAGCGGCTCCAGCGACGTCCTCAAGCCCGGAGTCTCCTCAGCAGCAGCGGCGATGGTGGTAGTGGTGGTGGCGGCGGCGGCGGTGGCGGTGGCGGCGTCCGCGGGCTGTGACCATTCTTCACTGGTGGTTTCGCTTTTCTCCCTCCCTGTCCCGGACCGGGCCGGGCCGGCCTGCCCGTCCGCTCCTCCCCCCCCCCACCGCCCCCCGCGGCCTCACCGCCCGGACGCGGACGTCTCCCCCATTTTGTGGGCCCGGCGGGCGGTGTTTTTCCCCCTTTAATCCGAATTCACGGGTTTTCCCTTCGCTTTAATGGCGGCCGCAGGGACCAGCTCGGCCTCTCCGGCTGCCCATTGGACGCCGAGGGGTCACGTGAGCCCAGGCTCCAGGGAAGGGGGGGAGGAGGAGGAGGAGAGAGAGAGGAAAGGACCAAGGGATTGAGAGACCAGTAAGCCACAGAGCCCCGGCTGCTCGCCGCTAGGGGCGGTCTGGGAAGCGGGTGGCTGCTGAAACAGCGCCATCTAGTAAGTGCTCCTGGGTCGGAGACCGAAAGTGCGCTTGTAGCCGGCCTGGCACCTTCCTGGGAAGTTACAGAACTGAAAAAGTGAAAAATGGAAACAGTAGCTGAAGAAGGTTAACTTTACAACGCGTTTCGTATACAAAGTATTGCGGGTTGTGTATTGCGCTGAGCAGGCCATCGATCAATGGAAAATAACTAGGAATTCTATAGCTTTCCTCACTGCAACGCTGATTATTAAACCCATTTTACAGATGGGGAAGCTGAGGGCCATAGAGAAGAAGTAACTTTCTTTTAAAAACTTTTTTAAAAATTTGATCATATAATCATGACCAGAAGGGACCTTCTCGTCGGTTTATCTAGTCCAACACATCTTACAAATGAAGCCTCAAGAAGTGAAGTCACACAACTAATATGTATCAGAAACAAGGATTTGGTGCTATGCCAGGCTGTCTTTGAAGTATTTTTTTTTAAAACATTACAGTCATTTCCTGATTTGCCCCCCACTCATGCTTACTGAACTGTTCTTTGTAACACGGGTCTGATCATGCCTCCCTGATGCTCAATAAAATAAGTGGCTGCTTATCATTTCTAGGAGAAAATACAAACTCCTTCACTAACCTTGCCCCCCAAATGGCTTTCTCAGGTTCAGCAGACATTACTCCTGTTCACACATTCTAAGGTCCAGTCAAATTTGCCTTTTTCATAATTCCTTATTCCAGATACTCCATCTGTCAATTCCATGGTTTTGTAAAGGCTGCTTCCCATGCCTGGAATGAATTCTCTTAGCAACTCCACCCCTTGGAATCCCTAGTTTCAAAGCTTAGCTCAGGCACTATCAGGCACGTGAAGCCTTCCTTTCCAGATTCACCCAGCTATATGTGCCTTCCCCCTCAAGAAAATAAGAATCTTGTATTTATTTTGCACATACTTATACATGTACTTGGTTTCTCTAATAGAATGCAAGTTTCTTGCAGGGACAGATTATATCTTATTTTTGTGCTTGTATCCCCAGTGGTTAGCACAATGCCTACCTAAAACAGTGCCCAAAACAAGGTAGGCATTTGACAAATGCTTGTTGGTAGATAGATTAACAAAGAAAAACAGTTAAGCAAAACGAATGGACAAACAGTAGTAGTTCACCTTTCTATAATGCTTTAAGACTTGCAAAGGTCTTTACATACATTCTGATCCTATCAGCAACCACATCTTAAGGTTTTAGACAGTTTGAGCACCTTGCTTTCCCCACCTCTCTACTGTGAAGAAGGATATGTTTCATCCTCTCTTTTTCAGGCCCCAAGACTGTTCATCGAATTTAATCTCAGATCAGCTGCTTTTTAGGGTTGTTTTCATTTATGTTATGCAAATGCAGTCATTGTGTCTACTGTTCTCTAGATTCTGGTTTCTTTCCTCTCCCTGCATCAACACATGCAAGTCTTTCCATTGAATTTCTTAAATTTGGTGGTTGTTAATTATTTTTTTTTTACCACTGCAATAATATTACACTCATATACTACAATTTATTCATTCAATTAAAGCGGGTACTTCCAGTTTTTTTTTTCCTTTTGCAACCACAAAGAGTACAGCTATGAGTATTTTGTTCTATTTGGGACCTTGCTTTCCTAAGGTATAGCCCCAGAGGTGGGATTGCTGAGCCAAATGGAATGAGCAGTTCAGTGACTTTTCTCTTAGTTCCAATTTGTTTTCCAGAATGGTTGGACCAATTCACAGTTCCACCAACACTGACTATTTCTGTCTTATATCATCTTTACCAATCTGATGGCTGTGAGGTGAGAACTCAGAGTTGTTTTAATTTGCATTTTTGAGGTCATTAAATTTTTATTCTTTTTATTATGAACTTAAATATCTGGAGCACTTGTTTCATGTTCTTATTTTTCTTCTGAAAACTATTCCTATCCTTTGGGGTGAAGTCATTTCTCCAGACTCATACAGAGTTAGTCAAAGTTGGAATTCAAACCCAGATCTCTCCTGACTCTAGATCCAGACCTCTTTCCATTGTGCCAACCAGCTTCCCTAATGGTTAAATTGTTTCAATGACTTATTTGAATTCTTTGGAAGAAAGATTTCCTACAGATACATTGAATTACTATGTATATTCAACCTTCTACAGAAGCCCTACCTCCATGCTTCATCTCCAGGATTGTGACTGTAACCCTGCTTATTAAAGGCCCTGTCTTCTCATTAGCAATTTGTAATCCCTTGAAGTTTCAACTGGGTTGGAGTTATTTCAAATCTGGCTATATATATATATATATATATATATATATATATATATATATATATCTATATATATGTGTGTGTTGGAAATTTTTTTAAATAGCTTTTCTTTTTCTATCTTTTGCTTTATCATAGCTAATAATAGGTAGCATTTATATAGTGCTTTAAAGTTTACAAATTCCTAGATGTGTTATCTATTTGATTCTCACAATAACCCTTTTACGTAGATGCCATTATTATCCTCATTTCACAGGTGAAGAAACTGAGGTTGAGATATTAAGTGACTTGCCTAATACAGCTTGTAACACAGCTGAGACTGAGGCAGTCCTTGTCCCTGAGGAACTCACGATTTAATGGGGGAGACAATAGGCAAACAACTATGTGCAAACAGGCTATATACAGGATAAGCTGGAATTAATCAACAGAGGGCAGGTATTACAGTTAAGAGATATTGGGAAAGGCTTCCTGTGTTCCTGTAGTAGGTGAGACTGGTGCTTAAAGGAAGCCAGGGAAAGTAGGAAGGAGAGAGAGAGAGAGAGAGAGAGAGAGAGAGAGAGAGAGAGAGAGAGAGAGCGAGCTGGAGCATGGGCGACAGTCAGTGAAAATGCCCTTATTGTGTTTCACCTTATTGTACTTCAAAGATACTAATTTTTTTTTTTAACAATTTGAAGGTTTGTAGCAACCCTGAATCAAGCAAGTCTATCACCCATTTTTCCTACAGCATGAGCTCACATCATGTCTCTGTGTTACATTTGGCAATTCTAGCAATATTTCAAACTTTTAATTATTATTATAGCTTTTATGGTGATCTGGGATCAGTGATCTTTGATGTTACTGTTATAATTGTTTGGGGGCACCACAAACGCCACTCATATAAGATAGTAAACTTAATAAATGTCGTGGGTGTTCTGACTGCTCCACTGACCTATCATTCCTATCTCTCCCTCTCCTCAGGCCTCCCTATTCCCTGAGACACAACAATATTGAAATTGGTTCAATTAATAACCCTACAATAGCCTCTAACTGTTCAAGTGAAAGGAAGAGTCAACCAATGAGGCAAAGTTCATTGTTGTCTTATTTTAAGAAATTGCCACAGTCATCCCAACCTTCAGCAACCACATTGATCAGTCAGTAGCCATCAACATTAAGGCAAGACCCTCCACTAGCAAAAAGATTATGACTTGCTGAAGGCTCAGATGATGGTTAGCATTTTTTTTTAGCAATAAAGTATTTTAATTAATTTAATGTACTTTTTAAAAGATATAATGCTATTGCACACTTAATAGGCTATAGTATAGTATAAGCATAACTTATATATGCATCGGGAAACCCAAAAATTGTGTGACTCATTTTATTTCAATATTCACTTTATTGCAATAGTCTGGAACCAAACCTGCAATATTTCCAAGGTATCCCTGTATCTTGTTCAAGGACCTGCAAAGAAACTAGCATTACTGAATTAAAGGTTATAGGGTGAGGGCAGGGGGGTAAGGTATAAGAAGACTGAAAGGCTAGGGGTCTAGGTTATAAAGGATTTTGAATACCAAACAAAGGATTTTGTATTGATCTTTGAGGTGATCAGAAGTTAACTAGAGTTTATTGAGTTGGGAAGGGATGGAGTGACATGATTAGACCTGTATTTCATGAAGAGTTCATTCTGATAGTTGAGTGGAACATGGACTGGAATAGGGAGAGACTTGTGGCAAGCAGAACAACCAACAGTCTATTTCAGTAGTTCAGGCAGAAGATGATGAGAGCCTATACCAGAGGGGTTGCAGTGTCAGAGAAAAGAAGGTGATATATACAAATGATGTTACAAAGTAGAATTAACAGGAAAGAATGAGGAGTTAAAAATGGCACCTAAGTTGAGAGTATAGGTAAGTAAAGAGGATGGTGGTGCCCTCAACAGAAATAGTGAAGTTTCAAAAGATGGAAGCTTTGGGGAGGAAAGATAATAAGTTCAGTTTTGGACATGTTAAGTTTCAAATGTCTACAGTCTATCCAATTCAAGATGTCTGAAAGGCCTTTGGAGATGTGAGGCCTGAGGTCAGCTGAGAAGTTAGAGATAGATAAACAGATTTGAGAATCATCAGCATGGGGTGATAATTGAATCCGTGGAGCAGATGAGATCACCAAGTAAAATAGTATAGAAGGAGAAGAAAAAAGGACCCAGGACAGAGCCCTGTGGGACACTCTTGTTAGCAGAAATGACCTGATTGAAGATTCAGCAAAGAAGACTGAGAAGGAATGGCAAGCTAGGTGGGAGGAAAACCAAGAGAGTAGTGTCACAAAAACCTAGGGAGAAAAGAATACCAAGGAGAAGAGAGTGATCCACAGTATCAAAAACTTCAGAGAGGTCAAGAAGGATAAGGAATGAGAAAAGGCCTTTAGATTTGGCAACTAAGAGCTATTAGTAACTTTGGAGAGAGCAGTTTTGGTTGAATGGTGAGGTCAGGAGCCAGATTGCAGAGAGCAAATGAAGTGGAGGCACTTCTTCTAGACTGCCTTCTCAAGGAACTTAACCACAAAAGAAAGAATCATGTGGGAAAGCAGGTGGGGGAAGAATGGATGGATGAAGGTTTTTTTCCAGATGGAGGAGACATGGGCATGTTATAGGTAGTAGGGAAGCAGCCAATAGATAGGGAAAGATTGAAGATAAGTTAGAGAGTGGGCCTGAGGATGCAATCTGTTGGAAAAGATATAACATTTTGGGGAAAAAAAAAAACAAATTCCCCATCCCCCTTTCCTTCCCAGGGAACCCTTCCTTATAACAACAAAAAAAACATCAAAAAAGAAAGTGGCTCAATAAAAGTAACCAATACATCAATTTAGTCTGCTAGCATGTATAATATGCCATACCTACAGTCTCCCACCTCTGCAAAGGAGGGAGGGAAGTACATTTCCTCATGTCTTCTTTGGGCCACAGCTTGTTCATCATAATTATGCAGCACTCAGTTTCTTTTTTGGTTATTATTCTTTTCATTTACTTCGTTGTAGTCATTGTTTATATTGCTTTCCTGGTTCTATTTATTTCACTTAGCAAATAGCTAACATTTATATGGCACTTTAAGATTTTCCAAGCTCTTTACAAATATCTCATTTTATCTTCACAACAACCACAAGAGAAAGGTACTATTATTATACGCATTTTACATATGAGGAACTAAGGCAAGCAGTGAAGCGACTTACCCAAGGCTGCAAGTTAGTTTCTAGTTCTGCTGCCATGTCAAATGTTGCTGCTGTAAATATTTTGGTATCTGTAGGACCTTTCTATCCATCTCTGATCTCCGTGGGGTATCTGCCTAGCAATGTGGGATTCCTGGGTCTAAGGGTATGGACAATTTAGTCATTTTCTTAACATAACACTCATGGATATTTTTCCACCCAGAGGAACATCTCCAGCCAAATGTTCAGGACTGAAAGTCTTATCTAGATTAGATTAAGAACACCAATGCTTACTTTGTATAGATAGACCCTTGTTTACTTTGCTGTGTGCATGTACATCCCTCCAGGAGAATGTAAGCTCCTTTAGGGGAGGAACTGTTTCCTTTTTGTCATTTTATTCCCAGCATTTAGCACAAAGCAAACCTTAGCTCACTAGAAATGGCCTCGCCTTCTACTTCATTGAGAAAATGAGACCCAACCTCTTGGAGGTCTCTCAGTTCTCCTTAACTCAAAACTTCTCGGTGTCTTTCTCACCTTCGCTAACCCTTCCCTCCTGTAAAGTGACCATCTGGCTCCAATAAAAAGATGATGTTTCAGACTTACTCTTTATGTAAAACAAACTGTCAACCAGTGATGCTTTTCACTTTTTTCCCTTAGATGCTCCCAATATTTCCCCACAACCCCCTCTCCCCACCCCCACCGTGTGGTGTTTCTCTGACTGTGCTTCATGTGGACCTCTTCCTCTGGCTTTGTACTTTTTTGTTCTTGGTCTCATTTTATGTTTTTCTCCCATTCTTCTAGATCAGGAATTCTTAACCTTTTTTTGTGTCCTGGATCTCCTTTGGCAATCTGGTGAAGCCTATGGACCCCTCAGAATATTTGTGACTGCATAAAATACATCGGATTAAAAAGGAAACAAATCATAATTTATCCAATGTTACTTATACTATTTGATACATAGTTTATCAAAATATTCTTTGTAAATCTACCCCAACTTCAGAGCTATAGGATAGACCTCTGATAGGAGGCTTCACTGGAAGTACTTTGCCACTGGGAAGTAGCCGGCTAAGAACGGCAGAAGGTACCCACCAGTAGCACATTCTTTTTTTTTTTTTAATTTTTTTTTTTCAGGTAGCACATTCTGAAAAGCATGGATTGCTGCTGAGGAATGGCAGTGGACAACTCTGGATGAGTGCTGCTGAAAATGTTGGGCACCCTTTTCAGAGAGCTCCAAAGGGGAGTGAAGAGTTACATTGCACAGAAGAGTTTCATTACATGGTGCCAGATGCACATGAAGGGGAATACTGATGAGAAGCAGCCACAGGTTCAACCTGTTGGAGATTCATAGAGCCTCAGAAGGAAACACATGGTACTGAGCCATACCAGAGGCAACAATTGCTAGAAAAATTGGCCAGGGTGTGATGATAAGTGGCTATAGTTATACAGATGCTTGAGGGACAGTTGGCTCATAGGTAGGTATTATTGTTTACCATGGTCTCCCTGGTGAGCTTGGTTGCTTTTCTATGACCTATAAATTAACTTCTTTATTCTTGGAGTTTTGTGAACCATATGTTTGCAAGGGGAGTTGGTGATAACACACTAGTCCTTGTCAGATAGCTAAGGACTCAGATTATTTGAGTGAAGTCAATGAACTAGAGATTCTCTAAAATGTGCTTGAGTCTTTTATGTAATATGAGAACCTCTGACATAAAGATTATCTGACACTAGATTTTTTTTCAAAAGTATATAAAAGTTTATTTTTAAATTATAAGCTCAATGCACATCAACAAACAGTAATATTTCCATGTACAAAGAAGAGAAAGATCATATATAAAACCATGAATCCATTAAATTCTGCTTATTTTAAAACTACTACTAAAGTTAGAATAATACCAATACTGCTCTGTTTGCCTGCATTCCTTTCTGAACTTCCTTCTACAGACTTCTGCAGATTTTTAAATTAAATTTCATTTTTTTAACTATTAATCATTTATTTTCCCCATGCCCTCCCCCACTAGAAAAAGAAAAAGAAAACCCTTGTAACAAGTGCATATAGCCAAGCAAAACAAATTTGGAATCCATTAATGCACCCTATATTCTATATTTGCACTAGTGGTTGGACAGCACTCCTTGCAATTAAGAAATCATTAAGGGAGGTTTGAGCCAAACAGGCATCATAACCTGCATGTCATGGAAAGTAGACTACGGCTTAGAGAAATGCAAATAAAAACAACTCTGAGATACCACCTCTTACCTCTCGGATTGTCCAACACGACAGAAAAGGAAAATGACAAATACTGGAGGGGATGTGGAAAAACTGGGAAATTAAGGCACTTTTGGTGGAGTTGTGAACTAGTCCAACTCTTTTGGAGAACAATTTGGAACTATGCCCAAAGGGCTATAAAACTGTGCATACTCTTTGACTATAGGTCTATATCCCAAAGAGATAGTAGGAAAAGGAAAAGGACTTATTTATACAAAAATGTTTATAGCAGCTTTTTTTGTGATGACAAAGAATTGGAAATCCAGGGAACACCCATCAATTGGAGGATGGCTGAACAAATTGTGGGCATGTGATTGTGGTAGGATGCTATTGTGCTATAAGAAATGACAAGCAAGGGGCAGCTAGGTGGCGCAGTGAGTAGAGCACCAGCCCTGTAGTCAGGAGGACCTGAGTTCAAATGTGACCTCAGACACTTGACACACTTACTAGCTGTGTGACCTTGGGCAAGTCACTTAACCCCAATTGCCTTGTCTTCCCCTCCAAAAAAAGAAATTACAAGCAGGATGGTTTCCGAGAAACGTGGGAAGACATATGAATTCATGCAAAGTGAAGTGAACAACAACAACAAAAAAAAACTGGGAGAACATTGTACGTAGTAACAGCAATATTGTAAGGATGATCAACTCTGAAAAACTTAGCTACCCTGATCAAGACAATGACTCAAGATAATTTCAAAGGACCATGATGAAAAAGCTATCCACCTCCAGAGAGAGAACTAATAAACTCTGAATGCAGACTGAAGTATACCCTTTTTTGTTTCTTTATTCTTATTGTTTTATTTTCTGTTTTCTTTTGCAACATGGCTAATATGGAAATATGTTTTACATGACCTCCCATATATAATCGAAATCAAAGGGCTTATCTTCTTAAAGAGGAGGATAAGGCAGAGGAGAGGGAGATAATTTTTAAAATTTTTAAAAATTTTTGTTAAGGGGGCAGAGCCAAGATAGTGGCTTGAAAAATTATTGTTAAAGTTTTACATGTAATTGGGAAACATTGAATGAAATAAAAAGAATTTTCTAAAAAAAACAAAAAACAAAAGAAGAAGAAGTAGGCTATGGTCATTTTTAACCCAACCTACTAGACATCAAAAGGATTTGTAAGGCCAGATGGAGAATTGCCTATGTGCGTGTTGAGGTATGGAATGGAAATTTGATGAAGCTTCTCTCATGACTCTATAGACCCATGAAATATGGAGATATGGTAGGGAGGCATGCCATGTAGGTGCTGGAGAAAAGAAGATTTCAGACTGTAAAACTCACTCTTGATCAAAGCTGGTACTGAGGATGGAGATCCATTTGGAAGAGGAAAGGCACTTTGTGTTCCTGGCTTTGCCCTGCCCCCATGAGCTGATCAATTGTAACTAAACAGAGAGCTGGTCCCATGTCTGAGGAAGCTAAAGGTATCATGATAACAGTTCATCATCACGCTCCATATCTCCTGAGTTAGCATGTATTCATGTGTATTACTACAGTCATGGTATACCTTTAATTGTTGCCCTTCACAATTCCTAGCAGGTGGTACCCGTTACCATCTTCTGCGGTTCTCACTTGTCCTTACCACTCTTTTGAAGTGGTATTTTATCCTATATAGGCAACAATAAAGGGCCACTGAAGATATCTGAGTATGGGAATTACATGGTCAGGTTTGAGTTTTAGAAACACAGGCACTTGTTTGGAAAATGGATTGGAGAGTAGAGCAAGAAATTACAATCAGGGAAACCAACTAGAAGGCTATTTTAAAAGTCTAAGCAAGAGGTGTTAAGAGCTTGACATGGGATAGAGGATGTGAAAATGTAGGGAAGAAAAAAGATATGAGAGATGTTGTAGAAGCAGAATTGGATGACTTGGCAACTAACTGGATATGGATGGTGAGACAGAGGAAAGGGTCAAGGATGACTGAGTTGTGATACAGGGTGACTGGAAGGATGGTTGTTCTCTTGATAGAAGGAGGGAAAATTGGAGCAGAGACAGGTAAAGGAAATCATGGTAAAGCCACAACTCCCTACTCTTTTACTTGACAAACAGACCAGCCCCCAGATAGAGATGTAGCAGGACTGATCAATTCCTTTGGATGATTATTTTCTGTACAGCCATGACACTTGGTAGCAGTCTTCATGGATTTAAGGGGTTATCATGTGAAAGAAGAGTTAAGTTTGTTCTATTTGGGCCCAGAAAAAAGAATCAGAAGCAATGGTACAAGTTACAATAAGGCAAATTGGGGTTTCTTATAAGGGCAAAACTTCCTGATAATTAGTGCCATCCAAAAGTGGAATGAACTGCTTCTGGAAATAGCAAATAAATAAATAAAATTTCCTCCTTGAAAATCTTCAGAGGCTGTATGACCACTTATCAGGTATATTTTGGTGGGGATTCTTTTGGGGAATAAAGGAAGGAGTAGATGGCCACTGGAATCCCTTCCAAATTTGAGTTTCTGAGATTACTGAAACTTCTTAATAGAAAGACCAGAATTTAAGAATACTTTGAAGAACCAGCTGCATCAATTGACACTGATTTTTTTTTATCCATAAGGCAAAGAAAATAAAGATTATAGTATAATTTTTTTTATTCCAAAGTAAAAATATTTGCATTAATTGATGCTTTGGATACTTATGTATTCTGTCTGTCTGGAATTGCTTCTCCAGGACCAGGTTAATAGTTAAGTCAAAGCATGTTAATACTGTCTTACTTGTCTGCTGAATATATTCCTAATTCCTGGTACTAAGGAGGAAGTTTTACCAATGAGGGCATAACTTAGCATTTGTCAAGGTAGTGGAGTTCAAAATGATATACATGAGAAACAACACCAATGGCTGGTGCTATGGAAAATATTCAGTCTTTTATGATTCCTCTTCCCTTCTGGAAAGGGTGGAGCTGAATCTCACTGAGGCACTGCTTGCCTCTACCTTCTCTCCCCTCCCCTGAATAGCTCTGAGCCCCAAGTTAGGAAAATCCCTAGCATTCAGACAGATGCTTAGCTCTCTGTCTTAATTTAAATTTTGTGAATTTCCAAATAACTCCTTGGTTTCTTGGTATTTGAGACAACAAGCAGGATACAGGAAGTGCTTAGGTAAAAGAGCAAACAGATTATATTACAGTACCTGTTATTGGACAGACACAAGGAGGGGAAATTGGGAAAAAGAGTAGACTTTTTTGAACTTCTTTCAGTCTTTACAATGGTGATTATAACTTAGAGCTTCAGTACGAATTTCTCTGTTCTAGGATGGCTCACATCCATCTCTCCCTTCTCTGCCACAGCTCAACCTTCCTTTCAAGTTCTCTTTTTTGCCTGTTGCCCCAGAGCAGCCAATTCTTTCCAGCTGGGCTTGTTAAGGCTTAGGTAACACTAGGGATGACATCTCTGGACTGATATTACTAGTCAGCTCATGTAGTCACCGTTCCTTCCATTCAGTCTGCTTTCTTGAAGACTCTGTGTTACCCTTTAACAACTCCTGCACAGACTGACTAAAGTTTGCCAGCTCAGAGATCATAATAACCAAATCACACTCAAGGCTGAGAGGGATACTTGTGTCTGTAAATTACAAACCCCAGGATGCCAGTCAATTCTCCTATCCCCATTAATCCTAATGTTTCCTGAAATGTCTGAAGTAGTATATAACTTTCTTTGAGATCTAGGGGATATCCTGATTATGCAAAACCAATGAGTGGACCCCAAGAACCTGGAGAAGAAAGGGTAGGAGTTGATGCTCAAGTTGAGCAATTCATTGTGCCTCCCTTCCCATGTCCTTAGGGGCTTAGTCTCCTGACTCAGTGGGCTAGAATAAGCGCCCATTCATTGATAATGGGGGGGGGGGACATGGGGTTCTAGGAACATTTACTCTTGTTGAGCAAGGACCATGTCCATAATATTCCCAAAATCCACCAAATCTTGCTTCTACAGCACCAGTAATTAGGAAGTTTGATCTCAAGGGTCAAGAACAAGTGGACAGGTGAGAGGGCTGTAGGATTCATTTGGCATAAAAGTTGCTCAGGAGGGGGATATCTTGAGACTTCATTACTTGGGGAGCTGGCTAAGCTAGTCTAGAAATGGCCTCATTTATTGGTTATGCAATAGTCAGTGTAGTGGGGATGGCCGAGACCTGGTACCCTCAACGCTACATAGGTTCTACATTAAGCATCACTCTACTGGTAGGTGGATAGGAAGGATGGTAGAGGTATTGATGAAGCAGTAACTCTTTTCCAGTACATTGCCAGATTATTGTGGGTAGATTGTTGGCTACATCTATCTGGGCTAATGAAGCATGAAAATGCCTAACCATGCCTTTTAAACATTGATTGAACAGGGTAGGAATAAAATATGACAAAACCTGGCTTAGAGTCCTGAAGTAACTGTTCCCTTGACCCTGCATGGTCCAATATTTTACCTGACAGTCTTAGACCACAGAAAATCTCCCTGAGCTTCTGAAGGAACCTCTCCAGGTCATACAATAGAAAAAGGACTGATGTGGGGAGTAGACAAATGAACGACTTTTCCTAATACAAAGAACGCTACAAAGGACACTACACTGTTGTGTAGGCAGTGCCTGTATATGATAGTTTATAAACAGACTATTTTGAGCCAACAACCCCATGAGGTCCTCTGCCTACCCAGTGAACTGATTTGGGGGACTCAATTAGCTTATTGGTAGATGGGGTTGCTAACTCTACCCATTTCTGGACTCATGCAGTCATTTCTTATAAGACTTCAAAAGCTTCCCTAGGGCATAGATAATTCTGTAGTCTGGCCCAATTGTTGTTAGAACATTGTGTTCTGGCCCTAAAGTTCTGAGGGCCCCAGCTGTAGGCCCTTTAGACCAGCTGGTGGATCTATAATTTTCTGAAGTAGGAGTAGGAGTTTAGTTTTGATTTGGTGTGAGAAGATTGCCTGATCCTTAATTCCCAAAAAGGAAAATGATGCATTTGTTGACCAATATATGTTAGTGATTAGCATCATTTAAAAGACCTAAAGGAAGAGACCAGTCTTAGAAGTGGAGAAAAGTAAAGTCTATCCAAGATTCACAGGTAAACTGGAAGCTAGGCAGTGGTCAAAGTCAAATGTTCACAAAGATAATTCATTGATTTAGGTATTTAGGGAGTTGTGGCCTGAGTTCCAGAGCCAAAAAAAAAAATGTCCAAAACCAGGTAGAAAGAATAAGGAATTAGGGAAATACCATGGAGGGGAAGCCCAATAAGAAATCAACCTGAGATATTTTATGAGTGGTGTGCTAGCCAAACCCTTTCTTCACTGAGCTGCTACTATACTGCTAAGGGCCTAGAAATAGCCTTTGAAATGTAGATCAAATGATTAACTTAACTAGTATTTATAGGTCTTCAACTGTAACCTTAAGAGGTTCCATGCTGAATTGGATAACCAGAGCAACTCACCACTGGGAAAATTATTCCCTGGGCTGCAGCAGTAGTAACCAGAGTAACATCACCCCGTAGGTAAGCTGATATCAAATCAAAAATTAGACCTGCCCCCACATTAGAAGATCCTCATCCCTGACTTCATGATTTATAGTCTTAAAAACATACACAAATAACTGTATACTTGGTAATGTAGCTTTAAAAAAAGACAGCACACCTTACTTTCAACAGAACAGAAAGTCCTTCTTGAAGATAACTGCAGAATATAGCTTGTTAGGGTGCTGCAAGGAACCTGCTAATTGCATATCAAATGCCCTGCATAAGCAGATAACTTGAGAAAAGGTGAGAAAATCTGCTATAAAAAATCCTGGCTTAGGAGGACCCATGACAGAGCTCTCCTTCAGTGAGGGGAACAGACAGTTTGCTGTGTCAGTTAGCAGCATGTGTTAATAGCATGTGTTAGCAGCAAGAGCCATCGAGAACTGAGGAATTTCAGTTTCAGCAAGTATGGAGAGCAAGGGGAATGTTCTAGTGATTCACAAAGATTGCACTGTTTGTGTTTCTTCTAGAACCAAATAACAACTATGTGTGTACAAAATGCAGATTGGTCTGCCTGATAGAGGAAAAGATAAAAGGATCTTTCTTCTGACTAGTTTATCAAAGAGAAAGAAGTATACCTAATGCAAAGAGTTGTTCCTTCAAAGCCCAGGAGCTAATAATAGAAAATGAGCTGATAACAAAGTGTTAAACTAACTCTAAATATGTAGCCAGTCAATAAAAATTTATTAAGCATCTGTTATGTGCCAGTCACCGTGTGCTAAGGCTGGGAATATAAAGAAAGGGAAAAGACAGTCCTTTGCCCTGGAGGCACACTCACAACCTAATGGGTGAGCCACTGTGGAGGTTTCCTTGAGTGAATTAGGAAGGGAGCAATGAAAAAAAAAGACAAATAATGATAGACCATGCCCCCAGGAGACCTTTAAAAGTCAGCTGAGGCAGAAGTCACACTCAAAGAGGAATTCAGCTTTTGAGGAGATTTGCAGAAGAACTGGAGAGGAGGGGTGCAGTAGCCCCATGGAATTGAGAGAGCAGAAGCTCAAGTAGAAGCAGATGCCAAAGGAAACAAAGCCTGGCAGGACTCTGGGACTGAGGTTACTTGGGCGGATCACGTTCTAGGAGTGCTGGGATGGATTCTGAAACATCACTCATAATCCCCAAACTCCCAGGCCCTGAAGTGATAACTCCCTACCTCTCCTCCCCACTACAGACCCTAAAATAGTAATCCTGTATCTCTTTCCTTCCCTTGGACTCCTTCAAGGGAGCCTAAAGGCTTTCTTCAGGACATGGCAAGGAGGAGGGAGGAAGTCTGTTAACCTTTGTTTTAAATGTTTACTTCATCTTTATAAACCACATTAACCACAAGCATTCACTAGTTAGGGTGCTCTCAGTGGGAGTGCAGCTGGGAGGAGGCAATCAAGAGAGGGAGCATCCCCAGAGGAGAGAGATAGATTTAACACTGTGGAATTTTGCCAGAAGCACTGTCTCTGGCTGTGGGCTCAGAGCTTTAAAAAAAAAAAAAGCATTACAGATCCTTTGATACAACTTCTCAGAGCAAAGGGAAACCTAGGTAGGGTCAGAAGTAGGGTGCATGGTATTCAGTCATTTCAGTTGTGTCTGACTCATTGGGACCCCTTTAGGGGTTTTCTTGGCAAAGATACTGGAGTGGTTTGCCATTTCCTTCTCCAGTTCATTTTACAGATGAGGAAACTGAGACAAACAGGGTTAAGTGACTTGCCCAGGATCACACAGCTAGTAAGTGTCTAAAGAGGGAGGGACAAATTAAAGTGATTGAACCCCCCTGTTCATTACACCTTCCCTACTGTCATTGCTTCAAGAAGAAAACAAAGAAGAAAAAGAATTCAAGGAGACAGAAGTCAAACCTGTGTCAGAAAGTTAGGAGGTGAAAGAATGTGACACAAAGAAGAGAAGGAAAAAAAGACTGCTGAACCATTGGAATTATGTAATCTGTTAAGGCTTTTCCTATGGAAAATGGTCCTAGATCCTTTGAGGATGAAGCAGCTTCCTGTGCTTGGTGGAATGGTGATGAGGGTCCACAAGTGCTGACAGAAGAGAAGACATCTAATTTGTGGCACAAATAGATAACAAAAGTCCTAGCATTCAGTAATCTCTTTCTGAGGGGTATGCAGGTGGCCATATGTTAAACTGAAATGAAAACTCTGGAGGCATGTTGTCTTTTCAATAATCTGTACACAAGGTACGATGAAAAGCACCCTGAGGCATACCAGACCAGACGACCAATCCCCACTTCTTATGATTCATATGGGGACAAATGATACCACCAAAAGAAACCTAGAAAGTATCTCTAGGGAGTATAGAGTACTAAGTATGAAAATGAAGACCTTAAGGCTACAGGTGGTATTTTCATTACTGCTATCAACTGATGATGGTGTCTACAGAAGAAAAAATGTATGGAAAGTGATTAGCTGGTTAAGAAGAGGGTGTCAGAAAATGGGTTTTGGATTGCTGGATCAGGTTTTAAAATTTAGGGACGGTGGGCTTTTGTTCAGATATAAAGTGCATCTAATGAGGGCTAGAAAGAATATGTTTGCCTGTATAGTAAAGAAGGCTTTAAACCGAAAGCGGATGGGGAGGGAAAATGGCTCATATATAACCGTTAAGTGAGATACTACCAAGAGTAGCAGGTACAATATGAGAGCAAGAATAGCAATGGTTATACCCACTGATTTTAATGAATAGGAAACAATAGTTGAGAAGAGGGATAGTAATAATACTTGTAAAAAGAAATGGATCAGAGGAGTCCCTAATCAAATCTGGGAGTTTTCCCAAGCAACCAGATAACAGGGCATATGTGTGGTAGATTGGAGTGTCTCTGATCAAACTGAGTTTCTTTTTGTTGTTGAGTCATTTCAGTTGAGTCTGACGCCCTCATTTTGGGGGTTTTCTTGGCAAAAATGCTGGAGCAGTTTGCCATTTCCTTCTCCAGCTCATTTTACAGATGAGGAAAGTGAGGTAAACAGGGTTAAGTGACTTGTCAAGGGTTACATAGTTAATAAGTTTCTGAGGCTGGATTTGAACTCAGGTCCTCCCGACTCCAGAGTCCTAGCTCTATCCACTGTGCCATCTAACTGCCCCTGAGTTTCTTAAACAATTTAATAATACAACAGAGTTTTTGTCATTGTTAATATTTGATGAAAGTGAAGAACTTCCTTAAGCAACCTGATGAGACTATGAGACATTGGTCATTGAATGAAATGGACTAATGAGATACACATTCCTGAGTGATTGACTGGTTGAGCATCAGCCATGACCTTGATGCTTTATAAAGGCAAGCTGGCCTTGCTATGTTGGAACTTAGCTCTTGAGAGTGCTCTCAGCTCTTGAGGACTCACTTTTTACCTTTTCCTTTATGCCTCTTCCATATTCCATCAAGGTGAGAGAATTTTCACCTCCCTTCTAAAACCTTCAGCCATCAGCAATAATAGCACCTTGTGGAAGAAGTACATAGCTATAGAGGTCATTTACTTGCTTATAGCCCAAATCGGCCATTCAAGAATATTGCTTCCTGAATCCCAACCTTCTGTGTAGAAGAGGAGGAATTGTGAATCCTCTAGGCAATATAATCCAAGAATCTAGCCTTCTAGTAGAACAAGAAAGATGGGGAAGCACCAACTTTGAGAGCTGTCTCATGAATAACTTAAAAATTCAAGAGTTTAAGAGTTCTTCCAGGCACTGGATCTCTAAAAAGAGATTTCTTGATGCAGCCACCTCCTTAAAGAAGGAAGAAAGACATTTGCATGGTTCTTGTGATATATTCCACTTAGAGCACAAAAACTATTTAAGAGTCCACCCTTTTTCTAAGAGAGTATGGAAATACCCTAGTCAAGGATTTTTTCTGAGCCAGAAGCTAGAGGCAATGGTGACTCTAACCAAGCAATATCTACTGGGGCAGCTTCTGGCAGTGACCAGTGGAACAGTCTCTAGTAGACACTAGAGATTTAGGTCAGTGAGATCAAGGCAAAGATATTAGTGGCCCTGCGGTATCAGATACCTGAGTTGTCTTTGCTTGCACATACCTTGGCCACATGTATTACCTACTCATGAGCTTTATAAGTGTTCGCTCTCTCCCTCTCATAGCTATATTTGTGGAAGAGTATTCCTCAGATTTATGGGGGAGATGTTTTGTTGTCACTTTCCAAATGATGTCATTTCAGCAAATGCCTTTGCTTTCAGTTAATTGTGTCCTCTGGTTCATTATTAAAAAGTCAGCACAATGGTGGAAGCTCATGGACCTGGCTTCAGCAGACTCCTGCACTTGATACCTTGAACCTAGGGTAGCTGTTCGCTAAGGGACTTATACTATGAGTTGGGGAAGGAGGACACTTTTAGCTTCAGATATCTATATAGAAATGCACAAAACAGAAGAAATAAATAAGGGATCTTAATGCAAGAAGGTAACTATATCTTCACAAGTACTGAGACTTAGTATAATGTGACTCATTGGAATGGAGTATCTTATTCGGAAGGGATAGATTAGATAATAGCAATGATGGAATATTATTTTCTTCTTTAAAATTTTTATTTATTTGTTCTTAGTTTTCAACATTCACTTCTATAAGATTTTGAGTTCTAAATTTTCTCCTCCCTCTACTCCCCCTACCCAAGATATTGTGCAATATAATATACTTTCTCTGGATATAGATAACATTTTCCATCCTGTGTCTTTTGGAATCATCCTAGATCCTTGTATTGCTGAGAAGTTAAGTCTATCAAAGTTGGTCATCGCACAATGTTGGTGTTACTGTGTACAGTGTTTTCCTGGTTCTTCTCACTTCACTCAGCATCAGTTCATGTAGTCTTTCCAGGTTTTTCTGAAGTCCACCTGATCATCATTTCTTATGGAACAATGGTATTCCACTACATTCATATATCACAATTTGTTCAGCCATTCCTGAGTTGATGGGCATCCCGTCAATTTCCAATTCTTGGCCATGACAAAAAGAGCTGCTATAAATATTTTTGTACATGTGGGTCCTTTTCCCATTTTTATGATCTCTTTGGAATACAGACCTAAAAGTGATATTGCTGGGTCAAAGGGTATGCACGGCTTTATAGCCCCTTGGGCATAGTCCCAAATTGCTCTCCAGAATGGTTGGGTCTGTTCACAACTCCACCAACAATGCATTAGTGTTCCAGGAATATTGTTATTTTCAATAAGTATATTTATGAGTAGAATCCATTGTTGATAATGGGAGCACCTGGTGAACATCAAGGTTAAGATGGTAGTGGGGTGAATAGAAGAGATCGTGGTGGGAGTATACTATAGACTTCCTGACTAGAAGGAGGAATTGTATGATGAGTTCCACAAGTAGACATGAAGGGCTTCTGCTAAAATTAGAGCAGCTAAAAAATTATGGATTTGCCTCAAGAATAACTGCCTCTATCAGAAAAGAATGTAGTTAATAAAGGAACTGCTATTCTGGAACTTATCCTGACCAGTAAGAAAGAAATGGGTATTGAAATGACTGTAACTTTGGAAGACAGTGATTATAACATGTTAGAGTTCATGATAGAGACAAAAGAAAAAAAAAAGAAAATCCAGGTACAGTCTGACTCATACTCTAGACTTTGAGAGTGGATTTCAAGAAATTCTAAGAAAGGATAGGTAGGAATGCATAGTTTAAGAGTATAACAAGGGAAGTCCGCTAGAGAGGGATAGTGTCAGGAACTTGTCTACTATGAGAAAGAAAGAAAAAAAGGAGATACAAGCAGGTCTTATCACAGATTTCCTTCCTGTCTCTCATTATTGTAGGGATGGAGGTTGCGGGGAGAGGAGAGTGGGAATTCTATAATCCCACAGTGGACATTTAAGAATATAAGAACCAGTTTCAGGGTTGGTGTATATCCATTGGTGGTTTGGGAGACCAGGGTCTCGGAGCTATGAAGAAAAGTCAGCAGTTTCGGTGAAAGCTTGCTATGGGTATGTGTGCATGAGATTAGATTGTGAGAGAGTCAGAGAGGGTGAAGGTGATTGTGGAGTTTGTATGTTCAAGTGAGATTAGGGAGTGAATAAAGCAGGTTTTCAAAGTAAAAGTGGGTGCTGTGAGTATACATTTGGGATTAACTTGAGAACTCAAGTGTACTGGTATCTTGGTAAAGTTTTAATATCTATCTCTATCCCTTTCTTAAGCCTAGACAATTAACAAAACATTAAACCCAGCCCTGATTTGTAGTATTTGTCAACATCCCAGTTGTAAATGCTGGTACAGAAAATTTAACCATTGGTTCTACCCAACCAGTTAGAACTGGCTCCAACACATTCCTGCATTTAGTATGATTGTGCCCAAATGGATGAAAGTAAGTGGGTCGGCATAAGTTTAAGATGGCCTTCAGTGCTCCAAATCTTGCAGTGAATGGAGTGGGTTTCCTGTTGCTTCTACATGGCATCAACATGAGCACTCATGTGACATGAGTTTAGGACCTTTGACCTGATTGCCTACACCTGCTTCCTGCTCCCCACAACTTATGCCAAATCAGAATGCACAACGACGAAAGGCTATTGGATCAGATTCCCTTCAATGTAATGTATGTGAGTCATGGGCACCTGAGCTTCTCCTGGTTTTTGTTTTAGAAATAGAGTGCTTAGGGGCCAGAGGGAAAATTGCCTGATTGAGGGCACTGTGTGTTGTGACAAATATGACACACTCCACAATGAAATTTTCATGGCAAAAAACAAATGTTTGCAATTAGAATAAAAGTAGTAACTATCCAAAAATGATCAAATGAGATAATAATTTCAAAATGTTTTGTAAACCTTAAAGCACTATATAAATGCTACCTCTTAATAGCTATTTAAAAAGAACTATGTGGTTGCACAGGAAACTTGCTGACCAACTCAGGCTTTTTAAAAGACATGTTCAAAAAGATGGAAGCAAGGACAGGTAACTGAGTATGAATACCAAAGAGCAACATAGAGCTAGATGATGATCTGGAATGTTAAAGTCTAGAACTAGATGAGGTTTGCAAAGAGTGCTAAGAACAAGAAAATGGTCTTTAAAAAAAAAACTTTGTGTGACAATGTAAAGGTCATAGGTCACTTCTTAGTATAGGTGGAACGTATGAACCACAAAGGCTAAGTAATATTTTGCTTCTTTTTCTCTATCTAGGAGAACGATCATCAGAATGGAAAGGATAAAACAAAAATCATTAAGAGAAAATGAAAGTCCAAGATAAGTGAGAAGGGCACCTAGGGTCCCTAAATAAGTCATTAAGAGCAGATAAATTCCTTTGCAAGGCACTAAAAAAAACCTTGCAAATGTAAGATTGTTATAGTGGTCATAGAAAAAATTGTGGACAACATAAGAGATGACATAGGATGGGAGAAAGGAAGTTGTGGTCCAAATTTTTAAAAGTGACTATGAGTTTGACGACAATCAAATTCCTAGCAAAATTCTAGAACAGGTTATTAAATGTATAATTTGTGAGCAGTTAAAAAAAGGATGTGGTGATCACTATAACGTATCAAGATTCATGAAGTACTAGTCATGCCAGACTCAATTAATTTCCTTCTTTTTTTTTTTAAACAGGGTTGCCAAACAAGTAGATCAGGGAAATGATCTATCTGGATTTTAGCTAGGCTTTTGGACAAAATCTCATTGTATCCTTTATGGACAAGATGAAGCGATATGGTTTGGATAGTGGCATAGTTAGGTTGGTTCAGAACTGGTTGAACAACTAAACAGAAAGGTGGTAATTAAGAGATTGATATCAGCCTGGATGTAGGTTTCTGGTAGAATACTATATGGCCCTGTCCTTGACCTTATTCTGTTCCACACTTTCATTACCATAGATGGAGTACTTATGAAATTTTTGGATGACATGAAACTAAGAGTGATTGCTAATATGTTGGGTGAGATAACTAATACCCAAAAAGATCTAGACAGGATGGAACAATAGGCTGAATTAAATGAGATGAAAGTTCATAGTGACAAACATTCAATGCTACACCAGGAGTCAAAAAATCAACTTCAGTAAGACAGGGGAGAAATGACTAAGCAACACTTCATGTAAATAAGACTTGGGGTTTTAGTTGACTATGAGTCAAAAAGTGTTAACAGTGTGATACAGAAGCTAAAAGCACTCACTGGATCTTAGATTGCAGTAATAGTGTCCCAAAAGAGGTGATAGTGCTGCTGTGTTCTGCCCTGCTTAGAAGGGAAACATGCATTTGTTAAGCACATACTATGTGCTAGGCACTGTGCTAAACGCTTTACGAATATTATTTCCTTTGATCCTTACAACACCGCTGAGAAGTAGATGCTGTGATCTCTGTTTTACAGTTGAGGAAACAGGCAGTCAGCAGTTAAGTGACTTCCCCAGGATCACACAGCTAGTGAGGTCACATTTGAACTCAGGCCTTTCTGACTCCAGGCCCAGAGCTCCATCCACTGTATAACATAGCTGTCTAATTAGACTACACGGGAAATATTATGTTTAATGTGGTTCTTTTGAATTTTAATAATTAATAAGACATTTAATAAGACATTGACAAGCTGGAGTGTGGAGTATGGAACCACAAAACATGCCAGATAGGTTGAAGGAAATGAGGGTGTTCAGCCTGGAGAAGAGAAGATTTGGGGGCACATGGTTATGTTTTAAGTTTTGGAAGGGCTGTTACAGAGAAAAGGGACTAGAATACTTGGTGCTAGAGTGTACAACTTGAGTGGAAGTTGCAGAGAGGTATATTTTAGTTTAATAGAAGGCAAAGTAGAATGGATTCCTTTGGAAAGAAATAAGCCCTGTCACCGGAGTTTCTTCGATTCAAGGCTCAGTAATTCACTGACTGGGGATGTTCCAGTGAAAAAATATTCAGGTAGAGCTTGAGGGAAATAAGTTTTCCATCTCTGGGATTCTAAGATTTTATGAAAAATACCCAAATAGTTGAAGTTGGAAATATCAAATCAAGAAAAAGTCTCTGAAAAAAAAACCCTAAACTAGGAATAAAGACTTGAGATCCACTTTTGGCTGGACCACTTACTAGCTGTGTGACCTTAGGGAAATCATATGCAAAATGGTCATCATCATCATAATACCTCGCCTATACAGGTTTGTAGTGAAGGTCACTTGGAAGTTTGTTTTTAGACACTTTGCAAACTAAAAAGAACTATACAGATGTGAGGTAAACTATAATGATGGCCCCACTGAGGAGCTATACTCCTCCAGAGTATCACTGTGGCTTTCAGCATGCAGTTAGACTAGATAGGGCATTGATTTTTAAAGCCTTGTTAATGGTCTCATACTATACCTAATTTAATAGCTGAAAGATTGAGGAGTTTTGAGGCTTTTTCAGTTATTGAATGCATGAACTCTACCGTTTTTGGACATTAAGATAAAGACCAGGTGTTAATGAGCAAATTAAGATGGTAAAATGAAAAAAAACTGAGGCAATTATTCAGGGCATAAAATACTTTGATTTTACTATAGGCACATTTCAGGTGAAAGCCTCTGTTACCTGGAAAATTGTTTCAGTTCTCCATTTTACATGTTTGTGTAGATCTGGCCTCACTTTGAAAGAATTAACTTTAAACTTTCATCTGAATACTTAGCGTTTCCAATGTCTTAATTTTTCCCTTTTGCATTTTCTCACACCGAAATTGGGTGGCCAGTCTTTAAAACCAAAACCCAATGATTCCTCCTTCCCCTCCCCTCCCTGCCCCATCCAACTTTCTTCCGGGGGCTGAATAGAACTTCTCTCAAAAACATCTCTGTTGTTAGATATTCATTCCCAGTTTCAAGAAGTCAAAGCAGAAGGTGAGGAAGCAGAGAAAACCAGTTTTGCAAAATACATCTATGATTCTGACAGCCCGAAGTTGAGGATTTTCTTTAGAATGTCTGAAGTTGGGGAGGGGGGAGGGAGGAGAGAAGAGACAGGTGGCCTGTTACCCTGCTCAAAACCGGCTCCTCCAGACTGCTCAAGGTAGGCATCTGCAAACAAAGAAAGTTGAAAGTTTTAAGCAGTATTTCAGTCTTAAAAGGTAATTGTTTCTGCCTGGAGATAAACCTGTTTGGACTGCAATTAAATGTCCCTTTCCTTTTTACCCCAAGGAAAGGTTCACAGGAACTTAGAAGATCAGGACAGTATTGAGGTAGCACCTAAAACCAACAAGAATGCAATTTTGGGTCCTCCTGCTTCCACCAATATGGATGTGTCATTTTTCTTTTCTTATTCTGAATACTATGAAAAAAGTATTTCCATATACACAGAACATAATTTTGCTTTTCAAAAAAACCCTACCATTTTCTTTATTACATTACAACAATTTTTCATTAAAAAACTTGAATTATTTATTTTAAGCATTATTACATGATAATAATTAGGAGCAGTACAATTTTATAACAAAAACATTACAATTTCAGATCACTTTACAGTAAATACTCCTATAAAAATTTAAAGTTAATTTTAGTTAAAGCAATGATCATCTTAAAATTTTATGTCTGGCATGACCAATATTCCTAGGTCAGTGCAACCAAATGATGGAGAAAAACTGAATCACACTATATGCCTCTCCTCTTCCTCCTGGCACAAAAAGCACATCTTTCAGTTCACACTATACAAAAATAGTTTAAAATGCATTCCAGGTTAATATGTTACATTAAAAAATAGTTTCTAGTAAGAAGTTGGCCCTAAAAAAAAAAGCAAAACTATTTTCAACATGATAACAAAAGACCGTGAGGAATTAGGACCTTTTAGATCATGTGGCCTATGTAGCTAACTTTACCCCAAAAGCCTATAACTGACATTTCTCCAGACAGCCACCTCTATTTCTCTAAGCATATCTGTATGCTCACTATCATCATTTCACACAAGCACTCACTTTGAGCTGTTAGACTGACACACAGATCTCAAGCTACATAATTAACACAAAACCCAGGAACTAATTTGACTATGTTACTTGGAGAAACAGAACTGTAATTTTCCCTACTGTACTGAACTAGTCACAGTACAGTTTCATGCTATTTGATTTTCTCTACATGGAATTCCTAACAGCCAAGATTATAACTTAACAGTTAATTAAAAACTAAAATTTCAACTTAATTATTAATTGCTGATTGCTTTTTTAGAAGATGATTATCAAGATTACATAAAGCTACTACAAGGCATTATTACTTTCTGACAAGTAGAATTAATAATGAATTCTCATATAGTAAGTGACTTAAGATGTGAATTTTTTTATTGTTACCATCAAAAAAAAATCTGAGACGTTCTTCTTATTCAGTCCTTTCAGTCACGTCTGACTCTTTGGGACCCCATTTCAGGTTTTCTTGGCAAAGATTCTTCTTTTCATCTCATTTTATAGATGAAGAAACTGAGGCAAAGAGAGTTCAGTGATTTTCTTAGGGTCACAGAGCTAGTAAGTTTCTGAAGCCAGATTTGAACTCAGGAAGATGAGTCTTCCTGACTCCAGGCCTGGCACTCTATCCACTGTGCCACCTAACTACCTTCTTTTATAAAGTTAGATTCTTCAAGTATGGCTATTTCTTTCCCTTAGTACTGCATAAATCTCGATAGTCTGGACAATGCTCCATAATCCTAAATTTACTAAGTAACATTTGAGAAAAGTTACGCTTAATTTTATCCAGAATGCAAACTACATTCAGTTTCTATAAGATGTTTCTCAGTAACTGGTTGATTTTTGACAGTTAAACTAAAGCTAATAATGTACTGTATTCCAAGTGATTTCCAATCAAAAGGAAAACTGAGTTAAAACTGTTTGCGAAGAATTAAGTTCAAGAAAAATCTAAAACGACTGTGAGAAAAAGCAATATGAAATGAGGATTATTACCTATGAATGTACTTCATATTTTTTTTCCATCACTGAAGAATAGTATCTGAATATAACCTCAAATGTCCCTCTAGTGCACAGTGGTGTCAAACTCAAATAGAAATAGATCCCTGTGGGGCTCATTCACTTAAAAAGCCACCAATTAATATTATCTATGTTGCATTTTTATATTTCCAATTACACTTCAATCTAGTTCTGGCCCCACTTGGAAGCAAGTAGACTAGGGGCTGCAAGTTTGACACCTATGCTGTAACATATACTAGTTCTGCATTAAAAGTAAAGGCCACTGGCAGAGCCAAGATGCAGTTAATTAGGGAAGCTACTCAACTGAACTCTCCCAACATTCCCCTCCAAACACCTTTAAATTAAGCCCTCAAATCAAATTTTGGAGCAGAAAGCCCAACAAAAAGACAGAGTGAGACATTTTTCTGGCCTAAGAAAACTTAGGAAGTCAGCAGGAGAAGTGCTACAATGGCAATAGCGGCAACAGCAGCAGCAGCTTCAGGAAGCCTCAGCCCAGAGATGGAAAGGGGGCTGGATGATGGGTTAGAAAGAGCTTATGGGGGATCTTTTCCTGGCACTGGATACAGCTGGTGTTGATTGGCAACTCTTTTGCCCATACACAGTTCTGGCTCACAGTTCCAGGGTGGAGAGGAGCATTGGTGATTCATCGGAAAAGAACGGGGATCTGATCACAGTTTCAAAGCAAAGAAGAGGGCTAATACTTCTGAATGCAGGGGACCAGGGACCCTTCATGGGTAAAGACCAGAATGCAGATGAGGAGAACAGTGACCATACCTCTCCCAGGATCCTACCACCTTGGAAGCACCAAAAATTTGCAGACCCCAAGAACTAGCTCTCAAAATAGCATTATGAAAAAGTTCCAAGATTGGGACAGGGCCTCCTCACCTTCAGGTGAGCAGAGCTCAACTTTATCCAAAGTTCAAAGTCAAGAAATAGGCTGGAAAAATAAGCAAACAACAAAAAAAGAATTTCACCATAAAAAGCTACTCTGGTAACAGGGAAGAGCAAGATATAAACTCAGAAGAAGACAACAACGTGAAAACAGCTACCCAACTGAGTGTGATTCTTAAGGGGGAAAAATGGATATTTAATGAAATAGAGGAATTTCAAGCATTCCTACCAAAAAGACCAGAGCTAAATAGAAAACTTGACAATCAAACACAAGCCTCAAGAGGAACATAAAAAGCGAAACATGAAAGGGTAATCATAAGAGACTCAATAAAGTTAAACTGTTTACATTCTAATACAGGAAGATGATAGATGTAACTCCTAAGAACTTTATCATTATTAGGGCAGTTAAAAGGAGTTTACATAGAAAGAGGGCATGGGTATGAGTTTACTATGATGGGATGATATAAAAAAAATGAAAGTGAGAAAGAGGGATTCATGAGGAGAAAGGGGAAGGGAGAGGTAGTATGGAGAATATTTTCTCACATAAAAGAGATATGCGAGGAAGAGATTTTACAATGGAAGGGAAAATGGAGGGGGGAGTGGCAAGCAATACTTGAACCTTACTCTCATTAAAAGTGGTTCAAAAATGGAAGAATATATGTATGTATGTATGATACACACACGTTTAGTTGTGTACAGAAATGTAACTTACCCAATAGGGAAATAGGAGGGGAAAAGGATTGGGGGTGGGGTTAACAAAAGGGAGAACAAATTAAGGGGAAAAATGGCTAGAAACAAAATAGACTTCTGAGGAGGGACAGGATAAGAAGAAAGGAGAGAAGAACAAACAGAAGAAAATGTGATGGAATACTGTTATGCTGTGGGAAATGACAAGAGAATAGTTTCAGAAAAACATGGCAAGACTTATATGAAGTAATACAAAGTGAAGTGAGAACAACTGGGAGATCATTGTTCACAGTAACAGCAATGATGTAATGATGATGACTGTGTAAAATGTGGCTTCTCTGATCAATGATCCAAGACAATTCCAAGGGACTCCTGATTAAAATGGGAGTTTCAGAAAAACATGGCAAGACATATCAAAATGAAGTATTCACAACTGTGAATGTGAATGGGACGAACTCACCCATAAAACTGAAACAGATAGCAGAATGGGTTAGAAACCAAAATACAACAATATGTTGTTTACAAGAGACATACTTGAAACAGAAAGATACCAACTGAGTTAAAATAAAGGGATGCAACAGAATCAAATATACTTCAGCTGAACTAAAAAAAAAAAAAAAGGCAGGGATAGCTATCACAATTTCAGACAAAGCAAAAGCAAAAATAGACCAAAACTACATTATATTAAAAAGGACCATAGACAATGAATATAAAAAATTTCTACAGCAAGTTTGTCTGATAAGGGCCTCATCTCTAAAATATATACTGAGTATAAAACTGATGCAAATTTATAAAATAAGAGCCATTCCTCAATTGACAGATGGTCAAATGCTACAAACAGGCAGTTTTCAGAAGCAGAAATCAAAGCTAGTTATAGTCATATGAAAAAATGCTCCAAATCGCTATTGTTTAGAGAAAGGCAAATTAAAACAGTTCTGAGGTACTACCTCACAACTATCAGAAATGATAAATACTAGAGAGGATGAGGGAAAAATAGGTACCCTAATGAACTGTTGGAGTACTGATCTGGTTCAATTATTCCACAGAACAATTTGGAACTATGTTCAAAGGGCTATAAAACTGTGCATACCTCTTAGCTCAGCAGTACCACTGCTAGGTTTGTACCCCGAAGAGATCAAAGAAAAAAAGAAAAGGACCTATGTATACAAAAATATTTATAGCAGCTTTTTTTTTTTGTGTGGTGCCAAAGACTTGGAAATTGAGGGGATACTCATTGACAGGGGAATGGCTGAACAAATTGTGGCATATGATTGTGATGGAATACTGTTATGCTGTGGAAAATGACAAGGGGATAGTGTCAGAAAAACATTGCAAGACTTATGTGAAGTAATGTAAAGTGAAGTGAAAACAACTGGGAGATCATTGTGCACAGTAACGGCAATGAAGTAATGATGATAACTGTGTAAAACTTGGCTTCTCTGGTCAATGATCCAAGACAATTCCAAGGGACTCATGATTAAAAAAAAAAAAGCTATCCACCTCCAGAGACAACTGATGAACTTAATGCAAATTGAAATACAATTTTCTCACTATTTTTCTGGCTTAAAAAATATGGCTAATGTGGAAATATGTTTTGCATGATTTCATATGCATAATTGATATCATATTGCCTGCCTTCCGAGTGGATGTGTTCGGGGTAGGAATGAGATAGAGAATTTGGAACTCAAAATTTAAAAAGAAAAGAATGTTAAAAAAATTAATAATAACTTAAAATGTGTTTTTTTAAAGGCCTCTGAGAGTCTTCCTGAATGAATCAATTTAAATAAATGAACAATAAAAATAAATAAAATAAGAAAGGCATTTACTATTTTTTACTACCTCGAACATTTTTTATAGGAAAAATTATTTTTAAAGGAGTTACTATGACAAACAGTAATAGCAGTGGCAATTTTTTTTTTAAATTCTAAGTGACATATTTTCAATAAAGGTGATCTTGAACTGCAGCACTTGATTTCTACAAGTGAACCTATAGGAAGGCTGTAAGAGGTTCTTATATCCTCAAAATTAATAAAGCCAATCATTTAAGTTTCAACTGAAGTTAAACTATTTAATACCCAATCCATTATATGATAAAATGAAATATAGTATGGGGGTTATTTATAAATTTTGTAACAATGCTTCATTAATTTGTTAAAATACCTAAGTTCATAACTGGCAATTAAAAAATAAAAAGTTATAGCAAGTGTGCAAGCACCAAAAATACCAAGAAGAAAAATCTCGGATATTGAATTTCTTTTTTACAGGCATTGCTAGTTGAAGAACCAATACTAAGGGAAAATTGGCACTTAGAGGAATAAAGTTTCCACTGTTATTTTAAAATAAGCATTCAGATAAAAGCTAAGACTTTGCATGAAGCAGAAAGAAAGCTAGGTAGTGTTAAACAAATGCTAATAATCTAGCATAACATAAAAATTTTCTAAAGTATGCTTTGAAAAAAAAGTATAAATTTTATCTACATAATTATATGCTTTGACTTTTTTCTTTTTTTACCCTCTTTGTTTACCTTTTCTTTATGTTTTCAGATTTCACAAACTAATGTGTAGACAGCATCATCAACACCCCATCTTGTTTTTGCTGATGTTTCAATGAAAGGAATTCCATCTACTGTTCTGGAAGGTAAATCATATTTATTTCCTCTGAGGACCATGGATAGATCTTCAGATTCTTTAACTCTTTTTGTTTGTTTTTTATAATGGTGAGTATGTTCAAACAATTTAGTATTATCATGACAAATATACATAAAAAGCCCTCCTCAGTCCTGATGTACTGGTCCCTCATTGCACCATATTCCTCTTGACCTGCTCCAGAGACAGGTCTCTTTATTGATTACTACTTGTTTCCTATAGGAATCCTCCATTGTAGCATCATACTCATCTACAAAGTGATTCCGAATTAGCTGTATCGTCAAGGCACTCCTGCCTATGCCACCAGTTCCAACTATCACAAGCTTATGGTCAGTCATTTTCAGCAGGCCTCTTTCTTTTGCACCAGAGAGACTCTGTGTCTCCAGCCTTGTGGCATGTGGTAGCACTGCTCTCTGGCCCACTCTGAAACATTTGGGGCCTGGAGTGCTGAAGGAGACAAAGCCACCTCTCTGGCTACCTCCTCTGCTGCTGCCATTGACACAGCAAATGGGAAGACCCTGTTTGCTTTTTAAAAATATCTATAAGGATGTCTGTGTTACTTTTGTTCTCTTCACTGCATTCACTTCTTTTTCTTTCTTTTTTCCCAGAGGTCTTCTTTTTTGACATCACTATTGCTACCTACTTCCCCATCACCATTTGCCCCCCCCCCCTCAAAAAAAAACACAAAAAAAACCCCCTTGTAACAAATAAGCACAGTTAAACAAATGGAATCCACACAGTAGCCATGTCCAAAAATGCACGTCTCTTCCTGCACATTGAACTCATTTGCTTCTCTTTTAGGAAGTGGGTAACATGCTTTATCATTAGTCTTCTAGGTCCAATAGAAAACTTTATTTGATACTTTGAATCCTTAGAGTTTTTTTCTTCTGGAAATTACTTACTGTTACTTTGTATAACCTTTGTGTTTATTTATTTGTGTACAAATTGTTTATTCCATTGACCAGAGTTCTCAAGTCTTTCAAAGCAGTTTATCGTTATATTGTTGCTATCCTTGTAAAAATTATTCTCTCGGTCCTCATTTTACTCTGCATCCATTCAAACTACCCAGGATTCTCTGAAATCATCTTTCATTATTTCATATAGTGCAATATTTGATTACATTCATATACAGAATTTATTCAACCATCCCTTTAGATTCCAATTCTTTTCTGTCTTCCTTTTTAAAGAGAATTTGGAACTCAAACTCAAACTTTAATCTCCATTTTGGAATCAGGGAGTTTGTTTTGCTTTTGACTGATGCCTCCCTAGTATTTTCCTGCCTCTTAACCCTCCCTATTCTTATCCTCATTTGTTTCCCTGTCGAGTTTGATGAATTTCCTATTGAACCTTCTTTTATCTGTTTCAGATAAGAGTAAGATTCATCTGATGCTCTTCTCCCCAACTCTTCTTCCATGTTTGTATACTTTTCTTTTTGTGTACCCCAAACACAAGAATAGCAAGTCCTACCCTATTTTTACTCCTTTTTACATGTAATCTCAACTTCTCTGAGCATGACTGGTTTGTCTAAGAAGCTCAGGTAAGGTACAATAGTGTATTCCTTTTATCCTCCTTTCTTTTTCCTCCTCTTAAAATCCTCAGAGCAGAACCAATTCAGTACCCCAGCCCTAATATTCTCTACCCCCAGACTCTCTGGTGGTGGTGGTTTTTTTTTTTAATTTATCTCCCTCAATACTCTAGGAAGACATTAAGTTCTAAAGAACACATGTTTCTTTTCTCTCCGTTTTCATTTGTGATTTCTCGAAACATAGTGTTTAGGCTTCTTTTTTAAACCATGGTTTTCATGAAATCTAATGATTCTTATTTTCCAACTCAATTTTTCTTTAATATATCAGATGTGGTGTTTTCCCCCCTACTTTTTCAATCTTTTGATTTCATTCCATGTCTCATAGATTGATTTCTGTTTGCACTATTCTAGTTTTTAGGGAGTCCATTACTTGGGAAAGTTTTACCGCTGTCTTCTAAATTAGTTATCCTTCTTCGATTTTTTTTTCTCCAGTGTTTTTTTAACTCTTGCTTCATTACTTCTAGGTATTGTAGAAAATCCATATTTTTTTCTCACGGTTTCTCCTTGCAAGTATTACAGAGTTTCTCTTGACTGCAGCCATGAAATTAAAAGATGCTTGCTCCTTGGAAGGAAAGCTATGGCAAATCTGAACAACATACTAAAAAACAGAGACATCATCTTGCTGACAAAGGTCTGTATAGTCAAAACTATGGTTTTTCCAGTAGCAATGTCTGGCTGTGAGAATTGGTTTGTAAGAAAGCTGAGCACTGCAGAATCAAGGCTTTCTAAGTGTGGTACTAGAAAAGACTTTTGAGAGTCTCTTGGATAGCAAGGAGATCAACGGAGTCAATACTTAAAGAAATTAACTCAGATTATTCATTGGAAGGTCAATACTGAAGCTGAATCTGAAATACTTTGGCCATATGAGAAGACATGACTCATTGGAAAAGACCCTGATGTTGGGAAATATTGAAGGCAAAAGGAAAAAGGGGACAGCAGAGGATGAGATGGATAGATAGTGTCATGGAAGCAATAAACATGAACTTGGGCAGACTTTGGGAGATAGTAGAGAAGGGCCTAGAATGCTATGGTCCATGGGGTCAGAAAGAGTAAGACATGTTGGAACAAATGAACAACAATAATTTAAGGAACTCTACAATAATATTTTTCTACTAGTTGATGTCTTCTTTAGTTTATTTATCTCTTCAGCTTTAGTTCCTAAAATGGGGCTTTGTGCCAAGGCCAAGTCAATCTACACATGTGCTTTTGGGTGGGGTGGTTGGCCCTGCTTAGTCTTGCCATGGGTTCCTGCACTAATCTCCACTTCCTGGTTTATGCCCTTCTGAGTCTTTGAGGATCAAAGCAAAGGCCTCCTATGACATCTCCGAACAGAGTTCTAGGGACCTTAGAGCCCCTGGGCAAACTGGGCTATCCCAGTTTGAACACTGCTATTCCCTGAGGCTTCCAAGGTCCTTAACCTGGGGCTTTTTAACCTCTCTGAGTCTTCTTCTGGGGGTCTTCAGCTCTTATTATGTCTAGACACAGAGCCCTACAGGCTACATATATCTCTGGCCTTTTTCTGGTCGCGCTGGGAGCCTCCCTTTTATTCATAGCTTCTGGCTCACTTTTTTTTTTTCCAATTCTGGAGTGGAAGAATTCATTTACTGAAGCTTCTCATTGGATTTCTTGTTCATTTTTTTAGTCTGGTGTGAATTTCAAGTTTTTGTTAGAGCAGGTGTGTGGAGGATCTGGGAAGCCTGCCTCCATTCAGGCAGCTATTTTGCACATGCATAGTTTTCAATAATATAGGAATGATTTCACTGAAATATTGTCTGGGGGTCACAGAATATGCTGAACCATTTGCACCACTGGTTATGGATTTCCTTGAATCTTGACCAGTAAAACGGACAATTTACTGAAACGAAGTATTCAGCAGCTCCAGAGACAGCCATACTTTTCTAAATAGATTATGCTAAATCACAAATCTGAGCATATCATTTCCCTACTCAAAAATCTTCAGTATCTCCCTATCTCCCTATTGTCTAAAAGATAAAAAACCAAAACATTCAGCCTGGCATTTAAATCCTTGAATAATCTTCTTCCTACCTACCTTTCCAGTTATTTCACATTATGCCCCTTTACTCACTCTTTTCTGGTCAACCTGGTTTTCCTGGCATTTTCTCCTTTATAGGAGATGCCACCTGGCAACTACCTTCATAGCTGATGCAGCTCCTTCCTCCTTAGAATCCACACTACTGAAGATCTAGAAAAGAAAGTCCAACCACCAGTTCAATTCAATAAACATTTATTAAGTATCTGCAAGTTTCCAGGCACTGTGCTAGGCACTGGGGATATAAATAAGATGTGTTTTACATTCTTCCCACCTTTCTTTCTGACTTTGTATTGGTGGTCTCTCATGGTTGGCCTGTATTCTCTCCCCATCTCTGCTCAGAATCTCTATTCATTCAAAGCATAGTTCAGATGCTAAATTCAACACAAAGCTTTATCTGATGCTTTGAATCCTTAGTGTTTTTTCCTTCTTGGAAATTACTTTGTACAGCCTTTGTATTTATTTTTGTGGGTACTAATTAAACCCATCCCTGACCCTCAGTTTCAAGCTCTATGAAGGTTTTTTATCTTTATATAAGATAATTTATCTTCATATAATATAACTTATATTATATTATCTTTATATTTATATATTTATATTTTATCTGTACATTCCCAACTATCTACCTTATTTAATTAGCTTTCAAAAGTTAAAAATCCAGGGGAAGCTCAGTCATTTGACCACACTTTTTTTAAAAAACAGGATTGTCATTTGCCACCATTAAAGTTAAGTGAATAGGGGCTTCTCTGTTAAAAAAAAAATCTGGCAGTGGTGTGAGGGAGGAGTGGTGTTGTTGTACTGATGAGGAGGGCTATTCACCCCCTCCTTGTGGACCCTGCTTTCACGTGGGCCATGCTGTACCATGCCACTTTTTTTCAGCTCTTTCCTTCTGATGTGATTTTTCCCCCCTCTAATCCAATGGTCTCTAAACTTTCTTGAAAGCCACTTTAGCTGAAGCAGTAAAGTATCCTCAGGGATAGATAGGAGGCAACATGTGTCAGATGTGTCAGCATGTGTCAAACCATTACTACCACCTCCCCTTGGAACCCAATAGAGATGGCCCAGGGCCCCAAGTCCTAGAAATTGCATTGTGCTGCCAGAGCATTGGACTTGCTTCCTACCCGGCTCCTGTAGCCTTCATCAAACAGAATAGTTCCTGTACAAAAAGGGCCAACCATCCCTACCACCAATAGGTGAGTAAGCTCAAGATTTCTGGTTACCCAGACCACTATCCCTGCCTTGCCATCCCATCCTGTAAGCTCCCTGTAGCCTTTGTCCAAGGGAACAATCCTTGTGCAGATGCCACCTGGCAACTGCTTCCACAAGTGGTGAAGCTCCTTCTTCCTCAGAATCCACAGCTACTTGACTTCTGGGAAAGAAAGTTCCAATCACCAGTTCAATTCAATTCCATAAACATTTATTAAGTACCTACTATGCACTAGGCACCATGCTAAGTGTTGGGGATGCAAATAAGATTATTCCATTAAACTGTAAGC
The DNA here is from genome assembly GCA_028646595.1 of Phalanger gymnotis. NCBI lineage: Eukaryota > Metazoa > Chordata > Mammalia > Diprotodontia > Phalangeridae > Phalanger > Phalanger gymnotis. Next base: position 203,602,451 of record CM053626.1, on the reverse strand, counting down.
TCCTTGAGGGTGGGGACTCTCTTTTGCTATATTTTGTATCCCTAACTTAGCACAGTTCTGGACACATAGTAGGCACTTAATATATATTTATTGATTAATTGATTGATTGATGAGACAAAGATTGGCACAATATTTGATACTATAGTCATTAGGGAGTTAGTGGAGTTTATTGAGTAGGGGAGTAACATGGTCAGACCTGTACTTTGTGAAAATCATTTTGTCATCTGTATGGAGGATGTCTTGGAAAAGGGAGTTACTTGAGCTGTGGAGACCAATTAGAAAGTTATTACAAAAAGTCCAAGTGAGAAGTGATATGAGTCTGAACTAGGGTGATGTCCATAGGAGTGGAGAGAAACCAAATAGCCAAACAGCATGGTTGTGAGAAGTGCAGAGAAAGAACCAGCAAGATATGGAGACTGATTGGAAATGTTGATATGGGGTGAGAGAAAGTAAAAGGTCTAAGATGACATTGGGGTTGCGAGAGCCTGCGTGCTTGGAAGTATAGTGGCTACCTTGTCAGTAATAGGGAAGTTTGGCAGATGAGTGGGTTTGCACAGGAAGATAATGTGATGGTATCTATGATCCATTCTTGCCTGCTCATCCCATATCCTTTTGTCTCATCCAAAATGAAAGGGGGATTGGAGGGCGTCCCTCACCAGTCACTGCTCCCAAGCATAGAGCCCAGCCTTTGAGAGAGGCACATGAGGTGATCTTAGGGATAGGAGTGTGTTGTAAGGCAAGAAATACAACATCAACAATAATGGTAAATATCCCTATCTAGTCCTCTATCACAAAGTATGAGAGACTCTCCATAAAGAAGGTAGAAGAATATTTATTCAGACACCAGAGAACCATATCCCATAACCAAATGTTCAGCTCCCACAGCCAGTTAGCCCACTTTATCATAACAGCCAGGAACTTAAAACATGGTATCACAACATGGAGCCTCACTGTCCCAAAACCTCTCTGACCCCCTGCTGGAGTCTCTCCTAAAACAAACTGACAGTACAGCTAAGTCAGCCTGTTCAATTCTAACTATCACAATGGCCATTAGCAGCCATTTGCAACCATAACTGCTCTCTCAATCTCAGCATTTCCTGTGACATAACTTCCTTTTCCTTTCAGGAAGCTCCTCCCACCACATGTGACTTAAGCTTGCCATGATGTAAGGTCACATGGCCTGTTAATGGGTGGGAAAGTTCTTCAAATCTTAGTTGCTACTACAAGGAGATAGAGGAGGAATTTTCCCAATGGTACCTGAGCAGCTGTTGTGGATCGTGGCTAGTTTGGGTAAAACTGGCCTAGGTTATAAGGAGCCAACACTTGGCTCAGAAGGGAGGAAGTTAGAAGTTTGTATAGCAGAAGAAGTTGTCAGAGTGGGGAAGTATTGGGCGATACTGGTAGGTATGGTTGTGTTAGAGACAAGCTATATAGTTAGCTATTATATCAAGGGAGAATGTGACCTGTTTTCCTCCTATTTGATTGGTTGATAACATACTTCCTAGAATCAGGATACAACCCCTCCCTTTCCTGCAGTGATTCCATGGCCCCTATTTTTGAGACCACTTTTCTAATAAACTACTCCTTGGCCATGACTTCGTTTTCTTCTCAAGACTGGAGTGGGAAAGAACAATAGGAAGAGAAAGTGGCCAGGATGTTCTATCTCATATCAGTCACAGCTAGTTACAGCTTTTCCCTCACCCAAATGGTTTACACATTTGTCTCTAGAGAGATCTGGGTCCATATTCTTATTCCTGCTCTGGAATGTTATTTTTTTAAAATGTGAATCAGTTTTAAGTCCACGTGCCAAGAAATATCCCAGTAGTTGTAAAAATCTCTCTCTCTCTCCTTTCAGGTGTTCCCCACTGTATCGTAGAATCATATGTAGCCTATCCCATATTCATTCTCCTTACCCTAAGTTCTTAGGTAAGCTGGGGGATGTTTGGCTTTTTCCTTTGCAAACTCAATCTCTCATTAACTTATCAATCAGCTCTGAACCCCTACTCCAGTTTATTTTCCAACAAGCAGCTCTTCATGTTTCTACATCCAAACCCTTGAATTCAGGCTTAATAAACATTGAAGTTGCTACCTATACAATTTAACATTGTAATAATAAAACAAAGACAATGTTTCAGCAATAGAAAAGATTGAAATTGCCTCTAATCATAATGCTAGTTAACTTCCCCCCCAGTTACAAATATAATCTTGGTTGGTGAAAGAGCTGTTAAAGGTGTCTTCCATATACAAATGATTGATATGAATAAACACTGGACAGACTGGATAGAGACAGAGATAGACCTCTTATACCGAACTCCACCTCAAGCACACCCTGGGCTCTGGGCTCTGTAATGATTGATGGGCAGAATAGCTAGTAGAAGGGCTGGATGACAGTTGATTCCCTCCGAAGTAGGGAGAAAAGCACCCTGGAATGGGCTCTTGTGTCTTGAAGTCCCTAGGAAAGGCTACTTTGGGCATTTTGGTTTTCCTCACACATTATTCAATGCCTGGTATACAAACTCTGGCAGAACAAAGGTGAAATATGGTGGAATCTAAGTTATAGTACTTCAGATTCATCTTCTCAACTTCTTCCTAAGTCAATTCCTGCGTTGGCTTTCAGAAATTAGTGCTTGGGATCTTGCTGCATAACATAAAGCAAAGCTGATGTCTGGGGAGATGGGAATGATGAAGTAGGCATGTTCCACGACAGGAAGCAGAACATTGCAGAACTGATGCAACTCCACGATTAAGTTCAGATTTAGCCATTGACATTTATTCATGGGGCACTGGGAGTTGGCGATGATTACATTGTAACTGTTTTAGTATGTTGCATGGACTTGAAGCCGTTTTGAACATGCAAGGTCAGCTTTGGGTTGGAGTAGCCTACCACTACTACTATGCCCAGAAAATATTTCTTTTTTTAATTTTAAATTAATTTATTTTTAGTTTACAACATTCAGTTCCACAAGCTTTTGAATTCCAAACTTTCTCTCCCTTTCTTCGCTCCCCCATCCTCCAAGATGGCATGCAATCTGACATAGGGTCTACATATACCTCCACATTAAACATATTCAGAAAATACTTCTTAGAGATGTGGATCACATTCTTATCAATCTCACATTGGACCACTGACTGCACTGATAGATGTTTCACTACTTCCTACAGAATATTCCTGTACCCACCATCAGTGATCATCACCTTTCAGGTGAATGAGATGGCTGCAGAGGGCAGGTGGGCAATGATCTCCTGATATAAGAACTTATTCCTATCTGTGAATTGCATGACTCTATCCAGCACCAGGACATTGCTATAGGTCTTACTATGAAAGACCAGAGTCTCCCGGTAGTGGGAACATTGGTGGGATAAGCTCATCCACTTGCAAGAACATTTGCTTGGCCCAGCCATAGGATATAGTCTTTCAGAACCAGCCCTTCTAGATGGAGAGAAAGTGGAGATTGCAGTGCCTGGAGCATTGGCCTCTGCCTGCCTCTGCTACCTAACAGATAGCTAATATTGACATAGTACTTTAAATTGTACAAAGCATTTTATATGTATTATCTCACTTTGGAAATGTACATATATTACTTCATTTGATCCTTACAATAGCCCTGGGAGATAGTAAGTTGCTATTATTATCTTCGTTTTGTAATGAGGAAACCTAAATGTAAATGTTAAGTGACTTGCCTAAGGTTTCACAACCAGTAAGTGGCTGAGGCATTTGAACTCAGGTCATCCTGATTCTAAATCCAATACTTTATCCATTATGCCACATAACTGCAATTACTTTAAAGTAGTTGCTGACTTCTCTGCAATTCTGGAATAGTCTCATCATTCAGATTTCTTGAAATAGCAGCCAAAACCTTTCAAGAATTCTCTTTATGATATTTCTTTGCAAGATAAAAAGTTAAAATAGTTCTCTCAGGAAAGAAGTTCTTTTCATCCTCTTTCTTTTGTGTACCTCACTCAGTCTCTCTCTTTAAAAAAAAAAAATTATTCAATTTTATTTTCAGTTTCAAGTTCTCTCCCTTACCTTCCCAAACCCACTTGGTTTTGTTTTTCTTGCCTTCTCAATAGGTGGGGGAAGGGAAGGGAGAGATGAAAAGCAAATTCCATCAGTAGTCATTCCAAGAAGGAAGGAAGAAAGGAAGGAAGGAAGGAGAGAGAATGGAGGGAGGGAGGGAGAGAGAGAGAGAGATATGTTTCAATCTTCACTGAGTCCATCGATTCTCTAGAGGCAGATAGAATGTTTCATCACCTTGGTCTCTCTTTAGCCACGACTATTCACAATGTCTGTAGAATAGAGAATCAAACTGATGTTCTCTCAAGAGTCAATGACCTCTTAAAGCTACAGTAACAGTATCTATAGCCTGCAAGAGAGGCTATTTAAAAGAGGTATCAGACTCAATTACCTTTTATTTTTGCTGCATTTGTGCATGGATACACTCAAGTGAGTAATGCAGAGGACAAGCACATTATCTTAGAAAACTGACTTTAAAACAGGGGTGAAACAGAAAACAATTACTTAAGAAATAGAAATTGGAAAGTAGACATTTGTTTCTGCAGAGAAGGGAGAGTGTAAAAGGGAAAGGCTTGGGAAAGTGAGGAATCTCTAATGGTTCTCAGCAGCTTGAACAGTTCCTGCATATAATCTGGGCACACCATCCTTATCTTGGTATCTTTGCAAAAGTTCCTCCTCAGCAGTGTCTTTGTTTCCCCAGCACTTAGCATAGTGCCTGGTAGACCATAGGTGTTTAATTAATGTTTATTGATTGATTGATTGATTATTTGTCTGCTCCTCAGCTTCTCTCCTGCTCACCTCTTCCCTGATGGGGGGAGGGGGTGGGATCCACTTCCCTCCTCCTTCCCGGGGAGTCATTCTTGTTCTCTCTTCTACAAGGCTGCCATCTGCCTACCTGAGCCGACTCTGTGTCTCATTGCCTCATCTAGCATACCCCATCACCCTATGCTTCCTGGGTCAGGTGCCTGGGATTATATCTTCTACTTATCCATTCCCTCATGATTTGAGGATGAGCTTGTCAACCACATGTCCATGTCTGTTCTGGCCATGTCATTATGAGAGTCAAACTCCCTGAGGATTAAAGAATGACAAAAGCTGGGAGATTCCCATCTTGACCAGCAAGTTATATATGTTTGGCACCTGAATGAGTGCTTCATAGAGATTAATCAGTGGGATCAAAGTCCACTCTTGACGAGAAATCCAACAGCTGATGCCCCTCCTCCATTCCCTTGCCAGCATACCTATGTTAGAAGTGACGTTATTTCTGCTTGACTTCAATTAAAGGGAAACTTTAATAAATAAAACTGTATCCAAGTTCAGTGATTATCTTTTTTCTTCCACTAGTCTCAACCAACTTATATTGGGAAAGCATTTTTTCCTCTTTAATTAAGGTCGTTTAGTAAAAACATTGAAGCCAGTGTAAGATGAGTGATCATTGTTAAAGTGGATTCCCCCTAGTTCATTAGAAAAGCCTCAAACTGGGACTGGGCTGATTCTCTATGCCAATGCATCACTCCAGGCTATTTTAAAAGTAAGCTGTTGCATAGGAATTCAAACCATTTTAGAGCAAGTAGGGTCTTTGTGAACTGGATAATAGAGCTTCCAGGGGCCTTAGAGATCATTTAACACTTCACCTTTCATTTTTAGAGGAAGAAACTAAAACCTCAGAAGGTGAAATAAACTGCCTATAGTCATGCAGGTAGCAAGTGGTCAAGGGACTGGATTGGAGTTTAGGCCACAGAACTCTTTCATCTTAGATTTGGAAGGATCTTTGCTGGTCATTTAGTCCAAACCCCACTTGAAGCAGACTCAATCCCCACCCCCTACATAATATCACCATCAAATCCTTATTTAGTTTCTACTCAAACACCTCTAATGATTAGATACCTAGTCTTTCTCAGGACAGTTCATTGCATTTTTGCACAGCTCTCATAGGGAATTTTTCCTCATATCTTCTGACTCCACTTCAGGAGGATGCCCAGAGCAGCCAGGTGGCTGATGATGAGACACCATCATTTCCCAACCGGCTACACTCCTGGACTACAACAGAATCTCATCATCTTACAACATCACATCAACCCTCAAACTCACAGGTCCTCTTAACTCCACCCTCCCCACCCCACCCCCAGGCCTCTCCCCTCCTCTAATTAGATTGGGGAATGAATTGCAGAAAGCTCTTCCCAGATCCTCTGTTTAGGGAGGGTACCTCTTCATTTTGCACTCAGCTTTAGTCATCTGGACTTCACCATCCCCACTCTTCCTCTCCTCCCTTTTTAGCTTGTGTTTATGTATTGTCTTTGTCCATTAGATTGTGAGCTTCTCGAAGGCAGGAATATCCTTTGCCTTTCTTTGTTTACCCAGTACTTAGCACACAGTTAGCACTAGCTTAGTTGTTAATGTTGGGACTCCATGGACCATACTGTCCATGGGATTTTCTTGGCAAAGATGCTGGAGTAGTTTGCCATTTCCCTCTCCAGTGGATTAAAGCCCAGGGTCACATAGCTAAATTCAGGCCTTCCTGACTTCAGGCCTGGTGCTCTATATACCTAATAAATGTTTATAGACTGACTAACTCCAAACCCAATATTCCTTCAATTAAAAAAATTATTTACATCAGCTTCATTTTCCAAAATATCTCTCCCCTTTCTCCAGCCAGAGAGCTATCCCTTATGACAAAGAATAAATGATAAAGAGAAAATTAAAATAGTTCATTGAAACTAGTCACTACACCAACCATGTCTGACATTATATGCAATGTTCCACAGCTAAAGTCCCCCACTTCTACAAAGAAGGGAGGGAGGTTCATTCTTTGGGGTCAAGCTTGGAAACTATAATTACATGTTGTTAACATGTAATTGACTTTCTATGGGTTTTTTTTGTTCTTTCTTTTAAAAATATTGTAGTCATTGTGAGTATTGTTTCTTTGTCAGTGCTCTTTCTACCATCCTAAAATGCATCATACTGTGTGTGTGTGTGAGAGAGAGAGAGAGAGAGAGAGAGAGAGAGAGAAAGACCTGAAGCCAGATCCCCTAATTTAGTTATCTTACCATTCTTTGCCTCCCCTAAACATTGTCTCTCTTCCTTTAAGGTGCAGCCCAAGCCTCATCTTCTGCATGAAGACCTTTCTTCATACTCTCAGCTTCTAGTGTCCACAATCCCAAGCTACCTCGAATTTAACTACCTTATACTTAATTAGCATTTATTCACTTTATATTTATTCTGTATGTGCATGTGTATATATGCATGTTTTTATTCCGTCTTTATGCATAGAGATTGTTTTATTCTTTGTACTTGTATTTCCAGTGCCTAACAGTGCCTGGAACTTAGTAGGGTTTTAATAAATAAGTGCTTATTGATTGATTGATTGATTACCCCATGCTGTCTTTCAGGCTTCTTCTTGATTGTACTGGACTCAAACAGTAAACAAAAAAAAGCAACAATACCAAGAAACCTAGTTTATTTAGCTTGTGGGTGTTTAAGTCTTTGCTTTTCACTTAGCTCTGGATGCAAATAAGCCCAATCAACCTAGGAATTCAAATACGAGATAGAAACCAAAGGATCCTTTTCCCCTTTTATGTACATAATGAATTTCCAAAACAAAACAAAAAACCAGGGACCTGGGAACTGTTGCATGACAAAAGGGTCATTAGGTTGTCATTTTGTTCTAAACTGCCCTAAGGACTTTAGAGAGAGAGAGAGAGAGAGAGAGAGAGAGAGAGAGAGAGAGAGAGAGAAACCACCTTAGGATCTTGAGACCTTTTTGAAAAGTCCAGTTAAAGAGTAAACTTGGGTAGTCACCTTTGTTAAGAAAATTTTCCCCTTATTTCTTGATGAAAGCGGAGAAAAAAGAGATAGTGCTTCCCAAAGCCCTTTTATATTCAAATGAAGAATATCCTTGATAAAAGAGGAAAATTACCAAGTATAATCAGGAATCTCAAAATGTACATATCTGAATCAGTAGTAAATGGAGTAGAAAGTCTTCAATGTAAAATCATAGTGCTTTATGCCTTGTATATATTTATGCTTTATTTCTCCTTAAAAAATCTGCATGTTAAAAAAAGTTAAATAATATTTTGAAAATTCGCATACAAGATACATGGGCTCATTTTTAGGAAAAGGTACCTTGAAAAATCCAGTCTAAAAATATGTTACTTTTCCATACACTAGTCTAGAGCCATAACTAGAATTTTTTCACCTGGAGCAAAACCCCAGGGAGTAGGGTGAAAAGGGATGAGCCTGGGAGGTAAGCCCTGAGTGACCAAGCTCTGAGAGTAGTGGTTTTATCTCATAGTTATATTGATGGGGGACCTCAAGACTAGGCTTGGAGATGGAGGATCCCATAGGGAGGAAGTATTCCTTGAATTCTATGGCAGAATTCTATCCACTTTCCTCATCCCCATGCCAACTAAGACTTCTCAAAGCAGTAGACAGTCTTATTTTTTAACTCTCAAAGATGGTAACATAAAGTAACACTTGATTATGTTCATTTGATATCTCTTCCTTGTCCAGCTCAATAATGATACACAAAGGACCATAACCTAGTAAGAGTAACCTAAAATGAAATCATAAGAAATAATATTCAAGAATAAATGAAATTTAGTGGCAGATGAAAGAATGATATACTATATGGAATGTTTCTTCCATTAAATGTTAGCTATCAGCCTTAGGGAGGTGAAGTCTTCCTCCAATGTGCTGTTCCCAGCTCTCTCTCTGATGTGACCAGGGTAGGTAATAATATTGCAAAAACCTGATTTTTTGTAAATACTTTATTGAATGAATGAAACTAATGAAACAGCATTTCTTAATTACTCGCCATGTGAAAGCACCATTCAAAGGACAGGAATAGAAATAGAAAAGTAAGATAGTACTTATTCTCAGGGAGCTCCTGTTCTAATAGGAGGAGATAACACAGATTAGAGGTTCCAGCTACAGGGCAGTTTGAAAGGTCTACTGGTCCTTAGCTGGCAGTGGTACAGCAGATGGTAATGTACCTTCTTCAATGTCATTTCCATTGATAAGACCATATATCATTTTTTTTTAAATCATTGAGTCATTTGATGCTGTCAAGAACTTTGGTGATGAGAACTTTTCTTTTCTGGGTCTTTAGTAGCAGTGGCTGCTGAGGATGTGGAAGCTACAGCACCTGCAGAGGAAACTCCCAGGTTGCATTTTGACAAAGGTTAATTCCTTTGATTATGCCCTTGAGGGCTGGGCTAGAAACAGAACTGGTGATCAGGGCAATGGGGAAACTTCTATTCCTGTGATTCTCAAGCATATGACAGTTGGTCAACAGTTGGTATGGAAGGTAGTGAAGATGTTAGGTCTAAGGGGTTGTCTAAGGGACAAGGCTCTTGGGCTTCTGGTCCTGGGCTGTGTCTATCAGTATCTAAAGGGAAATGGTGATCAAGATCCTGGCAGGGTCTTGAGTCACCCACCTTAGCTTTAGCTAGTAGCTATATAGAAAAAGTTTTCAGGGCCCAGGACAACTAAATTCCAACTTCTTCTAGAAACATAAAGCTTATCAACAAGATATATTTCTTCTTCTTATCAATCTTATCATGCTTGTAGCTTTGTTCCAGCTCTTTCTTAATGTCACTCAAATAAGAGACTGGGATGTTCTGCCTCTGCGCTTATTTACTTTCATTATATTATCATTGGGATACAATGTCATTTGTTTAGTCATTTCAGTCCTGCCAGACTCTTTGCAACCCCATTTGAGATTTTCTTGGCAAAGAAACTAGATCGGTTTGCAATTTCCTTCTCCAGATCATTTTCCAGATGAAGAAACTGAGGCAGATAGGGTTAAGTGACTTTCTCAGGGTCATACAACTAGTAAGTGCCTGAGGCTGGATTTGAACTTAGGTCTTCTTGGCTCCAGACCTGATGCTCTATCCACTGTTCTAACTAGCTGCCCTACATTGGCATAGTCCCATACATATTCAGTTCAAGTTTTAGGGAACATGCTCCTCTATCATCTTAGCAGTATTTTTATTGTGTTTGTATGTCAAGTGTCCCCAGGTTGTCCTTGATAGTTTTGCATTCCTGTGGCTTCTGGGAGATAGCCTCCCTCCAGCTAATATCCAAGAAGTCTTGTTTATATCTCAGCTTCAAAGACTCTTTCTCATTCATACTTGGATACCTTAAGATTAAATGCTATTGTAAATTTCAACAGACTTCTTCCAGTGCCAAAGACCATCTAGTCCAAACACTTCGGTGTAAGTAAGTAATGAAATTGAGTTCTTGGAAGGTGTAGTGACTTGTCAAAATCACAAAGGTGGTAAGTACAAGAGGTGAGATTTGAACCCAGGTCCTCTGACTCCTGAGCCAGCATTTGTTCCACTGTACCATGATGTCAAGGTTCCCCATCAGTATGGTAGAGAGGAAAAACCATTGAATTTGGTGTTAGGGGACTCTGTTAGGTTAGCTCTGTCACTTATCTCTTGTGTGATCTTAACTTCTCTAGGCCTCAATTTCCTCATCTGTAAAATGAGGGGGATGGACTTATGAAGTCCCTTCTGTTCCTAGATCTATGATTGTATTATCCCAGGTCCTCCTATAATTGGTATATGGTATGGCTCTTCAGGTGCTCCCTGCCCTTTGCAAGAGAAATCCTTCACTCTTGTGGGCACTGTGCCACCCCTATAGAAAACAAATATTTCAGAACTTCCTTGTTTTTTCAGGTCACACAATTCTTCCTGTGTCATAGTTCTAACACAGGGTTCTGTGAGGCACTTCTGCTCATAGAGCTTTACTTGTTGCTAATGGACTTTGGCTTCAAAGAAGTTTGCCCAGGGATCAGTAACACCCTGTACCCTATCCTTTCCAAGTAGGTCTCAGTCATTGATTGACACCGGGTTCAGACTGATTGAGTCTAAAGCCCGATGTCCTCTTAGTCAGGCACACCCCCTCCAGTGAACACTTTCCCCTAATCTATGAGCTTGACAAAGTAACCCCCTCCCCCATTTCTCCTCTCTTGTCCCTCAGATTCCAGGGAATCAAAGGCAACTGGGTGGGAATATTCAAATTACTCTAGGCTGGAATTAGCCCACCTGGAGGACAGGAACCCATGTAGTGTCCCATCCCTTTCCAGCGCCTCTTCCCTTTCCCCCAATGACACCACACAACTGAAGAAGAGAAATAGCCCCCAACTAATTTCTAAATCACTTATAATTTGCTTGTTGAAAGAAAACATAGCTACTAATGGGTTAGAAGCCTCTATATATAGCATATAGCTTCTCTGAGGAAAAGATCTATTCTTATTTTTTCTCTTTAGTTACTGAATGTATAAGAAACTACTTAGGTTTTTGTTGAACTTTTCTACTCTTTTTAAGATGTACCTCCATCACAGGAGATGGGTGAAGGGGTGAGTTAAATAATTATTCAACAGTAAATTTTGAGACAGTAAAAACCTCTATAAATAAAATCTATTGTTATGCTTTTAATTGCCTGAGCCAACCAGGCTGGAGTCCTCAAACACCACAAAGGGAGTAAAAAATCCTCTGGGATCTTGTTACATTTCCAACTGAGGTGGCTAAATCAACTTCAATTGCTGTGTCCCCCTTGTATTCACAGGAGTCCTGCATGTGGTTTGGGGTCCAGGTGTGTGCTTTCTCCTGACACCTGATTTGGATCTCCTGGCTTCCCTTGCTTCCTTCAAGTCCCGGAGAAAATCCTACCCTCTTCAGGAAGTTACCAATCCCTCTTAATTATAGTACCTTCCTTCTGCTGATGGTCTCCTATTTATCTTGTCCGTGGTTTGTTTGTACATAGGTATTTGTGTGTTGTCTCTCATTAGATTATGAGCTCTCTGAGGACAGGGAAAGTCTTTTGCCTTTCTTCAGCACTTTTGTCTATCTTTAGGGCTTAGCAAAGTACCTAGCCCACAGTGGGTGCTTAATTAATGCTAACTGACTGACTATATATTCAATACACTATACTGTGGTATCAAAATAATACAAAATAACAGTTTGTAAATCCTCTTGTCAGTACCAAGGCTCCCCCAAAGATCTGCACTTATGTATTTTGCTGATAGGGAAATAGAAGCACCAAAAGATTAAACAGCTTACCCACTCATGATCAGTAATTGACAAAGATAGAATCAGAACCAAGAGCTGTCATTAGGGTAAGGCAGGTGGGAAACACACACATGTATGTGTGTATGGATGTATATACACACATATAATGCATATTTATATTTGTCTCCATATATTCAAATTTATGTACATACATCCATACACACAAATATTTGCTGAGAATACAAACTATGTGATAATTTTGAAAGTAAAGAAAATACTGTGTTCTAAGTCAGAGGTGAGGAAGACTCTGGGCAATGGAGTAGAGTTGGTACTAGTTTTAACTCTATCCCCACACTTACTTTGTATTTATTTTACACACACACATACACACACACACAGCTATATATACATACATACATATGTGTGGATACACATATATAATCTCTTCCCATCCAATGTAAGCTTTTTAAAGTCAGGATTTGTTTAATTTTTCCTTTATATTTCCAATACCTGGCACAAGAGGGACAGGTAGTTGACTCAGTAGATAGAACACCAGCCCTGGAGTCAGGAGGACCTGAGTTCAAATGTGATCTCAGACACTTATCAGCTGTGTGACCCTGGGCAAGTCACTTAACCCTGTTTGCCTCAATCCCTCATATGTAAAATGAGTTGGAGAAGGAAATGGCAAACCACTTCCATATCTTTGCCAAGAAACCACAAATGAGGTCACGCAGAGTCAGACACAACTGAAATGACTCTATAGCAATACCTAGCATGATACCTGGCATATAGTAGATGCTCAATAAATACTTGTTAGTTGGTCTGACTTAGGCCAAATACCAAGAAGCAATCATTTAATCATGATAAAAAGCTGACATTTATATAATGCTTCGATGTTCTTAAAGTATTTTATATATGTACATTATCTCATTTGAACCTCATGATCACTCCATGACCTGGGTACTATAGGTATTATCATCTTCATTTTGCAGATGCCCAGGGTTTGTGCCTATGGTTGCAAGAACACAATATAATTCCGAGGCGTTAATAACAGTACTCTGAAAGGCCACAAAATGGACATGTTGCTTTATGTGGATAATAATTTCCTTTACAACATGAGGATGCTCTTTAGTTAGTAGGGCTGAAAGTAAGAGTTTTCCTTGCCATTGTGGATGAAGTACTGGCCTGAGAGTCAGAACATCTGGGTTCTAGTCTCAGTTTTGCTACTCCCTAGATGTGTGATCTTAGGGAAGTCATTTAACCTTTTGGAATTTAGTTTCCTTCTTTTTAAGATAACAGGATTAAACTACATAACCTCTAAGGTCCCTTCTGTCTAAAATTCTATGATTTATATCTGTATTAAACAAGAAAAATATTTCTTTGTTACCAGTTCTGACAAAGATGGATTACTCATTTTTTGTACTTGGAGAATTATTTCTTCCCCTAGAATGAGCAATTTTAGTGCAAAGGTAAATGCTGCCCATGTAAGATGTATATGTGTATCCACATGGGTTGTCTAATTGTGGCTTGCAGGTAGGACAGCCGGTGAAGAGACATGGAGTCAGGATTGTTGTTGTTCAGTTGTGTCCAACTCTTTGTGACCCCCTGGACCATGCTGTCCATGGGTTTTTCTTGGCAAAGATACTTCAATGGCTTGCCATTTCTTTCTCCAGTGGATTAAGGGAAACAGAGGTTAAGTGACTTGCGCAGGGTCACACAGTTACTAAGTGTCTGAGGCTGAATTTGAACTGAGGCCCAGAGCTCTATCCACTGAGCCACACAGCTGCCTCCTGGAATCAGGATTAGAGAGAGAATTGTAAAAAGATTGCTTTGCTGCACTGAGGGCTCAGTTGAGGTTGTGTAATGTAAATCTGTATAGGTCTCAGTTCGTAGAGCGATTCTTTTCCTTCTCCTCTATTTAATAACATGGTATTTACAACAAGCAGCATGTGAATTCAAGTGAAGGAAGCAGATTCTGGGAGTAATCCACAACTGGAGCTTGGGAAAGCATTACTGGTGTTAATATATGGAGGACAAGAGACTTGTGATAGCATAAAGGGACAAGAGACTAAAGTGTTGAGAATAGTTTAATTAATTAATTTAATTAAAACCAGCTGATCTGGTTTAATAAGGGATTAAGATAAGGAAGGGAGGGGAATGTAGCCAGGGCAGAGGTCACAGCCTGAGAAAGAAGTGCTAGGGGGAGGGGAAAGAAGGAGGGAAGCGAGAAGTGGTGCATGCTTCATAATAGAAGCACAATCAAGGTAGTTGGTGGATATTGTACCTGCAACTCCATTCTTCAAGTCTTTAAGACATGAAGGATCATTTCCAAATGACAAGGAGAGATATGTGTAACTATTTTTATCGTGAGTGCTTGCTAAGATCATTAGAGCACTGAGAGAAAAACAGATACAAGGAATGGGTGGGTCTTACCTGGCACCATTCTTGCTTTCACTTAATTGAGGTTTTTAAAAAAATTCTGTTAATAAATACAATTGATGAACTTACTATTATTTCTCATAAACACCTGTGATTGACCCTGCCCTTTCGTTGCCTGGTTTCCCTTTATTCATGGCACCAGGAGATGGGACAGCTCTGGGAGCCACACAGGAGAGAATGATTTTTCCTAAATTGCAGGGCTGGACTCTCAACTCTTAGCCATTGTTAGAGAGTTTTGCTTTCTAACTAAGGGCATAAGCATGAGCCATTTCATAACTACATTCCCCAAAGCAAAATTACTGTGGATTTGGGCCATTTTTCACAAATCTGTCTCTTAGTCATGAAAGAGCTCAATAGTAACTAAAGGTTACATACACAAAGAAATATTATGCTTAATGGTAATATTCAAACTGAGAATACACCAATTTTAAATATGCATGCACTAAATAATCTGGTAGTTAAATTTAAAACACAAGGGCTTATTGTTTTACAAGAGCAAATAAATAGAAAACTTACAGTAGGAAATCTCAGCATTCTACTGTTGGAACATGAAAATTTTTTAAAAGGATAATTGAGAAGGTATTTACAGACTTAAATGGGCTTTTACACAGTATATATATTTCATAGATATATTTTTCATATATTACATTTCATATAATATATTTCATAGATATATAGAAAAATTTAATGGGGAAAGCAAAGATTGTATTTTTTTTCAAGTACACAAGAACAAAACATATGTTAGAGCATAAAGAAGTTTAGATTTAAAAAGGTAAAAAATGCAAGTGCTATATTACTAGATGATAATATAATAAAATTAAACATAAATAATTGTAATATGATCGAAAACTGCAGGTCCAAATGGAAACTAAAAAAAAAAGACATATTAAATGATGCCTGAATGAAAGATAAAATTATGAAAACTAGCAGGCTTCTACACAGATAAGGAATACATGGACCTTACATATTTAATTCGATTCAATAAATGTCTACTATGTGCCATGCAGTGTGATGAATGTTATTGATAGAAATAAGAAAGCTACAGTTCCTGTCCTCAAAAGACCTACAATCTAATGGAGGAAGACAATACACAAAAGGAAGCTGAGAAGGGAGCGCAAGGGATACCCAGTGATGGAGGAGGATGCTACTCCGTGGAGTAGAAGCCAAGCTGAGCTGCTGATGGAAAATGGAGTTACCAGGAAGCTTGTGAGCCAACCATAAAGGAAGACTTTGGGAGGAGTTTAGTCCTTCACTCTCCAATCAAAAGGAAGAGGCAACAATCTATGGGATGTACCTATAGTGATATTAAGGAACAAATTTATAGCTTCTGATTTATAGCTATTTTTACATTAATAAGAAAGAAAATGAGAGACTTAGTTCATTGAGTATACATTTAAACAACTTACAATAGAGAAACTAAAAAAGGAAAATGGGAAAATAATAAATGTTCAAGATCCCAGCAGAGATGAATAGAATAGAAAATAAAATAATGATTAAAATTTAATAAATCCAAGAAATCATTTAGAAAAGAACAGTAAAATAAATGAACAAATAAAGCAAATTTTAAAAAAGGAAAGAGAAAACTAAAATTATCACAATTTTAACTAGAAAAGAGAGATCATGAGTGCACAAGAAATTAAGAAAATCATCAGAAGTTATAAAGTACAGCATTGTGATAATGAATGTAAAATTTTAAAGAAATGGATGAGAACCTACAGAAATCCAAAATGCTTAAACTCACAAAACAGGAAGTGGCTAACCTAATCTATTCTTAGGAGAAATCAAAAAGCCATGAATCAGCTGTAGGTGCAAAAAGGTGTTAGAACAAGATGGAATCACATGAGTTTCCTTCCGCACATTAAAAGAATGAGTAATTCTTATATCTCATAGACTTTTTCTAGATAAAGGTAAAACCAGAATATGACCAAGGGGTAGCCAGATGGCCCAGTGGATAGAGTGCTAGGCCTGATGTCAGGAAGACCTGAGTTCAACTGTGGCCTCAGATATTTACTAGCTGTGTAACCCTGGACAAGTGACTTAACCCTATTCCCCTAGAAGGCAGATGAGTGGCTCAGTGGATAGAATGCTAGGCCTGGAGTCAGGAAGACCTGAGTTCAAATTTGGCCTCAAACACTGTTTGTCCTTCATTTTTGAAGAGGATCAACGATATCCCCAGGTGATGTCTTGACTTGTGCATGAATTGGAGGCAAGAAGAGTTGCAAAAAATCATCAGACTTACTCTTTCTTCCAGAATCATCAAAATCCAATGGCAAGACAAAAGTCAGGAAGACTGGGACGGCCCAGCATGCAATGAGATCTTGGCATATTCTATGCCAGACCAAGCTCTGAGCATTCTACAGAGTCTATTCAGATACCTTCAAGACCATTGGAACAAATTGTTCTCATCCACCCATTCCACAGTGGGGTAGAGGTGGGGAGAAGTTTCCACATGCTTGGAGTAGACGTGCCCCTAATTCGCCAATGGGTCTGAGGTCTGTTGGTTACTTTCAACCTGGTTAGCCCATCTGCTGAGATGGTTTTACCAGGGTGTGGGTATTGGGAATGCTACAGCTTCTTGGAGCCACAGGTGAGAATTGGGTGAAGATGGACACCAAAGGTGGATGAGCAGCCCTGAAAAGGGCTTGGCAAGTCCTCACACCGGAAGTGTTAGCCCTCCCTTAATACCCCATACATCCCAGGCACTTATTAGCTGTATGACCCTGGACAAGTCACTGACCCTCTATTTGTCTTAATCCGTTGGAGAAGGAAATGGCAAATTGGAAAGGGCAAGAAAACCCCATGGACAGTATGATCCACAGGGTCACAAAGAGTTGGACATGACTGGACAACAACAAAGCATATGACCTAATTGTTTCTCTGATGTTCATATGATTTTGATCCCCATACCTTACAAATATGATGCTGGGGAAAAAAAAGATTAAATGCCAATATCATTAGTGAATGTCAATGTATACATTAAATAAAGAACTGTCAAATCACATAATCATGAAACTTCAGGGTTGGAAGGGATGTTAGACAGAGGTTATCTATTCCAACCTACATCTGACGACAAATCCCTCTTTCACTAATAAGTTGTCATCTAGCCTTTTTTCCCCTTAAAAGACAGTGAATATAGTAACATACACAAAAATTATTGAGGCCAAGTAGGATATAGACCATCCTAGAATGCAAGGATATTTCAATATTAGGAAAGCCATAAATATGATAAATCTATTTGACCATAGCATTGGATGCAAAAAAAGGCCTTTAATAAAATATAGTATTAGAAGGATCTTTTCTTATTGTGATAAAAAAATTCATTTTAAACCAAGAGCTGAGGAGAAATTTCCTTTAACAACATGCATAAACAAGCCTGCTCCTATCACCACTTCTATTTGACACAACCTAAGAAATGTTAACTATAAGGATGAGGCATTAAAACAATTAGCTGAATATGTATTAGCAACTGAGAAGCAAAAATATTTCTATTTGTAGATGATATGATTTAATATCTTTGAAACTTGTAACTCAACAAAAATTGAGATAATAAATGATTTGAATAAAGTAGTAGGAAATCAGATAAACCCACAAAATCATTTTTATTTCTCTTTATATAAAAATATAAAAAATTTATAGAAAGAGAAGTACCATTTACATTAATGATAAAACATATCAAATGTTTCATTATTAGCTTGTCAGATAAGCAATAAATATTCACAAAAGGTAACTTTTAAAATTATTTTGACAGAATTAAGGTGGAACTAGACAAGAAGATGGATAATGGTAACACATGGTTAGGTCTAGCTAACATAATAAACTATCAATATTCATTGTAATACTAATCAGCATACAAATTATCTACTTTATATAATTAAATGAACCAAAAATTCAAATGAAAAACTACATGGGCAAGGGAATCAATATTGTACTTATTTGTATGTACTTATATATAAACACATTGTTTCCTCCAGTAGACAGTTTTATCTATTGCAAATGTAAGCTCCTTGACAACAGGAATTATTTAATTTGTGAGTGTGTGTGTGTGTGTGTGTGTGTGTATTTGTATCCCTAGTGACTAGCATAATGCCAAACCCATAGTAGCATTTAATAAATGCTTATTGTTTGATTGACTGAATAGGGCTATAAAAAAAAGAATCAATGATGGGGATTGATATGGACATATTTTAAAATATATTCCAAAACAATAAACACAGCAACTATCAGGAACTTAAACTGCAGTTCAGGTCTTTAACTGGTCTTCTTCATCATTTGGGCTTCTTTATTGTAAGCTGGTGACCATGACAAAACAAAACAAAACAAAACAAAAACAAAAAAACAACCCATGAGCAAAATTTACGTATTTCCTATTGAGTGAAATGGATTTTTGTATCCAACTCATGTGTGTGTTGTGTGTGTATTCTTCCTTCTTTTGACAAGTTCAGATGAGAGGGGGCTCAAATATCAGCTGCTCCCCAACTATCTCCTTCTTGTTTGTATAGATAACTACTTGTGTACCCTGATTATGTGAGATAATTTTCCCTAATCTTCCTTTCCTTTCCCCTCCAGCGCATTCATCTTCCCTCTCTTTCCATTCTTTTCTTAAGATCATCAAGACATAACAGAGCCACTCAGACATTATCTAATTGGATACCTTCTATGAAACCTGATGATGATAGGATTCATAGGGGACATACATATGTGAACGTAAGCAGTTTATCCTTGTTTATTCTTTTAACATAGTTACACTCCTCTGTTTGATTTGTAAAGTTTTTCTGACACTATAGTTTTTTTTTCCTCCCATCAGGAATTCTTGAAGTCCTCTATTTTATTAAGGATCCATTTTTTTCCCCCTCCTGTAGCATTATACTCAGTTTTGCTGAGTAAGTTATTCTTGGCTGCAAGCTCTTATCCTTTGCTTTTTGGAACATTGTATTCTAAGTTCAGCACTGATTTATAGTGGTAGCTGCTATGATGCGTGTGATGCCAGTTGGGTCCTTGAAGCTTGAATTCTTTCTTTCTGGGGGCTTGCAGTAATTTTCTCTGACCTGGAAACTCTGGATTTTGACTATCACATTCCTGGGAGTTCTCATTTTTGATTTTTTTAGGAGGTAACCAGTGGATTCTTTCTATTTCTACTTTGCTCTCTGGATCTAAGAGATCTGTGCAGTGTTCTTTTTTTTTTAATAAGTTTTTATTGATATTTTCTGTTTCTCACCTCACCATAGTATCCCATGTATCATTCCCTCTCTCCCTCTCTGAGAGCTTTCCCAGATGACAAATACTATTTTTTTTAGAGAGAGACAAAAGTAAGCACCACTGATCAATACACTGAAAAAGGTTGAAAATATGTGGAATATGCAACACCTGAGGATTTCCCTTCTCCATGAAGGTTTATTTTAGAGGTGTCTTCTCATACCGCTTAATTTGAGTCCCATTTGATCTTCATAATTTTGATTAATTTACTTTTAATTTTTTGGTGTGTTGTTACTTCCATTTATATTGCTGTAGTTATTGTGTATATAGTTTTCGTGGCTTTGCTTACTTCATTTTGTATCAATTCACATAGTTCTTTCTATGCTTCTCAGATCACTTATTACAATGCAATACATTTATCTGCCACAATTTGTTTAGTCGTTCCCCAATTGATTAGCATCTACTGTTTCCAATTCTTTGTTGTTATTGTTCAGTAGTTTCAGTCATGTCTGACTCTTTGTGAGCCTATTTGAAGTTTTCTCAGCAAAGATATTGGAGTGGCTTACCACTTTCTTGTCCAGTTCATTTTACAGATGAGGAAAGTGCTATCACAAAGTGTTACTATAAATATTTTGGAGTATATGGGGATTTTTTTTTATCAATGGCTTCCTTGAGATATAAACCCAGTAACAGAGTCTCTACTTCAAAGGGTATTGACATTTAGTCACTTTATTTGCATAATTCCAAATTCTTTTCCTAAACTACTGTACCACTTCACAGCTCCACCAACAATGTAATGGTGTACATATCTTTTTATATCCCTCCAACATAGGCTATTGCCATTTTCATGATTTTGGCCAATTTGAAGGGTGTGAAATGAAATTTTGTGGTTGATTTCTCTTATTATTAGTGATCTGAAGCATTTTTTAATGTGGTTGCGGTACTTTGCAATTCTTTTGAGAACTGTTAGTTCATACCTTTTGACCATTTTTGTATTGGGGAATTGCTATTAGTCTTGTACATATTTATTAATTATTCATTATATCTAGGATACCAAATGTTTATCAGAAAAATTTGATACAAAGATTTTTTTCCCCATTTAACCACTTTTTTCTTATCCTAAATACATTAATGTCTATGCAGAAGCTTTTCAGCTTCAAGTAATCAAGTTATCTATTTAATCTTTTGTAATTACCTTTTCCCCTTAATTAAGAATTTGTCTTTTACCACAGCTGTGAGAGGTCTATGATGTTTCTCTTCTAATTTGTTTTATAGCATGATCTTTAATATTAAGGTTGCATATCAATTTAGAATGTATTGTAGAGTATGATACAAGTATTGGGCTAAGCCTAATTTCCCCAGACTGCCTTCTAGTTTTCCCAGCAGTTTTTATCAAACAGGGAATTTTCCCTTAGGTAATTTGTGTTTTTCTCAGTGTTTATAAAATATTTGGTTATTGAGTCCTATTGTTTTTTAACTCCTTTGTCTAGTCTATTCTGTTTATCTCTATTCTTTAAACAGCACTATATGATTTTGATGATTGCTGCTTTATAAAACAGTTTGAGGTCTGGAAATGCTAACTCCCTCTTTATCTTTTTTTTCATCATTTCCCTTGATAATATAGATTTTTTGGTTTTTGGTTTTTTTCCAATGAATTTTTTTATTATTTTATCAAGCTCTGGTCAGTTTTCTCTTAAAATTTCTTATAGTAGGATGTCTAGGCTCTTATTTTTTTCTGTCATAATGGTCAGATCTTCCAGTGATTCTTAAATTTTTTCACCTCTATCAGTTTTCTAGGACAGTTGTTTTTGCTATGATGTATTTAACATTTTCTTCCATTTTTCAGCATTTTGATTTTGTTCTAATATTTCTTGTTGCTTCATGAAGTTATTGGCTTCTTTTTGATCCATTCAAATTTTCAGAGAGTGTTGCTTGGACAAGGTTTTATACCTCTTGTGTCAAGGTGTTACTTCTCTTTCCAACTCTTTCTTCTGTGACTCTCATTTCTTCTCTAATTTTTTCCTCAAGCACACTCATTCCATTTATATAAACCTTTTAAAACTCTTTTTTGAACTCTTCTTTCATCTCAGGAATTTTGAGTTTGTGCTCAAGCTGTGTTTTAATCTGAGGCACTGCCTGTAGATGTTTTAGAATTATTTTCTTTTTCCGTATTTGTGTCCTGTCACCATAAAAATTCATTATGAAATGGTTCTTTTTTTGGTTGGCCATTCTTCTAATCTTTTTCCTGACTTTGAAATGATGTTAGGATTGGGCTGTGAAGCACTTCTGGAGGGAAGGTCTGGGATAGTCCTGTTGCCGCTTTCTTGGAGGTATTGAGTGTTGTGTTATTTTAGGATCTCAGGGACAGGTTGAGGATTAGCAAGCTTTCAGTACTTCCAAAGGGATCTGATTGAGGGCAAAGTCTGATTGCTGCCCCCCTGTTCGGAGCATTGCAAGTTCCTGATGTGGGTTTGGATCTGTGCAAGCAGAGTTCTGTTATACTCTGTTCCTATCAACAAGTTGGAAAACAATGTTGGTTCAATGTGGCAGAATTTTAGTTTCTCCTTTGGTCTGGGTTTCCTATCTTGGTATTTTCTCTGAAGACAGGCTAGATGTTGGAAGTGAGCCCCTGCTCTGAGCTTGTGGCTCTGAGCCACACTACTGTGGCTTCTGGCTTCTCAATTTCCTCCTTTCTTAATAGGCTGCCCAAGGCTTTCCTACCTGGAAAAGGCTTTGGGGTGATCTCCTTTTCACTCTACTTCGGAACTGTGACCCAGGATTGGGAAGTGGGTGAGAAAACTACCACTTGGAACCTATCCATATTTCAGTGCTCCTGTATGGGCCCCAGAATGGCACCTCCTTTTGTGCTAGAATACAACATCTCCCTAACTGCTGATGTGTTCTGCATACCTGTGTGCTCCCTCCCAGAACTCTTCCACAGTGTCTACAGACCTCTCTGTCTGTTTCCCTACGCCAACTTGGGCCAAACAAAGGCCTCACTGTGATTTTTTTCTGGATTTGTCCATCAGGATTCAGTCTTGTACATTTTATGGATCTGTTTGGAGGAGTTGTAGACTAGAACTCAGCTGCTTTATTTCTTTTTACTCTCCCATCTCGCCTCTGCCTTATAACTTGTTCCTGATAAAGCCAGGTGGGTTCCTTGTAATCACTGTTTCCTTTTTTGGATATTCACCTACCACCTCTTTAATAATCTATTCTATAATTTTATTTTCTTTTTTTCCAAAAAGTTTAACAGGTCAAGATCACTTACCTATAGTTGGCATACTAATTTCTGACCTTTTTTTTTTTTAAAATCAGGATAACATTTGGGTTTCTCCCATCTTTGCTATCTTCCTAATTTTCTATGATGTGTCAAATATTGCTGCTGTAAGTAATGTCAGCTCAGTAATCACATCTGCTATTTCTTTTAGGATGGAATTCATCTGTGCCAAGCCACTTGAATTCATTGGGGGCACTTAGGTACTCTCTTTTTTTTTTTTTCTCTCATGCAACTAGAAAATAAGATGCACAGGCAATGGGGCATAGAGATCTACCGTGCCCTACAAGAAAGTAAGGGAAAGGGGGATGGGAGGGGAATGGGGGGATGGAGGGGAGGGCAAACTGGGGAACAGGGCAAACTGAGGAACAGGGCAACCAGAGTGTACGCCATCTTGGAGTGGGGGGGTGGAAATGGGGAGAAAATCTGTAATTCAAACGCATGTGAAAATCAATGCTGAAAACTAAACATATTAAAAATAAGTTAAAAAAAAATTAGGTACTCTCTTACCATCTTAGCTACCAACTCTCTCTTGGTTATTTTTGTTCTGTCATGTGTGATGTAAAATCATTCTCCTTTCCAGAGAAAACAGACAATGGATCATCTCTGCCTTTTCTCTGTTATCAGATATTACAGTTCCATCTACCTCAAGCAAAGGTCTATTTTCTCCAATAGAACTAAAACAAACAGAACCAAAACCAAAAAACCTAAGCCTTGTTTCATTGTTCATCCTTAGCTTCCCTCACCAGCTTCAGCTCATTCTGAGTTTTAGTATTCCTGATATTATTTGACAGGACTGTACCATGTTCTCATACTCATCCTCTGTTACCTGGCTTTACTTCTGTCTTTTGTGTATTTCTTTTTAAACTTTAAGTTGGCCAATATGTTTCCTATACATCCACATCATTCTCTTCAATTTAATTCAGTAAACATTTATTAAGCTCTGCTATATGCCAGGCACTGTGCTAAAGTGCTGGAGATACAAAAAAAGGCAAAAGACGGTCTGGGCCATCAAGGAGCTTACAATCTAAGGGAGAAGCTTATAATTTCATTCAAATCCCATTTTTTACTTCCTTTCTTCCTTCCTTTTTTTTTTTTTGGTAGGCAATAGGTCCAAGGCCACACAGCTCGTAAGTGTCTGAGGCTGTATTTGAACTCAGGTCCTCCTGACTCCAGGGTCAGTGCTCTATCCACAGTACTACCTAGCCCCCCCCCCCCTCATTTCTTCTCCTCACTCTCTTTACTTTGTATCTTTAGCATTCCATTATGTTCTTGAGTACCTCCTAATCCTCATAGGCTCTCTTCTTCTATAGTATATTATTTCTACCTATCTTTCCTCTGAACCCTTTGAAATCAGCTTTCCCCAAATCTAGTATGTGTATCACAGTATGCCCAGATTTTCTCTCCTGCATCACAGACTTTAGAGGGAGTAAATTCTCCTCAGGGATCCCATCATTTCCACTTGAACTACCAAATCCTTCCTGTTAGCAAGAATCAGATCTGGAATAAAATTTCTGTTTGTTGGTTCTTTAGTTTTTGAAGGATGAAATTATTGCTAAGACAAATCAAAGAGCTATTAGTCACATACCCTAGCTGACTGTTTATACTATACAGATTTAGAGATCTAATCTTAAGTGGGCCCTCACTGAGGCAAGGCAATCCTCTTACTCCTTGTTAACTAATTTCCTATCTCACTCCCCATAGAAGTTGTTCCAAACCTTCTCTCCTCAAGTTTCCCACACCTCCATCACCCCTTACCTTCTCAGCTGAGGGTTCTGCTTATTTTACTAAGAATATCAGGGAATATCATGTAAACAGAATGAGAATCATTAATAAAATTTAACCTAAAAATAATTCAATTCAATTAACAACACTTATTAAGTCCCTTCTATGTATATGCAAATCTGTACTGGATTCTGGGGACACAAAGTCAAAGACAAAAAAGTTCCTGCCCTCAAGTAGTTTACATTCTAGGTGGGGGAAAGGCAACAAATGCACAGATAATGAAACACAAAATTTAAAAATTTGGAGGAGAGGACATTCATTACTAACAACCTGAATCATTAGGAATGGCCTTGTGTGAGAGATGGCCCTTGAAATGAGCTTTAAAGGAAGTCAAGGATTCTAAAAGTTGGAGGTGAAGAGGGAGAACATGGTGGGCAGGGGGGATACCCTATACAAAAACATGGAGGCTGGTCATGGAATGTCAGTTAATCTGGAACATAGAATTCATGAGGGGAAATAAGGAAAAATACTAAATTAGTGATGGTGGCGTGACATGATCAGACCTATACTTTAGGAATATTAATTTGGCAGCTGTATGAAGAACAGATTTGAGAGAAGAAAGAATGGATGAAGGGAGATCAGTCAGGAGGTTATTTAATAGTCACAGTGAAAAAAAAAACAAAAACAAACAAAAAATAGTTAAGGTGAGGGATGAGGAGGGCTTGAACAAGGGTGGGTAGTAGGATGAATGAGCTTATGAACATGGGTGAGTAGTGCCCTGGACATCAGTAGAGAAGTTAGAAGGAAGGAAGTGTTCAGGGGAAAAGATAATGAACTTAATTTTGGATATGATGACTTTGAGGTACCTATGGGTCAACTAGGTTGAAATAACTAGCAGGAATTTAGAGCGGGGAATTAGAGTTCAGGAAAGAGACAAATGCTGGTTATCTAGATTTGGGAGTCATCTGCATAGATATGATAATTGCACCAAAGATTATCAAGACACAAAATATAGAGCAAAAGCTATTATTTGGGGGGGGGGTATCGTGGACCAATCTGGGGAAACCTATGGATTCTTTAAAATAACGTTTTTAAATACATAAAATGAAATACATAGGATTACAAAGGAAACCAAATATATTGAAATAGTCATCAAAATACAAAAATAGTAAGTAATTCATGCATAGAAGGTTAAGAACACCTGAAGCAGATGGAAGAGGGTCCAGGAGAAAGTCTTGGGGGTACATTTGTGCTTAAGGGGCAGGACATGTATGAAGATCATGCAGAGAAGAGTAGCTAGGTGGCACAGTGAGGAGAGCACTGGTCCTGGAGTCGGGAGGACTTGAGTTCAAATTCGGCCTCAGACACTTGACACACTTACTAAGCTGTGTGACCTTGGGCAAGTCACTTAACCCCAATTGCCTTGCCTTCCCCCTTCCAAAAAAAAAAAAAAGATCATGCAGAAGAGACTGAGAAGAAGCAGTCTGGCAGGTAGGAAGAGAACTAGGGAAAAAACTAGTGTCACGAAAAGCTGGAGGGAAGAAGAGGCAATGGGGTCAAAAGCTGCAGAGAGATAAAAAGTACCAGTATGGGAGAGGAAAAAAATTGGATATAGAATTCTTGAGAATTCAAGAAGAACATTTCAGTGATGTGGTGGGGACTGTAAGCCAGATTGCAAGGGGTTTGAGATGAGTCAGAGGTGAGAAAATGAAGGCAACAAGTTCCAGGGACTTTTTCTAGGATGCATCTTTACAAATCATATAATATGTGTTTATAATTAATGTTAAAATAGTGTTTAATGCTTATCTTCTTACCATGAGATTACCCCCCCCAAAGGTTACATAACAAAGAATATTTCCAATTGCCTTTTTTATAAAACTGCTCATGTAGCTGATACTTAAAAGGTTTTTGACCTAGTTTTTAAATTTTGTTCAAAGTCTTCAGACAAAGTTGTGTCATATTCCTGTTTTTCATCTCTGTGGGAAAGGAGCCACTGTATGAAATTAAACAAAATCAATGCAAATGGGAGAGGGGCACAGAAAAAGGGGTGCAGGCCCTGGCTTGCACATGTCCTTTATCCCAGCCCCCACCTCACCAAAGACAAAATCAAAACATTTGGCTTAAACAGCAGAGCTGGAACTGAATTTCCTCATACCATACCTCTTCTCCAATAGAAGTAATGGTCAGGAAAGAAGGGTCAAGGGGCCCCCGAACTCCCTAGCAATTAGGGCCTGACAATTTCCTTTGTCCCATCATGCAAGATCCCAAGGGAAGAGCAACCTGGTCAGTAGGGGGAGAATGGGCTAAGTTCAGATCAAGTTTTAGCGACCTATAAGTGGGAATCCACAAGACCTCTGGAGATGCTGAACCCTACTTCCCCCAACTCCCTGAAGATGTTAATTCATTTGGTGGGGACCAGAGTTTCCCTGTATTAGAATAAGTCTATCTTTATCTAAGTCACTATAAATAGACATTCCCAAAGCATGGGTTATCTATCCCATTGAGCCATGCACCAGGACCTCAGGACCTGGTCACTATGGGCATCTTGCATGCTACCCTCATGCTTTCCACCTTTTGCCCAGGGAACCATAATCAAGCCTATATAACTACTGCAACTAGAAAGTTTGTGACAATCAGCTGCCTTGTGGCTTCACTTCCAATCCCTATAACTGCCAAGACCTAAGCTCTCTCTCTTCCTTGGTCTCTATTCCTTAGTACAGGTTGTATCCCCAGTAGAAGGGAAGCTCCCTAAGGGTAGTCATGGTTTTACCTTTGCATTTGTATCTTCAGCATCTAGAATGGTGCCTGGCACATAATAGGTGCTTAATAAATATTTATTGATTGGACATGTTGGTCAAAGGAATTGAGTGTATTTATCCTGGAAAGAAGACTCAGGGAGAAAATCATAGCTGTCTTCAAGTGTCTGAATGTCTGTCTAGTGGAAAAGGGATTGGGCTCATTCTAGGATAAAACCAGAAATTCCATTAAAAATAATTATAGAATATATAAAATATCTGGGAGTTGACATACCAACATACAGAGGAACTATAAGAATACAACTACTAAAAAAAATCAAACAAGAAAAAGAATATACTACAAAACCATCTTTACAGAAATAAAGACCTAAATAATTGGAGAAATATTAATTGTTCAAAGATAGACTATGTCAAGAGGCAACTAGGTGGCACAGTGGATAGAGATCTGGGCTTGGATTCAGGAAGACTCATCTTCCTGAATTAAAATCCAGCCTCAGACACCTGCTAACTCTGTGACCCTGGGCAAGTCACTTAACCCTGTTTGCCTCAGTCTCCTCATCTGTAAAATGAGCTGGAGAAGGAAATGGCAAATTGCTCCACTATCTTTGCCAAGAAACGCGCCCCCCCCCCCACCAAAGGGTCACAAAAAATAGGACATGACCGAAGCGACTGAACAACAAGCTTCTGTATGATTGCTTGGAACTTGTAATGTGACTGGGTATACACCAAAGGAGAGGGCAGAAGAGTACCCACTACACAAGTAATATTGAATGAACATGCCAAAGACTCAAGCCAAGCTTCAAATCAGTCAGCCTAAGCACCTCATTTTAGTGGATTAGTAGGCTCTTAAACTTCGGGTCCTGGTATAGAACGTTACAACTGTGACAGAATCCAAAGTCTTTGAACAGTTAGAAATTCCAATTGATGAAACGAACAATTACAAAGCCCCTACAAGGCACAAGACTGAAGGCCACAGTGAGGGATCGCTTGCTGAACCTGCTAAAGTATAACCCCACTTCCTGGAGCTCTCTTAACAGCTATCCTAGCTAGCATTTGTACTGCACTTTAAGATCTGGCAAAGCACTTGGCATGTGCTATCTCATTTAATCATGACAACAACCTTGTGAGGTGGGTGCTATTACTACTCCCATTTTATAGATGAGAGAACTGAGGCTGAGAGAGTTAAAATGACTTGTAAATGTCTGAGGCAGGATGTGAATTCAGACCTCCCTGACTCCGACTCTAACATTCAATGCACTTTCCCACCTGGTTGCCTCATTTCTTCCAAATGAATGTTCTTTCAATGAAATTCCTTTGCTATATCAATATGGACACTTGAGGTTGTGCAGCATTAATGACTCTGGAATGTGCACCTATTGCCCTTATACTGAGTCCAAATAAGCTTGATGACACCTTAGAGATAATCTAGTCTAGGGGTGAAGAACCCGTGGCCTCTAAGCCACATATGGCCTTCTAGGTCCTTGGGTGCGGCCTTTTGACTGAGTCCAAGTTCTACAGAACAAATCCTTTTATTAAGGAGATTTGTTCTGTGAAGTTTGGATTCACTCAAAAGGCCATACTTGAGGACCTAGAGGGCCACATGTGGCCTCGAGGCCGCAGGTTTCCCCACCCCAATCTACTCCAACCCCATCATTTTACAAAAGAAGAGACTTGTGACTTGCCCACGTTCATACAGCTAAGTAGTAAAGCCAGGATTTTTAAAAAAAAATATGTTTGTATTGGTATTTTTGTTTACATCACCTATATTTCCTGCTATGTTTCTCTCTTCCACCCCTCCCAGAAAACCATCCCTTATGAAAAACAAAAATTACAGGAAGAAAAAAATTTCCAAAGATACTAACACACTGGAAAAAATTTGATATTATTTATAATGTTCTATACCCATGATCCCCCACCTTCTCAAAGAAGTTAAGGGAGGTGCATTCTCATATCTCATCTTTGGGGGCAAAGGCCGGTTTTTATAACTGCAGCATTCAATTTTGATTCTGTGGTTGTTCTTTCCGTTTACATTCTTGTGGTCATTGTATATGTCGTTTTCCTGGTTCTGCATCACTTTGAATGAGTTCACTTAAGATTTTCCATGCTTCTCTGTATTCATCACATTTATTATTTCTTACAGCACAGAAATGTTCTATGACATTCATGTACCACAATTTGTTACCTATTCTGCAGCTGTTAGGCATCGGCTTTGTTTCTGGTTCTTTGCTGCCATAAAAAGTACTGCTATAAATATTTGAGTGTATGTGGGGTCTTTTATTTTTCTATTTTGGTCACCGACCTCTTTGGGAGTATATGCCTAGCAATTATTTGTGGGTCAAAGAGTATGGACATTTTAATTACTCTCTTCACATAATTCCGAATTGCTTTCCAGAATAATTAAACCAATTTATAGCTTTACTAACAGTGCATGAGAATGCCTATCTTCATCACCTTTGACATTGACTTTTTATAGTTGTTGTCCAGCTGTTTCAGTCATTTTAGACTCTTTGTGACTGCATTTGGGGTTTTCTTGGCAAAGTTACTGAGGAGGTGTGCCATTTCCTTCTCCAGCTCATTTTACAGATGAGGAACTGAGGCATCAGGGTTAAGTGATTTGCCCAGGTTCACACAGCTAGTAAGTGTCTGAGGCCAGATTTGAACTCAGGTTTTCCTGACTCCAGGTCTGGTACTCTATCCACTGTGCCACCTATTTGCCCTCAACATTGACCACTCCCATCATTTGTTCTCTTTGTTAATATGCTGGATCTGAAGTAAAACTTCAGTGTTGTTTTGATTTGCATTTCTCTTATTGGTCATTTGGAACATTCCTTCATGTGGTTCTTAATAGTGTGTAATTCTTTTGAGAACTATTTGTTTATAACTTTTGACTACTTATCCATCGAGGAATGTCTCTTGATCACATATTTATGTTATTTGTGTATGTTACCGGATATGAAAATCTAATCAGAGATACCTGATACCAAGATTTCTCCCAGTCACCACTTCCATTCTTATCTTCATTGCATTAATTTTGTTCGTGAAAAAGCTTTTAGTTTTTTGTAACAGAAATGATCTATTCTGCCTTCTGTAAATGGTGAAGAATTTCCCCCGGCCATACCTGTGAAACATACATGATCTGCTTTTCTTCTAATTTTTTGTTGTCTGATCTTTAATATTCAGGTCAGGTATTCATTTTGAATTTATTGCAGCATATGGTGTAAGTATTTGGTCTAAAACTAATTTCTGCCAAACTGTTTTATAGTTTTCCCAATAATTTATGTCAAATAAGGAGTTCTTTCACAAGTAATTTATGTTTTGGAATTTATCAAACACCGAGTTATTGAATTAAATTATTTCTGATTCTTCCTTGTCTAGTCTGTTCCATTCATCAACTTTAAAATTTTTTAACTAAAACCATGTGATTTTGCTGATTACTGCTTTGTAATACAGTTTGAAGTCAGAAAGTGCTATTCCCCCTTCATTCATGCCTTTTTTCATTATTTTTGTTCAGAGCCAGGATTCTAACCCACATCCTCTGACTTGAAATCCACCATTGAAATCCACCTCATTCATTCATCCTAGTTCCCTTCTTTGGTACTACAGAAAGTTTAATCTCTCTTCCATAGGACAATTGTATTCCTTCTCCAATTCTGTCCTTTGCCCTCTACCAAATCTCCTCTAGGATAACACCCTAGTTCTTAGAAATGTTTTCTGCATTACGTGGTTTTAAGCCCTTCAACATTCTGATTGCCCTCTCCTGAATATGGTGCAATTTTTAATGTCCCCCTTAAAACGTTGCCTATAGTTGGACATAATACTTTAGATGTTGTCTCATTGGTACACAGTAAATCAAGTATACCTCTTCCCTTGATGCAGCCCAAGTCATATACTCAAAATTCTCAGCAGGGTTTTACGTCTTTCTTCTCTGCCAAGGACAATGGTCTTTAGAATTTCATCTTTCCTTTGCGTCTCAGAAACAAATTATTAACCTGGGAAAGACCTTAGCTTAAAAAACACCAACGTCTTCTACTGCATCCAGGGTCATGTCCAGTCATCCTGATCTGTATTTGCCATTGGGCCCAGATGGCTCTGGAGGAGAAAGTGAGGCTGGTAACTTTGCTCAGTCCTCTCTCACTTAAAGCCAATTCACTTGCAATTCACGGCATCACCTTCCTGATGTCATGGTCCTCTTTGAGAATGACGGATAAACAACAACAACCCCTCAAAGCAAGTATAGGTTTTTCTGTCATCTTTGTAGGTAGTGAGCACTCTGCCCCTGTTAGGATTCCAGTTTGTCTTGCCTGTTTCCTTTCCCCAGTAAAGCTTCTTTTCCCACAGGATAAATATCGAGCAAAATATCTGGATTTTAAGGCCAATGTGTTCCAGGCAGTGGTTATGAAAAAAAAGGTGTCTCTCAAAAGATATGTAAATCTAAGCCTTCTCACTGAATTCCATTAAGACAAAGGCCTGATTAAAATTTCAATTTTCATATCAAAATATCTCAAAATGCAGCATTAGTTCAGGGAATAACTCACATTCTGAGCTCACACTCTGGAAAGAAAACATTAAACTTCAAAGGATTTGACAGATCCCTAAAGTACAACATATCCATCAGGAAATAGCTATAAATCGAAGTCAAAGCATGAGTCCCCAGTCCAGGACATCAATCTAGGTGGGGTCAGGGCAGACAATTGGCAGAAATCCAAACAATGGGCAAGCAGTGGAGGCCTGTGGAGGCAGGAGGTCAGTATCAGAAACAAAAGGTGCCAGAGGTTCTTGTATTTGTCCTTATTTCTCAAAGAGGGCCATGACATCAGGAAAATGATGATATGACTTGCAGTTGACTTTGATTTGAGTGAGGGAGGGCTGTGCAAGGTCACCAGCCTTATTTTCTCCTCTAGAGCCATGTGGGTCCAGTGGCCTGGTATTCACCAGAATGACTGGAGATGGTCCAGGATGCATTCGGAGACCCTGGCCCTTTCAAGGTCTTTTCAGGTTCTCAGTTTGAGTGAGATAATGCCCATTCAGTGAATAGGCCTCTTTAAGAAGTGAGTCAAGGGATGGCCCCCTTAATGAGAAAAAAAGAGAAAGGAAAAAAAAAATCAAACTGGGAGGAGAAGACCCTCAGGGTTGTTAGTTAAAAAACAGTTACCATTGACATTCACTCTGAACCAGAAGGGCCCAAAATATAGCCATTAAGTGGAACTTGGCCCAACATGTTGGGAAACCAAGTGGATGAAGTATAGAAAACCAGCCTTTGGGATTCAAAGTCAGAGCAAGATCGACTCCGAACTTGAGCAAAAGCAAAAGCTGGCTGGAAGTCATCTAATGTGGAGACAAGTAGCTTTACATGCCTCAATAACCTATGAGGTCATCAATTTATCAGAACACAGTACAGTAATCGATGTTCATTGGAATGTCACTTTAGAGGTTTGAATCTTCAAAGGCAGAATTCTAAAGGCAGTTTACTTATTTCTTCCCCAATTAGAACACAACGCTGGAAGGTGAGTAGCAAATTCTTGAATTTGGTGTTCTAGGTATAAAGGGAAATTAGCATCTTTCTCTTTTGAAGAAATATAATAATGAAAATAAGAAAGTATAAAGAACTGGTAATACTATGTTAGAGCAGCTAGATGGCACAGTGGTTAGAGCACTGGGCTTAGAGTCAGGAGGACTTGAGTTCAAATCCAGCCTCAGACACTTACTAGTTGTGTACCCTTGGGCAAGTTCCTCAACTGTAAAATGAGTTGGACAAGGAAATGGCAAACTACTCCAGTATCTGCCATGAAAAATCCAGATGGGGTCATGGAGAGTTGAACATGACTGAAACAATTCAACAATAGTAGTATTAAAGATAGCCAAATTTTTTTGTATGTATATAAAAACAAGAATCTCTCTTCCTTTGGATTATAGGTTCACAGATTGAGAGCTGACGGGACCTGAGATGTGATATAGTCCTACCCCTCATTTTACAGATGAGGAAACTGAGGTTCAGAGATGTTAAGTGACCTATCTAGCACCATACAGCTCGTACATGTCAGAGGTGAGGAGAGAGAAGTGCAATACTGTTCCCTGTGCCATTCAGTATACAGTTTGGGTTTTTTTCTTCTTTTTAAAAGTATATATTACATTTAACTTGAGGCATCTTACATTGCCCTGCTTGTCTGTGTCCCCTTCTGAACTTTTTTCTTCTGTGTCTATTTTTAACATTTTGTCCACATTATTTTCTTCTTTTTTTCCCTCAATATCACAAATTTCTCTCCTCAATAATTGCCCTCCCTAAAGTACTTCCTTATAAGAAATAAGTATAGTTAGGCAAAACAAATCCATACACCGGACATGTTTGAAAAAGAATGTCTCATTCTGCATGTCTGCTATCATCTCTCTACCAAGAGGGAGAAAGCATGCTTCATCATCAGTTTTTCCAAGTCATAGTTGGGCATTGCATTGATTAGAGTTCTTAAATCTTTCATAACTGTTTTCTTTTACAGTGTTGTAGTTGTCGTGTAAATTGGTCTCCTGGTTCCTCTCACTTCATTCTACTTCAGGTCATAGAAATTTCTCTAAATCTATCCCTTTAATAATTTCTTATGTCACAATAATATTTCATTACATTCATATATCATAATTGGCTCATCTCTTCTCTGATTAATAGACATCTATTTTGTTTGTAGTTCTTTGGTACAATAAAAGTTCTTCTATAAATATTTTTGTGCATGTGAGGTCTTAATCTCTTCAATTTTTTTGGAGGTACGTACCTAGTAGTGATATTGTTGGATCAAAGAATACACACCGTTTAGCAACTTTGGGGTATACTTCTAAATTACTTTCTAGAATAACAGACCAATTCCATGACAGTGCATTAGTGTGCCTGTTTTTCCATAACCTCTCCAACAAAATCTCATTTTTCTTTGTTATCAACTTTGCCAATCTGATAGGTGTGGAGCAGAATATTGGGGTTTCTTTAATCCCTGTATTTCTCTTATTATTACTGATCCAAAGCATTATTTCATATGGTTGTTAAAAGTTTATAACTTCTTTTGAAAACTTTCTGTTCATATCCTTTGACCACTTATCTCTTGGGGAATAGCTTTTCTTACATTTGTGTATACAAGATGTTTGTCAAAGAAGTTTGATACCAAAATTCCTTTCCCCAGTTGATTATTTTTTTTTAATTCTAGGATTGACTTTGCTTGTGCAAAATCTTTTATTTTATGTAATCAAAACTGTGCATTTTGTTTCCTGTGATTCTCTATGTATCTTGTTTAGTCAAGGACTCTTCCCCTCTCCACAGTTATGAAAGAAGCCTCCTTTCCTGCTCCACTAATTTGTTTATGATAGGAACTTTAATATTTAGTTCATATATCTATTTGGAGCTTGTGGCATATGGTATAAGATGCTGCTTTTTAGAGCATCTGATTTCTGCCATACTCAACCTCACTCCACTCAATTTTCCCAGCAGTTTTTTGTCAAATTGTAAGTCTTTATCATAGTAGTTGGAATCCTTGGATTTCTTGAAGATTATGTTACTATATTTGTTTGCTTCTGGGTCTTGGGTATGTAATCTGTTTCAATGATCAACTTCTCTATTTTTAAAGTTAGTACAAATTAGGTTTGATAATTACTACTTTGTGGTAGAATTTGAAATTTTGGAGGTCTCTTTCCTTCTCAATTTTTTGTTCGTTATTTCCTGTGAGTTCCTTGATCTATTATTCTTCTAGATGGATTTTAAAATTATTTTCCCTGTTTCTCTAAAGTAACTTTAGTAGTTTGATTGGCATAGCATTGAATAAGTAAATTTGTTTAGGTAGTGTTGACATTTCTATTATATTGGGATGAACCAGAGACAAGCAATTAATATCTCTCTAATTATTTGTTTTTCTTTGTTCCTGTAAAAAATATTTTGGAGGTGTGTTCATATATTCCCTGTGTGTACTTCAGCAGGTAAATTTTCAGAAGCTTTCTGCAGTCTCTATTTATTTTGAAAGGAATTTCTTTTTCTCTTCCTACTCAGTTTTTTTTTTGTAATATACAGCAAGGCTGATTGTTTTGTGGGCTTATTTTATATCTTGCTATTTTGTTGAAGCTATTATTATAACTAATTTTGATTGATTCATCAAAATTGTCTCAATAAAACACCATACTATCTATAAAAAGTGATAAATGTATGTCATTTTTGCCAATGCTTATTCCATTAGTTTATCTTGTCTTATTGCTATAGCTAGCATTTCTAGAATTATGTCAAATAATAGTGGTGACAATCGGTATCTTTACTTTCCTGTGTTTTTTTTTCCTCCTTTTTATTATTTATTTAGTATTTTTAGTTTTCAGCATTGATTTCCACAAGATTTTGAATTATAAATTTTCTCCCCATTTCTACCCTCCCCCCCCCACTCCAAGATGGCATATATTCTGATTGCCCCATTCTCCAGACAGACCTCCCTTCTGTCACCCCACTTCCCCCCATCCCCTTTTCCCTTACTTTCTTGTAGGGCAAGATAGATTTCTATGCCCCATTATCTGTATATCTTGTTTCCCAGCTGCATGTAAAAAAAACAACTTTTTTTTTTGAACATTTGCTTTTAAAACTTTGAGTTCTAAATTCTCTCCCCTCTTCCCTCCCCACCCACCCTCCCTAGGAAGGCAAGCAATTCAACATAGGCCACACATGTATCATTATGTAAAACCCTTCCACAATACTCATATTGTGAAAGACTAACTATATTTTGCTCCCTCCTATC
>CM053626.1:203545757-203565790 GCA_028646595.1 Phalanger gymnotis | reverse complement strand
AAAAAAAAATAGTCACTGCTAATCACTGCTTACACCATCCCCTTGGGAAGCATCCTAGAATTGGGATGGGGACACTTTTGACCTGGCAAAGGTCATATAGCTAGAAAATGTCTGAGGTAGTATTTGAACCCTGGGAGTCAGGTCTTCTTGACTCCCAATGAAACCCTCTAGCCACTGTGTGTACAGTATGAGATGACATATGTAAAGAACTTTGGAAACCTTAAAGCACTATGTAAATGCTAGCTATTATTATTCCAGCTATCATTGTACTATATCTTCTCCCTAAATTGTAATTCATGGTAGCCAGTGTTATCAGAAAACTCTTAACCTTGTCTCCATCCTCCACCCCCAAAGATTATATTGTACCCAGAAGGCTTCACAATTACACTGGCCTGGCTAGACTTTGGGACTCCTTTGGAACTTTTGGTAGCCAGGGACTCCTCCTCTCAGTTCTAGCTTCCTGCTCTTCTCTTTGAGGGCATCCATCACAGATGGACTGCTATGCTTCTAATCCTACAAACTTGTCCCACAAGGACACACAGAGAGTCAGCATCAGAAGTGGGATACTTCGAACATCCTCTTATTCTGGAGCTAGTGTTCTTTTCCCTGCCTCTCTAGTGCCTTCTACCCCCTGCCACATACAACCCAACATAACAGTCACTCTGTTACTGTTAACAGTAACAGTTACTGTTAACTGTTAACAGTCCCACAGGGACTGTTCCCTTTTCCTATGGGTAAATGCACATGTGACATCAATTACCACTATACCAAGTTCCTAGAACTTATTTTCCTCCCATATCCCATCTCTTGCACTTTCCCCTATTAATGAAAAGCTATGTGTTTGATCTAGTGATGAGAAAAGGAGGGAAAGAGAAAAAGCTCCTGGCATGCCCTGCATGTCTTAGGCTTTATGTTCCCTAGTCTTTTTATCTAATATTTGGGTCTTGGGGTATTTGATATAATTTTAGAACTTGACTTGGGTCTTTGATGATCCCACACCCCAAGTTCTTCTAGTTTGTACAGTTAGGTGCTTATGTTCTTAGTGTTGTACAACCCACAAAGAGGGATTCATTTTACTCCTTCACAGTGAAGCTGACCATTTGATAAAGAATCTCATACTCTTCTCATGAATAAGATGAAGATATGTAGACTAATAATACAGTCAGATGGATTTGGAATTAGTTGAATGACTAGACTCAAAGAGTTAATGGTTCAGTATTAACTTGGGAGGAGGCCACCAAAGGAGTATCCCAGGGATCTGGTACTATTTAACATTTTTATCAAAGATTCAGGGAAAAGCATAGATGAGATATTCATCAGATTTAGAAATGATACAAATCTGAAAGGGATAGCTAATATACAGGGTGACAGTTCTTATACAAAAAAACCCTGAGACTAAATCAACCATCAGGTTGAATCTACTAAGATGAAACTCATTTATAGATAAATGTACATTCTTACACTTGGGTACAAAAAAAATTAGCTTTGTTAGTTCAGCATGAAGGGAACAAGCTTAGAGAGTAGTTTTTCTGGAAAAGATTTGAGGGTATTAGTGGACTGAAAGCTTGACATGATTCAGTAACCTGACGTGTCAGTCAAAAGTAAAAACTATTGTAAGCTTGAGGGCAGTGAGGTGGTGCCATAGTGCACAGAGTCAGGAAGACTCATCTTTGTAAGTTCAAATCTGGCCTCAGACACTTACTAGCTGTGTGATCCTGGACAAGTCTCTTAACCCTGTTTGCCTCAGTTTCTTCATCTGTAAAATGAGGTGGAGAAGGAAATGGCAAACCGCTCCAGGATCTTTGCCAAGAAAACCCCGAATGGGGTCAGGAAGAGTTGGACACGACTGAAAAATGACTGAACAACAAATTGTAACCTGGGGTTCAAGCCTAGATATTTGCATTAAACTTTCCCCATTGGTGGAGAGAATGATTACTCCATGATCCATGCCTGCGTGAGGGATGGAGTTGTCCCTAAGACTTGAGAAAGTTCTTCTGGCTTCAAGAGAGGACGTGTGGCTCCAGGCTCTCTTCAGGGACAGGGTATTGGAAAGAGAAAGACTTTGGAAAGAAGCTAACACATAGAGGAACCAGTGTCTCGATCGTGTCCCTAATTTGTAGCTTGCCACACTAGAGACTTCAGGGAATTTCCTCTTGAGGGAGATCAGGGATTCTTTCTCTGTTAAGCTGTGAGATACCTCACTCCCTGGGAGAGAGCTCATTCACTCACTGTGTTATCTGATATATACTAATCTCCAATTCGCTTCCTCCTCATCTCTGCCTCCAGGTTTCCTTGACTTCCTTCTGGTCCCAGCTAACTTCCCACTTCCTACAAGAAGCCTTTCCCAACTCCCCTTAATTCTTTTGCCTTCCCTCGAAGATTAGCTCCAATTTATCCATATATATTTCATTTGTACACAGCTATTTGCATATGGTCTCCCCCATCACACTGTGAACTCCAGGAGATGAGAGACTTCCTAATGAGCTTATCACCTGGGGCAAAGAATTACCAGCTGGGGATGGAAAGACCTATTAGCCAATATCATAGAAAGGAACAGTCAAGCCTCTCCGCCTTAAAAAAAATCCAGAAAAAGTTTCCCCCTCCTTCCCCTTAGAGCTGTTGTTGCTTCTATGGCCAAAGCAAGGGCAGCTGCTTTTCAAAAAGAGATATAAAAAAAGCCTCTGGCTTTGGAACCAGAAGAGCATGCAGACAGAGCCCTCTCTTCTCAGGAGGAAGAGATAATCCTTTAGCTGAAGTGAGAAGCTAGAAGCAGCATAACAGGATCAAGTGGAAATTGTATCCTGGAGAGTACAATCCAATGGAACAGCGTACAGCCAAGTAGTGTCTGAACAGAACAGTAACCAGCAAAGCCTACCCGTACGACAGAAACTGCTGATTAGCTGGCTCAGCAGCAACATGACGACATCATTAAAATGTATCATCAGCCCTGCACCTTATGTGTGTACTTGACTCATATATTTCCTATGTATGTGCTCTTCCAACTATGTGTCCTGGCCATAGTATGTGCCTCTCCATGGATCTATGTGCATCCAGTCTTCCTACCAATGGACCATATATTTGAAGAGGAGTGTGTCCCAGGCTTATGGGGGAAATATTTTATTGCTATATTTCTTACTGTGTCATTTCAATAAACGCCTTTGCTTTGAACCGTGTACTCTAGCTAACTAATAAAAGTAAATTCATTGGTGGGGGCCTGTAAGCTACCGTCTGACTACAGACCTACAGAGTACCTTGAATCTTAGATTTCACTGAGGATCCCACCTTGTGAATTAGGGGATGCCCGCAGGACCTACCTAATGACAATTGCAAACAGCTAGCTGCATAATGAACACAGAAGTTGAGATCACAGTTCCCAGTCAGAGATATTTCCCAGATGTCATATTTGCATAGGGGTACCCAAAGGTATCCTGCTGCTTCTGATTAAAAAAAAAATCAGATCCTTTTGGAAAGTTCCACTTCTCTGGGGATATTGGATTGGATTAAGTTGACTGTTAACATCTAAAACTGAGCTTAGAGCAATTACTCTGAGTCAATGGCCTTAGGACCAGGAGTGTCAGCTCTTCCTGGATAAATGATTAATTAGCTATAGGCAGGGATCAGTGAAAGGATCCAGGGTCCTCTGATAGGAAAAAGGAACTTGGAAGAGAGATCAAGGGGAGTCCAGGATTTTCGAACAGGAGGAAATAACTCTCCATTTTCCATCAACAACTCTGCTTGATTTGGATTCCATAGAAGGCGATGCCCCTGTGCTGGTTACCTCTGGTTGGCGTCCACACACACATTGGAGAGCTTGCTTAGGTTGTAAGTTTCTTGAGGGCAGGGACTATCTTTCTTTTTCTTATTTGTATCTCCCGAGTTTAGCACAATGCCTGGTATATAGTAGGCGTTTAAGAGATATTTATTGAATTGAATTGAATTGAAGATGCATGAATCCATAAGTTATAAGAACCATTACTTGGGAAGCCTCCGTGGTTCTCTCTACCCCCTAGGATGAAAAGGTAAACTCTTTTGCTATTTAAAGTCCTTCATGATTTGGTTCCAATCTACCTTTCCAGACAGATTTCACATTATTCCTCCATCCCCCATGAAGGCATGGATCATGGTATAAGCATTCTCTCCACCACTGGGGAAAGTTTTATGCAAATATCTAGGCTCAAACCCCAGGTCACAATTTGTTGTTGTTCAGTCATGTCCAACTATTCACATTATTTAATGTGAGTTGTTATTACTGTTTTTAGGTTTGGGGGCAAGAGAGTTCCTTTTTGATGCCATCCCGAAGGGACTTGCTGTGGTGGCTCTTGTAATGATTAACCTTTATATAGGCCTTCAAACTTTGCAAAACATTTGATATCTCATTTGATCTTGACAATTCTGTGAGGTGGATGCCATTATTCTAGCCATTTGACAGCTGAGGAAACTGAGGCACAGATCAGTTAAATGACCTGCCCAGAGTTACATAGCTAGTTCATATGTGATGTTAGTTTTGAATCCTGTTCTTCGGGACCCAAAGTTCAGCATTCTATCCATGACACAGCGTTACTTCTATCCTAGATAGCAAGGCTTCTGAGGACCGAGTCAGGAAGCCACAAGGTGGGGCCTCCTCACATACTGCATTCTTCAGTCAGACTGGCCTTCTTACTCTTCCATCTCTTATCCTCGGTGCCTACAATGTTCACCTTCACTTTTACATCCTAGATTCTCTAGTAGCTCTAGTCAAAGCTCTGCAAAAATGCCACTCCTATCATGAGCCCTTTCCTAATCCCCCTCTGCTTCCCACATGCTAGTGATCTCAGCTGACCACACCCTCCCCTCTCAAATTATTTCATATTTACTCATCTGCATACATGTTGTATCTCCCTAGTAAGCTTTTTGAGAATCAGGACTGTTTGGGAATACCCAGCACCTGACACAGTGACTTGTACATACTGGGTTCTTACTAAATGTATGTTGAATGAATAATAGGATAACTGCCACTATCTGGATCAGCAATTCTTAAAAGTGTGGTTCCCTAGAGGTCCTCAGGTACTTTGGGGGGGGGTCCATGAGGTCAAAACTATTTTCATAATAATACTAAGATGTTTTAATTTCTAATATGGTAAATATCCCCAGATATAGCTCACATCAACAATTGCTCTTTTAGGGGAAGT
This sequence comes from Phalanger gymnotis, assembly GCA_028646595.1. Classification (NCBI taxonomy): domain Eukaryota; kingdom Metazoa; phylum Chordata; class Mammalia; order Diprotodontia; family Phalangeridae; genus Phalanger; species Phalanger gymnotis. Next base: position 203,560,622 of record CM053626.1, on the reverse strand, counting down.
CATCAATATTTTTTAAGAGTGTTTTGAATTTTGAGACCAAAAAGTTAGAAAACCACTGATCTAGACCACAAGATCTCTAGAAAAGCAGAGAACTAATGCTGAATAGAAAAATAACTAAGAAAACTCAGATTCTCTTTAAAATGGCGCCAGTGATAAGCAATTCATTAATTCGATAAACATTTAGTAAGCACCTCAAATGGGGTCATGAAAAGTCAGACATGACTGAAAATGGCTGAACAACAATACAACAACAAAACATCCCTGGCATCAGGCTGGGTGCCAGCAATGGCTATTGAGTTTATACAGAGTCTTAAGATTTACCAAGTTGCTTTATGTACGTTATCTTATTTGATCCATACAATAACTTTGCCCCGTAGGCTCTCTCAGTGTTATGGGGCCCATTTCACAGGGAAGGTAACTGAGGTTCAGAGGAGTGACCTGCCCAATTCAAATTTCAGTCTCTCCTGACTCCAAGTCTGACATTGTTTCCATTCTACCACATTGCTTCCTTCCATAGCAAGAAGCTTAATCAGTCAAAATACCTTCAGTTCAATGAGGTTATTGGTGTAGGATTTAGATGAACCCAAAACTCATTCTCATAAAAAAATTCCATTTTTTATCTTTCGCTTAGTTTCCTTAGTAAACACTTTTCAAAAATTCTAGTCATCTGTGTATAGGCTTAAAGAGATTAGTTTTTATCTCTAGTTGGATAGGTGTGGGAGAAAGATATTAGAGGACACCTATCAGCCAATAGCTATACTGGTAGCAGGGTTGAAGTAAACAAAGCCATAGAGATAACTTGGAAACTGTAGACTTGAGAGAGACAGAGAGACAGAGACAGACAGAGACAGAGAGAGAGACAGAAACAGACAGAGATATATGGAAGAAGGGAGGGAGAGAGAGAGAAAGAAAAGAGACAGAGACTGAGAGACAGAGACAGAAAGACAGAGAGAGGCAGAGAGAGAGAGAGAGAGAGAGAGAACACCACATAACACCGACAGTACTCTTTGAAACTTCCAGTGCCTTTCCTACTTGGTATAAGGTCCCACAACCTTTGACAGAGGCACAACCAAGAGGATGTTAGAGGGGGGTCAGGTGTTGTCAAGGATGCTGCTGTTGATGATCTTGGGACACAGAATCATCTTCACTCAGCCCTTGGGCACCATCTGCGCTCAAAGCCTCAGGGAGTTTGCTGCACAGCCCAGTATGTAAGACTTCCTTAGGAACGTATGTAACACAAGGAAAGACATATATACAGAGAAAGTAAAGAAGGAACAACACCCCCAGCCCCAGAGCCTCACAAGCTTCATGGCTCTCCTGTTTTCTCTCTTTTCAATGCAGAAAATCACCCAAGGAGCATCATTAAGTATCCATATAGAGCACAGGAAGATTCCAAGAGGCAGAGGTGAGGAAGGAGTGCGTTCCAGGGAGATGCAACACGGAAGCAGGAGAAAAAGGCTGAGTAGGTGGAACACTAACCAAATAATTTGACTCAAATGTAGTGAATAAAGGGCAGTGATGTGAAATGTCTGGAAAGATATGCTACAGCCAAATTGTAAATGCCTTTAAATGCCACGCTGAGGAATTTGTATTTGATCCTAGCGGCAATAATCAAGGAAGATTCCCAAGTATGGGAGTGATGTGGTCAGACTCGCACTTTGGGAAAAATCCCTTTGGCAGCTGTGTGGAGGATCCATTGGACTGGGGAGAGACTGGAGGCAAGTAGATTAAATGGGAGGCTATGGTCATCACGTAAGTGAAGTGAAGGGGAGAGACATGAAATGTTGTGGAGATCAAATTGAGAAGGCTTTCCTACTGATTGGATATGGGGTTGGGATGGGGGTGGGGGGATAAAGGAAAATGAAAAATCTCTCCCCTCTGTGCTAAATATCACAAGAGACATCTTTCCTCACATTACTTTGTGCAAAGCTTTGCATAGAGGAGATGCTCAATAAATGTTTTTCATAAATTGATGTGCATCTAATAGGTACTTAATACTCGGTGAATAAATTAATGAAATGTTTGTTGAGTGGATTAAAATAAATCATCTTATGGAAAACCAGATAACTGCACAAACTTGTTTTGGCCAGAGTTGTTGTCAAATCCTTGGCCCTTATGGAGCAACCCCACGGGGGATACAGGAATAGTCTCAGATGAAGGAATTAGATATACAGCCATTTGCTGAAGCAGAGACACAGAAGCATCATGGACCACTCCCTAGGGTTCAAATATGCCTGGTACTAAAAGGCACTAAAAACAATGTGGTCACAGATTGACAAGATACCCAGGACCTAGACACAATAACTCGCTCTCTAATGATTACCAGCTAGTATAAGGTAATTGGTGGAAAATCACACAAACAAAATGAACATGCCCGGGACCTCAAACCATTGTCTTTAAACTCCTTAACTCATCCTGAGCATCATACCTCACTCCTCTTTCCCCCTCTTCTTGTACATAATCCTTCTGCGTAAGCAAAATTATGCCAGCCAGTTGTCTCAAAATATACCTGCAATGTTCACATTTCTTCCTTTCCTTAAATAGCCTGGTTAATGCAACCCAGAGGAAAATGCTGGTGCAACCACAGTGTCTTACCCCGAGCTGCTCTCCTCCCACCTGGATACTCATTCATACATTCATTCATTCATTGGCTACCAGAGGGCAGAGAGGACCAGGACTTTTCTCATACCCCAGGCCACTTCCTGCCTAGATTCCACCAGGATTTCCCTTTCCTCTCAATTTCCTGACAATATCTCCTTCTCATTTACCCCTTTCCAGGGATGACCAGTCTTCTCATACCCACTCCTGAGGGAGGGAGCCAGGATCATCAGAGTCACTCTGACCCTCGACCACTCCATCTCCCCCCACTCACCCCCATCCAGGTTGTTGGACAGACATGATCATTGCTTATACCGCTTTGATGGATGAGGTGTCACCAATGACCAGACCACTAGGCCTCACTTACTACCTGCCTTGCCACACAATGCACCCTAAAGACCCCTGAGATCTTTTCATTAGCCCTGCAGCTGAACCTTCATATCTGTGTTGTCTCCCTACATAGAATGTGACCTCCTTCAAAGCAAGAACTCTAATTTTTCTGGGTTTTATCCATGGCTTTTAGCACAATGCTTGGCACATAAGTGTTTAACGAAGATTTAATTCGTTCCACAAACATTTATTAAACGACTTATTATGTAGCAGGTACTGTGATAGATATAGAGAATACAGAGACAAAAATGAACTCCTTAAGGAGCCTATATTACCTAGGGGTGGGGGAAAAAATAATATGAACACAGATCATTAAATATAAAATATACGCAAAGTAAATAAATTTTCAGTATAGTAGGAACTAACTGGGAGGATCAGGACAGTTTCCATACAAACGGTGATAAACTCTGCTCTCTGAAGGAAACTGGGCAAGGCAAATGTGAGGAAGTAGTACACACTAGGCATAGGGCACAGCATGTGCAAAGGCATGGAGGAAGGAGATGTATAGTACTATATTGAACAATAAGAAGGCCAGTTTGGCCAGAATGGAGATATGTGAAGGGGAGTAATGTTTAGAAAGGTAGGCTAGAACCAAATTGTGAAGGACTTTTTTTTCTTTTTGAGTGAGGAAGTCAGGGCAATTGGGGTTAAGTGATTTGCCCAAGGTCACACAGCTAGTGTGTCAAGTGTCTTGAGGCCAGATTTGAACTCACATCCTCCTGACCCCAGGGCTGGTGCTCTACTCACTGCACCACCTAGCTGCCCCTGTGAAGGACTTTTAGTGCTGAGCAGAAGAGTATGTACTTTATTCTAGAGGCAAGTAAGAGTCACTATAGCTTCCTTGAGTAGGAGAGTGATATGGTCAGACCTGTTCTTAAAGATGGCTCATCCAAAATATCAGCTGTAATAAGGATGGATTTGAGGTGGGGTGGGTTGAAGCAGGGAGACCAATTAGGAAGCTATTATAATATTCCCAGGGAGAGGCAGATAGCGTGTTTCCTTGTGAATTCTTTGGAATTTGTGGTTGGTCATTGTGTTGATCAGAGTTACTAAGTCTTGCAAAGTTGATTATCTTTATAGTATTGCTGTTTTGGTTTAAATTGTTCTCCTGGTTCTGCTCACTTCACTCTGTATCAGTTCAAACAAGTCTTTCCAGGTTTTTCTGAAACCATCCCTTTCATCATTTCTTAGAGCATGCTAGTGTTCCATCACCTTCATATACCATAACTTGATCAACCAGTCCTTAACTGATCAGCATTCCAATTCTTTTCCACCATCAATGTTCCTGTTTTTCCCACAGCCCCTCAAGGAGCTTAAATTCTAATAAAGAAAAACAACATATATAAAGGACCACATATATAGAAGGGAGTATTAGTCTGGGGCACCACGGTCTCATGACCTGCCTTTACAAAAGCCATAATACTATTGATTTTATTACTAAGCCCAGAACAAGAGGTGGAAAATCAATCTAACAATAAACTAAGCTAATAAATAAATAAATAATAAATAAAACAAGCTAACTTTCCTTTTACTGTAGAGGGCAACACCATCCTCCCAATCTAATCTCCCAGGCTGGCAATCTAGGTGTCATCCTGGATTCTTCGCTATCTCTCACTCTCATATCCAAGCTGTTCCCAAGGTCTGTAGATTTTACCTTTGCAACATCTCTCAAATATTCCCCCTTCTCTCCTCTCCATTCTAGTGCAGGCTTTCACCACCTCACACCTGGATTATTGCAACAACTTGTTGGCCGGTCAACCTGCCTCACATCCCTCCCCTCTCCTATCTATCCTCCATTCAGCCACTAAAGTGATTTTCCTAAAATGCAGATTAGATCATGTCACTCCCCACCCCCCCAATAAATCTCAGTGGCTTCCTATTGCCTCTAGGAGCAAATACAAAATGCTCTGTTTCTTGGCACACTTATTACCTGTGTGCCCTTGGGCAAGTTACTTAATCCCAAATGCCCTGCCTTCCCCTCCCCCCACCAAAAAAGAGGCAAAATGCTCTGTTTGGCATTCAAAGCCCTTCATAACCTACCTCCTACCTTTCCAGTCTTCTTACACTTTACTCCCCAATACATACTTTTTTATCTAGTGACACTGGTCTCCTGGCTATTCCATGAAAATACGCCATCCCTTAGCTCCATTTCCTCTGGCTGTCACTCATGCCCAGAACCCTCTTCTTCCTCTCCTAGGACTACTGAACTCCCTGGCTTCCTTTAAGCCCCAAATAAAATCCCATCTTCTACAGAAAGCCTTTCCTAACCCCTCTTAATCCCAGTGCCTTCCCTATGTTAATTATTTCCCATTTATCTTATATATAGCTTGTTTTGTATATATTTGTTTGCACATTTTGTCCTCCATTAGATTGTAAACTCCTTGAGGGCAGAGACCTTCTTTTGTATCCCCAGCACTCAGCACTGTGCCTAGTCCTTAATAAATGTTTGTTGACTGATTGGTTGATCACCAAAATGGTATAGTCAAAAGAACACTGGATTTCAAGTCAGAGAACCTAAGTTCAAATTCCAGTTCTCTAGCTTTAGGCTAAGAATATATCAATGTTTGGATATGTTGTTTAATGTTTAAATATCAATTTTTCCAATAATAGGTCCTGTTGTAGAAAAGAGGGTTCAAATCCTGGTTGGCTTTGCCACTTGCCTGTTGGGATCTCATTTTACCCCTTTGGGCTTCATTTCTCAATTATAAAATGAGGGCATTGGACTAGATGACCTCTAAGGCCCCTATGATCTAAATCCATGATGCTTTGGTCTGTCAAGGACACTCGGCCCAAGTTCAAGAATTCCAAAATTAAGTAGATTAGTTTCCCCAGAGTCTGGGATCATGGATTCTAACAACCGTTTAAAGTGTTTTTATTTAATTTTGTTTAATTCAAACTCAAATAAAATTTAATTTTATTTAAACCATTTTAATAAAAATCCTTCTGAAATATATTACACAGTCCCCTACCTTATTAACATATGCCAGATATGATGTTTCCTTGGTAACTGTCGTCATATTTTTGATAAGACTACTTTTAAAAAAAAATCTGAAAACACTGAGTGTTGTTTAAATGTTTTTTAAGAGTTTATGTGGGGCAGCTAGGTGGCACAGTGAGTAGAGCACCAGCCCTGTAGTCAGGAGGACCTGAGTTCAAATGTGACCTCAGACACTTGACACACTTACTAGCTATGTGACCTTGGGCAAGTCACTTAACCCCAATTGTCCTGCCTTCCTCCCTCAAAAAAAAAGAGTTTACGCTCAGTTAATCTTCGGATTATAACTAGAAAATGATATGGTCCCTTTAAAAGAATGCCTTCTGGATAAGAACAGACACTTTATGAAAGAGCATTTGGGTGGGGGTGGGGGTGGGGGTTGGGGTTCCAAACCTGTGATTTCATCAGTGCAGGGAACCAGTAGTGTAGAAACTTCTTTCCCCTCTGCAGGCTGGCAGCTTATCTGTAACTTCCAGTCTCTGAGAGTCGCCTGAGAACACTAATAAGTTAAGGGATTTGCTCATGTTCACACAGCCAATACAATAATAATGATGATGAGCTAACATTTATTTTTATGTAGTGTTTTAATTGTAACCTGAGCCCCAAAGCCCGTTGGTGTGGGATCCTCTCCTTACTGGTGGAGATCAGAAGGGCAGGGTGGAGATTTCCCAGAGAAGCAATCTGTCAGTCTCTTCTGGCTTTGCAGTTGCTCCGGGCACTTTCTGGCTTCCCGCTTTGACAGAGAAGGTGGGCGGTGCCAACTCTACTTCAGGTTGCTGAAGGAAAAATGACTTGGAGAAGAAGTCAACATCTTCATCTAGGTCTTCTACTGTGTCTCCATCTCTAGTTTAGTACTCTGCAGACTTCAGGGCATTTTCCCCTTTGGGTGAAATCTGGGGCTCCCTCTTGGTGGAACTGAGTTACCTTACTCCCAATAGGAAAGCTCTTTCACATGGTATTGTCTGCTATTTGCCTTCCTACAAATGCTTTCTCTGATTTCTATTTGTTATTGATTTGGATAAAGAGATTTCTTTACTATTTGCTACGTGTGTGTTCATTGCGGAACTTGTATTTGATGGGAAAGGAGTCAATTTTTGGATGTAAGACTGGGCATCTTCTTTTCTCCATTAAGAAATAGTGATCAAAAAAAGAGAAAAAAATAGTGATCAGAGGTTTAGCTTGAACCTAAAAATTATATCTACTAGTCTAACAATATTTAAGGGAGCAGTTAGATAAAATTCTATCTTGATGTCCCTTTTAACTGAGGAGAGCAAAAGGTCAGCCTCCGCCCTCCATCTCTCACTTCCCCTCCTGATGGGAATTAATGTCTGTCTTGGAAAAGAGGCTAGAGATGTCTATCATTGGTTCTCTATGAATCATACATGATGTCCCATGCTACACGTGGGAGACAGCCTTGCTACATAGGGTTTGTAAAGTGCTTTCCATGTTACTCATTTAATGTTTATAACAACCATGTGAGGTAAGTGGTGTTATTATCTCAATTTTAGAAATGACTTGCCCAGGGTCATATAGCTGGCGAGGGTCTGAGGTCAGATTTGAACTCATATACTCTTGAATCCAAGTTGAGCGCTCTACTTACTGTGCCACCTACCTGCCTCGAATTAGCACGTTGAGATTTACTAAGCTCTTTATATATATTATCTCATTTGAGCCTTACAACTACCCTTTGAGTTAAGTGTATGTCAGAATCAAGTGTCAAGTCAGAACTCGAACCCTTATCTTGACTCTCAGGCCATCCCTCTCTCCACTACACCATGCTTCCTCTCAAAAAAGAATATACAAATACTACAAACAATCACTTGAAAAAATGTTCAGTCTCACTAATTATCAGAGAAATGCAAATTAGGACAACTTTGTGGTATCACTTTGCACTCATCAAAAGTGGCAAAAATAATTAAAAGGGACGAAACTCACTGCTGAGTGAGTTGCAGAGAAATGGGAGCATACACATTGGTGGTGGAATTGCAAATTGGCTGAATCTATCTGGATAGCAATATGGCAGTACCCAACAAGAATCACAAAAATAGTCATATCCTTTGACTCAATAATCTCATCATTAGTGATGATAATGGCATTTATATAGAACTTTACAAAGCACTTTTCATATGGTACCTCGTTTGATCCTCGCAACAACCCTGTGAGGTAGATGCTATTATCTGCAGTTGGCAGATGAGGAAACTGAGGCAGATTAAGGGACTTGCCCAGGGCCATACAGCTGGTTAATGTCTGAGGGACAGTTAGGTTTTGCTTACTTCAAATCCTACATGTTATCCACTGTGCCACCTGGCTGCCCAAATAATTATACTAAGGTATAGTTATTTAAAGTATACCCTGTGCATCATCAAAAAGAGCTATTTGTTCATTTGTTCTATACATTTATATTAACATTATGTGTAACTGAAAAGAACTGGAAACTTCTAAACCAAAGCATAGCAATGTAATGGAATATTATGGTGTCATCAATATTTACAAATATTTGGATTTAAAGAAATTTAGAAAGATTTTTGTGAAATAATACAAAGAAAAGCAACCTGAACCAGAGGAAGAGTGCACAACAAATTCAACTGCATGAAAGGAACAAGGGATACACACACACACACATGCACGCATGCATGTGCACACACACAAAGGAGATGTAGAGGGAGTAGCTAATAAGCTATTATAGTAAGATAAATGTCTCAGTAGGGCAGCTAAATGGCACTGTGGACAGAGCACAGTGCCTGAAGTCAGGAGGACAGGAATTCAAATCCAGCCTTAGACACTTACTAGCTGTGAGACCCTGGCAAGTCACTTAACCCTGTTGGCTTTAGTTTCCTCATCTGTAAAATGAGCTGGAGAAGGAAATGGCAAACCACTCCAGTATCTCTGCCAAGAAAACCCCAAATGAGATCATGAAGAGTCAAACATGACTGAAGCAACTGAACAACAAGAAATGTCTTAATCCCTGTGGCAACAGCCTCCTGATTGATCTCCTGGCCTCAAGCCTTTCTCCTTTCCTGTTTATCTTCCGTACTCCTCCCAAAGCGATCTTCTTAAGCACAGGTTTGATCATGTCACTCACCAGACCAATAAATTCTAGTTGCACCCAATTACCTCTAGAATTAAATACAAACTGTTGGGCATTTAAAGCCCTTCACAAACTTACCTTTCCAGCCTCTACAAGTGGGCCAGACTGGCCTTCTTGCTGTTCCTCACCCAAAATAGTCTGTTTCCTCTCTCTATGCCTTTGCACATGCTATCCCTCCTCCTAGGATGCCCTCTCAACTCACCTCCATCTCTTAGAATCCCTAGCTACCCATAAAGTTCAACTCAGATGCCATTTTCTACAAGAGATGTTTCCTGACCTCTAGTCAGTAGTAACTTCTTCCCCAAATTACCTCGTGTTTACTTTGTATGTACTTTTGATATATTCATGTTGTTCAGTCACTTTAGTCATGTCTGACTCTTCATGACCCCATTTGGGGTTTTCTTGGCAGAGATACTGGAGTGTTTTGCTATTTCCTTCTCCGGCTCATTTTACAGATGAGGAGACTGAGGCAAATAGGGTCAAGTGACTTGCCCAGGGTCACACAGAAAGTAAGTGTCTGGGGCTGGATTTGAACTCAGGTCCTCCTGACTTTAGGGATAATACTCCATCCTCTCTGCCACCTACTAGTAGCCTTGGGCAGTAAATAGCAGAATCAAAATTCAAACCCAGGTCCTCTGACTCTAAATCCATTACAATGATATGAAGTAATGCTAAATAGAAGGAAAGGAATTGGTTTTGGTAAAGGTATAGATTAGTGTGAATTTTGTGGGCCAAATGCTTTCGGAAAGCCATATGCCAGGCTATATATAACACATAGGGTGTTGGAATCATGCCATACTAGAAGCAGTTGAAAGGAATTGGGGATATTCAGCAGAGAAAATAAGACTCGAGGGAAGTGATAAGTGTCTATGTGTATTTGAAAAGCTCTTATGGACATGGAATTGGACTTTTTCATTGCTTTGCCCCAAAGGACAAAACTAGTAGCAATGAGTGGGAGTTGCTAAGAAGCTGTTTTTGGCTCTATAGAAGAGAAACATCCTGGAAAAATGAGAACTATTCTGAAGTAGGATGGGATTCCTCAGGAGATAGTGAGTTCTCTGTCATCACAGACAATCAAGGAGAGACTGGAAGACTACTTGTGGATAATTTAAAGGCAGTTACTGTTTGGATACATGTTGTATTAGATCAGTAGTTCTTGAGCTTTTTTGTGTCATGGATTCCACTGGCAGTCTGGTGAAGCCTACGGTTGCTCTTGTTGAGTCCTTTTTCAGTTGTGTCTGACTCCCCATGACCCCATTTGGGGTTTTCTTGGCAAAGACACTGGAGCGGTTTGCCATTTCCTTCTCCAGCTCATTTTACAGGTGAGGAACTGAGGCAAAGAGGGTGCAGTGACATCTCCCAGATCACATAGCTAGGAAGTATCTGAGGCCAGAGTTGAACTTGGATCTTCCTGACTGGAGGCCCAGAGCTCCATCCACTGTGCCACTTGGCTGTCCTGTAGTCTCTGGACTCCTTCTCAGAAATAACTGAAACTATTTGGACTGGCCTGGACTATTGCAATAGCCTGCTGGGTGGATCGGCCCGACTGAAATCTCCCCCCAATTCAATCCGCCTTCTATTCAGCCACCAAAATGGTTTTCCTAAAGTGCAGGTTCAACCGTGTCATACAAACACATTCAATAAACTCCAGTGGTTCCCTGTTGTTTCCAGGACCAAATACAAAATAGTCTGTTTGGCATTCAGAGTCCTTCATAACCTAATCCCCTGCTACCTTCCCAGTCTTTTCAAACCTTATTCCCTGACATATACTCTTCCATCCAGTGACATTAGCCTCCTGACTGTTCCATAAACAAGACACCATATCTCTCAGTTCCAGGCATTTTTCTGGCTGTCCCCCATGCCCAGAATGCTCTCCCTCCTAATTTCTTTCTACTGGCTTCCTTCAAGTCCTAAATAAAATCCCATATTCTACAGGAAGCTTTTCCCAACCCCTCTTAATTCTAATGCCCTCCCTTTCTTAATTATTTACTGTTTATCCTACATATAGCTCGTTTGTACATATTCATTTGCTTGTTGTCTCTTCCATTAGATTGTGAACTCCTTGAGGGCAGGGGCTGTTTTTCGCCTCTTTTTGTACCCCCAGTGTTTAGCACAGTGCCTGGCACATATTAGGCACTTAATAAATGTTTATCGATCTATTGTTTATTCTTACATTGAAAGAAGTGATAACCATGGAAGAATCACAGTGGATAGGAACAGAATTCATAGGATTAACAGGATTCTGTAATTTAACTTATAACTATGGTTATAATTGGCTGGGAGACTAACGTTTAAGCCTCATCATAAAGTAGTTTTTCAAGACTGACATCCAGGCTGCACTACAATATCTGTCCATTCCCAGTATTTGTCTGCTAGTAACACAAGCCAGGCTTGGACCAATCCTCTTGTGGGTGGCCATCTTTTCCAATAAAGAAGCTCTCTCTGCAGTGAGCCATGGCCTGTTGGAGGACATTGCAGCTGCCACCTCCCAGGCCTCCAAGGACTTTCAGATCTTTTCACAAGGTCATCTACTCAAGGAAAGGAAATATAAAAGCATCAGGGGCGACTAGGCACTGAGGTATGAGCTTGCTCATTTGTAGCACCTAGGACTAGCTGCCACGTGAGTGGGCTTGCCATAATACCAAAGAGAAGGACCTTGTCCTTTCCCACCACTCATCGGAGTCACATCTTGCCATTTGGAGAGTCATAGACAATAGGCCCATTTCTTTTTTCCTTTAAGGAATCGAGGGAAGCCAGTAGGGGAAGTTGAGGAAGGAGAGCATTCCAGAGAAAATGGCTGGAGCTGAGAGATGGAGTATCTTGTTTGTAGAATAGCAAGGAGGCCAGTGTTACTGGTTCTAAGTATATTGAGGAATAAGGTATAAGAAGGTAAGAAAGGTAGGAGGGGGCTAGGTTGTAAGGGGCTTTGAATGCCAAACAGAGCATTTTGTATCTGATCCTGGAGGCAATAGGGAGTCACTGGAGTTTATTGATCTATGTGTGGGTCTGTGATATGGTCAGGCCTGCAGTTTAAGAATACTGTATCATTTTGATGGCTAAATAGAGAATGGAGTGGTGTAGGGAGAGACTTGAGACAGGTGGAACCACCAGCAGGCTATTGCAATAGTCCAGGAATGAAGTGATGAGGGCCTATACTAGAGTGGAAACAGTGTCAGAGAAGGAAGGGAGCATATTTGAGAGATGTTACAAAGGTGAAATCCACAGTGGAAATGACCTGTCCTATATCTGATTCATTTTTCTTCACTAAGTGCCTTTGATCCCTTTCCATTTGGGGGAGAATCCCCAACCTTGTAAGTCACAACTTTGACTACAATTAGGATCATTTGAAGGATGCCTGGATGGATGGGGCCTGTAAACAACTCAATAAATAAGAGAAAAGGTAGCCCCCTTTCCTTAGAAGTCAGCCTTCGCTCACAACTGAACCTAATCCACAAACCTTAGTGGCTGGATAGGAGACAGATCCTTCAGCTTCAGCCGAGTTATGCATGTCTGTGTTGGAAGAGGAAGAACCCAGCTCTAGAGAGGAAATGGCTTTTCATTTTTTCCTCGGTTGGGGATGGGGAGAATTTCTCTAACCACACCATATACAATGTCATCTTATAGTGGAGAAACTCTACCAGTAGGAGTTGTACCCAGCAGAGAGCAGGGCCCAAAGAGACCAGCTATTCCTGAGTACAGTAGAGTTGAGTTGAGCAGAAGAGAACAGGCCCCACCCAGTAGATTCACTGTATTCAGGGAAGCTAGTGAGGACACCATGAGAAAAGATTTCAGAGGCTTGTGGTTCCAGAGGTATGAGTTACTTTGTTAATTTACATCTCCCTATTAGTTTATTCTACGTATGTTCTTATTCTTTCCAGTGCCATTCTATGTATTAGAGGGAGACTGTACCCCAGGTTTATAGAAGAAATATTGTATAGCTGTTGTTATTACTATTTCATTTCATTAAATGCCTTTGATTTAAGTTAATTGTGCTTTTTGGCTCACCATCGAAGGTGGGCTTCTGAACTAGAGTTTTAGCAGCACAGACCCACAGAGTACCTTAAAGGAGGGTGGTTGTTCCTCGAGAACGCAATCTACAAGTTTTTGTTGAGAGGGATATGGGAAAGGGGCAACCACTACAAATGAGGAAACTCGGGCCCAGAGAGGTTAAGTGAATTATCTGAATTTCCACAGCATTACTGGGATTTGAACTCAAATCTTCAGATTCCAACTCTAGAATTCTTTCTACTGAACCATACATGCTGAAAACTGGTATAGTATTAATAAAGTGTAAATAATAAACAAATTTTGTGGGCTTGTTGTTTTTTTTTTTACAAAGTCTTAATTTGGCATTCGTCAACTGTTCTAGTCTAATGGGAACAACATAATATATCAGGAGATGCAGAAAACTTCACTCTCACTAGAATTTTAATGAGTTCCCTCTTCGTATCTTGTATGGTCTTTTCTCATCATCATTGATCAGGAAGGTGGGGGGGGGGTAGGGAGAACAAAAGCAAAAATAAACAAACAAAAACCAGTAAGAAAACCCAAGTGGTAACCTTAAAAATACAATTAAGGAGACATTTCATTGAAACATTCATCCTTACATAATAACAATCAAAACCTCAAAGAATTATTTCCCCTCAACATGGTGCATTCCTCATTTACCTGATGTTTCTCACCTGCCTTACTGTGTGGATATTAAAAAAATAAATTCAGCCTGATGTGTTAACACCAGTCGCAACAAAGAGGGGTGAAGTGAGGCAGAGAGAGAGAAAGTCTCCCAGACAGAGATGGGCAGATGGGAAAGGGGGGGGGATGGAAGGGAGGGCAGAGGAGAGAGAGACAGAGAAACAGAGACAGAGACAGAGGATGAATACAGGGAGTTCCCTTTAAATATCTATTCTCCTTCCCTATTTGATTCAATAAGCTTCAGTTTTGGCTACAGAACTTAACGGACATTGTAACTAGAAAGCTACAATGGAACAATGGATAAAGTACTGAGTCTGCAGTCACAAAGACCTGAGTTTAAATTCTGCCTCAGACACTAGCTGTGTGATTCTGGGCAAGTCACTTAACAACTCTGTTTGCTTTAACCCACTGGAGAAGGAAATGGCAAACCACTCCAATATCTTTGCCAAAAAACCAAAAACCAAAAAACAACTCAACACCAAACCTTTGGACAGTGAAGTCAATGGGGTCACAAAGCATCAGACACAACTGAATAACTGAGCAACGACATAGTAAAGTGAACTGGATTTGGAGCCAAAGGCTTAGATTCAAATCCCAGTTCTGCTATGCTATCTCTCTGAATTTTACTTTCCTCCTCCATAAAATGTGAGGGTTAAATTTTTTTGTTGTTTAGTTGTGTCTGTGTGGCCTCATGGACCATACTGTCCATGGAGTTTTCTTGGCAAAGATACTGGAGCGGTTTGCCATTTCCTTCTCAAGTTCATTTTACAGATGAGGAAACTGAGGCAAACAGGATTAAGTGACTTGCCCAAGGTCACACAGCTAGTGTCTGAGGCTGGATTTGAATTCGGATCTTCTTGACTCCATGCCATTCACTGAGCCATGTAGCTGCCTTCAGGAAGGTTGGACTAGATGATCTCTAAAATGCCTTCTAGCTCTCAACCTATGCTCCTGTAATCCAAAGGATGAATATCCTTTTTTTAATTTTTTTTTTATAATTTTATTGTATTTTTAAAAAAAAATTTTATTATTTAATATATTTAGTTTTCAGCGTTGATTTTCACAGGAGTTTAAATTACAAATTTTCTCCCCATTTCTACCC
>CM053626.1:203521525-203545257 GCA_028646595.1 Phalanger gymnotis | reverse complement strand
TGTTCAAAAGTAAAAAGGTTTTTTTTTCATGCAACTAGAAAATAAGATACACAGGCAATGAGGCATAGAAATTTATCATGCCCTACAAGAAAGGAAGGGAAAAGGGAATGGGAGGGGAGTGGGGTGACAGAAGGGAGGGCTGACAGGGGAACAGGGCAACCAGAATATACGCCATCTTGGAGTGCGGGGGGTAGAAATGGGGAGAAAATTTGTAATTCAAACCCTTGTGAAAAGTAATGCTGAAAACTAAACATATTAAATTAAAAAAATCAAAAAAACCATTTATTATTATCATCATCAATATTCTAGTGATGAAACTATCCAAATAGAACTGGAATGGTTCTTAGATGCCGAGCGTGTAGTCTATCACTGGGCCTTAACTGGGTCTAGTTCATTTTCATGGTACCTTTTTCATTTCACATTTCAATGTTCATGATGAGTGCTTACAAAAAGATTCCCATGAAGATGCCCACAATTTATGTGCTAACATTTGTTGCTGAGGATATGGGATTTTGATGCAAAGGTAAGTATAGGGGAAGACAATAAAAGATATGTCAGAAAACATGGCTGAGGAGTAAAAAACAAAGTATTGAAGGACCTGTAGACTGATCTAAAATGCCTATATATCATGGCTACATTTAAAAAAGGTGGGGGGGGCACTGGATATTGTGAATACTGAATTATTTCCCCAAAAAAGGAAATTAAATCTTCTATCAGAAAGAAAACAATTAGCAAATTATGTGGGAATAATTTATGAATTATCTGTCTGTGTACAGTCAGACCATTAACTTTCTTAAGAAAAGATAAAAATCGATACTAAATTAGAATAGCTTAGCACAATGTCCGACACATACATTGCAAGTGCTTAATAAATGCCCTATCCTCCATCTCTCCCTCCCTCTGTGTCTCTCTCCCTTTCTCTATATCTCTCTCCTTCCCTTTCCCCACCTCTCTCTTCCTCCTCTATCTCCCTCACTCTCTCAGAAAGAACAAAACAGAAAAGATATAGCATGTGATTGAGGCAATTACAATCTAACCTCTTTAAGCAAGTTGTTGATACTAAAAATAAATAAGAGAATAGACACTGACACAGACCTTTCAGGAACCTCAGGTTAACCTGAGGAAGGTAAATCAATTACAACATGGAGACCAAAAGAGCCTCAATAAACACAGAATCTCCTTGCCAAGTGGAGAGATATGGTAGCCAAGGGCAATAGCAGTGTTATGGGCCCAGATATTAGAGCACACATAGTATGTTCTACCTGCTGGCAATTTGGGTGGAGGTTTGGGGAGACTGCTACTGAAAATCAATCAGTTAACAAGCATTGAGTGCTTACTATGTGCCAGGCACTGTGCTAAGCAGTAAGAATACAAATACAAACAAAAAGAAAGACAGTCCCTGCCCTCAAGGAGCTTGAATTCTAATAGAGAAAGATAATACGGAAAAGGAAGCCGAAAGGGATTCTGGCTAAGGTATTTGGTGCAGGGGCAGGATGGAGAAATGTAGATTGCAGCCTGGAAAGAAATGAGCAGATGGCTGGCCTGGGTGTCCTCCTTAAATGTAGGTTCTGAGAGGAGTCATCTAATCTAAGGGATGAGGGTACTTCCAAGGTGTCAGTTCCAAGGCTGTAATCATATTCCAGGATGAAGAGGATTCTGGGGCATGATGGAGAAGTCTGGAGCGCAGCCTGGGAAGATATACTCGATGTGCAATGTTCCTAATTCAGATTATGCATATGTATCCTTTAACTGTTTCCTGTCAGCTTATTATCTGGTGATACAAAGCTTTTTAACTGGCAACTAAGCCAGAAATGAATGTGTGTACAAAAGGCATGAACAGCTATCCTCCTAGTGCTTTTCAAGTGAGGAGAGAGAACTGCTGTTAAGACCCTGGGTAGGAAAGAGGTAGCATTAGATACCTATTCTCCCAACCTGGGCCTCCATGTGGCCATGCATGTATAGCTCTGCTCTTGCTTCTCTATGTAATGTTTATTTTTTCCTGATCATAAGAGAAAAAGTACTGGAAGCAGAATAGACCTCATGAACTTTGAAAGGTGGGAAAAACCACCAGAGATCTAGCAATTGGAAGCCACTGCAGAGTCTGTAATAGCTGCAGCAGCTGAGGCTAGTAAGGAACCACTGCAGAGGAGCAATGCTCAACCCATCCCCAGTCCTCTGCAAGCCAGAAGGCAATCTGTCCATTGCAAACCACAGAAGTGAACTTGGTGGGCGGAATGTTGGTAATCACCACTTTCAGTACAATCTCCCTAGGGACTAAGGTCATAGAGGAGAGTGCACTCCCAGTTTCAGAGATTTCTATACTTTGGATCTTGTTATCTCTTCTCGATAACTATTTCTTTATAAAATCCCATTGATGCCAATTGGTTAGTTGATATCAGGTCAGTAATCACTGCTTAGATGACATTAGGGTAATATTAACTAAACATTGATATTGGACAGGAATATATCAGATGAGGCACATGAACTCACAGTTGTGAAGGTCTGTAAACTGGGTCATAGTTTCCTCATTGGCAAAATAAAGGGGTTGGACAAGATGGCCTTGGAAGTCTTTTTCTGTTCTAGATCATTGATCTCTTCTGTCATCTATGAAGTAAGGAGGTGGAAAGAGAATGACAATAGTGATTTGGGGAGCACTGAGGGAGCTAGTAATCCTAATGCTTGTTGGAATAAGATTGAAGAGTACTTGGATAGGACAGAAAGGCCAGCTGGGGGAGTGGATTTGGTATGATGGGGATTCCCTAGTGATTTCATTCTGGGGAAAACGAATGAGTCAATGCATGTAAAAAGAGCATGAGAGTCCTGGTTGTATGAGGCCTGATATAAAAAAATCAAACCGCTGGTGAAGGGGAGTGGTTTTTGTTGTTAGTGTCCACCTCAGTACCATATATCAATGACTGAGCTACAATAAAAAAGACTATAAGGTCAGATTTTTTTTTTTGTCTTGTACGCTGTCTCTCAGTTGTGGACTTTTAAGCTCCTATTGATTTGGCCAAGATTTCCTGATCAAGAGTAGGAGAGAACAAAGGATGATCCAAGACCCAGGCCATCGTGACAGCAGTGTGATCCAGAGCAGACCCACACAATGAACTAAAGGCCTTTTTCTAGACTCCTAACATTTCATGGATGCCAGTGGAGCAATCGAGCTACACATCTGTTCTTTTTCCCTCTTCCAGCATGCCTAGCTCAGCTTCTTTTCCAATTTTCCACATTTCCTTGACCATGTTTTTTTATGCTATTTCTTCCTCTCCACCCCACCCAATACATCTCTCAACTGTCCCTGGGGTCACACGCAGTTCTGATTCCGTGGAGACTGTGGTATTGCATGAATTTTGACCTTCTAGCACAAGGGGGAAACCACAGGTTTCAAAAGGATGGGTTTTTGTGTCAGGGAGCAGTTTGTCATTGTTGAAGACACTGTATTTTTCCAAATATAATTTAATTTGTTCTCTGTCACCTACTGAATTGAGGACCCAGACAGATTGCCCTACAGTGCCCATCCAAGATATATGTCCTGATGGATTAATTCAATGGTCTCTTTTTCCAGTGGCACGTCATAATCTGGCTGCCATAGACATCTTCTTGGTTTTTCCTGTGTGTATTACTAGACTGATATCTTTTGAGTAACTGTGGACCTCATGGAGAAGGCATGGTATTCTAGGGCTTGCTACAATGGTCATAATGTTCTTTACAAAGAGAAATATCTGGATGGTCTCAGAACTTATAGGACATTTGGATTCTGTGTTATATCTCCTCCATGACAGTGAATCCTTTTGATGAGAATACATATTCCTGATTTATGCCTCCTTTTATAGTGACAGTCTGGGGAACATTAAACAACAGTAATCTCTGGTTGACTGTAGCAGGAAATCTTGTATCATCTTAACATAGCCATGGAAGACAACTTTGTTGGTATTAAGAGATTACAACACTCATGTAGAAAAAGAACTTATGTATAAACAAAAGGGAATTAATTTTTAAACCAAAAAAATATGCATTATAAAAACATTTCATTTTCTTGTTCAACTTAAGTCTTGTGAAAAAGGTGCCTTTGCATATTAGGTAATTATAAATTTAAAGATACCAAATTTGCCCCTATATATAGTCATGCACACATGACAGAAATTCGTGAGCAAACTTAATAGCAATTTCATTTCAAGAAAAATTATTTGCTTTAGAAAATACAGACTTAGGTTATATATTTTTCGCATGTGGGTTACATAAGTCCACATGGATTTGTATAAATTTGGCTTGAGGAGGGGAGCAGAAAAAAGGGCTATTGGGTTGGTCATTCTGCTCTCTTCAGAGAAGAGGTACCAGACTAGAATTATATCTAACTCTTTCCCCAAAGAGTGCTAGTTTAGGGCAAATCATTTTTTTTCCTTAGATTCAAGTTGCTTTTCTGATTGTTATCCCATAAAGGAAAGTTGTGCCCTCAAGGTTATATACAAAGGCTGACTGCTGCATTACTTATCCTCTCTTTGCATCAATTTCTTCACCCAACAAATGGGGAGCAGATGGTTTCTAAGGTCCCTCCAGCTTTAAATCTATGATCTTTGAGGGCAGGGACTATCCCATTTTTATAACTCATCTCCAGTTCCTAGCATAGTACCTGGCACATAGTAGGTAGTTATTAAAGGCCCACTGATTAAATGTCGTACATGAAGGGAATAAGCAATCATCTTTTTTGTTGTTGTTGTACTATGCTATGGAAATGATTGGTTTTTTCCATAAATTAAACAAAACAAATAAAATTTTAAAAAATGAATAAAAAAGAAACATGGTTGGAAAAGTAGATTGGAGCCAGATGGCAAAGGGCCTTAAATGCCACACTAGGGAGGCTATCTTTTATCCTAGAGAAAATAAGGAGCCACTGATGTTTTTAAGCAGGAGATTGGCTTGATCAGATGCAGGCTTTAGGAAGATTACTCTGGCAGCTGTATGGAAGACAGAGGGACAGGAGAAAGACTTGAGTTAGGGAGACATATTAGAAGACTACAGCAATAGTCCAGGCAAAATGTGATTCTGAACTAACTAGGGTGGTGGCCTTCCAAATGAAGCAAAGAGGATGAAGCTAACCTAGCCTAGTAGCAGCATAAAGGGAGAAAAGAGATATTGGGAGATCAAATCAATAGGACTTTGTGACTGATTAGATGATGTAAGGAGCGGAAGAGAGGGGAGAGTGCCTTAGAGGTTTTGAGACTCAGTGGTAGGAACGTGAGAGGATAGTGGTGCTTTCAACTGAAATAGGGAAGTTGGGAGAAGAGACTGGTTTAGGAGGGAAGGGGATGAGTTCCATTTTGGATGTGTTGAATTTAAGATGCCTGTGGGACATCCAAGTGGAACTATCCAACAGGCAACTGGAGATGCAGGACAGAAGTTCAGGGGGAGAGATTAGTGCTAACTAGATAGATAGATTCCCAAAACTAAACACAGTCAGTTTAGTGGTAGATGTGTTAATTGAACCCATGGGAGCTGATGAGATCGCCAAGGAGACTGAATAAAGTGTTAAGAGAAGAATGCCTAGAAAACAGACTTGGCTGATACCCAGGCCTAAGGAGTAGGTGACGAAATGGAACCAGCATAGAGACTAAAGAAGAAACCTATGAAATCTGGTAGGATGAGAACTAGAAAGCATCATGGAAGCTAAGGAAGAAAAGGGGTCAATAAGAGTGAGGAAAAGATCATAGGATTTAGCAAATAAAAGGCGACTGGTAATATTTATGGCAGCACTTTTTGTAGTAGCGACGAATAGGAAACAACGTAAAATGTCTATCAGTATGAGTGGGGCGAAAGAAATTGTGGTACGTGAACGTAATGGAATATCACTATCATAAGAAACAACGAATGTGAAGAATATGGAGAAACGTAGGAAGACTTCTATGAACTAACGAAAATTAGAGTAAGCTGAACCAGGAAACTAATATACAGAATGACTAAAATAGCGTCAATGGAAAGAACAGCAATAGCAAAATAGAAATTGGATGCTGCATAATCAGGTTGACCTCAAAAGAGACATGAGAATGTATCTCCCTTCCATCTTTGTAGAAGTGGGGGACTACGGGTATGGAACACTTCACATCCTGTTAGAAGAGATTGATATTTTGGTTAGTTTTGCTGGACTGTCTTTTCCCTCTTTCTTATTCTTAGTTACAAAGTTTGTCTTTCTGGGTATGAGACAGGGGAGGGATATATTTGGAAAAGGAGGTTATATAAAAATAAAAGATAGCAGTACCTTTTTTTTAAAAAAGGTCATTGTTAACCTTTGAGAGAAAAATTATTTTAGAAGAGAGATGGAATAGGAAGCCAGATGGCAAGAGGTTGAGTGAGTGGGTGGTGAGGAAGTGGAGGCACAGAATATATACTCTTCTTAAGGTTTTATCTGTGAAAAGGAGAAGAGAACTATTGGACCCATACCCTACTGAAGTGTGCCCTATCCTCCTAGCCTTCTTTTATTGAGGCTAAAAAACCCCATTTCCTTTAGGCCCCTTCCTAAGTTATCAAAATAGTTAACAATGGATAGCTGATAAGACCATGAGAAAGTCTAAAAATATTTTTATCAAACAATAGCAGTTTAAAAAATGGCAAAGAACATATCTCTAGTCTGAAAATATCACCATCTACATGAAAACAAGGGTCTGAGAGGAATGAGGCTTGGCCCATCCCCAGATGAAAGCAGCAAGTTCTTTTACTCGTATTAATTACTTGCAGTGGAAACAGCTAAAAGACAGAGGAGAGGTCAAACAAAAGACAAGGGCAGAAGCCAAAGGGCAGGACATTCCAGCATTGACATATGGGGCCTGCAATTGCCAACTGCTGGATTACATCAGAGCAGGGTAAAGAAGAGTGGAATCCATTCTGTAGTAATCTGGGCCAGAACATATGTTAAGTATATAATGCTTTCGAGCCAGGCTTCGTGTTACAGCTTGTGCCTAAAGGAGACACCAGCACTTGCTAATTATTTAAAGTCTTCCAACTGGAAAATATAATAAAGTAGAACTAACTCAAATAATTTGAAAAAAATCACGTCCATCATACTGACAGATGAATAAAACCGAAGTTAATTTCATTTAAATGCAAGGCAGCATGGCAGAGTCCATGGAAGGCAGGACTTGAGGTCACATTCCTTCCTGGTGATTATGGCTATGTGACCTTGGGCATGCAGCCTCCAAAGCCTTGGGCAATTCTCTAAGACCATAAGGTGCATTGTGATCATGAACATCTTGTCTTTCTACCTCCATTGCAGCTCTGTTTACTATTTTTCATTTATCCTGTAAATAGCTTGCTTTGTATATATTTGTTTACATGTGGAGTCCCTCATTAGATTGTGAGCTCCTTGAGGGCAGGGACTATCTTATGCTTCTTTTTGTATCCTCAGAACTTAGCATAGTGCCTGGCACATAGTAGGCCCTTAACAACTGTTTGTTGATTGATTATTTTCTGTTTATCCGTATTTATGGATGGATTTGTGTGTTCATATGTTTGAATGTTATCTTCCTCACTAGACTGTGAGTTCCCTGAGGGCAAGGACTGTCTTTTGCTTCTTTTTGCATCTCCAGCACTTAGTATAGTGGCTGGCAGGTAGCAGACACTTAACAAATATCTATTGATCAATAGACTGATTGAATTCCTCTCCTTTTCACCACTCACACAGCCAGCCTCCTAGTTCAGGTCCTCATCCCCTCTTATCCAGACAATTGAAACAGCCTCTTAATTGGCTTCCCTGCCTTAATTCTTTTCCTTCTCTCATCCACCTCCCACAGAGTTGCCAAAGTGATTTTCCTAAAGTACAAGTCTGATCGGAGTCACTGCCTAGTCAATAAACTCCATTGGCACCTTATTGCATCTGAGATCAAATATAATCTCCTCCTTTTGGCTTTTAAAGCCCTCTACAACCTATAGCCAACCTACCTTTCTAGGCCTGTATACTATACTACTCCCCTTTCAGAATTCTATGCATAATCTAAACCGATGTCACTGTTTCTTGAACCCAAAGCTCCATCTCTCATCTCTGTGACTCTGCAGGCCACATGTCCCATACCTAGAATGCATCCTTTCTTCATCCTGGCCTCTTAGAATTCCTACACGTGTGTGTACATGCAGGCACGCACACACATATACACATGTGCATATATGCGTGTACATATATATGCATATACTATGTGTATATGTACACACACACAAACAGCTAGGTGGTACAGTAGATAGAGGGCTGGACCTGGACCTGTTCAAAACCAGCCTCAGCACTCCCTAACTGTGTGACCCTGGGCAAATTACTTAACCTCTGTCTGCCTCAGTTTCCTCATCTATAAAACAAGGCTAAAAATAACACCTCCCAGAGTTGTTGTGAGCACCAAATGAGATCATATTTGTCGGTGTTTTGCAAACCTCAAAGTGCTATATAAATATTAGACACAAAAATCCATTTTGTATACACACGTATATATGTACATACATGCATGTATGTGCGTGACACACATACATACTTACAGATTGTCTCCACCAAAAGCATCTAAGCTCCTTGAAAACAGGGATTGGCTCATTCTTGTCCATATCCCTAGTCCCCAACAGAGGGGCTGGCACGTCCTAGGTGCTTAATAAGTTCTTACTGATGGATGACATCATAGATTTCAAACTTGAAGGGACTCATTTTCCAGATGAGGAAACTGAGGCTCATAGAGGTTAAGTGACTTATCCAAGATGACTCAGGTAATAGATAGGAGCTCCAGTTCTCTGACTCCAAATACAGGGCTCTTTCTTCTAGATGTGGTTGTTTTTGCATTGGTGGAAATCTCAAGCCAGTGGTTCATTTGACCCAAATTACAACTTCTTGATTGACGCTTGGCATACACTGGAGGCAGTGGAAAGAGTACTGAATCTGGGTTCAAATCCTACCTCTGATATTTATTAGCTATGTGCCTACGGGCACACTGTTTTTCTCATCTGGAGTTTCCTTATCTGGAAAAGGAAGATAATAACACTTGTATTGCCTACTTTACAGAGTTGTTGTAAGGTTCAAATGAGATAATATATGTAAGAGAATTACACCTATATAAGATTGGTATGGGGCAGCTAGGTGGCACAGTGGATAGAGTGAAAGGCCTAAAGTTAGTTCAAATCTAGCCTCAAACACTTGCTAAGCTATGTGACCCTGGGCAAGTCACTTAACCCTGTTTGCCTCAGTTTCCACATCTATAAATTGAGCCAGAGAAGGCAATGGCAAACTGCTCCAGGATCTTTGCCAAGAAAACCCCGAATGGGATCATGAAGAATCAGACACAACTGAAAAACGACTAAGCAACAAAAAGACGGGCATGGCATGTACATATGAGTTATTTAAATGTGTAAACGTGGCTTAAGAGTGACACGTGTAGATATCTCTGGAATCTAGCTTACCTCTCTTTAAGGTAGGCTGTGATTTCTGCCTTGCAGAGAATAGGAAAAGGACTGTGATTAGACACTTTCTCATTCCCTCTCCTGGATATCTCTAAGAAAGGTAGAATTAACTCTACCTCTCTAATTCAGGCTAGAATTAATTCTCTCTTCCACCCATCAAATATCGGTATATAGAGATTTGAGTCTGGTTTAGAAAAAAATATGCTTCTGTGATGACTCTTAAGGGGGAGGGGTAGTGCTTAGCTTACACTCACCAGCTTACCTCCTTTCTGCCAAGTGCTGGTTACACAAAAGACCATCACATGTAGTACATAGCCACTAAAGCCATTTATCCTAGCTAGCAAAAGAGCAAATGGAAATCTCAGATGTTACACAGACTAGGGTATACCAAAGAATATACGAGAGTAAATGAACTTTTTAGCTGGGAGTAAGATGAGATCTCTACTCGCATCAAGAAAAAGCTTAATTTCACCCAAAGAGATCTATTCTTGCAGTGTCTAGGGTGGCAAGCTGGAGATTAGGAATATGTAGAGGAGCCAGCTTTCCCCACATGTCTGCTGTTTCCCTCTCCCCACCCTGGTCTTTTGAAAGATTCTCTCTCTTTCTCTCTCTCTCTCTCTCTCTCTCTCTCTCCTCTTCTCTTCTCTGTCTCTATCTGTCTCTCCTCTCTCCTCATCTTTGTCTCTGTCTCTGTCTTTCTCTCTCTCTGACTCTCTCTCTTTCTTCAACTTGGCAAGTCCCTTATGGTAGACAGTGTCCCCTTGACTTTCTCTCCACTAGTCAGGTGACTTTCAGCACATGTAGCAGCATGCAAAACACCCTAGCTTTGGTTAGTTGGGTTGGAAGTTTGGTTAGAAGTACAGTATTTTGCAGATCTCAGTGCTTGTGACTATCAGCTCTCATTTTTATCTGTTTTTAAATTATTTTATCCTGTTTTACAAAGTCGCATCAGAAGTTCATTTTCCCTTTCTCCATTGAAATATCAATTCTCTGCTGTTCTTTTTAAGAAACTATTAAAATATAATTATCTAAGAGGAAAAAAATCACATTCCAACCACAGTTTTCAATTAATCCAAACTGGCAAGACACCAAAATTATCTTGTGAATTTTTGGCAAAATAAAGCAAGAATAATTGTGACATCCAACAAGTGATAAGAATCCTTACTTAGTGTTTCAGCATTTAATTTATCAACTTGTCTCTTCTCTCTTCATTCAAGTGACAAAAGAAAGCACTGGCAGAATGAAATCTTTTCCCCATAGCAACTTTTCTGTGTCATGGATTCCTGTGGCAGTCTGATGACGCCTACAGACCTCTCCTCAGGAGAATATTTTAAAATATATAAAATATGCATTTAAATAATAAGTAAAATAAAACAATATTTTAAATACATAAAACAAATACAAAGGATTAAAAGAGAAGCCAATTATACTAAAATATAATTATAAAATCTTTTTTTTAAAAAAGTTAACAGGCCTCAAGTTAAGAATCCCTGTGACTTACAGCACAAATTAATAGATTTCATAGAATCCTAGAATCTCTGAGTTGGAAGAGACCTGAGAAGTCACTTAGTCTAACAGGAACATTCTCTATAGTATTCCAAGTTCTGCTTGAAGACCTCCCATGAAGGGGAATTTACTACCTCTTAAAGCAGATAATTTCTTTTATTTTTAAACAGTTCTAATGGATAGGAAAATCTTTCAAATGCTGAGCAGAGATATGCTTTCCACAACTTCTATCTATTGAAGTAACCTTGGAATGATGGAACATTTTAATACTATTCTACCTCTCACACAATTAGGATACATATGCATATATATGCATATATGTTTATGTGTATGTGGAGAAAGAGAGAGAGAGAGAGAGAGAGAGAGCATAAGTATTTCAGCGAGGACTAAACTGGATGAAGTACAGATTGGGTTGTGATGGGTTCCAGGGAAAGGGGTGCCCACATCCACTAGATTAGGAGTCCTTTGAAGTATTGAGAAATATTAAAAAGAATTACACATGTAGTGGCAATCAGTACCTGGTTTTACAAAGAAATATTTAAAACAAATATATCATAATTCTAGTTGGGTTTTTCCCCTTTCCTTTTTGCTCATATACAAAAAACCAAAAAGGTAATCAAGTGCTTTTTCAGTCAAGCCTGAATCTGAAGATAGTGGTAAATAACTGGGTAGGAATTAACCTATTTTTCCAGTCCCCACTCCCTACACATACACACACACACACAAACATGCACAAGCACATGCACACACTGCACTTCATTTCTACTGCCCATTGTCCATACCTAGAATGGACTCTCTACCAATCTTGGCCTCTTAGAATCTCTCCTTTAATATGCAGCTCAAACATACCTTCAAATGCTATATAATGCTAGTGACAGTGATGATGATGATGATGACGAATCCAAGCAACCTAATGAATTTCAGAAGGTCACAAGGTCCTGGGAGGCCAGTGGCTGCAGTGTCCACCAGAGGGTTCTAGCAGCAGCAGGAGTTAGCTGACGCCAATGGATGAGTGGGCATCAGAGAGAGATATGCCAAAGGAACAGAAGATCATGCTTGGATCACGCTTGGCATTTGATCAAACCGCACTTTGGAGAAGTCAAATGGGAAATGACTAATTAGCCACCTTGCAAAAAGTGTGTTCCAATAAAGCTTAAGTATTGGCCTCTCAGTTGATTGTACCAGCAGAAATAGGTTAGGTTACTGAATTAGATTGTATTTTTCTCTAATCTGCTCTGCAGTTACTTTTGCCATCATGGTTTCTGTACAGGAATAAAAGGACCTGCTCTATGACAGATTCTTGTTGTATGTAGGCCTTTTTCTTCACTTCCCTCTTATTTTTTAGGAATAAAGAAACCCAGACTAGACTAGACAAGACTAGATTAGACTAGAGCCAAAGGTAGATTTGTTTCTCCAGAATCTGAGATATGGGTAGAATGAAGCACTATGGAGCCTAATCCTCTATTAAGAATTTACTTTGAAAAAAGGAAAAATATAGTTTCTTTTACGGAGACAGCTAAGTGGCTCAGTGGATAGAGCACTGGGCCTGGAGTCAGGAAGACTTGAGTTCAAATCTGGCCTCAGACACTCACTAGCTGTGTGACCCTGGGCAAGTCACCTAACCTCTGTTTGCCTTAATCTACTGGAGAAGGAAATGGCTAAATACTCCAGTATCTTTGCCATGAAAACCCAATAGACAGAACTGGCATGTTATGGTCTACAGAGTAACACAGAGTCAGACATGACTGAACAACTGAACAACAATAGGGTCCTTAGATAAGATGCATGAATGTCATTTGTATGACTGTGTATTGTATCTACAAATAGACGTGCCAAAGCAATGAATCCGTATGCAACCACGTGGCCAGTTTTCAAGCAGGAAGCGTAGTACCCTGAGCTGGAAGCGTAGGCCCCAGTATCAAGGTGTTGCATCAAGCCTTTTACTCTAGACTTATTTTTGAACTTGTTACAACTTCTGTTAGGATGGAAGCTCCTGGAGAGTCGGGATTGTTTCCTGCTTTGTATTGTCTCCAGCACCTAGCGCAGCTCCTGGCTTGTAGCAAATCCTTAGTAAATGACTGTTGATCAATAACTAACACCCCAAAATGTTGAAAAAACTGGTCGAGTAATTCAATATGGCAGAAGGGCTCACCTTTATTGCCTACTGCAGAGTAATTCTCAAATGTCAGGGTTTACCCAACTCAACATGTTCCTACTCCCGTGTTTGCAATCATCTCCAGAGCCATAACTGACAATTTCTGTGCCCAGAGCAAGTGCCATGAAATATATTCTCGAATCAGCCTTTAAAGACAAACTCAGTTTGGGAAATGGGGGAAGGGGCGCAGGGTGGACACTCTAAAATACAACCTGTCAGAGAGAGCCTGAGACCTGTGGACGCTACAAACCCACTACTGGGAAGGCTACAACTAGGCAGAACTGGGTGGACCAAGGCAGGGTACGGCTAACTCAGGGGTGGGGAACCTTGGCCTAGATGTCACACGTGGCCCTCCAGATCCTCAAGTGTGGCCCTTTGACTGAATCCAAACTTCACAGAACAAATCCCCTTAATAAAAGGATTTGTTCTGTAAAACTTGGACTCAGTCAAAAGGCTGCACCCAAGGACCTAGAAGGCCACATGTGGCCTCGAGGCTGCAGGTTTCCCACCCCTGGGCTAGCTAATAGGGAGAAGAAATTTGCCATCTGCTAATGTCCTATTTTAACCTATTTTAATTATTCTTATTGATTAAATGCTAACCTCAGTTATTTCTAGGTGCTAAAGAACTGCAAGGTCTCTCAGTGTCCTCTAAATTTTAGAACCCTGGACAATGCCCCAGTCACCCTGCCTTAGTTATGGCTCTGATCCTCCTCCTGCCTGCATTGTGCAGTGTGCTAGGGTGCTGCACTTACTATAGAGCTGATCCATTTTTTTCCCCTTTCTTTAACCACTCTAAAGGCTCTTTGCTTAGGACAGCATTTTGAAGATTTAGAAACTAACTGCTGGTTAGAATTTATCTCCCAGACAGATGTGCCAAGAAGTCTTAGGAATCAGACGGCAGTTCTGGGAGCAGAATAATCTATTAACTTGTTCTGTGGTTGCTACAATTACACAGCTGTACAAATCGCAATCTAGCATCTCATCCAAAGAGACTATATTTTTACTTTTTTTCAAAGTAAAAACAACATTTCTCAAAAATTCAAAGAAAGTATTATTTCCTCCGGCTGGGAGTTTTATGAAAGTAGGCACTTTTGAGGGATGCCAAACCATAAAATACTTCTCAACACTACTCAGATGAAACCCTAAAACCTGTCCAGATAATGAAGATCTATGGTAGTACTTACCATGTCTAGGGGAATCCTCTGCACTTCCCTATTGCTACCAGAAAGGAAATCGTTGGATGAAGGAAATCAGAAACTACAAATTTTCTGTGGGAGCTGCTTTTCTCAGGAAAAGGGGCTTGCTTTTCCATGAAAATGACTTAATAATTTTACAGAATCAGTAAAAACAGACACAGGCTCTAGTCAGAAGCGGTTCCTGAGTAGGCAATATTGCTAAAGGACTCAAGCCTTTAAAAAAAATGTTCTCCAAGCATTTAATGTAAGGTTGTGAGGTTTTTTTGGGGGGGGGGCAGGAAGGGATGGGACTAATCAGGCTCTTTTGGTGTATGGGCCTCTTAGGTCTTTGATTGGAATCTCAGAAAAGCTTTCTACATAATTAACAGGAGAAAATGGTGGACATCATCACAAGGTCTGAGCCTTTTAATTCCCAGGCTTATATAGATTCTCCAAATAAACCTGTCACTCATGCAAATTATTTTTGCTGTTATTATCATTATTCTTATACGTTCCGTTAAGCACAACATGGAGCATCAATATAACAAACTAAACTTACTAATTACATTGGAATCAATTATTTTCAATGCTTGATGTATCATAACAATTTTTGTTCCTTCCCTTTTACATTCCCATTGGGATTCTTTCTCTCCTCATTCTCAATCACTTCTCTTCTCATGTGGTTTGTAGTCTGTGTGTCCTCTGATCTACTGCTTTTTTTTTTTGTCTTTGCATTATTTCATAAAGCTTTTTCCAGAGTTCTCTGTACTTAGAGAATTATAGACCCCACGAGCCAGAAGGGACTTTAGAAGCAGTCTCGTTCAAATCTCTAAATAACTTATCTGAGGTCCCATAGCTAGTAGGCAGCATAGCCAGGATTTGAACTCAGATTCTCCGACTCCAGATACAATACTGTGTCCTTAAGTGTCATTGTGAATTACATGATAATGTCCCATTGCATGGGAGACATCATGGATTAGAGCAGGGGAAATGGGCTAGACTTGAAGTCAAAAATCCTTTAGTTCCAAACATGTGGTCATGGGCAAAGTGGTTTACCTCTCAGTATAACAGGCAAATCTTTGAAATTAGGAATTATAGATGAGTCTCTGATCTGCATATGGCTAGACTAAATAAAACATTTATTATGTAAATATCATAATTTATTTTACTATTTCCCTTCCTCCTCTCCCCTTTTTTTTACATTTAGATTGATTTCAGTTTTTCTGTAATTACAAATGATGCTGCTATTGAACTATTTGAACCTATAGCTCTGTTTCTTTTTATTTTTTTTGTTTTTTGTTTTGGCAGGGCAATTGGGGTTAAATGACTTGCCCAAGGTCACACAGCTAATACATGTGTCAAGTGTCTGAGGCCAGTTTTGAACTCAGGTCCTCCTGACTCTACTCACTGCGCCACCCAGCTGCCCCTCTTTTTCTTTTTAAAATAGCCTTTTTGGTGTATATTCCTAACAGCAGAATAAATCAGCCAGAGGATGTAATTTTTTTTTTGTAACATATCACTTACTGCCACATTGCTCTCCAGAAAGATTCTATAAATCTGCAATACCACTAACAATGACCAGTCAGTAATAGATCTCTCTAAAAGGCAGCATGTTATTCATGTAATTTATATTGTATTTTTCCCCAGAAAGGGTAAGACAATGACTATTTGGGGGGAAATTTGTTTAACAGGATAACTACTCTAGAAACACTAGCTCTATTTGGTACTTAATATTTTCTCATCAATAAAATTGCTATCCTAGATGTTTCAGAGTTTTTTGTGGATCTCTGCTAAATTAAGGACATGGGCGCATAATGCATTCATGTTTTCCTGTCAATAACAGCATTAACCAAATCCCTCAATTCCAAAGTAAATAAAAGCATCTGGGTTTCTAGCACAGCAAGACAGACTTGGATATTGAACCTCAGATATAGATGTATTTGTACTGGACTAAATTTGCATATTAATCAAGTACTAATTGTTCTTTTCTATCAATTTTATGCAAATGTTTTTACTATTCTTTGTACAGTTTTCTGAATTTTTGGAGAGACTCCCAAACCCCAAACTCAAACTATGTATTTATATATGTATATACAGAGAAAAAGAGAGACAGAGGTAACAATTAGCAAGAAAGTAAAATCACAATTTAAAGATATTTTCATA
Source organism: Phalanger gymnotis (assembly GCA_028646595.1). Lineage (NCBI taxonomy): Eukaryota > Metazoa > Chordata > Mammalia > Diprotodontia > Phalangeridae > Phalanger > Phalanger gymnotis. The sequence continues at coordinate 203,528,844 of CM053626.1, read as the reverse complement.
GAGTGGGCACACAGATTAAATTGTGGTGGATTTTCATGCTAATAAATTTTATAGAGTGGGCACATAGATTAAATTGTGGTAGATTTTCATGCCAATAAATAAAAAATTAATAGAGTGATTTAATATTATTCATTATATCATATATTCATTTTTCTATCAGGCCCTCAACACTTAATAGTCTGTGTCTGCTATGCTCTTTCTTTTACCTAGACTAAGCTGAGCCCAATGCTTAGTTTATAAAATATTCAACAAGGAAGGCTTCTATTATCTTCATTTTAATACCCCTGCAGGACACAGACCTCCAGGTGACTTAGAGGCAGCCTGGTATAATGACCAATCAATCAATAAATATTTATTAAGCACCTACTATGCACTAGGTACTAAGGATTCAAGGACAAAAAGGAAATGATCCTTGCCCTCAAGAAGCTATCAGGGAATTAACAGGTAAGTATACACACACACACACACACACACACACACACATATACATACATATATACATACATACATATACATATATATACATATATATGTAGGGTTTGTTTGTGTGCCCATGTAGTTTATATATATCTATACGAGTCTGTCTGGATGTGGCTCTCAGGGACTCATGAATAATGATCTCTGGAATCTCCTTGCCATTCCTTCTCCAAAAGAGACTTTGATTCCTACCAGGAGGGGAGCTGAAGATTGGAGCCATTGGGGTGGCCATGTCCAAAAATGCCTTTCTTATCCTACATATGGAGTCAGCTACCTCTCTGTCAGGAGTTGGGGAGCATTCTTCATCATCAATCCTCTCACATCATGGTGGATTATTTAGTCGATCGAAGTTCTTAAATCTTTCTTTGTTCATTTTTATATTGACATTATAGGATAAATTGTCCTTCTGATTACACTTTTTTCACTCTGTATCCACCTATCCATATGTTTCCATGTCTCTTTTAAGCCGCTTTTCCCCTCATTTCTTGCAGCACAATCACATTCCATTATATTTAATTACTACGACTTGTTCAACCACTTCTCAATTGATGAGCACCCAGTATTTTTGTCCCCACAAAAAGAGCAGCTATAGATATTTTTGTACATACAGGACATTTCCTCTTTCTTTTCATCTCTTTGAGTGTATGGATCTAAAGTAGAGTAGCTGGGTCAAATGGATTTAGAAAAAGTTTGTATGTTGATTCCCAATTGCTCTCCAGAATGGTTAGACCAATTCATGACTTTGCCAACAGTGCATTGATGGGTCTGTTTTCCCAAAGTCATCCCAACAGTTTCATTTTCTTTTTTAGTCAGCTTTGCTAATCTGATAGGTATAAGGTAGAACTTCAGAATCGATCTATCAGGGATGGGGAACCTATGGTCTCAAGGCCACATGTAGTCCTCTAGGTCCTCAAGTGCAGCCCTTTGACTGAATCCAAACTTCACAGAACAAATCCCCTTAATAAAAGGATTTGTTCTATAAAACTTGAACTCAGTCAAAAGGCTGCACTCAATGACCTAGAAGGCCACATGTGACCTTGAGACCATAGGTTCCCCACCCCTACTAGGCCAAAAAGCACTTATTAAATGCCAACTATACTGTGCTACGCTCTAGGGATACAACAAAAAACATAAGCAAGAATAAATTGGAGATGATCCAAAAAGGAAAGGCACTACCATTAAGAGGGATCAGGAAAGGCTTCTTGGAGAAGGTGGGATTTTAAACTGGGACTTGAAAGAAGCCAGGGAACTCAGGAGACTGAAATGAAGAGGGACAGAGTTCCAAGCATGAGGGGACAACCAGTCAAAATGTCTGCAATTGAGCACAGTTAAGATGTCCAGAGTCGGGCACTGTCAGAGACTGTCATGTTCAAGGAACAGCAAAGAGGCTAGTGTTACTGGATTGAAGAATAAGTGGAAGAGAATGAGGTGTTAGAAGACTAGTAGGGTGGGAAAGGACTATGCTTTAAAGGACTTTAAAAGCCAAACAGAGGATTTTCTATTTGATCTCAAGTTGCCTTTCTCTAATTGTTAGTGATCTGTAGCTTTTAAAAGAATATGTGGTTATAAATAACTAGCATTTCTTCCCTTGAGAACTGCCTGTTCGTGTCCATTTATCAGTCGGAAATGGACCATTTTGATTACATAAAATTTAAAAGGTTTTGTATAAATAAATCCAACATAGCTAAGATTAGAAGGTAAACAGTTAACTCGGGAAAAAGTATAGCAAGTGTCTCTGATAATAGTCTTGTTTCCAAGATATAGAAGGAACTGACTCAAATTTATAAGAATACAAGTGGCAGTTTTTCTAAAAATGATTTTTAAAAATAACTAACTCAAATAGTCCAAAGGAATGACTATATTCAAAAGTAATGGCTCATAGGACCCATAAACCCTTCTTGCCTCAGGCAAATACAAACTTTTTTTTTTTTACTATATTCTGAATTTTCCTCTTTCATCTAAGAAGTCTTTCACCTAGAAAATCTTTAGGAAGCAATTTTGGATATAAAGTAGTGACCCTTTGAACCCTGACCCACAGAAAACACAGCAAGAAATACAGCTCCTTCCCATTAAAGATTGCTTGTAAGTAGAAGAGTGGGCAGACACACTTCAATATATTAGAAACCAGTGTTTGTTTTGGTTGTAAATCTATTGGTCATGTATTCATCATGTCAAATTCTATGTTTTGTGTAGCTTCCTTCACTATGCTCATGTAGATAACCTGCAGCTCAGTTTGGGGTTTTCATGGACTGGGTCTCATCTTGAAGGGCTGCGCTAAAATAATTCTTTGGCTAATTTTGCTCTTGCCCAGAGTTTCCTGTAGTAATCTCAGAATATGCGTAACTTGTGTCTTCTCAACTTCAAGCTCTGAGCTAAGGCTATTCCAAACACAGAATAGCCCTTATTTCACCCTAGTAGAAAGAATAGCAAAACAACATAAAAGACTCATAACGTTCCATTATCAGTTTTAAACCATTCTCCTTCCCTATGCCCCAGACTCAGAGTGGCACTCTATGGTTGTACCTGACCCCCTTTAAAGGGAAAACATATGGCATCAGAAAGCAATGCTTCTTCACTTGTAAGTCCTTCATGATAGTGGTGTAAGCCACGTGGGTTGATGTCTTTTCTACAGAAAACAGGATACAAGGACTTGGTTCTGTCCAAAATTCTCCCCTCCTCACTCTAGGAAGTTGGATAGGGAAGCTGCTTCTACCTCTGGAGTAATGTGGGTCATTCTTTTCTGGATTCCCTTCTCCATAGCTGCCATCTCTAAGATTTAGAGATTCCCCCACTGACTCCATATCTGGGTCCAAGAACTTGAGGTCAGGAACCCTTGCCATCTGGCCACTGACATCTCTGGGGAGAGAGGTTGGGCAGGTAGTTGGGTGGCTGTATTAGCTTCACCACAACCCCCTGACCAAGAGGCCAAAGTCTGCTCTTATCTCTCCACTCTCTATTCTCTCTCTATCCAATTTCAGTAACTCTGTCTGCCCCACCGTCCAATGCTAAAGGGTTCAGCTCAGATATTATAGTAGCTTGATCCCTAAAACAAAGTCCTAGCTAGGGAAGACAGCCAGGGCTTTGCTGCACATCCCAACACGGGTCGGAGTGGGGAATGCTTGCTGAAGTGGCATACGTCTTCACCATTGTGGTCCAGAAACCACAGCCTTCATCCTTCATGTCTCATGGTCTTTCTCTGGCTATGACTGCTTGATGGTTGAGGAGAAGGTAGACCCTAAGAATATCAAAGGCCAGTGGAGGATTGGTAGGTGAAACAGGTCATTCCCTCTCCCCACACCATTTCTCCAAGGAGTTTACATGGACTGTGTCTGATCAACTGATCTCCCCTTCCTCACCAGAGGTAAATGTCTTATCCCTTAGATCTTCCTGAAATGCCCTATTTCCTCAGATAACAACCCTGATTGAGTGAAGCATTTTGTTCTCCTCAGGAAAATCTAAAGTCCATGACCCAGGCACCCCTTTACCACCCTCTTTACCTAGTAGGAATGACAGGCTCCCAAACACCACTCACACACAAACACCAGTAACCCCGCAGTTGTTACTAGAACTATAGGATTTTAGATATAGAGCTACAAGGTAGTTCATAGTTCATGTGGTCCAGGGTTCTGAACCTTTTGTTTGTCCTGGACCCCTCAGGTAGTCTGGCAAAATCATATTTTTAAACACGTAAAATAAACTAATAGAATGTTCCCTCAGTCAACCAGAGGGGCTGTTAGAAGATATACTTTCCAAAAATCCTTCTCAGGAAGATATAATCTACCTTCAAAAAAAGAATATACACACATACCCCAGGCTACAGGATTGGGGTGGGCAGGGAGGACAAAGTTTTCCTGAGGAGGTTTGCACCTCTTAAGAAGGGGCAAATTCTTAAACAAAGACCTCTTCTTTGAACCTGGTTAAATTATTCAGGCATGCCCTTGGCCATACCCTCTATACTCACAACTAATTAGTTGGATAATTGTCAGTTATTGTCAGTTATTAGCACCACATGAGTGGCTGGGGTAGGGATATGGCCACTACACCTCCTCCAGGTCAAGTCCTTGGTGTCTGATGACCAAGTGTTGAGTCAACCAGAGTTCAAGATAGATTCAGTCAAATAGCTTAATTTTTTTCCTTAGTACTTTCTGAGGATGACAGAGCACTTTCATAGGATCAAAGACTTTCTTTTTTCATAGACTTTTATTCACCCATCTAGAGCTAGAACAGATTGTAAAGGTGCTGGTCTAGCCCCCTCACTCTACAGATGAGGAGAATGGGACCCGGGCAATGAAGGGACTAACCCAATGTCACACAGGTAGTAAGCATCAGAGGTGGGATGTGAACACAGGTCCTCTGATTCTAGGACTAGCATTCTTTCCACTGGAAGGGTCCTTAAACATCTAGTCAAGCCCTGCCCCAGCCCCTCTTTTCCCCCCACCCCACTCATTTTACAGCTTAAGAAACAAAAGATCAGAAAGGTGAAGCATCATTAAAAGGTGTCATTGTACAGTTATCTCTTCCACATCTTGGGGGTTAGGGGTGTGGTGCTCCCACAATCTGGAAAATCCATGTAAAATTTTTTGGCCCTCCTTTTGTACCAAGAAGTCTGAATTATTATGGTATTAAAAGATAAAATATAGTAATATTATGCTATACATATATTATATGCATTTCTGAGTTTCTAAACTTTTTGTGTCATCTGCTGGCCTTCACGTTTCATCTGTAGCTTCCATAAAAACTCCCCCAAAATTCCCATTTAATTTCTTATGCTGACCCCTGATATACTGAAACTGCAATGGAGAAAGTCACAATGTAGAAGGAATAACTATAATAAATGACAGAGCTGAAATATGAACTCAGATCCTCTGTCGCCTTCCAGCTTCCATATTCTTTTCCACTGTACCATGTTGCCTTCCAATAACCTTCTTAGATCAGTATTACAGGTATTATTATTCACATTTTTTGTTGTTCAGTCATTTTCAGTGTTGTCTGACTCTTTGTGACCCTATTTGGGGTTTCTTGGCAGAGGTGATTTGCCGTTTCCTTCTCCAGCTTATTTTACAGATGAGGCAACTAAGCAAACAGAATGAAGTGACTTGCCCAGGGCCACACAGCTAGTTAGTGTCCAAGACTAGATTTGAACCCAGGTCTTCCTGACTCTAGGCTTGGCATTCTGGGCACTATGCCACCTAGCTGCCCTCACATTTTGCAGATGATTAAACTGAAGCCAGTCAGATAACTAGCGTGAGAAAAGGGATTATTTTTTAAGAAATAATTTCTTATTAATATTTTACATTTTTCCATGGCCTAAATTTCTCCCTGTATTCTTTCCCCTCCCAGAGAACCATTCCATAAAACAAAGGATTTTAGGACAAGGTTCTTGAACCCAGATGTCCTTTGAATCCAAGTTCAGCTCCTCTTTCTACTATATTACAATGCCTCTGGATTGTAGACTTGTTTCCCTGATGTTTCTTGCTTTGCTTTCCCTGGAAATTTGGACCATTCTTTCCCTGATGTAGAATGCTGCCTGTGGGTCTCTTGTCTTCTGTTAAGTTCTTTTGCTGATCATTTTCCTCTAGACTGACCTGCCATCCCACCACCCTCGAGGATTATCAGTCAATCAATCAATAAACATTTGTTAAGTTCTGACTTAGTGCCAGGCACCAAGCTAAGTGATGGAGATACATAAAGAGGCAAAAGACAGTCCCTGCCTTCGAGGAACTCACAATTTAATGGGGGGGAGAGGGTGATTAGAATGCTTTAGTTCTTCCTCTGACCCCACCCACTCTGGTCAAAAGTATAGAATCTCAGCCTTTCCCCTCACCATGCATTTCCATGGGCCAGGCCAAGTTGGAAATAACAGGGAAACTGGATTTAGATTTGGAAGGGAAATTAGAGATCGTTTGATCATAAATTTAGATTATCTAGTCTAATCCATTCACTCTACATATGGGAAAACTAAGACCCAGAGAGAGGAGATAATTTTCAGATCTAATGCTCATTGTCACCCAAGGACTATGAATATAATACTGTATTGGTTTAAATATATGCCTCATAATATGGTTTTTATAGAACCCAAGCACACATACTAATATGTAGTTATCTTTCAATGTGTATGTATACATACACATACATACATGCATAGATATACATTTTTTTCCTTCAAAGAAATGATTCTCAAACTTCTTTTGCTCATAGGACAGTATCTTTCTTTGCTTAGGGAGCAGAGGTATGCTGTAGAGCTTGTTAAATTTTCAGTGTGAGCATTAGATATCAATAAATGATACAGATCAGGACTTGACTTATTGGTTTTTTTGCTCATCTAGACATAAGAATTCAATGGAGAAAAAGTTAATAATGCTACATTCTTTTCCTTGGAGAGCCTGTTGTTAAACATTTACCATATACCTCTGCTGAGAAGTCACAGGGCACTATAGCATAGTTACAGAGACACTCATGAGTATATGACTGCAAACGTACACACCACATAATTTACACATGTGGACATACAGTCCACACTGAAACTAGGCTGTTAGTGGAGTTAGAAAATGGAGTTAGAATAAGATGAAACATTTTGAATAATTAGCAGAGTGTGAGAAAGGAGGAGAATGAGGGAAAGTAAGGAAAAAGGAAAACCAACATTAAAAGACTACAGAGCTCTCTCCAATTATAATTTCAGAATATTTAAAGCTGAAGCAAGAAGATGGTGGACTATGGGTGTGGAATGAGGCATGCATTGTCAGACTTGGCCAATGAATTGATCTGTTTTTCTTCCCTATTACTAGAGAGGGCTCTCAGGTAAAGACAAAGACATTTAAAAGTATCATCAATGAAACATATAT
>CM053626.1:203490362-203521025 GCA_028646595.1 Phalanger gymnotis | reverse complement strand
TGATAGGGCTTTGGGCCTGGGGCTTAGCATTTAACAAGTGAAAGTACTTTCACCGTAAACAAAAGCCAGACTCCTCAAGGGCACCCGTTAAACTAAGCCCATTTTGCCTTACTGGCACAGCAAGTCACTTAACCTTGTTTGCATCCGTTCCTCATCTATAAAGATGAAAAAGGAAATGGCAAACCACTCCAGAATCTTTGCCAAGGAAACCCCAAATGGGGTCATGAAGAGCCAGGTGCAATTGAAACAACTGAACAGCAGTGGATGATATATGCTGTGTGAACTTGGGCAACTCACAAAGCCTTCTTAAGCTATTCTTCTGATCTGTAAAATAAGCAGATTGAATTAGGTGACCTCTGATTCAACTCTTTGACAGGTCAGTTAATAATAGCTAACATTTATATAGTGCCTACTATGTGCCAGGCACTGCACTAATATCTTATTGGAGCCTCACAACAACTCTGAGGGGTAGGTGTTATTATTATCCCCATTTTACAGATGAGGAAACTGAGGCAAACAAGAGGTTAAATGACTTGCCCAGGGTCACATAGCTAGTAAGTAACCAGATTTGAACTTAGGTCTGTCTAACTCCAGGCTCTGCACTGTATCCACTGTGCCACCTAGCTGCCCCATAGTCAAAGATAATTGAGGTTGTGTACTTGAGTGACTAGTGGTACCCTTGAAAAGGAAGGGAAGAGAAGGAAATAGGCGTGTGTGTATGTATGTGTGTGTGTGTGTGTGTGTGTGTATTCCTGTGTGCCAGGCATTGTGCTGAGAGCCTTACAAATATTATCGAATTTGAAGTAAGTGCTGTAATTATCCTCATTTTACAGTTTAGGAAACTGAGGCAAACAGCAGTTAAGTGACTTGCCCACAGTCACACAGGAAGTGTCTGAAGCTAGGTTTGAACTCAGGTCTTCTGGACTCCAGGCTCAATTCTCTATCCACTGTGTCATTTAGAGTATTTTAATGTAAAATAACTAGCATTTAAGTTCTATTGTTTCCTAGAATATTTTAGAGGAAAAACGACATCTAGAAATACCCATTTTAATAAAATTTCTTCTTTTTTGGGGGGGGTGTCCTCACATGAAAAACTGAGACCAAGAAGATTGATTCTTCTCTACCTCTGGCTCATTGCCTCAACCTGGACTTGCTCTAGGAAATCCCTTAAATATATTTAGGCATAGCTTGTTTCAAAGTTTCCTTGAATGTGGGTAAAAAGTGTCTCCCCACCTCCCCTAGCCTCCTGGAAAAGCACCCAAGGTACTAAATGCATACAGGATACAGAACAGTCCTTATTTTACTCTCAAATGCAAGAAATCAAATTCACAGGAACCAAGAAACATATACAGCACTCAAATCAGCTCCCCCTGGAAGGGAATCGAACTTGGGGTAGCCAATGGGGATCCACCCTAGCCATGGGGTCTCTCCCATAAGGATATCCATAGTCCCTCCAAGACTTAAAGTACTACCTTGAAGTTTAAACTTTATACTTTGAAAGATTCAGAACGAGGAATCCCCTTTTCATCAGACCACCAGTGTCCTGGTAACTCACTGGCTTTACTCTCCAAATAAAGATGTTATGCAAGAGATATGTAAACGACTTTCTTCTTTTGAACATGCTGCATCAGGAAATTACCTTCTTTCTCTGGAAAGTCTGACCCTGGAGCTTCCAAACTTGGAGACTCTCAAATTTGGGGTTATCCACAAGGCAAAAAGAGAGGGAGAGGGAGAGGGAGAAGGAGAGGGAGAGGGAGAGAGAGGGGGAGAGAGAGGGGGAGAAAGGGGGAGAGAGAGGGAGAGAGAGGGAGAGGGAGAGAGAGGGAGAGAGAGGGAGAGAGAGAGTTGGTCTTACAGCTTGTTTTTATACATCATGGGGAGGGACAGATCACTTAAGGAAAGTTCTGGCCCCTGAGTCTCCTGGTACCATGGAATAGTGGATAGAGCACTAGACTTGGAGTCATGATCTTGAATCCTGCTTCAGTTATTTACCGGCTGTGTGACCCTGGGAAAGTTACTCAAACCTTCTCAACCTAGGTTTCCTACCTTCAAGGATTTTGCATTCTAATGGGAAAAGAAAACGTAAAGGGGAGGTGGAAAGGAGGAAGGGTACTCACAAGGGAACAGGGCTGCAAAGCTTCTGGTGAGGAGGTGGGGAAGTCCCAAGCGTGAGGAATGGAGCCAAGAGTGAAGTGAGCATAGCCTGGGAGCCTCATGAAATTGTGGTCTAGGTTAAAAACTCACCACTGAAGAGAGAGGGCTGTAGGGCAGAGTGGGAAGGCTGCTTTACATAAGAAAGCAAAAGATGTCATAACATGAAAATATTCACTTGTGAACCGCCCACTTGTAAAATTAGTCCTCACTTCAGCATCCCTCACTAAATGATAGAGTCTATCTCAGGCCATCTCCACCCATCACATACTGAATTCACCAGCAGGACTTCAAAAGAGAATGATTTGAATATCAAAGGATTAAGAGGAACCCTTAGGAAAATTGATAAAGCTCTAGAATATTTTTTGCAGCAATGACCCTCTATGATTATTCTGTGAAAGTCAAATGTGAAGTGAAAGAGGGCCAACTTTGTCAGGAAAACCATGACCTCCGAAACTCGATGAACACTTGATTTTTTTTTGTTAGCATGGAAAATTAGTGCACGGTTTCAATGACAATCAAAATTTTATCAAAGAGAAGATTAAAAAAATATTTTTTCTAAAAAAAGATACTTATTTGCCTAATTTTAGCTCCATTTTTCAAGGTAAAATTCCAACAAAACCTTTTTATTTCACTATTTGCAATTCAACATTGGACCTCATTTTAAGTGGATTCACTTTTAAGTGGTCTTTTTCAAGTGCCAATTCTCCTCAGATAACAAACACCTTGTGTAGCATGCTTTCCCTGGACATTATGGTTTCTTAGTTTCCAAGTATTTTCTTAGGCTGGGATTCAGGAAGACTCATCTTCCTAAGTTCAAATCTGGCCTCTGACACTTATTAGCTGTGTGACCCTGGGCAAGTCATTTAACCCTATTTGCCTCAGTTTTCTCATCTGTAAAATGAACTAGAGAAGGAATGGCAAACTACTCCAGTATCTCTGCCAGGAAAATGGGTCATGAAGAATCAGACACAGCTAGAACAACTGAACAACAACAAAAATTTTCTCAGTAGTATATTATCTTCTGACTAGAGCCTAGAGCTTAATCATTATATGTGTGTGTGTGTGTGTGTGTGTGTGTATACATATATTATATATATATAAATTGCTTGCTTCTCCCCTTGTTCTTCTGAGCTGAGGCCGCAGCTAGGCCACAGACCTCCTACTCTGCTGAAGGGTCATGTCTCCGCATCTTTATCATGTTCCCAGACTCCAAAACAGAGCAAACGGCACCTATAGTTCTCCTCCAAACATCAACAGGTATGTAAAACCTGTAGCATCATTCTTGGTGGCATTACATGCATGTAACCAGAAAAGCCACAGACCAATCTCACTGAGCCATCTGCTCAGGCCTCAGTTTCCCCAAAACGTTCAGTGGCATGTGATTAAAATGCTCTAGCAGTGGCTCTCTTCAAGGAGCTCATGGTGTAGCTGTCGGTTCTTGCCAAGCCTGGCACCTCTTTGAAGAGCTTGCTCTCGAAAAATCTCAAGCTTGATCAGAATGTATCCTGGCAGAGAAACCATACACAGAGGAATGCTTCTCCCAAGACACCTTGGCTAATGTAGAAACCTTCTGGTTCCTGGCTGGATAAGCCTGTGCATACTGGGTGAAGTCGTCTGTCATCGCTACCATATTGCACATGTTCTTTCAGTCTCCTTCCAGAGACCAGAAATGTATATACACCAGATTGAAAAGCTTCACTGATGCTTATGTTCTCCAGATAAACAGCTTGAGTCAGTAATACTTTCTTTTGAATACATGGAGCACGCGTCTCACATTTCCTCCACACATCTGCTACCATCTTGGGCCAGTAGGACCTGATCCATACCAGCTGCAGAGTTTTCTCTTGGCCCCAGTGTCCGCAATCATCATGGAGTTTTTCATAGCCATGGATCGATGGGCCTTTGCTCATACCAACTGCCTTCTTGTAACAGTAATAATAGCTAGTATTTATGTAGCACTTTGGTATTTGGAAAACATTTCATATATATATATATATATACATATATATATAATCTCATTTGATTCTTATAATAACAACAATAAGAGTACCTAGAATGTATATATACATATATGTATATATATGTATATATATATAAATAAAATTGGCTTGGACCCCAAACATATATATGTATGTATATATTTGTATATGTATGTGTATATGTATATGTATATGCATATATAACACGTATATGTTATATATAATTATATAAAGTGTATATGTGTGTGTATATATACATACATATGGAATCAGATACTTAGCACTATATAATTAATCTATAAACATTTATTAAGTACCCACTATTTGCCAGGCACTGTGTAGCTATCATCATTATTATTGTCTGACATTTTTAAGGTTTGCAAAGTGCTTTACATTATCATCTCATCTGATCCTCACAACAACCCTGTGAAGTAAGATCTATAATTATCCCCATTTTACAAATGCAGAAACTGAGGCATAGAGAGGTCTAGTGACTTGCCCAGGGTCACATAGCTATTAAGTGTCTGAGGCAGGATTTCAATTCATCTTCCTAACTCCAGGTCCAGCACTCTATAACAATTCTACAACAGCCTTGGGAGGAAAGCATTGTCTTCATTTTATGGATGAAGAAACGGAGACTGTGAAAGTGGCTTACCCAGGGTCACATAGCTAGTAAGTGTATGAAGCAGGATTTGAACTCAGGTCATCCTGACTCCAAGTCCAGCACTTAACCCACTACACCACCCAGCTGCCTCGTATTTTTTGTAGAAGTAATTATAGGCTGGAAGGGACTGAGCATCAACTTCTGCTAACCCCTCAATAATAGCAAGGTGCACCCTAGACAGATAATTGTCAGTCCCAAAGGTCACCTCCCTTTCTCTTGTCCTGCAAAACTCCTCATTTGGATATTCATTCTACAGCTGTGGTCACCAATGGTCATTGGGCCACTGGGGGCAGTGGGGGCTGATTCAGGGTTACAGCATTTGTTTCCCTAGAAGACGCACTTTATGGAAGAACCCCTGACTCCAGTTTTCCTTACTTGTATGATCAGCCCTGCTCTCTACGTGTCACAGTCACCCCTTTCATGGGAATAGGCAAGGTTTTTGACATGGGGGGTACTATAGGAGAGGGCATCGATGGGGTGCCTATGCTTGGACCCCAACCCTAGGACCATATTTCTCTTCAGCCCAAAGACCCTATCTCCAGCAATAACTGAGGAATGGGCCTCAGTGAGGCAAACTATCTCTCCCTGTTACAAGAACAAGCTGACATCTGTAGAATTTCCATTGTATGAACAGGACTATCTTGTACTAGCAGAATTGTCATGTACTGAATCTCAGTTACCATATGCAATCCAGAAGTCAAGCTCATAGATGTCAACTCCTGAGGCTATTTTGTTACAGATATAACATACTAAAAACACATCCCTTAGAAGCCTTTCCCCCCAGGGTTTCCAGTACTGAATGATGACTGTGCCCAAGGTACAGAAACTATGTTCCTTTAGGAGCTGACCACTCTTTGATCCCACCCCCGCCACCTAATTAGCACACTTGACACACCACTCTCTGAACTTTTTCTGTATAAGCTTTAGCACCACCCCCATTAAGCTGCAAGTTCCTTAAGGAGCTCTGCCCACTATATTAATGTTAAAATTTGCTACTTGACTGGAAGACTGCTTGAGTTTGAGAACTCTTTCCAGATTACTCCGCCTTGTACCTTGATAGTTTTGGAGGTCCCTGTACCCCTAAACCACATCAGCATCACTGTCCACTTTGTTCTTCCCTAACTAGTAATGCATGATGGACTCATAGCTGATCAGTAGGGTGTATAATCATATGTAGTCACATGGATGTGCCCCTATTTTACTAATATTTATTGAACTTTTCTCGATCCATAATGTAGCTGAAATACTGCTGCTAATCATTAGCTACAGCGAAGGTTTTGAAGACAAGATGGAGAATCCAAACACCATTTGTAATATTTCTATGAAAAAGTGATGATGGGGAAGAAGGATATGTGAAAGTATCGTTCAAGAAAAAGGAACAAGAGAGTTCAAAGACTTGCAGATTGCACAGAAACTTTTACATCACGAAGGCTTTACTCAAGAGAGAAATAGGGAAATACTGGACATGGTGAGCACTAAAAAAAAAAAATCCCAACACCATAAAAAGCAAAATAGACTATATTTTAATTGACAGGAAAAGACATGTGAGAGTCATCCCTGAGTCATCTGTATGTATACAGTAGACCTTCAGCTCCTCAAAGCCAAGGGTGGGGGAAAGAAGGAGAAGGAGGAGAAGGAGAAGGAGAAGGAGAAGGAGAAGGAGAAGAAGAAGAAGAAGAAGAAGAAGAAGAAGAAGAAGAAGAAGAAGAAGAAGAAGAAGAAGAAGGAGAAGAAGAAAGAGGAGGAGAAAGAGGAGAAGAAGAAAGAGGAGGAGAAAGAAGAGGAGGAGGAAGAGGAGAAGGAGAAGGAGGAGGAGGAGGAGGAGGAGGAGGGGATAAAACCATTTTTTAAAAAGCCTAACAAGATATCCAACTAAGTAAAGTCATCCCAAGGAATGAAAATGGAAGCAGAACAGCAAATGGAAGAAGAATGGAAAAAATTGCAAAAATAATTATAATAGTTTTATCCCTCAAGATCAACAAGAGTGAGAGAAGACAAAATGGAGGCACTTATTGTAGATGGCCTTTTCAGAGAGTTTAACTACAAAGGGCAGAAGAGATATAGTATGATAATAGCTGAGAAGAAAGGATCAAGTGACTTTTTTTTCAGGATGGGAGAAACATGAGCATGTTTGTAGTGAGTAGGAAATGAGCCAGTAGAGAGGGTGAGATTGAAAATAAGTGAAAAAGTATGGATGACAGAAGGGCTAATCTGTTGGAGGAAATGGGATGGAATAGGATCTCTTGAACAAGTACGGCGATTAGCCTTGGTAAGGAATAAGGCCACTTTATTACGTGAGACGTGTGAAAGAGGAGAAAATGGCAAAAGGTACCCGATACGAGAGAAGAAAGTAAGAAGATGAAGCTCATGACAAATGACCTCAGTTTTTTCTGTAAAATATGAGGCAGGATTCTCAGCTGAGGTGCTATAGGAGGTTTGAGGATGAATGTGAAGGTTGGGAAGAACTGCTATGGAGGGTAGGATAGTAAATTAATAAGGGAGAGATAGCTAGGGATACATAGTAGTAGTGAGAGCCCAGTTGAGGTTACATAATATAAATTAGTAGTGGACTCAGCCAGAATAGTTGCATGATTTTCTCCACTTTCATTGTCAGCATGTGTGTTGGAGCAAAGGCAACAAATGGTGGAAGTGATCCAAGGCTGAGGTTTGGCTGGGCATAATTGGAGATATGATAAGAGGGATATAGATTCAAGAGAGAAGGACAGCATAGAGTTGAATTGGTTCACCAAGGAATCAAGATGAGAAGAAGAAGAGAGAGTGGCTAGTGCAAGGAAGATGGGTTTGGAGGTCATGGTGTGGACGAAAAGTAGAGTTAGGTAAGGGAAGGCAGAGGGAGAGGTGAAAAGCCAAGATTATGGTTGGATAGGGGATTTCAGAATTCTTAAACATGTTGGTGGTACATTTGTGGGTGAAGGCAAGCTCAAGGGTATAACTACCTTTGAGTGTGGCTGAGGTGGGGTGGAGGAGTAGCTTATGGGAAACGAATAGGTTGAGGAACTGAGTGGTTAAGGTATTTGAGGGAAAATTAGTATATATGTTCAAGACCCTTAGTATGAGGGCAGGAGTTGAGGAGGGTAGAAAAATTGTAAGTCAGGTATCAAATCAATTGAGAATAGAAGGAGAGTGACCTGGGGGTCTGTAGAAAACAAGTAGTAGGATTTTGATTGAGTGGTAGATAACCTCAAGTGAAGAAAGGTTATTGGGTGATGGAGGAAAGGGGAGAATCTGGAAGTGGCAATGGGGAACAAAGAGTATTCCAACTCCCTTGCATCTACCAGTGAGCCAAGGAGAGTAGGTAAAGGTGTAGCCAGTGCCACAAAGGGTAGCCAGGGAGGCTACGTAATTAGGAGGAAGCTAAGTTTCAGTAAGAGCTGGCAGACGGAAGGAGTGGGAGAAGAAAAAATTTAAGATGAAGGGAAGTTTGTTGCCTATGGAATAGGCATTCCAGAGGGCACAGTGGAAAGGCTGGGTGGAATTAGGATGAAATTTTAAGGTGGGAAGGTTGAACAGAGGTAGGAATGAGGAATCAGATGCATGGGGTAAAGAAAGGGGTTTGGATCATGTCCCCTAAGTAAGGAACCCCTGCTCCAGGGCTTCTACCATTCTATGTAGCAGTGTAGGAATCCTCGTCCATTGTTCTCACTCTGTGATTCATGCTCCTCCATTTCCAATCACATCTTTCAGGGATGATGTCTTTGACATTATTTTTTAAGCAAAAGTCATTGTGGGTAAGATGACACTACCTACTTAACATCCTTTATGCACCCCTTCTTTGACCTTCAAGTCACCCACAGTTCTGACTCTTTGGAGGTTGTAAGAGTCCATGATTTGCAGCCATATCACATCTCCAAAAGAATATTGATGTTAAAAAGATTGGTTTTGTGTCAGGGAGCAGCTGGGATCATTAAAAACACAGCACAATCTCCCAAAAGCAATCCAGCCTGCTTCTCTTCCTTCTCGTCAATTCTGAGCCTGGCTCATTGTCCCTCTGCAGTGCCGTTCAATATCTATGTACTGATAGACTAACTCAACGGGCTGCCCATCCAACTGCATGCCACAGTCGCTACGAACGAATATCTCATCAAAATTGTGGGATGGCAGCAAGAGATTTCTATGCTTCAAGCAATCAAAGAACAGAATTGAAAAAGCAAGCAAGTGGAAAAATGACCCTATGTAAAAACCAATTCCTTGTTAAAAAAAAAACATACACAGAGTCAGGGTATGACTATAAGTTTCTTCTGTACTTTGACATATACATGCCTCGATGGCATTAAAAATATTCCAAATGTTAAAAGTAAAAGTAAAAGAAATACCACTTCCACATCATAAAGAGAAAAATAACATTTCCATTTTAAATCTTGTGCTAAGGACTATGTCAACTGTTTTAAAATACTTTGGTTTTACTTTCAATTACAATACAATTTTGATCAAATAGTCTTATATTTGGATAGCATGTCATAGCTTCTGAAGCCCTTTCACCTACTTCTTCAAAGGGCAGCCAGGACGAGGAGGACCAAATGAAGGAACTGGTTATATTTAGCTAGGACGACATAGAACTGGGGAGAGGGGAAGGGAGGAAAGGATAAAATCATGAAATCATAATTAGAGTTAGTCAACATTCACCTAGTCCAACCTCTTAATTTTACAGATGAAGAAATTAGGCTCCAGAGAAATTCAGTGACTTGCCCAAGGAAATAAAAGTAGTAAGTGGAAAAGCAGGAATGTGAGCCAACTCCTCAATTCAATAATCTCCTCACTGTATAATGGCCTTAAAACATTTGAAGGGTTGTCACCTGGAAGAGGGATTACACTAACTCTGCTTGGTCCTAGAGGGTACAACTAGTTGCAACAAGTGGAAGGTCCAGAGAGACTCATTTAGGCTTGATTTGAGGAAAAACTTCATCATAGTTAGAGCTAGCAGTGTGCTGGAGCCAACTCCTCCTTCTTGAGAGGGCCAGTTGTAAAATTTTCAGCAGGAGCATTTATACCTCTGAAATCATCAAATGCTATAATCTGGGGCTTGGTTTATTGTTTTATTGATTGTCTAGACTTTAGAAAGTGATGGAGAAAATATTAATGCAAATTAAACTTAAAAGCTTGTCTGTGCATTTCTACCCCACCCCCTGACAAGATAGCTGGTTTTACCAGCACATCCCTTATAAGAGCTATGCCAAAATTCAGTGGTCTGCCTAAAGAGATAACTGTTTCCTCTCATTGGAATCCTTTAAGCAAAAGCTGTTTCACCACTTGCTGCGTAAGCTGTAGAAGAGATTCCTGTCCAGGTACAAGTTGGATTAGACGGCCTCTGAGGTCCTTTCCAATGCTATGATTGAGATTTTGTGCCTTTGTGATCCCTTTAACCTTGGAATGATTTATATTTGAGATAACTTCAGTGAGGTGACTGATTGAAGTTTTGACTCTTCTGCTTAAGAGACTTTTCAGCAGCCAAGTATACTTTATTAGTACTCACATTCTAGAACAGATGCTCACATGTTTTGTGACTATCACAAATATCATGAAGCATGGCATATATTTTCTAAAGTATTTCTCATCAATTGTGAATGTCCACTGAGTACACACTAGGGTCTGGCTACGTTTCATGTCTGAAGTCTCCCTGTTAGAAGGGAAGCTCCTTGAGGGCAAGGATTGTCGTACCTTTGTCTTTATCTCTCCAGAACCTACCTAGCAGGTGTCTAGTACTTAATACAGCCTTAATAAATGCTTGCCAATTGATCGAAGTTATTGTATTTCTATTTCATGGTTGGCTTTGGAAAAGTAAGTCAATATTTTGGAATATTATACTTATTCATTCATTTGTTCACTTATCTGTTCATTCAACAACCATGAAACCCCATGTTAGAGGGGACGCAAAGATAATTGAAAGCTGATCTGTAGCTTTATGGGCTTATGTTTCCCATTAATGTTAGATGCTTTAAAAATGTTCACAATACTACGGTGCTTTGCAATTTACAAAGCACGTTCTTCACAACAATGTCACAAGGTGCGTGCCAAGTGTTAGCAATTAGCTATTTTTAATTATATAATTTTCCATTAATATATCTTAAATATATATAAGTATATCTATTAAAATTTTTTTCTATTAGGTAATACAAGTATTACCAACCCTATTTTGTAGTTGAAGAAACTAAGGCTAAAATATTAAATGACTTGGCTTAAAGGATACAATTACTAAGTTTTCAAGCTGGGACATAAGCCAGGGGTTCAGATTCTTTTTTTTTTTTTTTGGAAGGGGAGGGCAGGGCAATTGGGGTTAAGTGACTTGCCCAAGGTCACACGGCTAGTAAGTGTGTCAAGTGTCTGAGGGCTAGATTTGAACTTAAGTCCTCCTGAGTCCACGGCCGGTGCTCTACTGACTCCACCACCTAGCTGCCCCTTGGGGTTCAGATTCTAGGACAAGGGTGCTGACTGTACCATGCTGCCTTTCCAACACTAAAGTGTCAATAGAATATATGTGTGTGGGTATTTTATGTATATCTATATGTAAATTATGCACACATAGATACATATGGACATGTGTGTGCCACATATCCACTTATCATAAATGCCTGTATTTCTCCACTTGTAAACTCTCCTGTTTATAGAAGCATTATTACCTAGGGGTATGATTTTAATATTCCACTTAGGACTTCCAAATGGAGTCAGCATCTGCTTTTCCTCCCCATGTGCAATCCTGTGCTGTTGGTAGTGTTAGTCGGTGCTCTGTATACACTTTCTGTACCGAAATGTGCAAGCAAAATAACTCCAGTACAGTCTAAACAAGACATCATGATTCTGTATTGGCAAGCTGATGTGTGTGGGAGGGAACAGAGATGAACCACAGACTTCATTGGTTCAGGGAACTCCAGGGGAAGGATACTCATTCTGCCAATCAGGTCGCTCTTGAGGTGACTTGTCGGGGGTCATATAGCTAGGCCAGTTTCATTTCTATTCTACCATAGGCCATGAAGCCTTCAGAGGATAGACTTGAACCTATGTCCTTCTGGACCAAAGTCCAGCTCTCTATGTCACATTGACTATCTAGGTACTGTGGTACTGTGCCCATCATAGGTACTCAATAAATATCTGAATTAATGAATGATAGAATGAGTGAATAGAATACCAAATGAGGGAAATTTCAGTCCCAGTTCTAGAAAAATTCTGGCCAAGACATTATCAGTGACAGAGAGACAGAAGGATGCCACGGTGATTGCTACTATCAGCCTTCCCTCTTCCCTGAGATCCCTGAACTTGATTTTTTTTTAAAAAAAATTATTGTATTTCAGTATAATTGATTTCTTCTGTTAATCCTATGCATTTTATTTTATACATTAAAAAACATTATTCTGAGAAGGGGTCCATAGGCTTCCCAGATTGCCAAAAGGATACACAACACAAAAACCATTAAGAAGTCCTATCTAGAGGCAGCTAGGTGGCCCAATAGATAGAGGGCCAGACCTGAAATCAGGAAAACTTGAGTTCAAATCCAGCCTCAGATACTTACTAGCTGTATGATAAGTCACTTTAGGCAAGTCACTTAACCTCCACCTGCCTTGGTTTCCTCATGTGTAAAATGGGGATAATATAAGCACTCACCTCTCAAGGCTGTATGGGAATAAAGTGAAGACATTTGTAATGCAGTTTGCAAACCTTAAAGTGAAGATAATATCTGTAAAGCATTTAGCACAGTGCCTGGCACATAGCAGGGGCTATATAAATGCTTATTCTCTTTCCCTTCCCCTTCCCCTCTCCCTCCCCCTTCCCCTTCTCTTTAAAGCACTATATAAAGGCTAGCTATTAATGTTATCATTATTATAGAATTGTAAAGAAATTGAAGAAAAGGTAAAATATCAAATGGCTTTTGGAAAAACATGAGAAGGTTATGGCTATTTCTTGAATGGAACTAAACATTTGCTTTTTCCTTTTAGCTCATTGGGATACTCTTAAAAAACCTCAGTGCTTCAATGGATAGGTGATCTCATCTGTAAAGATCATGACCCATCTATCCACATGTACACATGCTACGGGATTCTTCTTAGTGTCTGCCCATGAATGCTCTACGAGATATCTATCCAGCACACCAGGGGCCCATTATGCCAAGTGCCACCTGCTCAGTACAATAGGCCAAATGTCAGTCTCCTAATCTGAAGGACCTGAGTGCAAGTGTCAGATAAGGCAGCCCTCACTAAAGAAAAACTCCATTTGAAATTCACATGCACTCAACTTCACATTTTGCTTTGCCAATTTTCCTCTTTTCCTTCAAATTGAAGGGCCACCTTGTCTTTTCAAATAAAGCATGCAGGGCAAAGAAATACATTCATTATTGATTTCACAATTCACTGATAGATTTAACATAGCACCACTCAGCCCACTCTGTTGGGCAAGCTGGCCCCAACCTACCTCTTCAGTATTACTCTCCTTCCCACACTCTCCAATCCAGTCAAACTGGCTTTCTTGTTGCTCCTACAAAAACACAAATAAAATATCCATACGTGATTGGAAATTAAGGTCCAATACCATCCACAAAGCAGAACTGTGTAAGGATGGAGCAATGGCTTTGTCCTGGTGTGCTGGACCCAGCTCAAACTGGCTCCTTAGAGCTGCTTGTTGTATTCCTCAGCATAAGCATTTTATACCTCAGAAATCACTCCAAATTAGGACTTGATTTACTGTTTTACTGATTGTTTAGAGTTTAAAAAATAAGGGAGAAAATGTTAATAATGCCGATTAAACTTAAAAGGGTGACATGAGTACATTTTTCCCCCTGGAAAGTCAATTGTTAAACATTTACCAGCATATCTCTGGAAATATGACTCCTGTTGAAAAGCTATTAATTGGGCTCACTGACTTGTTATGACCTGTTTGTACTATATATCTTTCAATTTAAAGAGTATCTAACCAAAAGAAATTAGTTCTCCGGCAAGCTAAATTGATCAAATTAAATAATTAATTCCTAACAAACAATTATCCTTGCCAAGGCCCCTCTTCCCCAGGATATACATATACGCAGTGATTTTTCTAAAATATTGAAACTTATTCAATTACATTACTTTCATTAAAAAGAATTTTAATCAATAGTATTTTGGTGAGTATAAAAAGGTTTTGTATCATTAGAAAATAAAATAAAAATATATTGAGAATTTCACTAATTTCATGTTTATCTCATTCTTTAAAAAATTTTACTTTGTGGTTTACAATGTATACAATATATTAGTATAGTAGTACTATGTAGATATAATTTATAAATAAATTTACATCTACATGTATAAGGGTGGACTAACCACAGAATATTTCTAGGAATAGGCCCTAGATGCTTCAGGAGATACACATGTTCCACCTGGGTACTTCCTAGGAGGTGCAAAGCCTGTGCCAGGGCTACTTTGGGCAAGATAAGTGCTATTGTGACATCTTGATAAAGGGACGTGAGCAAACAGAGGGTTCTAGCTACTGGCCCTATACTACCTTTCTCCGTCACTTTCTCTTCCCACCTCCTTCCTTGCCCTTTGTCAAGAAGCCAAAGTATATGTCTCTCTGTAAGTAGTCTGGGCACAGACTCAGCACCCCATGGGAAATGCCCCAGCCAGAACACATGTGTCACCGGGAGTATCCAAATCTCAATCCTAACCCCATGCAGACTTTGTGGGATGGCCAGTGACACAAACAATTTAAGTATCTATTCAGCAATTGGTTTACTGAAGGGCCTAGGTGATCAAAAAGTTTAGAGACTTTAAGAGGCCAACTTTTCAATTTCGGTCAGTCAATAAACATTTATTAAATACCTACCATGTGCTAGGCATTGTGCCAATGTACTGAGGATACAAAAAGAGGCAAAAGACAGTCCCTGCCCTCAAAGAGCACACAATCTAATGGGGGAAGACGACAAGCCAACAAATATGTAGGAACCATCTAGGTGCAGGACAAATAGAAAAGAACTGAGAGAGGAAAGGCACTAGAATTAAGAGGTGAGGAAAGGCTTTCTGTAGAAGATAGGATTTGATTTGATTTTTCATTTCATTTTATTTTTATTTTCAACTCCAAATTCTCTCCCTCCACCTTCTCCTTTACCCATTGAGAAGATAGGATTTTTGTTGTTATTCAGTTGTATCTGACTCTTCATGACCTCATTTGGGGTTTCCTTGGCAAAGATACTGGAGTAGTTTGCCATTTCCTTCTCCAACTTATTTTATAGATAAGGAAACTAAGGCAAATAGGGTTAAGTGACTTGCTTGGGAGGTCACACAGCTTGTAAGTGTCTGAGGCCAGATTTGAACTCAGAAAGATGAGTCTTTCTGACTCCAGGCCTGGTGTTCTGTTCACTATGGAGCCACCTAGCTAGTACTTAAAGTCAGTTAAGGAAGACAGTAGATGGAGTTGAGGAAGGAGAGCATTCCAGGCTTGGGAGGCTGCCAGAGAAAATGCCTGGAGCAGAGAGATGGAGTGTCTTATTTATAGAACAGTAAGGAGGCCAGCGTTACTGAATGGAAGAGTAGACGTTTGGAAATAAGGTGAAAGAAGACTGGAAAGGTAGGGGGCGGGGTAGGTTATGATAGGCTTTGAATGCCAAATGGAAGATGTGCAATAGGAAGCCACTGGAGTTTATTGAGTAGGGAGAGGATTGGACCTGTGCTGTAGGAAAATCACTGTGGAAGATGGATTGGAGTGGGGAGAGACTGAAGGAAGACAGATTTACCAGCAGGCTATTGCGAAAGTCAAGGCATGGGGTGACAAGAGCCTGAAGTAGAGTGGTGGCGGTGTTGGAGAAGAGGAAGGTACATATTCCAGAGATGTTGCAAAGGTGAAATCAACAGGCATTAGCAAAAGATTGGAAATTTGGGGGTGGGGGAGGGAGGGGAGAGAGAGTAGAGAATTGAGGATAACACACCTAGGTTGCAAACCTGAGGGACTGGGAGGATGGTATCACCCTCTCCAGTAATGGCGAACGTTTAGAGGGAAAGAGGACTTCTGTTTAGGACTTGTTGACTTTAAGATGTCCACCTGACATCTGGTTTGAGCTATCTGAAAGGCAGTTGGAGATATGAGATTGAAGACCAGCAGAGAGGTTGGGGCAGGATAAAGAAATTTGGAAACTGTCAGCATAGAGATGGTAATTAAATCTATGGGAGTTGATGAGATCACCGAGTGAAGTAGCATGGAGAGAGAAGAGATCCAGGACAGGACCCCCAAGGAACACCTATGGTTACAGCATGTTCTGGAGGAAGACACGGCAAAGGAGACAGAGAAGGAGCAATCAGAGAGCAGGAGGAAAACCAGGGAATGGTGGTGTTCTGAAAACCTTGAGGAAAGGGAATATCGAGGAATAAAGGGTAATCAGCAGTGTGGAAGGCTACACAGAGGTCAAAGAGAATCGGAATTGAGAAAAGGCCATTAGGTTGCAATTAGGAGGTCATTAGTAAATTTGGAGAGAGCAGTTTTGGTGGGATGATGAGGTAAGAAGCCAGGTTGTGAAGCAAGTGAAAGAGTTAACCTTGGTGGGGAGAATGACAACCTCATCATAAGAGACAGCTGTGAAGGAGGATTATGGGGGCAGGAGGCATATAAGTGGTGTGAAATGAGAAAGAGTGGAGTAGAAAGAGCTCATCTTGATTTATTTCTGTAAAATGTGGGAATAAAATCATCTGGCCAAAACTTAGAATCACTAAATTAGGATGTGTATTTTCCAAGAACTGATTAGAACTTAAAAAAAAATCCTGCACTTGTTGATAATGTGATGCTCCAGAGCTGGGGTTTTTAAGGTTTTTTTTAATGTACCCTCAATCCCCTTGTGAGTCTCTTAAAGCCTATGGATCCCTTTTCAGAATCATGTTTTTAAAGACATAAAATGAAATACACAGAATGACAAAGGAATCCAATTATATTGAAATAGTTGTCAAAATATCAAAAATCAAGTTTGTGGACCCTAGGTTAAGAACACCTGCTTAAAGAAACTCCCTAAACTATAATGTGATTCAATTTAACTAGCATTTATTAAGTGCCTACTATGCGCCAGACATTGTGCTTGGCCATAGTGATACAAAGACAAAAACAAAATAGTCCCTGCCCTCAAGAAGCTCACATTCTCCAGGGTGGGGTGGGGGAACAGAGGATATGGGGGGAGGGGGTAGTAATATCTCCTATATAGCCACTTAGCAGCTTTCCTATGCTGGAGCCCCAAGGCCCACTCTCCAGACTGATGAATTCTCACCCTGAACTCATTACAATGAAAGATCCTTAAGAGTAGGGACTATCTTGTTTGTAGTTGTATCTCTAGTGTTTAGTACAAGGCTTGGCACATATAAAGTAAGACCTTAATATTCTCTCCCCCCCCACACCCGCCTCCTCCTATCTATCATCTAGCTAATTACCTAGCCAACTAAATATAGCTTACATCCTATGTATATTGGACTATACTTTCTAGCTCATTTAGGCACACCATAACTTAGACTTAGATATTCAATATAGTTATCTATCTATTCCCGTGGGAGGGACTAACATAAACCAGCAGCATGCAAGTATACCTGAGTCCCCTAGAGTAGCATTCAAAGACCAACTTTATTTTATTTGAAGGCTATCTATTTATTTGGTCTCCCAAGTCAACCCTAGGGATTTAACTTGTCACGTTAATTAGTCTCCTAGGAGAGAATCTGCCAGAAGGGGGATTATGCTGTGAGTTCATTATAATATGAATCCCTGACATTTTATAATCATTTGAAAAACAACATCCGCATAATTTGATATATAGTAATTTTCTATAAGGTCTGCTGTATTCACTGACTAGGTGAGTAATTTGATTGGGTGTGGTTCCCGTGGCAGGATCATTTATTCATTCATTCAGGAACACAGGTAAAGCAGCAGATTAGAAGTTTGAAGACAGCTTGGAATGTTTCATCTTCCACTTACTAGTTGTATGACATTGGGTGAAAGGAAAGATGGCATAGTGGATAGAGTGTTAGAGCTGGGTTCAAATTATGCCTCTGAGCATTTTTAGCTTGTGTTCCTAAGTAAATCACTTAACCTCTGCATGCCTGAGAACTCAGTCTCCAGAACTGAGGTTTTGGAGATGCGTTTCCCTCACAGCACAATAATCTTCTTGTGAGGAATCATTGCATACTGAATGTTTACAATGACCGCACTACAGGAGAGACTACGGACTCAAACACGTTCAATCTCCCTTCAGTAAGAGCAGCTGTCTTCATAAAGCACTTTGAGAATTCAAGGCCTAATGCAGTTTGACTCTACTCTGTAGGTAGAAAGACAAGTTTTGTTCATTTTGCAAATACTGTAGTGATTACATCATGTATGCTGGGTAACTACAATTTGTATTTCTAACAGGAGCCAGAGAGCTACCTTCTTCCAGGTAGCACTGAAGGACCCAGATGCTTTGGAGATGATAAGAACAATCCCCTCATTGGCCATTGCCCAGGAAGAGCTGCTGATTCAGAATTCCTGAAAAGGAAGTGAGTCACTCTTGGGAGCTCTTCTTCTCCTTCAGGCTGCAGATTGAGTAAGAATTGTTAGGGCCTCTCTCACAAGGGATGGGAGGAGGGGCTACCCTTTCCCCGACTTTGGCCCCATGACAAATGCTCCCAAAAGGCATCTAGATAGAGCAGGTGTTTGGCTAGGGAAGTTTAGACTGGGCCTGGGGCCCCTGGCTGCCTTTTCTACTTTGTGGGGGCTTTTTTCTCTCCAAAGTACAGGTGACCAGAGAGTGATGCTGAGATGTACACATATGATCTTGAAGACTATTTTGTGAATTCAAGCTGTTGAAGATCCTGGGTCCCTTGCTCTGAACTAACTGGTGGCAAAGGAGTTGTATTAGAAAGGGTACTACTGATGGAGGAAATAGTGTTCAGTTTCCTGGTCTGATTTGTCAGAAGACATTTACCTGCTTTGAATTGTTTGGACCACATGGAGCCAAGGTGCAATGCAAAAAAAAAAAAAAAAAGCCTATTCAGCAGTTCTGTCAAAGGCTTTATGTTTCGATGGTTTGGGGGCCTTAACATCTTGGAAGAGTCTAAAAGTTGTTACAAATTACTGAATCCTGTTTTAAGTCTCTCTGTAAATGCATGCTTATAGATCTTGCATATGTTGAGTATTACTGATGTATAGAAGAAATAAATAACTGTGCCAAACCTGATTCTTATTGTACGTTCATTGCCTTTCTACCACCCGCTTTGGGGAGACCCTAGACATGAACCAAACCTAAGTTATCGGTAACTCTTCCCTTGAGTAAGTGGGAAAAAAAGAGATTGCCTCTTCTTCTAGGTGAGCCTTTTGGGTCAGGCTCTCCCAGAATTGAACCTAGTCAAGACCGAGTCCACCTAGATCCAAAGAAAAGGTTGGCCTTAGTGAAGAGAAAGAAAGTAAAAGGGCTATACCCTATTGGCCGAGGTTATAGTTATTATTGTTGCATATTAAACTTATTTATAAATTTTTTTTATCTTCCATAATATAACATCCAAAATCTTGTGGCCCATGCAGTAAAATTCATGGCATATCCTTGGAGAATGACTGCCCTAGAACTCATTTGCTAAGTCGTAGGTGGGTTGCCAACTGGTGGATGTGATCTGCCTTTGTGAACGGAATTCTCTCAGGGAAGTGCGCCATACTGATGAAATCACAGCTCATCATCTTCAGTATATCGCTTTATCTCTCTGAGGATACATGTGAGGAACGTGTGTAATATTATTCATATTATCTCACGGGGTTGTTATGAAAATCAAATAGGATCATAACACCAGCTCATATTCATATAATAATGATAACAAGAATGTTGATGAAGATGATAACTAGCATTTACATAGCACTTTGGAGTTTACAAAGTCCTGCCCCCACGACAGCCTTGTAAGGTAAGTAGTATAAATACCTCCATCCCCAAACTTTCAGATGAGGAAACTGAGGCTCAGAGATGAAGTGACTTATCCGCGATGTACACAGCGAATAGGTATGAAAGCTAGGGTATGAATCCAGGAAGTGTCCAGACTTCCAGATCCAGCTTACTATCCATCATAACATATACAATGCATTTTGTTCAACTTTAAAGTGCTATGTGTTGTTGAATCATTTCATTTTTTTGTGACCCCTGTTTTTGGGTTTCTTTGGCAAAGATACTGGAGTGGTTTGTCATTTCCTTCTCCAGCTCATTTTACAGATGAGGAAACTGAGGCAAAGAGGGCTGAGCGACTTGCCCAGGGTCACACAGCTAGCAAGTGGCCGAGGCTGGGATTTGAACTCATGAGGACAAGTCTTGCTGATTCCAAGCCTACTGTAAGTGCTATATAAATTTAAACTATACAGGGGTGGGGAACCTGCGGCCTCAAGGCCACATGTGGCCCTCTAGATCCTCATATGTGACCCTCAGTCAAAGGGCCGCACTTGAGGACCTTAAAGGGAAACATGTGGCCTCGAGGCCGCAGGTTCCCCACCCCTGTAGTATAGGATGACAGAATCTGGAACTAGAAAGCAGTTTTAGAGATCATTAATCCAATCTGCTTGTTCTACAGATGAGACCCAAGACATGGATTTACAGAAAGACTTAAGAAAGGATTCAGTCATTTCTAACAACTGTTAGACTCTCTCAAGATGCTGAGATTCAAAAACCATCAAAACAGCTGAATAGGCATTTTTTGCACTGTGCCTTGGCTCTGTGTGGGCCAAACAGTTCAAACTAGGTAAGGGTCTCCTGGTCATACAAGCAGTAAATATTAGAACTGGGATTTGAACCCAGGTCTTCCAATGCTGGTGCTCTTTCTCCTATACCATGATACTATACCATGATACTCATTAGCTTTTATAAGAGGTAGTGTCATCTAGCAGATAGAGTGCAGAACTTAGAGTCTGGAAGATCTAGATTTGAATTATGCCTGGGATGTGAACTAGCAGGGCAAGCCACTTAACCTGCCTTTCTTTTGTCATCTTTCAAATGGGGATAATAAAAATACTTTTAGTGATTACCTCACAGGGTTATTATGGGGCTCAATCAACAAGCTTTCATTAAATGCCTACATTTGCCAAGGGCAGCTAAGTGGGGCAATGGATAGAGTGCCAAGCCTGGAATCAGGAAGACTCATCTACCCTGGGCAAGTCACTTAACCCTGTTTGCCTCAGTTTCCTCATCTGTAAAATGAGCTGGAGAAGGCAATGGCAAATCATTCCAGTATCTTTGCCAGGAAAACCTCAAATGGGGTCACAAAAAAATTGGACACGACTGAAAAACAACTGAATAACATGTGCCAACCTCTGTGCTAAGTACCAGGGAAAGACCAAAGTGAAATAGTTGATACGCTTAATTAAGAACCTTAGATTCTAATGGGGGAGACAACACGCACATAATTATGCAGGCATATGGGAAAAGCAAAAAGCAGATGTGAGGTAACCTTGGAAGGTGTGGGAGAGATTTAGGTAGAGGGGCCTAGGAGCTTGGAAGTCCAAAAAAGCCTTCTTGCCTCTTGAGATCTTGAGCTAAGTTTTGAAGAAAGAAAGGAAAAACTCAGTTATTAAGTACCTACTATATGCCAGGCACTGTGCTAAGTACTTCACAAATAATATCTCATTTGAGCCTCACAAAAACATTGAGAAGTAGGTGCTATTATCATTCCCACTTTACAATTGAAAAAACTCTGACTTAGAGAGGTTAAGTGACTTGACCAGGGTCACACAGATTTGTTCTTCAGTCTTTTTTCAGTCATGTCAAACTCTTCATGATTCCATTTGGGGTTTTCTTGGCAAAGATACTAGAGTGGGTTGCCATTTCCTCTCCAGTTCATTTCACAAATGAGTAAACTGAGGCAAACACAAATAAGTAACATGCCCAGGGTCACACAGGTAGTAAGTGGCCGAGGCCAGATTTGAACTCAGGAAGATGAATCTCCCTGACTCTAGGCCTGGCACACTGTGCCATCTAGTGTCCCTTGAGGTTGTATATAATAATAATATAAATATGAATACTAATTTTTATTTACCATATATTAAGTACAGTATAATATATAAATATACCATATTTTATCTAGCATATCACATAATATATGATAATTGTGGTATATTTTATTTAATGTATATAAATATACATTAAAATATATAAATGCATTATGATAAATAGTAAAACTAAAAACAATAAATAATGAAAACAATTAGAATGAATATAATAATAAAAATATAATAAATAAAGCACTTAGCACAGTTCCTGGCACATCATAAGTATAATTGTTATAATAACCACATATAATATATAATCATGTATAACATATATGTTTATATGTAATATATCATCATTATTATTATTATAGCTAACATTTATATAATGCTTATGATATGCCAGGAACTGTGCTAAGCACTTTACAATTATTATTTCATTTGGCCTTCACAACAACCCTGAGAGGAAGGTACTTTTATTATCTCCATTTTACAGATGAGGAAACTGAGGCTAACAGAGATTAGGTGACTTGCCCAGGGTCACACAGCTAGTAAGTTTCTGAGTTCAAATCTGAGCTCAGGTCTTCCCGACTCCAGGCCCAGGGCTCTATCCACTGCCAAGTCCTTGGAAACCAGGAATTCCAAAAAGCAGAGATAAGGAGGAAGGATTGCATTCCAGGCATGGGGGACAGGCAATTGGATGTGATGTATGAGGGCTAGCAAGAATAGTTTGGTTGGCCCATAGAGGCCAGGTTGTGAAAACCTTTAAATGTCAAACATAATTTACATTTGATCACAGGGGCAATAGGGAGCCAGCAGAGTTTATGGAGTTGGAGGAGTAGGAGGTGGCATGATCAGATACGCACTTTAGTAAAACTACTGTGGTAGCTGTGTGCTGGCTGGCTTAAAGTAAGGAAAGACTTGAGGCAGGGAACTGAATCAATCTAAAAGCATTTACTGAGTACTATATGCTAAGCATGATGCTAGGCTCTCAGGAAGCAAATTCAAAAAAATGAAACAATCTCTACTATGGGGGAGCTTACATTCCATTGGAGGAGACCACATGTGCATATAGATATAGGGGTGTGTGTGTGTGTGTGTGTGTGTGTGTGTAAGGGAGAAGCTCAATATCAGAGGTGTCAAAATTGTGGAGTGTCGAAACTGGAGAGGGACAAAACCAGATTAAAATGTAATTGGGAAATGTTTAGCAAAATAAAAAAATGTAATACAACATAGATAATGCATTTTGTGGTTTTCTAAATCACTACACAGCATCAAGGATACATTTCTACTTGAGTTTGTTTTGGTTTTTTTGGCAGGGCAATTGGGGTTAAGCGACTTGCCCAAGGTCACACAGCTAGTACATGTGTCAAGCGTCTGAAGCTGTATTTGAACTCAGGTCCTCTGACTCCAGGGCTGGTGCTCTACTCGCTGCGCCAACTACCTGCCACTTTTTCTACTTGAGTTTGACACCTACTACTTCGATAAATATAATCAGACTAAGATCCTAATGAAGTTTTCATGGTGTTTAGCCAAGATGCTGCCCATGCCAGATATCTTTATCGCGTCAGAAAGGTTGCCTCTTAGGGCCTGCTTTCTCCACTTCTAATTCCAATTCTCTAGCAAACAGAAAACTGGCACCCTTCCACCACTGGACTGGCCAAACTCCTGGCATTATCTGCTGTTTTCATACAAAGGTCCTACAGCCACGACTGATTCTTTCAACCAATGTCAAAATGTTGGTATCATCTGCCTTTCATCCAATGGCCAAAGCCCTATAATCCTTACTTATCAATTCATGAACTTTTATTTTAATCTTTCACGTCTTTTACCTTAGTCCTCTTTTCTTCCTTTATTCAAAACCCATGTACCCAGACAACTAAATTAGGGTTGGACATTTCTTTTAATTACCATTTAATTAATCCTTTAAGGGGATTCTGTGCCCCACAAAATCCATTTTAGGGATTAAAAAAAACCCACTGGAGCTCTGTGGAGGTTAGTGCTATAAAACCCATTTTGCTCCCAAGATCCTTTCTGACTGGCATGCAAATGAAGGAACTAGAAAAAAAAAATTCATTGAAGAAGGCAAGGTCATTGCCTTCTACACTCCTGGACCAGATTCCTGCCTTTATTGTGTTTATCTACTAGCAAAAAGTCTTTGAACTTTGTACTATATTATGACCAGTATGAAACCTCACTATCTCCCCCACACATATGTATGCAGACTCACACAATACAAAAGAGAAAATCTTAGCACCCTAGGGAAAGCACAGAGGCTCGTACAAAGCTCTCTTCCATTTAGTATCTTTTCCCCATTTACCTCATCCTGACAGTCTGGAGTAAAAGTATTGAACAGTTACAGTATTCATTTATAGACCTCTGTGTCATTAAAATGAAATAATTCCTTTACAAATGAAGTAACTCCGGTACTTTGTGTATTAATCTATGTTATTTAAATCCAGAACAAAGAAAATGTCAGAAAGGGCAAGCCAAAAGCCTAACAAGGCTACAGGTAGAACTGTTTGCATTCTGCATTCAATGACTTTTAAAACATTGAATTAACAAAGTAATTACATTTTAAATAGCAACTACTTTATTCATTTATTAAAATAAGTTTTACACTCAAAAATATTTATGCCCCAACGTAAACGGTGACAGGTGGAATTCATCAAGACAACAAGAGCGTGCAGTGAGAAGCAGAAATAGGATAATTTTGTCTTCCCCGCAATCAGATTTCAAGTGCCCGATCATATCAGGTAAAGGAGTTGAACCAAATCACTAATGACAAAGCCTATCACTTCAAACGCTGCTTCGAAGGCTGACAACAATATGTATGAGCAGCTGGAACTCAACTGGCTCTCCGAAGTAGATGGAAGGTAGTTACTTTCTGTTTACAAATTGCTTTGGAGTGGTTAAGATTTTAGTAGGAGTAGGACAGGGTCTGGAGAGCTTTTCATGCCTGTCCCTGGGAATAACTGGAAAAAGTGGAACAGAAACCAAAGTAGAGAGAATGTTAATGAACCTTACGGGGATATGGGATGAAATTAATTTTGACTTTTTTTTGGTTCCAAATTAAATCTAATAAATACTCAACAGAAGACCTATATTTTTAATTGCTTCTGTGTTTACCCCACCCTTATTGCTAATGGTAGTGGTGGTAGTAGTAGCAGTAGTAGTAGTAGGGTGGGCTGTGGATAGAGGCTTGGCCTGGAATCAGGAAGATTCATCTCTCTAAGTTCAAATACAGCCTCAGACGCTTCCTAGCTATGTGACCCTGGGCAAGTCACTTAAACCTGTTTGCCTCAGTTTCTTCATCTGTAAAATGAACTGGAGAAAGAAATGACAAACCGCTCCAATATCTTTCCTAAGAAAACCAGAGAATAAGGGGTCACAAAGAGACTGAAATGACTCAGTAATGACAAAAGTAGTAGTAGTAGTAATTAGCATTTATACAATTCCTTAAGGTTTACAAATCACTTTATGTATGTTACTTCATTCGATTCTTACAGCCCTGGGAGGTAGATGCTATTATCCCCATTTTACAGATGAGGAAACTGAGGTTTGGAGCAGTTAAGTAACTTGTTCAAGGTCACATAGCTAGTAATTGTCTAAGGCAGGATGTGAACTCAAGTCTTTCCAACTCCAAGTCCAGTGCTCTATGCACTGTCCCACCTAGCTGCCTCTTGAGTGCTATGCAAACCCAGGTAAAAATCTGTTATAAAAAAATGTCTCTGCTACCCCCAAATAGTTTAATTGTAGTATAACTTTGTTACAGCAAACGTGCTAAGACCTGAATGCATAAACCACCCCGCTTCCAAAAGATCTGGGCCATCTACATATGGACAGGTTTTGCACGAATGCAAAGAAAACCTTGAATCTGTACTAAAACACAAAATTAAGGAAATTTAAAAATTTCTCAGCTGAAAAACAGAGTTGAAATATAAGAAAATCACCTCACTGTTTTTTAAAACAATAAAACTATTTTTAAAATCACCTTCATTGTTGTGTTTTAAGCCTTGAGTCATTTATTTTTCTTTATGCTTAGATTCCATCTACCAGGCAAGGTAGTTTCTGCATGTGGACTTTAACCAATATACAGGTTGGACAAGTCACTAAACCTGTCTACAGCACCCTGTGGGAATGGGAAGAGGCAGGTGCGGCAATAGCTCTGGGAATTGCACCTGTTCCTTCACAAGGCTTGGTGTATTTAAGGGGAGGAGTAGCAAGTGAGAATCACTGGTGTATGAAAAAATTCTCCAGATCTCTAAGAGAAATGTAAATTAAAGCAACACACACACACACACACACACACACACCATCAAACTGGCAAAGATGTTAAAAGTCATGAGGAAATGACTTTTAATGACAAAAGAAACAGTCAGTGTTGAATGAGCTTGGTCAAAATGTGAATTGGTCCACTCATCTTGGAAAGCAGTTTGGAACTACATCCAAAAAGTCACTAAACTTATCCAGTGTGTATACCCTTTGACCCAACAATACCACTACTACACCTATACCCCCAAAGAGATCAAAGAAGGAGGGAAAAGACCCATATACAAAAATCTTTATCACAGCTCTTCTTGTCATAGCAAATAAGTGGAAGCCAAAGGGCTACCCATCAACTGGGGAATGATTTAACAAATTATGGGACCGGCATGTTATGGAATATATTACACCACAAGAAATTACAAAAGGGATCATTTCAGAGCTGAAGTAAACAAAGATATTCACTAAGGGACAGGGACTGGAACAGGTCACCAGCCCTGGTGCCTTAGCCAAACCATTGCTTATGGTAGCCTTTGACCTCAGTATAACAAGGAATCTTGATTTTTTAAAAAGGTTCAGTTCTAGAGAGACTAATCTCTCTTCAGGGGATTAGGGTCTCTACTCTCACGCTGGCTGAGTCATCACCCACACCTTGGCTACTCTGGGAATAATTCTATTTTGGCCTCTAGTCTAGGGTTCCCCCCAAAAGGGGATTTAGGTTTTTTAAGGTACCCAAAATCCAAATACAAACCAAATGTGAGACAAGTAGTCTATACCTAAACAGAGAAGAAAAAGTACTCTTCATGAACTGATTTGGAGTTTTCTTGGGAAAGATACTAGAGTGGTTTGCCATTTCCTTCTCCAACTCATTTTACAGATAAGGAACTGAGGCAAAGAGGGTTAAGTGACTTGCCCAGGGTCACACAGCTAGTAAATGCCTGAAGCCAAATTTGAACTAAAGTCTTCCTGAGTTCAGGCCCATTACTCTATCCACTGAGCCATCAAACTGCCTCGAGGTGAAGAGTCATCCCTCACCATCCCTTAGTGTTATCTCATCTTGTCACATGAGGCCTGCATCCAAGAGAGGGAGGGAGGTGTCTGTCACCCCCTTTTGAATATCCATTGGGTTCCTTCCCATCAGCCAATTAGAAGAGCCTTTAGCCATATATGGCTGGAAGGAAAATGGGAAAAAATAGCTGTGAATGTTCAAGCTTTCCTGCAGTCTTCTAAGAGCAAGCAAAAGTTGTCTACACCTTCTCCAAGGGGCACAGGGGAAGAAGAGTCCATTACAATCAGATCATAGATTTGGAGCTGGAGGTGGCCATCTAGAACCAAATGCTTCACTTTACAGTCGAGGAAAATCAGAAAGATGAGAAGATTTGTCCACAGTCATACAGGTGATCAGAGGCAGAGTCTGGTCCTCTGTCTCTAAATCCAGGGCTTTGTCTATTTTCCTACATAGCCTCAGTTAAAGGGTAATGGATCCTTGATGGCAAATCAATGAACCAATATGCATTAAGTGTTTATTATGTGGCAGGGAGTAGGTGTTGGAGTGTTCTAGGTGTTGGAGATACAAGTACAAAAAAAAAATTAACAATCCCTACCCATGGAGAATGGGCAGCTGGATGAAGCAGCAGATAGAGTGGTTCCTGGAGTCAGGAAGACTCATCTCCCTAAGTTTAAATCTCACCTCAGACACTTACCAGCTGTGTGATCCTGGACAAGTCACTTAACCCTGTTTGCTTCAGTTTGTTCATCTGTAAAATGAGCCAGAGAAGGAAATGGCAAACCCCTCCAGCATCTCTGCCAAGAAAACCCCAAGTGGGGTCACAAAGAGTCATACACAACTGAAAAACAACTAAACAGCAATCCACAGGGGGTTTATGTTCTAAGAGACAAATATGTGTCTACAGCATAAGTATAAAGGGAATAAATATAAATACATAAACAAAGTAGTTAAGTATAAAGTAGTTTGGGAGGGAGGAAACTACCAGTTGAGGGAGGGAGGGAGGATCAAGAAATGTTTCATGCAGAAGATGGTGCCTGAGCTGAGTCTTAAAGGAAGAGAAGAATTCTATGAGGCAGAAGGAAGGAAGAAGCACATGCCAGGCATGGGCAGTGCAAAGGTGGATAGTTCGATATTACAAAGATCTACGATTTCATCAGAGGGCAACTAGTCCACGCATTGCCATAGATCTCAGCCTCTCTTTGACTCAGTAGACAGTCTGAGAGTAACTGGGGCAGAATATTCACCACCTTGTCACCAATCTGGTGATGAATCCTTCCAGATTTCATTGGGCTGGCCTACAGTCTATAGACATACAGCTCTTTGAGGCAGTTAGGTGGTTTGGTGGATGGAGCACTAGGCTTGGAGTCAGGAAGACGCGAGGTTAAATCCAACCTCAGACACTCACTATGTGAACCTCGACAAACCATTTGGCATCTGTCTGCCTCAGTCTCCTCAACTGTAAAATGGGGATAATAATAGCACCCCTCTTCCAAGATCATTGAGAAGATCAAATGAGACGATATTTCTAAAACACTTGAAGTACATGGCACATGGCACATGGCACATAGCAAGCACTTAGTAAATACTTGTTACCTTCCCTGCTCCCTTTTGCCAGTGCCAAGGTTAACAGCAAAAAAAAAAAAAGAAATGAATTGAATCACTTGCCATCTATTGATTTTTTTCTCTAGATCATAAACTCCTTAAAGGCAAGGACTTGAATCATACAGAGATTTCTACGATCATCTACATATAGAGATTTCATAGATTTAGAATTGGAAAGGACCTTCAAGATCATCTAGTCCATTTTACAGATGAGGAAACTGAGGACCAGACAGGCTAAGTGACTTGCCCAAAGTCACACAGAACCTGGATTCAAATCAATGTCTTCCAGCTCCAAATCCAGCTGTCTTTCCAGTGTGTACCAGTATCAGTGCTGGGCCCCTGGCAGGCCCGGAGGAAATCTTTGGACTTCTCCATACACCTGCTTATTGGGGATCATTTGTTTCCGGTGAGTGACATGGAAATTGAAAAGGCCCTTAGAAGCCAAATCTGACCCAAAGCATGAATGGACCCCGTCATATCCCTGGAAATCATTTCCCTGAAAACTCCTGTTGACTATCAAGACAGACTCCCCATTTGCCCTGGCTACCTTCCTGCTGCCTGGCTGACAGGTGACAGGGATAAGTCTGTGTCAACTCTTCCTGTCCTTTTATGGGTTTCTAATACAAATAGTGGTGACGATTCCGAGGTTGCTGTTCAGATAAAGCACAAGCTGCACAAGATTATTCCTTCTAGGAGACCCACTTTAACCAGATCAAACAAACATGACCATGGCTTGTCCCAGGGCCATGTAAACAGGTCTTTTTTTTTTAAACAGAACTCTGTCAGATTTCCTACGTTGGGAGCCTTGAGTAGGATGGAGATGATAGAGTTAGATACAAAAACTATTATCAGATCTGGGAGCTTTTTCAGTGGTCTTCAGGGAATGAGTCCTGAGGGGATATCCTTTGTATTTTTATTAAATATATTAATAAATAATATAATCTATATGAGAACTTTTTCAGTGGTTTTCAGGGAATGAGTCCTGAGGGGATATACTTTATATTTTTATTAAATGTTTTAATAAATAATATAATTTATATGGGAGTTTTTTCAGTGCTCTTCAGAGAATGAGTCCTGAGGGGATATACTGTATATTTTTATTAAATATATTAATAAATAATATAATTTATATAGGAGCTTTTTCAGTGGTCTTCAGGGAATGAGTCCTAAGGGGATATATTTTATATTTTTATTAAATATATTAATAAATAATACAACTTATATGGGAGCTTTTTCAATGGTCTTCAGGGAATGAGTCCTGAGGGGATATACTTTATATTTTTATTAAATATATTTTATATATTTATATATTATATTTGATATATATAAAAATATATAACTTGAATACCTAAAATGTGTAAGTAAAATAAATACAAGAAAGGAATAGAGAAGTAGCTTTGAAGCCCTGGAAGGCCTGGGTTCTGGTTTGCCTCCGATATGTTGGATTTACACACACATACACACACATATTTATTTGTTTGTTTGTTGTTGTTGGGTCTTTTTTCAGTCGTGTATGACTCTTTGTGATCCAATTTGGGCATTTCTTTGAAGAGATACTGGAGCAGTTTGCCATTTCCTTCTCCAGCTCATTTTGCAGAGGAGAAAACTGAGGCAAACAGGGTTAAGTGACTTGTCCAGGGTCACACAGCTAGTAAGTGTCTGAGGCAAGATTTGAAACTCACAAAAAGACTCATGAGTTTTCCTGACACCAGGCCTGGTACTCTATCCACTGATGCCACCTAGGGGTGTGTGTGTGTGTGTGTGTGTGTGTGTGTGTGTGTGTGTGTGTGTGTGTGTGAAAGACAGAGAGAGATAGAGACTGGCTACACAAGTCCCAAGTCCTCTGTATATACATTATAACATATGTGCACATATATTATAATGTATATATTTATATATGTATATATATATATATTTTTTTTTTGCTTTTTAGATAATTCCCCCATCCTTTCTCTTGCCCCCTTCCAGAAAGCCATCCCTTCAAACAAAAGCAAATTTTGTTCTTTTTTTTCTTTTTTGGCAGGGCAACGGGGGTTAACTTTATGTTAGGCTTTATGTTAAGT
>CM053626.1:203465789-203489862 GCA_028646595.1 Phalanger gymnotis | reverse complement strand
TTGTATAAAAAAGTCAATGCAACAAAGATTAGGAGGGAAGCAGAAAATTGGGAGAAAATCTTTACAACTAGTGTCTCTGATAAAGGCCTCATTTCTAAAATATACAGGAAACTGAGCCAAATTGACAGGAATACAAGTCATTCCCCAATTGAGAAATGGTCAAAGGATATGAACAGGCAGTTTTTAGAGGAAGAAATTAAAGATATCTATAGGCATATGAAAAAAATGCTAGAAATCATTATTGATTAGAGAAATGCAAATCAAAACAATTCCTAGGTACCACATCTCTCCTGTCAGATTGGCTAAAATGCAAAACAGGAAAATGATAAATGCTGGAGGGGATGTGGGAAAAGTGGAACATTGTTACATTGCTGGTGCAGTTGTGAACTGATCCAGCCATTCTGGAGAGCAAGTCAGAACTATGCCCAAAGGGCTATAAAAATGTTCATACCCTTTGACCCAGCAATACCACTTGTAACCCAAAGAGATCACACAAGTGGGAAAAGGACCCATATATACAAAAATATTCATAGCAGCTCTTTTTGTAGTAGCAAAGAATTGGAAATCGAGGGGATGCCCATCAATTGGGGAACAAATTGTGGTATATGAAAGTAATGGAATACTATTGTGCTATAAGAAATGGGGAAGATACGGACTTTACAATAACCTGGAAAAACCTACATGATAGAATGCTGAGTGAGCAGAGCAGAACCAGGATAACATTATACACAACCACAGATATATGGATTCTGTGATGACTAACCCTGATGCACTTTACTCTTCTCAGCAATACAAAGTGCAAAGACAACTCCAAAGGACTCACGATGGAGAGAGCTATCTACGTCCAGAGAAAGAACTATGGAGTCTGAATGCAGATTGAGGCGCACTGTTTGCTCTCCTTTTTTTTCCCTTTGTATTTTTTTCTCTTTTGTTTTTGTTTGGTTTTTTTTTGGGGGGGGGAGGGGTTGTTTCTTCTTTCTCATGATTCATTCCATTGGTGATAATTCTTCTTTACAATTAGACTATTGCGTATATAAGTTCAATGCAAAGTTATATGTAGAAGATATATCAGATTCCATGCTGTCTTGGGGAGGGAGAAGGGGAAGGGGGGAAGAAAATCTGGAACTCTGGATCGTGTGGAAGTGAGTGTTGTAAACCAAAAATAAAAAATCTTAATTATTAAAAAAAAGACTCAGCTTAGCACCATGTTCTGCAATGAAGCCTTCCCTGACTCCCATAGCTACTAATGCCTTCCTCCTCAAAATCACCTTATATTTTGTATGTGTGTGTGTGTATGTGTGTGTGTATATATATACATATATACATATACATATACATATATATATATATTTGAACTTTATGTGCATGCTATCTTCCCAATAGAATCTAAGCTCCCTGAAGGCAGGGAAAGTTTCATTTTTACTATTGTATCCCATCACCTAGAAAAACACCTGGTGCAAAGTAGGTGCTTAATGAATGCTTATTGATGGATTGATTGAACAATTGTGCAAGATAGATTAAAGCAGAGGCTAGAGAGAGGGACTAGTAGGAGGCTATTAACAATAGTCTAGGTAAGAGTTACTAAAGTACTAGACTAAAGTAGAGGCACTGGGAATGGAAAGGAAGAGACAGATGGAGGCAGAAAGATATTCGCAGGGAGCAAAATGTCTCAGGTCCATTAAACATTTCACTGTCAATGTCTCAGGAAATAGTATTGGATCCCATCTCTTTGTTCCTATGGTCCTAGACATCTTCTAGAACTATTCTGAGAACCTTGTAAACTTTACCCATAGAACTTAAAGTCTTGTTTGACACCCTGTGCCTCCCAGATACAATCTAATGTCTTATTTGAAGTTTGCGTTATTTTTACATTGTTGACCAGGAGAGTAGTGAAAGGGCTTTTTCATGATAATCTTCAAATTACTTTCTTGCATAGCACTATTGTTTAGCCACGTCCAGCTCCTGGTGACTCCTTATATTGTAGCACACTAGGCCCTTTCTGTCCCCCGCTATCTCCCAAAGTCTGTCCAAGCTCACGTTCGTTGCATCTGTGACACTATCTATCCATCTCATCCTCTACCATCCCTTTTCTTTCTGTCTTCAATCTTTCCCAACATCAGGTCACCCAGCTAGTAAGTGTCTGAGGCCAGGTTTGAAGATAAGTCTTCCTGATTCTAGGCCTACCACTCTATCTGTTGTGCCAACTAACTAACCTTCTTGTATAGCCTTTGTTGTTATCGTTCTTTCAGTCATGTCCGGCTCATTTAGGATTTTCTTCACAAAAATACTGGAGTGGTTTGTCATTTCCTTCTCTGGCTCATTTTACAGATGAGGAAACTGAGGCAAACAAGATTACACGACTTGACCAGGGTCACACAGCTAGTAAGTGTCTGCACTCAGATTTGAAGATGAGTCTTCCTGACTCTAGGCCTAGCACCCTATGCACTGTGCCAACTAGATGCCCCTCTTGTATGGCATTTGTTGTTATTTAGTCGTTTCAATTATGTCTGACTCTTCATGAAAGATCTCCTTGGCAAAGATACTGGAGTGGTTTGCCATTTCTTTCTCCGGCTCATTTTACAGATGAGGAAACTGAGGCAAACAAGATTACACAACTTGACCAGGGTCACACAGCTAATAAGTGTTGGAGGTCACATTTGAACTCAGGTCTTCCGGACTCCAGGCCTGGAGCTCTATCCCCTGCACCACCTAGCTGCCCACTTGCATAGAATACTTAATGATAATTTTCTCTAGTATAGATTTCTTTTTTCCTCTTTTTTTGTTGATCCAGAGCTATTATTTCCTCAATTTGGGAATCTCCCTTTCTAGAAAATCCCTCCATCGATGCTACTAGCTAAGCAAGTCATTAGGGAATCTAAGAAGGAGAAGGCAATGGCAAACCACTCCAGGATCTTTGCCAAGAAAACCCCCAAATGGGGTCACAAAGAGTCGGACACAACTAAAGCAACTGAACGACAACAAGCAACTCATTTGTAACTGATAATTTTGGAGAGCTGCCTGAGACACTGAGAGGTCAAGCGATTGCCCAGCTAGTGTGTGTCAGAGGCAGAATTCGAACCAGATCTTCCTTTCCCCAGTGTTATCCTTCAATCCATTACACCACACTACTGCTCATATTTCTTATATTGATTTCTTGTTCATAGATTATTTTATATCTGTATTTATTAAACTGCGTTATCATCTGCTTACTCAACATTACTGCTCAATACTTAAGAAGCTTTGTGATTTCATCAGTGAGGGCATGCCTAACATTCACTGGATCCCAGTGTTGGGAGGGATTTCAGAGGCCATCTAGTCTAATCAACTCATGAATAAAATTCTCTTCTACAACATATCCAAGGAGTATTTAGCCTTTTCATGAAGATGCAGTGAGACCATACTCACGACCACCCAAAGCAGACCAATCCATTTCTGGACAACTCCAACTGCTGGAAAATTGTTCTTCCCTAACATCAACATCTTTCCTTTGCTTGAGTTTTGTTATTATTTTGTATAGGTCTATCAAGCATCCCTTTGGCAGTTTGATTGGTATGGCACAAATCCGTAAATTAATTTAGGAAGCATCATCATTTTTTTTATTATAGTGACCTAGCTCAGAGGCCAAATATCCCTTGACTAAAGATCACCACCTCTGTGGCATAGTTAAGAAAAATTGTCCATTTCTAATAGCAGAAGTTTATTTCAATGCATATCAATTTTAAATACTCTCCATAATAAAAAATAAAATGAAAGAGCCACAAGAGGAAAGAAAAAAATGAAGAAATCAGATAAAATTTAGTTCTATTAACCAAATGTAGAAATGTAGAAACCTAAATGTTCTGTGTGAACTTAAAGTCACAGGAACATTCTGACATCTATGGCTTGGGTATTATCAGTATTTATCACTCTTTGATATTAGAATGATGGATTTTGTGAAAAAATATAAAGCACTGGAAATGATTGAGGAAATGTGCCACTTGAGGCCATAATTTGTAAAATTGCCTGGAAATAATTTAAGTCCATTAAGGAATATTAAAATTCTCTCATCTTTGGTTTTGTAAAATAGTAAATGGAGAAGTATGTTTGCAATTTATGTTTAAATCAAATTGAGTAAGTTGATTGAGTCGATTTGTTTTTAATTATCCTAGGTATTGTGAGAAACCCAATACATTTCTCATGGAACCTAATTCCTGGCCAGTTTGCCACAAGCCAAATAGGATATATAGAAAATTTAGGAACCTAATAAATTCTTAATGATTGATAGAATGCTAGAAGAGGATCAATAGGCAAAAGGAATTTTCCAAGACTTCCTGTTTGCAGGTGTTCGTTTTTTGTTTTGCAGAAGGTACTCTTCCATTTGGGGGCAACTAGGTGGTGCAGTGCTTAGAATGCCAGCCCTGGGGTGAGGAGGATCTAAGTTGAAATGCAGTTTCAGACACTTAGTAGCTGTGTGACCCTGGGCAAGTCACTTAACCCCGATTGCCTCCAAAAAAAAAAAATCCTAGACTGGTATGATACAATCATGGAAACAGAGAATTATGGGATTTGTAGAGCTGGAAGGGGCCTTTAAAATTATCTGGTCTAATATGCTTTTCCTCTTCTCCCTCTCCTCTCCCGTACATATGTGCATATGCTCTGTTTGTACAAGGTAAGAATTCTGCAAGGCAGCAAAGAGGGAAAAATAATGTGCTGGTAGAGAGTTCTCCCTGCTTTCAATGCAACAGTCTCAGTATTATCAAAATACTTCTGTGGGTCCTGGGAGTTGACAGGGAGAAATGCTGACATGAACTGTGATGGATGGTTGTGGTCTAGTGGAAATAGTACTGGATTTAGAGGCAGGAAACTCAGATTTAAATCCTTCCTCTGAGATTTACTAGCTGTGTGACCTTGGGAAAGTCACTTAACATTTCTCAGCCTGCATGTAACACAGACATAACATAGATGGAGAGCTCAGCTCAGGAGATCTGGTCTCTCTATGCAATACATGTGATGGGTGAAGCCTAGTATGCTACATGTACCAGAGTATGCTATGGTAAGATAA
Source organism: Phalanger gymnotis (assembly GCA_028646595.1). Lineage (NCBI taxonomy): Eukaryota > Metazoa > Chordata > Mammalia > Diprotodontia > Phalangeridae > Phalanger > Phalanger gymnotis. Next base: position 203,484,821 of record CM053626.1, on the reverse strand, counting down.
CCTCATACGATCCAATGAATCAGGGGAAAGGAACAGAGAGGAACTGGATTCCTCTGGGACCAACTTCTCTTTTTGTCTCCCTTCATCCTGAGCTCTTAACTCACTACCAGTCTTATTAAAGGGAAAATTTATACTAAATGAGGAATGCAGAAGGGAAGTGATAGTGAATTTTTAAAAAAAAGATATACCTATCACTCTCAAATAACTAACGATACTTAGGGAGGAAATTTATGATTCTTGCTGGGTTCCTAATCTTTCCCTGCTTATTACCACCTGTAGCAGATGTTGAATGTTTCTACCATATTATCCAGACTATATTTGCTCCCCACTTCAATGGCCCAAATAATAATACACACAAATGTGAACATGTCATCTCCTTTATCTAGCCATGAAATAGAAAATAGAGAGAAGGGATAGACCAAAAGCACAGAGGGAGGGAAAGCAGGAAGGGATGGCCAATGAGGTTCATTAGAAATAAATAACTGAGGCCACTGCAAAAAGCTTCTGACCACAGAAACAGGGGCAGGTTCCCCAGTTGAAGTTTTACCTTTCCCTCTTGCAGGGAGGAGAGCGATGGAATTTCAAAGGAGTTGCTTCAAAATGGATGGGGGAAAGAACCTCATTAACCACACTCCCATCCATTATAGCCAGCCTGTGTGGCGACAGCCCTGTCTGCTGTCAGTATAAGCTGCCAGCATACTTCTGAACAGGCACTATCATAGTAGAGGAGAGGGGCTGAAAAAACTCGGCTCTATAATATCCACATCATATCAAACATGAAGGATGCTCCTGACTCTCATTCTCTTGACCTTGGTCCTTTTTCCTTTTTCGTCCCCAAATCCTTTTCCAACTGTCCCAGACATCACCTAATTCATGACCTCAGTGGCCAATGGAATCCTGAGAAAGCATCTGCATCTCCATGGTTACCATCACACAGGCCATATTCCGGCAGAGATTTGCATGTGAAATGGGTATGATAATATTTGCACTGCCTACCTCATAGTGTTGTTGTGAAAGAAGCATTTTTCAGGATGTCAAGAATTATATAAATATGAGTGGTTTTTATTGTTGTTATACCCATCTAGTTAGCGATTCAGGGTTTAGAGACAATAGTGCAGTAGTAAGTTTATCAAAGAGTAAAATTTAGCATTGTTCCAGAGTCTAAAGCTTTTTATGAAGGAGGAGAAAGCTATCTTCTCACTAAATTTCTGTTCAGATTCATTTCCCAAATACCAAAGCAGATATCAATAGCAACTAAATATTGGCAAAATAATGGGTTACTAGAAGTTCAAGAGAAGACTTCTGTCTTTCTCTAGTCCCCCATCCCTTGATCTTCACCGTCCACACTGCATTTCAATTCTGCCTCTTTTTCTGTCACTGACACCACAATAGTTCAATTCTTCATCGCCTCTTGCTTAGATAATTGCAATAACTTATTAACTGCTCTCTCCTTCCCACCAATGCAACCTATAAACTCTTACTTGGCATATTTTAAAATCGTTCATTATCTAGGATGACTTCATTATAGTTCTGCCTAGAGGCAAAGCTGCCAGAGTAAAGGATTGTTACTTAAGCTCTTCCTTCCTTCCTTCCTTCCTTCCTTCCTTCCTTCCTTCCTTCCTTCCTTCCTTCCTTCCTTCCTTCCTTCCTTCCTTCTTCTTCTTCTTCTTCTTCTCTCTCTCTCTCTCTCTCTCTCTCTCTCTCTCTCTCTCTCTCTCTCTTCCTTTCATCTGGAGCTGCAATAGGGAATTCCCAAGGAGAGGGGAAATTCCTTATACTGATAGATACCTGAGTTGTCATTTAAAAACTTAGAGCACTAGCTGAGGTGTTAAGAGGTTAAAGAATTTGCCCAGAGTCACACAGCCAATATGTATCTAAAGCAGTATTTGAGCCCTGGTCTTCCTGACTCTAAGATTGTCCCTTTATCTTCTATGCCACGCTGCTTCTGATAAGTTATGAATCTATTAAAAGGTACTGAAGAGTAGTAGAAGTATTCTTATTTGCATTATCAGATATATAATGGAGTCTACCTAAAAGATTATATAGTTGAGGAAGGTCACATGATCATCAAGATGGCAGAATAGTTGTTTTCTAGATAATTTCCCAAACTAACAAACTACAAAGAGGGAATTGTGCTAAATCTGTAGTAATTAAAACCATATCTATTCCCAGTAATACAATGATTCAAGGCAATGCTTAAGGACTCCTGAGGAAAAATGCTATCCACATCTAGAGAGAGAACTGATGTACTCTGAATGCAGATCGAAGCATACTATTTTCACATTCTTTATTTTTGTCACTTTTTTTTTCTTTTGGTCTGTTTCTTCTTTCACAACATGACTAATATGGAAATGTTTTACATGACCGCACATATAAAACCTATATCAAATTGCTTTGTGTATATATACATATATAATTAGAAAAAATAAAATACTATTTAAAAAAACCATATCAACAAAATAAGGCAGAAAGAAGACAAAAACATTGCACCAAGTTTTGGAATTACATTGGAGAACTGAAGTACTTATGGTGTCCATTCATCCTCCTCCCCCCAGCTCCCCCATCAGTGTAGCCAGCAACAAGCATGCTCTCAGGCTCAAATTTCAGAGTCCTGCTGACTCAATCTGAAACCTTCCACCCCAACAGAAGAGGCAAAAAACCTTGATTCTACCCAGCCTCATAAAAAAAGAGAGTACAACTACTGGAGAAAGGGGTAAGAGATGAAGCAGCGGAAAGAAGGCTAGACAGAAGGGGCTTTCTTGCCCCAAAGATAGAGTGCAGCAGTAAATGCTTAACAACTGTTTCTCTGGGGTGGCAGGTGTGGGAAATGTATGCATAATAGACTTTTAAGTTTAATCTGTATTACTAACATTTTCACTGTTATTTTCTTAAGTCTAGACAATCAACAAAACAATAAATCAAGCCCTGATTTGTGGCCTTTGACAATTTCTGAGGTGTAAATGCTCACAATAAAAATTTAATAATTGGCTCTCCAGACAGCGCAAGGGTACCTCCTGCACATCCCAACCTGGGGTCAGTTTTCTGCCATTGTTGTTCAGTCTGGGCAAGGACATTCCTCAACTCAAAAAGACTGAAGACATTCAGGTACAGAGGTCTGTGCAGGAGAAAACGGGTGCAACCCAACAGTAGAAAAGGGAAGGGCTAATGAGGGAGGTGGAATGTAAGACAAGCTGTTAGGAAAACAAGAATAAATCTAAGAAAGAAAGTCTGAGTATAAGTCTAGCTTTCAAACAGATAAACCCACAGTGAAGTTCCTACTTAAAGCGTCCACTCATCCTTTTACCCCCGGCTCATCCAAGAGGGCTAGAAAGAAAAACAAGTAATAATCTAAAAAAAAAGGTCATATGGTCATAACACATAACTCAGATGGAGGTAGAATAAAAGGCATTCCTTAGCCTAGAAGGGGAAATGAGAGAGTGCTATTAAAGACCATTCCTACAGCTGGGCCTGGGGTGGAGTGGTGGTTATCTGTGATGACAGACCTAGGCCTTATAACGGGTTTAATGGCCGGGGGCGGGGGTGAGAAGGAATGGTCACAATAGGAGACCGCCTTCTCCCCTGAACTGCACAATCAAAGAGAGGAGGTGTATGGGTATCCAAGGACAGTCAGCGCCCCAGGTGGTAAGGAATACATAGATCCAGAGTTAGTATATACTGGCTTTAGAGGGCAGGAGTGAGTTTCATGACTCAGGATAAAGAATAATTTCCAGAATGCTTTACTGCTTATTTAATGAATTCATAATCCTAGGAATGAGATTCAACAGAAAAGGGTTCCATTAAGAACAAAACAAAAACATAAAATAAATAAGCAAGAGAAAGGATGAGGGAATATATATAAATTCATAACCAGAAATGGAATAAAAAATTCAAATATGATAATCCAATGTTCTGCCATATGGGACATAGAAAGAATGAAGAAGGAATATACAAGAGTATAGCCCATGAACAGCAGAATAGAATTCAGAATAGCGCAGAAGGAAATGGAGATAAAGAAGAGGACAAAGGAAATGAAAACTTCTTAGGAAAAGGTGCCACACACACACACACACACACACACACACACGCACACACAAAACGCTAGTACTTAAGAAGTTGGATGAGGTTAGGGAGAGAGGATTTGGAGCCACCTACTAATCTGGGTGGGGGAAAAAGAAAGGTCAAAGACAGGCTAAAATAGGTAAAGACAGAATGAAAAAGAAATGAACAATTTAAATAGATCTAGGAAACTTGGGATAGGGCAAGTAAGCAGGAGAAATGGGGAGAGTCTACAAGAATAAACTAGGAGGAAATAAGTATAACCGAAGCTAATAATGAGAACAAAGTGCTGACTTAAAAGAGGAAGAGTATAAAGATCAATATGAAAGAAACAGGAAAAAAATACAAACTCAACAGTCATGACCTTAAATACGAATGGGTTTTTAGAATGGCAGAATGGATAAAAAAAAATCTAATGACTTCCTGCATACTAAAAACACACGTAAAAAATACACATTCAGGATGAAAATGATAGGCTGGGATAATATTTACTATGTGTATCCAATTTCAAAAAATTTAGGACAATCAGAAAAAAACAAAAATAAAAATTCACACTGTCAAGAGAGCTAAAAAGAGAAATTACATCATGCCTAAAGCTACTACAATCAACAAAATGATATCATTATTTAACCTATACATACCAAATGATGTGGCATCTAAATTAATTTTTAAAAAGTTAATTGGATTGCAAAAAGACATGGACAATAACGTGTAGTAGCAATTTAGATTTGAAGATCTTTCCCACCCATTAATAGGCCATGTGACCTGCTTGCCTCATGCGAAGCCTAGGTCATGTGTGGTGGGAGAAGCTTCCTGACAAGAAAAGGAAGTTATGTCACAGGAAATGAAGAGAAAGAGAGAGAGAGAGAGAGAGAGAGAGAGAGAGAGAGCAGTTATGGCTGTTAATGGCCACCATCATGATAGTTAGAACTAAACAGGCTGACTTAGCTATACCGTGAGTTTGTCTTTGGGAAGACAGCAGGGGGTCAGAATGGTTTGTGATGGAAAGTCTCTATGTTGTGATATTGTATATTGATGTTTTACTGCTCTGATAGATTGGATTAATGGCTTGTGGGATATGGTTCTCTGCTGTCTGAATAAATGGTTTACTGCATCTACCTTCTATGAGGAGTCTCATATGCTTTGCTATATAGCACTACATAGGCATTTCGACAATTATCATCTACATTGTTGCTATTGCCTTACTGATATGTAACGTGATTACAGGAAACTTTAATGTTCATTTTATGGAACTAGATAAATCCAATAAAAATATAACTAGCAGACTGTTAAAGAAATTTGATTTAAAAGATGGCACTCTCTGAATAAAAATATTAAAGAATATATACACATATATCACAGCATTTACATGGTACTTTACAAAAATGGACCATGTGCTGGAGCATAGCAAAATGACAAATAAATGTTAAAAGGTGAAAATTTTAAATTCATCCACCAGAAACCATAATGTAATGAAATAGTAATTAACAAAGAGAATACAAACAAAAGATACAGGCATATATAGAGACTTAACCAAACAAGGGATAGAGGAGATCAAGGAGATCAAAAAAGATAAAATGGACAATCAACAAGTATTTATTAAATGCCTCTTGGATGTGTCAGGCACTCTGACACATACGAGGTATAAAAAGACATACACAAAACTATCCCCACTATGAGTGATACAGATAAATATTCTATGTGATTCCTCTCCCCAAAGAACTTACAGTCTAGATAAAAGAGACCATTAAGCCATAGTAAAGAATACAAGGAAGCATTTATTTAACTGCTAACTTTGATCTGTAAGTACTTACTGTAGGAGTTCAGAGAAAGGAAAAACTAATGAAGGCTAGAATAGTTAAAACTTCTTGGAAAAGATGGAATTTGAGCTGAACAAAATTAATCCTTCTAGAATGAAAAGTAAAAACTATTAACAGGAAAAAAAAAACTTTAGCATCCAACATCTCCAAGAAAAAAGTCTGATTTCCAAGACATTTAGGACATTAATATAAATTTATAAAGCCAAGAATCATTACTCAATTAATAAGTAGTCAAAGGATATGAATAAACAATCTTCAAAAGTAGAAATGCAAGCTATTAGCAACCATATAAAATGCTCTAAATCACTAATAATGAGAGAAAATTAAAACAACTCTGATGCTTTACCTTACACAGTCAAAATTGGATTACATAAGAGAAATAATCAGTGTTGAAGGGCTTATTGGAAAAAATATATACTGTTGGTAATGCTGTGAACTGATCTAACCATTCTAAAGAACAATCTGGAATCATGCTTAAAAGGTAACTAAAATGTCCGTATCCTTTGATCGAGATATCCCACTGCTAGACAAATACCCCAAGGGAGTGCAGGATATAAGGAAAGGTCCCATTCATACCAAGATATTCACAGAAGTACTTTCTGAGGTAGCAAAGAATGAAAAATTAAGTGGACTTAAGTGGATCATTTGGGGAAGGGACTAAACAAATTGTGGTAGATGAATGTAAAGGAATATTACTGTGTCATGAAAATGATAAATATGAGAAATTCAGAGAAACACTGAAACACCTAAATGAAATAATGGAGAGTGAAATAAGCAAAACCAGCAAAACAATATGTACAATATCTATAACAATGTACTGTAAACGAAAAGAACAATAAAACAAAACAGAATACTATATGGTTATAATGACTGTCGTTGGCCCAGAGAAGCTATGAGGAAATGCACCACCCTCCTTTCATTGGAGAACTGGAGGCTCATGAAATGGAATGTTATCTGTGCCATCAGGACAAGACTGATGTATTGATTAGTTCTGTTAACTGTTTTTTCTTTGTTATAAGAGAAAACTGCCCCTGGAACGGGGGGAGGGGTATATTTAGAAATGACTATGATGTCAAAACAAAAGACATCAGTGAAATTAAAAAAAACAAAACAAAAATCATGTATCTGACTTGCAGGTGGAGTGAGAATCTCATCACCTGAACTATGACTGAGAACTTATAGAATGTTTCTCTAGATGCAAAGCCTGATAAACATCTTCAAAAGCATCTGAGCTTCCTGTCAAAGATGATGCAAACAAGTCTAAACAGTTGCAGAATATATGTATGGTCTTAATATTGAACTAGCTATTGTTTCCTTTAGTTTTATCATTTTTCAGCTTGTTTTTTTTTAAATCAGGAAATGAAAAGTTAATGAGGAAATCCATATTTCTTGGAACAAACCCTATTCCCGACACTCACTGGCAGATTTACTACTGTAAGTTGTACCAGCATGTTGCAATTCTAATATATTTTAGAATGGCTTTGTATGCATGACTGAGACATTCAGTGACCTACAAATCTTTTTTTTCCAGTTGGCCTTTCCCCTGGAAGACATTGAGTCAGTAAAGAAGTAAGATGCTACACACCTGACTTGGATTATTACATGCTGCAGGTCATGTGGTCGACAAGTTATTTGCAAGACTGTTTCAGGCTAATGAGCACCTTCTGAATGGCCCATTGCTATAACAACTAAAATGGTAAAGATTAAAGAAGAGAAAAGACAGAAGAATTGTTGTATTCACAGATTTTTAATTAGATGTATAAACAGACCAATTTCATCCAAAAACCTATTGATTTTAAAATTTTATATTTGATTTTCAACAAAGCAGACAAGAGCCCTAGAGACCTTGGGTTTGAGCCCAGATCTTGCTACTAATAACCTTAGGAGAGTCATCTCTCTGGGCCTATTTTTTTTTCTCTCTGAAATGAAGGAATTAAAAGAAATGATAAAAAAAAAAGAAATGATTTAAGGTCTTTTCTCGTTTTAACACTTTGGAAAATCAAAATCTTTTTGGTAAATGGACAACAGATTTCCAAAATTTAGACAAATTATAATTTATTTGTAAGACACCACTGAAAGATCACAAAATGTGAAGATCATGCCATTTATAACCTGGAAGGAAGGATGTAACAAGAATAAATTCAGTACCTTGTACTCAGTGCATATGATTTTTTTCCATCCCCAAACACCAAGGATCAGCAAGCTAGTAGCTTGTGTGTGTATATGTGTTAGCGTTTCTGGTTTATTTCACCATTTTCCATGAGAGCTGTTAGTTTCACTTCTTATGTCTTCTAGATTGAAAGTACATCCTCATGCTAGGGAGGTAAGGACAACAGAAAGATGCATTCTGGGAATGAGTGGGTTGTGACACTATTGTCAACCAAGAATTACAAAAGTGAGACAGTATAAAGAATGCCATCAGAAAGAAATATATGAGCACCGGCCCGGGAATCAGGAGGACTTGAGTTCAAATTTGACCTCAGACACTTGACATACTTACTAGCTGTGTGACCTTGGGCAAGTCACTTAACCTCAATTGTCCTGCCTTCCCCCTCCAAAAAAAAAGAAATACATGACCAGAAAAGAATGTGGGCTGCTCATATGATGAGAGCAAGTAAAAACCAATGGACAGCATCATGCTTCACTGGTACCTAAGTATCAGTGGAGCATGAATGGTATAATGTTGAGAACTAATTGTAGGTCTTTAGAGGGGTTATAGACACAAGAGGCATCTGTGGCAATAGTGGGGATTTAGGCAGACAGGGATTCAAGACCTTCTGACACATATTGGCTGTGTGATCCTTGGCAATTCATACAACCTCTTAGGGCCCCAGGCTATAACCTGCCCAACAAGTGCCTGCCCGTCTGCATTGGTAGAGGACATTTCTGTTCTGGAAACTCTCTATTGAAATGAAATCACAGATTTGTCAATAAATAAACAGATAAATAAGTGAATGAATGAATAGATGGACAGGTGGATAAAATAAGTAAAAAGAAAGGTAGACAGATAATAGAGATAGATAATAGAGATAGCTGGATAAATGAATGAATAGATAAATAAATCAATAAATAGATAATAGATAAAAATAGATGAACAAATAGACAGACAGACAGATAGATAGATAGATAGATAGATAGATAGATAGATAGATAGATAGATAGATAGATAGATAGATAGATAGATAGATGAATGATAGTCATATAGAATGAGAGGGCCTGGATAGGTTGTGACTTGAATTAGTGGAAGAAAGGAGTATTCATATCAAAGAGATCACAGATCCACAGAAGCATCAAAATATTTGTTTTTAGGTTACAGTTCACTTTCTCTGGCTGTTTTTTTTTTCCTTCAGCCTCCTCTGAAACCTGTCCATCCCTCTCTCACTTTCCTAGAGATAGTCTGCTTCCCACCTGACCTCTTAGCTACTCTCCATTGCCAAGAATCTGCAATGAGCACTGTGTCACTCTGTCTCCATTTCCCAGACAGTCTTGCTGGCAGCAACTGAAAGAGAAGAGTCAACCAGCATACACTTGCGTGTACCTAGCGTAGTAAAGAAAGCACAGGTCTTAGAGTTGGGAGGTATGGGTGTGAGTCCTGAGTCCACAACTGACTAGCTTTGTGACCTTGGGCAAGTCATTTGTTCCACATTTCTGTTTCTTCATCTATAAAATAGTGATAATAATACCTTCCCGGGGCAAGATAAAGAGTTTTGATAACTGCAAAGTACTATGCAAATACGTCTATCTTTATTGTTCGTATTCCCTCAGGTGCCAGCAACAAGGTTGGAGATGGATTCACTTGCTGTCTTGGGTAATGTCCTAAGGCAATAAGTGTCCAAGGTGGTGGATTTAATAGTTTCAAGCCTGTTTCCTGAAACAACAGAGAAGTGCAAGGGAGGAGGACAAAGGCCTCCTTCTTTTAGACCTCCTGTGCTTATTGGCAAGTTTCATGGAACTTTAAGAGCCTTTGACATCCTTGATTATGAACTAATGATATCCTGGTATGTCTCATCAGGGCATGTCTAAAACAGATGGACAGATGAAGTGGAGGAGAAAAAAATAGATACACGCACAGGTGAAATACAATAAAATGCAATCATTAATGCAGTTTCTCATTTGTCAAGGTTTAAACCTATTTTTTGATATGCTAACAACACCTACAGAATCCAATTCAATTTAATTAAACAATCAAGGACAAAAAATCAAAATAGAGAAGCAGTTCCTGCCCTCAGGAAGTAACATTCTATGAAGAAGGAACAATTTGTAGGCAAATAACTAGACTATAAAACATCTATGAAGTAATTTTGGGTGTTGGATGAAGAGTACTAAGAACTGGGAGGCGGAGTATAGTAGGAGCAATACTACCTCACAGTCAGGAGTGTATTGGTAAATGTTTAATATTGTCTCTTCAGGAGGAAAACACATGCTTTTAAGTTTAATCTACATTACTGATATTTTCTCTATTACTTTCTTAAGTATAGATAATTGATTTCTTAAATGTCAATACTCACACCAAAATTTTAGCACTTGACTCTTGCTAAGAGCAGGCTCCAGCACACCCCCTTCATATACCTCAGACTTGTTTTTCCTTTAAAAGGTCCTGAAACTTTAGACTTATTTCTTCAAAGTATTTAACTTAGGCTCAGACCATTGATTTGACTTCCTTAGGGGACTAAATGCAATAGCCAGCCCAGAAGGAGGAAAGAGTAGCTCCTTCCCCAGGCTACTGACCAGTAGGCCAACACTGCTAACACAGAGTAAGAGAAACTACACCTATGAATCTATGCTGTGTTCTTGCTGAGTTCTTGCTTTCCCGGCTTTGGGTAAGTAAGCTTCCTCTTTTCAACTGTTAGATGGTCTACAAGTATTTCACGTCCTTGCAATTCAGCCCTTAAAGCACTAGACCAGCCTGAGTCAGGCCGGGCCTACACCAGACCTTAGGTAGGAGGTGGCACTAGAGCTGAATCTTGAGTGAAGCAAGGGATTCCAAAGAGCCATAGGTGAGGTAAGAGAACATTCCAGACATGGGGTATAGCCTGCGCAGAGGCGATCATCAATTAGAAATGTCAAAATGATGCTATTTTATTTGAGTTTCTCCAGTAGTAGGGATGATGATTTGTGTGTGTGTGTGTGTTTTCACTAATCCAATTACTGTCTTGGTTGCCTCACGTTGGGCAGTAGTAGGTGTTTACTGATTAGATTAGATTGGATCAGCTATGTGGATTATGCTCCACAGTTGTAGAAAAATATTTTTCCCCTAGCCCTTATGAGGACTAAACAAATAACCAGGGCTTCATTATAATTATTACCATTCTGTATTCAACTGAATCAAACCACCCAGACAAATAATAATTCACATTTCTATAGTGTTTTAAGGTTTCCAAAACCTTCTCCTTGAATTGTAAATATTATTCCCCTTTTACAGATGAAGAAATTGAGTCTCGAAGAGGTGAAGCGATTTGCATGAGGTCACAGAGCTTGTATGAGTCAGAACTGGAATTTGAACCCAGATGCTGACGTGCAGTCTTTTAACTTCAGCCCCTGCAAAATATAAACTGTGCTCATATTCTCCCTTAATATATGTGTCCATACCATGCCCTTTTTTCTTTTGAATTATTATTTTTCCATGACTGTGGCATGATAATTACAATAATGCTGACGATTCAGAAAGAAAGAATGTGGTAACACAGTTTATCATTCTCCCCCCACCATTTTTCTCTTCTCAGGATTCTGGAAAAAAAGCTGTTGAGAGACCAGAAGAGGGATAAAAACTATATGTAGGCATATAAGTCTGGTAGTACCACTTTGCTTTGTCCTTGGGAGACCAAGACTCTTGGAATGGAAAGCCAACACAATCATGTTAATTTCTAAGCCTGGAGGCCATTAATTGTTACTACTGTTGGTGGCCCAAGACTATCTGTTAGTGGTGAGAACAAGTGAAGGAAATTTCAAACATATAGACTAAATATCTGCAAATCCACTGCACCTGGAAACCCAGACCATGGAACTGTAGTGTAATGGAGGTGGGCCAGGAGTGGCAGGAACTGACAGTGACCAAAAGCCCCATTGGTTGGCAAGATGGAAGAGAAAATATTTCCCTTTTGTATATTTGTGAGTTCTTCAGCTGAGGTCTTGGATACACTTCCCTTCTCCCTCATTCCCTTTCTATAGGGAGTCTACAGAAGGATCTATAGTGATCCATAGGACAGTATAGTTTGAAAATCTCTCCATAGCAGCTGAGGTATGAAGTAATTTGGAGGAGTTTAGGAGATAGCTGGGTAAAGGTATCTGCATAGAAACACAACAATTTTTCTTTCATTTTCACTATGTCTAATATAGTATGTGGCTGAATATGTTGATTGCCTATGTCCTCTGAACATGTGGTTCCAGGTGTGGGTTAGGAGTGGAACCATAGGTTTCCAATTTTTTTTTAAATTGTGGGGAAATATTTCATATTATTTCATATTATTCCCTAGTTTAAGTTCAGAACTGAGCCAGTATGGGTTTTAAACTGCCCAACCACTCAGAGTTGTAGAGTGCAGTGGCATGAAAAGCTATCCTTGCACTACTCCTCAAAGAGACTGACTAGCACTGGTCTGGTGGCTTGAGTAAAGTGCCACCTAATGGACAAATTAGTTACTATATTCCCTTGCTGGATAATTAATATAGTGTCACTCCGCCTTTCTATAAGATGGAGGGAAAAAAATACAGGATAATTTGAACTATTCATATTGCAAAGTACACAAGGAATATACCAAGTATTGCAGAATACACACCAAGTGTCATACACGACCTTTAAACAAATGTCACAGCTACAGTCAACAAAGCTACATATATTATGTAGCTTACACAAAATAGATATTCACATGTATAAATATACAAATATAAAATTTGAAGGATTAGCATACACCAATGGTTTTCTACCTTTTCAAGTACAATAATAATTTTTAAAAATAATTGGCATATACATAGTGCTTTAAGTTTGTAAAGCAGTTTTACATAAACTATCTCCCTTGAGTCCAACAACCCCATGAAGTATTAAAGTTATTATTAACCACATTTTGTAGATGAAAAAACTGAGACTCAGAATTCAGTAATTCACTTATAAAAGTGAATTTTGAAAACTAAAAATAAATAAATAAATTCTAAAAAATAAAAAGAGTCAATTAGCATTTGAGTAAACAATAATTTTTTAAGCTCTTACTGTGTGCTAGGCATTATGCTAAGCACCTGAGATATGAAGAAAGAAAAAGATATGGCCTGCTCTGAGGAGCTTACTTTCTTTCTTTCTTTTTTTTTTTTTGGAGGGGGCAAAGCAAGGCAATTGAGGCTAAGTGACTTACCTAAAGTCACACAGCTAGTAAGTGCCAAGTGTTTAAAGCTGGATTTGAACTCAGGTCCTCTTGACTCTTGGGCTGGTGCTTTATTCACTGAACCACGTAGTTGCCTCTAGGAGCTTACTTTCTAGTGGAAGAAACAGCATGTAAATAACTAGGCATGGATATAGATATACAGGGTGTTTCTGAAGTCTGGACACATAGGCAAAAATGCGTATTTTCAAGAAATGAAATGAATGAAATTTTCAACAACATTTTATTTAATTGGAATATTAACAAATAACATCTTCAATATGACTTCCATCATTTGTGATGCAAAGGTTGATGGGCTTTGCAAGATTCATGTGAACTCAATGCAATAACTCCACATTGCCGTCAATTTTAGCACATTCACTCTGTGCGTTCAATCAAGTGTGTTGCATCTGTGATTTTCATTGAGTACACCTTCTCCTTTAGCATACCCCTGAAAAAGAAAGGGGCTAAGGTCTGTTAATATTCCAATTAAATAAATAAAATGTTGTTGAAAATTTTTGCCTATGCGTCCAGACTTTAGGGACACCCTGTAGACATACATGTTTGCATCTATGTGTATTTTACATACTTTATAAAAATGTATTGGTGTATATAAATACATAATGTATATACTAATGCATATTAGTACCAGTAATACTATATAATAATATTTGTTGATATATACTTATGTATATGTGTATATCACACACACACACACACACACACACACATATATATTAAGATGGATACAGATGTAGATTGTAGGTAGAGGGTAATCTGAGGGAAAACAGCACCAGTAGCTGCAGGGACCAGAAAAAGCTTGGGATGCAGAAACTGGTATTTGAGCTGAGACTTGAAGCCAAGGAAACCAAGATGCATGGGTGAGGGACAGAGACTTCCAGGGTTAGGGAGCAACCAATAAAAAAGCACAGAGACAGTACACAGCACAGTGGATAGAGTGCCATTGTTTTCTATGGTTCAAATCTGGCCTCTGACATTTACCAGCTATGTGGCCCTGGGCCCTATTTGCCTCAGTTTCCTCAACTGTAAAATGAGCTGTAGAAGAAAATAGTAAACTATGCCGATATCTCTGCCAAGAAAAACTCCAAATGGAGTAATAAAGAGTTGGACATGACTAAAAAAACAAATGAACAACCAAAGGAAGAGTCTGGGTTATGAAGAGAGTTTAACGCTAAACAAAGCATTTTATATTTGATTCCAGAGGCAACATGGAATCACTGGAGCTCCTTGTGTTGTTAAGCAAAATGGGCTCCTTAGCACTTAGTTCAACAAGTGCCCTTGAAGAGTTTGGCTTTTGTTTTTATTGAGTAATTCAGTGTATTTCATTGAGTCTTACTAAGTGCTAAGCCCCAGGCCCAAACCCCTATTAGGTGTAAAACCTATGTGGGTGTAGATTGGCAACTAAGGTGGGGCCCAAGGTGGGGTAACTCCAGGGAGGGCCTAGTTTACATGTCTGGGACAGCAGAGGCTCTTAGACCACGTGGGTTTAAGATGCCTCTTTGTGACGATTTTAGGTCACGTGGGTGAGTCACCCATGCGACTCACCCACGTGACCTAAAATCGTCACAAAGAGGCTGATGCTGACAAAGGTATAAAAGCCAGGGGTTGGCCTCTTCTTCCTTGGAGCTCTTTGCCGCAGCAGTGGTGGCATGTGACTCTGGGCCAGCCCTTGTTCTGAGCTCCTAGGCTGAACCTAGATGTTGGTAACTATGAATCTGTATTGGGTCTGTCGATGTTTGTACTTTGCTGGCTTTTTTCCCTGAATTAAGTGAATGATATTTGTGTGCTGAATTAAAGTAAGCTTGCCAACCTCTTAACCTTGCTTTCCTTATTAAGGCAGATCAAAAGAACCTGTGTTTTTGCAGCATGCTGGCAGCTTTCTGGGTGCTGGCTGTGGGTGGATCTTACACCCCCACAGAAGCTGCTAGCCAGATTGTGGAAACACTCCTTGAAGGAAAAAGGGTTGATGTAATCACATCTGCACTTAGAAAAATCATCTTGGCTCTTCTCAGCAATACAAGGTTTAAAGAGAACTCCAAAGGACTCATGATGGAGAGAGCTATCTACATTCAGAGAAAGAATAATCTGAATGCAGATTGAGGCACGCTGTTTGCTCTCCTTTTTTTTTCCTTTTCCTTTTTTTTTTCTCTTTTGTTTTTGTTTTTTTTTTTGGTTTTGTTTCTTCTTTCTCATGATTCATTTCATTGGTCATAATTCTTCTTCACAACTTGACTATTGTGTAAATAAGTTTAATGCAAAGTTATATTGGATATATAGAAGATATATTGGATTCCATGACATCTTGGGGAGGGAGCGGGGTTGGGGGGAAAGAAAATCTGGAACTCAGAATCATGCAGAACTCCGTGTTGTAAACTAAAAATAAAAAATCTTAATAAAAAAAAAGAAAAATCTACTTGGCGGCTGAGTAAAGGATAGATTGTAGTGGGGAGAGACTTGAGACAGGAAGACTAGCTTAATTTTGTTTGTTTTATTTTTAATTTATGGAAGAAAACAAACATTTGCATAACAGAGTATAAATTTTTTAAAAAGATTATTGCACATGAAACTGCAAATCTACTGTGTACAACTTGTTATTCCTTTTAAATATAAAGTTATCATGTAAATTTCTTTTTCTCTTTTTTCTCCCTCTCTCAAGCCCCTCACCCTAGAGATGGCTACCATTAGACACAAATATGTGTGTGTGTGTGTGTGTGTATACACACACATATACATACATACACATATATGTATGTATGTATATGGTGTATGTGGACGGATAAATGGTTGTAAAATCAAGGGGGACTAGTTTAAAGAGTATTATAAAAATCAAGGCAAGGTATAATGAGAGCCCAAACCTAGATTGTGACCGTGTGAATGGAGAAAAAAGGACATTTTCAAGAGATGTTCTAAACATAGAAATGACAAGAGTTGGCAACAAACTTGATACATGGTATGAGTGAGGAGTCTAGGTTGCCACCAAGGTTGACAAGCCTGGGTAACTGGGTGACAGCACTTCAATCTAAGACCTTTGGACTCCAATCCAGCACTCTATCCACTTTGCCATGGTTCTACTCCAAGTACAAGAACTCCAAAATGATTAACAGTTGTGTTATTAGCACCCATCCTTTAATAAAATATGTGGCTAGATAGGAACCCCTTACAACAACGCCCTGGGTCACAACCCACAGGTTGGGAACAACTGGTTCACACAATATCTCAGATTTGGTCCATCCTTATCCAAAACCCTTTGATTGCAGAAGAATGAGGCAATCCCTTCATTTACAGTGCACTGAGATGATGAACCAGATTCTTGGGTGGTTTTCTTCACTATTTTTATTGAGAGAATCTGGGCATTATATTATTTTATGTTACTAATTTTACAATTTACAGAGCTTCCTCCAATATATTTCTCTCATGTAGCTATCTTTAAAAGAGTGCAGGCAACACATGCAACTCTCTAGTGGCTAATTTTTGGTGTCATTTATGTCTCTTGCTTCGCCAATTTACTTGCAGATTTATGGTTCATTGACTTTCACAGTTTCAAAATTAATGCTAAATCAATACTTTGTATAAATTTATGATGATTTTGCTGTAAATTATTTTGCAATAGATTGTTTGACTGATGCACTGTAAAACTGTGTTGTATATAAATGAAAACATTAACCAAGTTGAAGGCATAAAATCCACCAGCACCCTAATATAGCAGCTTTTGAGTGAGAAACTATGAAGCATTTTTATGCAGCATATGGGACAACTGTGCAGCATGGGGGTTTTAAACATTAATTCTACAGTTGTACTAAATCTAACATGTTGGCCTCTATCTACCAGTGAGCCAGATTTAAAGCGGTAAATTTTCCTTGCCGCACTGAATGCTGAAACATCTAAAATGGCTGAGCTTAAGGAGGCCAATCTTCATAAAATAAGCACAAGAAAACTTCATTGAGCTGTTTAACAAAGCGAGATCAAATAACTCCCTATATATAGAAAATATTTTAATTATCATGCATTCTGAAATGAATTTTTCTTTCAAATATGAAAATTTTTAAAGAATATATTGTTTTAGTGGTCTATTATTTTTAATGAGCAGAATAGCAATCTAGACCGACATAATACCCCCAAAGTGCATGAAAATTCCAATCATCACAGCTTTTGTGCTTACTTTTCTCCCTTTAGAGGGATATTTCCATATTTATGTCTTTCCTTGGATGAATAATAAACTGTAAACTGTGTAGTTGGCTGACTTAAGACTGAATGTACTAGAATATTTCCTCTGATATTTCTGTACTTTGAAGGATCCATGATTTCGTTGATGTGGGCACCCCCTCCACTGGTGCAATCCATCCAGTCCATGTCTTCTCATCCTCTATAATTCTTGTCCATATCTTTGCATAAATCTTCCATAGGTCTTTCAATCTGGAAGCCTTCTTCTAGAATTGTTAAAACTTTATGGGCATATACTCTGTCCATCTGTTCTTGCTCATTTTTGCTACGAGACCAGCCCACCTCTTTTTCTGGTTATATAGACCCTTAATGATTTCTTTTGTGCCATTTCAGCATAGCTAAAATATCAAACAAGAAGACCAAAATTCTGCATTTTCTTCCAATAGCTCAGTCTCCTCATTCAGCACTTTGTATCATAGATCTAGAGATAGAAGGGAACTGAGAGTCAATTTAATCCAACCCTCTTCATTTTACGAATGCTCAGGGAAATTAAATGACTTGTCTGAGAAGACATGGGTAGTAAGCATCAGAGATGGGATTTGAACCCAAATCCTTTAACTCCAGAAACCCTACTTTTTTTTCCATTTCTCATACTCTGCACTATCCCTTGGAACCACTAACAGAATTAATATCTTCCACCCAGACATGAGGGACAGGGAGGTAGTTTATGCTTTCTGAATGTGACAAGTAAGTGAAAGAGAGCAAGGGTTACATTTCACATCCATGGTCAGTAAGAAGTTGAGAGTATCTAATCTTATGTTTCTTTTAATCTCGCAGAAGTATGCCAGGAAAAGGCTCTTGACTTCAATCAAAGTTGTGCATAAATTTAAAAAGACTTTGCTAATAATGTCGAAGGAGATAATATAGAAGTCATTTCCACCCTATGAGGTAAAGAAGGGACAGTTCTGTGCTACATGTGGCATTTCCAAAGCAAAATGTAACTCCTGATTGGCTGAAAGAATACCCAGTACAATGGTATGTGCCTCTGTAAGGGACCTCAGTTCATTCTAGAAACACTTCAAGAGAGGACCTCATGAGAAATTATCGAGAGAGATGAGGTACAAACTTAAATGATTGACTGGAGCCCAAGAACAACAGACATGTATCTATTATTTTAACATCCAGAACATAAAACTTCCATAAAAATCATTCCGTTTCTCTCTTAGTTTGAGGTAAGGTATTTTATCTCAAACTCAGTTAAAGAATTCTTCTATTATTGTGTTTCTTTGGTCTCCTCTAATCTGTATAACTTCCCCAAATTCTGTTTAATATTTTGCTTGGATAGATAGGTTTAAGTGCTCTTCACTTTACATGATGGTCTTTTGTGTAACCAATGCTTGGTGGAAGGGGCTAAGCTGTGGAGTATAAGTTAAGGGCTACCCTTCTTCCTTTACAACAGAGCAGCTTCCTGCTGAATCTCTTAGAATCATACCCTTAGACTAGAAATGTTTGAGGAATGCCAGAAAGATATAATTCTAGCCCAATATCCCTCTTGGTGATCAAAGAAGAGCTTGCCTGGCTTCTGTAATCCCAAATGCTGCTTACCTCTCCCCACTTCTAGACTGCTA